>OZ010791.1:51320738-51951665 GCA_963932465.1 Maratus speciosus
ACGGTTTTACCATTTACCCAACCAGTGGGGTAAAACCGGATTTTTGCATATGTCTGAAAAAAGCTATTTTTTATATAATCAATTATATTTTTCATCGAGAAGGATATGTTTTATTTTATCCAAAGATTCATTTGATACTAAAAACGTAGTTGAAAGTTTGTTTTCCTATTTGATTGCATTTGAGGTCAACAAACATTTATGGTACCCGATTTTGGTTCCCCTATATAAGCGAAACAAAATGGTAGTGTTGAAGAAGAAAAAAATTCAGAACTTCGTCAATTCACAAGATATCCTAAATCTATTATACATCTCCTCAATATTATCTACAATTTTCATATTGACAAGTTTTTGATAGGTTCAACTCTTGCAGCAAAAAAAAAAGAAAAAAAAATTAAAATAGGTGTTGATGACAAAATTATCGTATTAAGGATTTACTCAAATCCAAACGGATTATTTTCTGACTCATTTTTCAATTCATTTTCGCTCTCAAACGCATCCAATTGGCAGGTTCTCTTATTCAGAAACTATATAATGTGTTGTATGGGTCGATTTTATCAGATATCCTCTTATTCAGAAAAAAAAATCCGAATCTGCAGAAAAAAGTGTGGATTCAAGATTTCAATCTTGAAAAACCGTCTAATTGCCATGGCGTCGGAATATGTGACCAACAATGATTTCACTAAATAGCATTCTTAAAAGTATTTAAAATGTATTTTACCGTTTTTCATACTGGTGTGTATCTATCGAGTTATTCGATCACTTCGTGTCATTTCGGGAACACTGTATATATTTAAGTACAATAGGGTTAAGCTTTCATAATCAAGATGCACGCGGTAACGACAGATTTAAAGTACGCTGATGCTTGAAAACAATTTCACTTATTTCATTTTATGTTTTTACTTTTTTATATCTTTATTAGAAGAAAGTATTGTAATCGAATTTATTTTCGACTTCCGGTTGTCAACGTATTTACACGTTTTAGGGGTCAGAGATCCCAAAAAAACATGTTTATAGAAAATGTCTGTGTGTCCGTGTGTCTGTCGCCATTGCACCATCAAAAAGTATATAAGTTATGCATAGAATTGAACCAATTTTTTTTTGAGTTTTTGGCTATGGGCGATTTTTGTATCAATTTAAATATTGTATCATCGGAAAAAGTATGACGTTATGCACAGAATTGAACTAAATTTGTTGTGTGTATTTTTGGCCATGTCAAGAAGGTTCTCCCTTAATTCGGAAAGATCCCACCGAAAGGGAACACTATAAGAACTTTTTTTGTGTAATTTTCTTTATTTTTCTTAGCTGTATGTATACCGGCGGCTTTCTTTCTTTCTAACCAATGACCAGGCCCCGACCTGCCGTGAAGCCCCAGCTGAACGGGTTTGATTCCTGGTATCGAGGTGGGTGACCGCTTAATAGTCGCGTAGTGTCAATAAACCTGACGAGCGCCTAGAAGGTATCGGCAGTGCCTTTTGCTTAGTTGTGAACAGTGTTTTATCGGTTGCTTAACATTCATATCCTGTATACCGGCGGCTTGTGAATTGACGGGAACTTTCCATACTTCCCATCCATACGACTATTCGCGAACAGCTGATATACAACAGAATAACGGAAAACCATTGATTTTAATAAATATCATGATGGAGTTTAACACCTTCCGTACCAGTGAATCCACGTATGGCCTGATTCCCCACAAACAACAGTGGATCCACGTATGGATCCATGTCCATTCATTATTCTATCTCTTAAAAACGTTATTGCAGGAATATATGTTTGTGTATAGCCGGTATTATCAGAAATGTTGGAAAGTGTTTAATTTGTCCTCCGCAGAAGAGATGAATAAATGAATCTCATTTTTCTGAAAACTACTACTCGATATTTTAAATCTAAGTGCCCGAAAAACTCGTTTTACATGTAATATGCATATACATATGCTGGTACGGAAGGGGTTAACTAATTTTTGCTTTAACTGAAGTAGAAATTTAAGGTGAAAGTTTATATAGTATTGAACTAATAATATTGACATTTGTAACCGCATTTTGAAGTATTAAAATATATGAGATAGAAGAAAGTTTCGGGATTGGCATCCAACTAGTTTTCTTCTACGTTTATTTTTATGTTTGCTTGTGTATCTGTGCGTATGTTTGTATGTTTGTACATTTTTTTGTATGCTTGTTTGTGCGTTTGCTTGTTTATTTGTTTAGTTGCTTGAAGTATTGTTTCTTTCAATAACATATAAAAAAATCATAGCATTCCGAGTATATTTTCAAGAGTTAAAGCAGGTACATACGGCAAACAGACTAACTGAATTGATAAGTATTTATCAAATTTTCTTGAAAGTATTAAAATCTACTGATGTGGTATAGACCAGTAGACCGCTGCACAAACCTTTATCTCCTGGAGTTGGCGGCTGAAATTCCGGGATCAGTTAAAAGTGGATTCGCATATTAAAATACAACTGTTCTGTCAAGTCATACCTTGGTGGAAAACACCTGCAAACCTGATTTTATTTATATCACATTATATATTCCAAACGGAAAAGCCAAATATTAAAATACGTATTTGCTTAAAAGACTTTACTAAAAACACATTAAATGTATATTAAAAACCTATATTGACATGTTTCAACTCCTTCACTGTGTCGTCATCAGAATGTATAACAGAAATTACAATGCACGTGAAAACTGGAAAAAAAATCAGTGAATATAAACAAGTAAACATATAACGTCCCCTACATGTTCGACATCGCACGTATTCCCGCTATGTCGCGACTCCGTATGTTATCCAATCACCCAATCCATATATTCGGGATGCGAAAAGATAACGTATCGTTACGAACCCCTGAACCTCTTAAATAAATTTCAATGGACTCCCTTATAAATAATTAAGGCTTTTGTATTAACAATGCATAAAAAATATAGTAGTAAACCGTTTAGTAAAATAATACATAACATTTATTGCATTTTAGAAAACATTAAATTTATTTAAAGTACAATTAAATGTAAACGAGCTTGTTGCTCTATATGTAATTGCTGAAAGATGTGTTTGTGGAAGTTTCAGTACTAAATCAACTTTGTAAGAGGAAAATATCTTCTATTTCAGATAAATTATAGACAATGGAACTGACATTATTTCTCATGAAGTTAACTGAAAGGAACAGTATCACAAAATGATTATTGTAGCATTTATGAAGTGTTCATATCTATACCAACTAGTCTGTTCATAAGTGCCCCACATGGCTGCTAGAGTTAAATTGATAAATAATTAACATTTCTCAATTTTAGAAGAAAAAGAAGTTTATCAAGAATATTTATTAGCGTTCATAGTATATGTTAAAACACTCAAATTGAAATAAATGAATAAATATATAAAGTTATTCGCTTGTCAAATTGGAACAAAGATTTTACTTTTGAGATATATAAACAGTGTTTTGGCTAATAAGGAATAACAAAATGTCAAAGAGCTTAAAAGTTTTATTACCATATATCTACTTACGTTTACCATACCATACGATTAACATATCTCTACGTATACTCGTCTTTAGTAATTTTTTTCAAATAAAAAAAACTTATAATAACTATTGAAAAAGTGTGATGTTCACATCTACCCCATGTTCACATGTGCCCCTATCTCCCCTATAGGAGAATAAACTCGTGATTACTGATTCATATTATCAACAAGTCGGAAATTGTACGTAAAACGTAGCAAATGATCCGTAGCAAAGGTAGCAATCCTTGCGATCTTACGAAAGCTTTCAAGCTAGCGTAATTTTAAGCGCAAGTGGATGCATACTCCACCACTACAAATGTAACTTCGGGCTCTGATTGGCTGACTGCAAAAGGACTTACGCCGAAGCACGAGGAGTTACATTGAAGCATCGCAATACGAAGTTAAGATCGATGGCAGGAACGCCCATCCTACGATCGAGCGTAAGATTTAAGATAGCAAGACATCGCAATAGCATCCTAAGCCTTTTAGCCAAGTTGAATAAAATTCAACAGTTAAACTTTAAAAATATATATTATTAAAATTGAAGCTTAAGGCAGAAGACGAAAAATACCGCCTTATATTTTAAAAATATGGATTATATTAAATTATTACATTCAAATGTATCTTCATGCATTTTGATTCATGCCTATTTAAAAAAAAGAAGAAAGGACAAGTCAGTAAATTGCACATCAAACGTGGCAAACGTGGTGTGTTTGTACTATAACTAGTTTCATCTTGTCAAATCTTGGTACAATAGCTCTTGCACTCTTATGAAAAAATGCATGAAAACTGAATTTATTACGATTTGTATGTATATTGGATTCAGTAATACGAAAATCATAGGACTCCATTTTAAATAGGACGTTATCACCATGGCAAACTAGAATCCCTACCTATCATGGTATATTATTGATTTAATTACATATCATAGAATTTAATAAAAGAAAAAAAATCTTTTATTAACATCTTTTTAAGTTTCGATTCGATTTTCATAAAATTTGAAATCAGTCGACAAAATTCTGCAACGATTATGTATATTAAATTTCAAACCATTCGGTTAAGTAGTTCTTACGCTATTATATACGCACAGACGGAGAGACAGACGGACGGACCAGACGAAGACTACTATAGGTGCTACGTATTTATATAATTACGAACGCACCTAATTACGATATAATGATAGCATTATTTTTTTTTTCTTTGGTACAATGGAAATAAAACTATTTTGAAGCAATTTCATTAATACCTTTTTTAAATAAAAAGTAAATCGTAAGAATGGAATACATATTAGATTAAAAATAGTATTTTTTAATCTCAATTGTTCAACTTAAAAACCACTTGTATTTTTCAATTCCTACTATTAGTTCTCACTCTCCCTATGTATATCTTGTTCAAATATTCAATCGTTAATAAAATACTTATTATTCATCCACTCAAGTTCGAATAATTTTTTTTAACTTGTAGTAGATGAAACTTGATGTTAATATAGTTTTTTCAAATATTAATTCATTAATTAAATTTTAGTAAAGTAATTTAAGTTTTATATGGGAGAAATAAACTTTTTTACCAAAAATAAAACCGACTTCAAAAACTACTACAAAGTAAAAAATAATTTTTTTACATAATAGTTAATAAGAAATTAAATTAAGAGCATTGTATTTACCATGCGTATTATTATATTTATGTACATTAATTTGATTTTTTGGAGTCGGTGCCAGCCAAGCCAAGTTAAATATAATTATCCAACAGACACACATCCAAATATCTACGAGTTTTTTTACGATTTGTTATTTAATTAAAAAATTTGAATTTTACCATTTTTGAAACATTTCATCTGATTTTATAAACGTGTATTTCCAAGTGAGATTAGTTGTAATTATGTGTGCTAAATTAAGTGTTATTGTAAAGTTAATGCGTTTATACAGGCTATTATGTAAAAAAATCGTAGCCAAACACACAGATTTTCAAATGCAGGATGGTGTCAGAGTTGATTGACAATGGATTTTTTTTCCTAAACGGTTTTGCTGAATCTTGTTACGATTTGTATTGGATAAACAATTTAAATTTTGAACTTGGCTTGGCTGGCACCGACTCCAAAAAATCAAATTAATGTACATAAATATAATAATACGCATGGTAAATACAATGCTCTTAATTTAATTTCTTATTAACTATTATGTAAAAAAATTATTTTTTACTTTGTAGTAGTTTTTGAAGTCGGTTTTATTTTTGGTAAAAAAGTTTATTTTTCACTTTTTAGTTTTCTTTTAGTTAAAATTTTTGCATGATTCTTTTGGAGCAAATTACGGACTTTTAAAGATGTTATTTTGATAAGTAAATACTTTTGTCCAGATTTGTGTGTACATTAATAACACAGGTTTTTCGTGAAAATTCTTTATATATATATATTACATTTATTCTTCTTCAGATTTAATAGCTTTATTTTTTACTTAAATATTTTTGTTTGGACATGGGTAGAACGACAAGAGATGCTGCTCGCATGAAAAAATATCGAACATTGGAAAGTGACACTAAAAAGTTCTTCGGTGCTCTATGAAATAGAGAAGAGAGACCCAATGACTTATTTTTCATACTTTCTAATCGGTGACCAGGCCCTTATCTTCCGGGTTGCCCTTCATGAACGAGTTTGATACTAACTTGGTATCGGCGTAGGGGACCACCTAATCGCCATAAACCTGATGAACGCCGAGTATTTCTTAATTGTGAACTTTTTTATGCCAGTTACTTAACATTTATATCTTGTTGTTTAGCACTTCGCATTGCTACTCATGTTGATCTCGTAATTTAGAAGCTTAATCAGATGACGAGACCTTCATCTGGCAAGGCACCTCAGAGGTATAATTCATCGGTAAATTCGAGGTCTTCGCACGTATCGACCGAGTTTACATGCACTAGGAGCCATTAAGGTACATGACAACCGAATAACTTATCAAAAAATGATCGTGAAACGACCACAGGGGGAAGTCTTAAATGGCGTTTCCACAAATGGCTGGTCAAATTTCTATGGTGTCAAAAGAGAATTTATATATAATTCATTTGAGGTTTCAAGAATTTAAAAACAACTTATTTTTTGGTGGCATTAATGTTTTCTTATATGGAGATATTATGCAAGAGCCAATATGTAATGTATAACGTATGCGTAATGCCAATGTGCTTAAATGTATGCTAAGCATTTCTGCATGGTACTTTTATTCATAATTTAAATTATTTGCTTAATCTTTCGCCAAATCTAAAGATTCTGATAGAGAAATTGAGAACTCATTGCATCATGACGGCATTTTGTTTATTTTTGTTTGTAATCTTTCTTGGCAAAGCAGCTTAACTCACTTGGGCATTTATGCTTCTTATTGCATCATCATTTGCAATACGTTGGGCAGTGGAGATTTTAAAACTATTAAGTAATCTACCGTTATTGCGTCCACTGCCAATTGTTGTTTCTGAGCTAATATGATTTGGTGCATTGAAGCGTTTTGCGAATTAAATATTTTATGATACCCACATTTGCATTAAACCAATTGCTGCTGATATTTTTTTTTTTGTTTCACGCTAGCCTTAACTGTGGGCTCGATTACGGAAGATTAGAAATTCATCGTCATACTCATTTAATAGTCTTGATTAAAGTGTTATATGTCTGCATAGTAACTGACGTATTTTAGTGAGTATATAGTACTGCAAAACATATAGAACTTTCGGAAGCAACTTATGATATTCGCATTTCCTTTAAACCATGTTTGCTGTTAGTATCGCACACTTTTTGCTTTTATCGGGCAATCTGATCCATATTTATTTGCTCTCATTTCTTGATACAATTCAAATGTTTTCATGACTGCGTAACTCACTGACTTTCTTTCGCCATTATGCTTATGCCTACTGATGTTTAAGTTCTGTGCCATGTAAATACAACGCACCATAACAATGCCGTCTGTAATACTAATTAGAGTAACTCCTTTTATTTCTTTCTATGTTGTTTATCTTGTACTTTAACAGCATAGGGATCTTGGCTCAACTTCTGTTTGCATATAAAAGTAGACAAATGGTTGTTTACAATAAATATATTTATAAATATTGAAAAACTTGCTTGTGTATATGAGACAGTGGTACTACTTAGTTATCCCGTCGACCAAAAATCTATCGTTCACCAAACTATAAGATTAAATGCCAATAATGGTTGATCGTAAATATCACATTCACTGACTTTAAGCAAGATACATGTGTTTACGTCATCAAGTGCTTTTTATTTCGACGTTTTATTTGTATTTTTATTAATGTTATACTAATTTATTTGTTCTTTCGTTATTTAAAATAAAAATTATGTCAATTTGTATAATTTGGCGATTTATATAATCTGGCGAAATTGGTCGACGGGATAACTAAGTAGTACCGAGACAGTTAATAGGTTGTCAGAAAATATGCGTGAAATTTTCATTTTCTCTCCAAGGCCCCTATACAGGAAAGTTATCATTAATGTTATCTAGTGGAAATATTAAAGGCAATCAAAAAGCATTCATACATATAACTGTTTAATATAATATAATATAGGTATTTATATAATATTATGGTACTTCTTAGTTATCCCGTCGATCAATTTCGCCAAATTATATAAATCGCCAAACCACTCGCCAAATTATACAAATTGATATAATTTTTATTTTAAATAACGAAAGAACAAATAAATTAGTAAAACATTAATAAAAATACAAATAAAACGTCGAATTAATGGTTTATTGGCCATTATTGGCATTTAATCTTACAATTAATTAATTAATGGCAAACCATGGTACAGATGTCATATTCGCCCCATATTGGCACGATTTTTATCTGTCGCCAATATCATATAGGCAACGGGTACTTAACTTGCGCCAAAGTGTTGTTATTTTGCTTGATGTGGTAACCCGGATTATGTTGTTTATGCTGTTGATGTTTTTGCCAAGTTGGCAACCGAAAAAAATCGCGCCAATATGGGGCGAATATGACATCTGTACCCAAATCATTATTGGCATTTAATCTTACAATATGGCGACAATAATTTGGTCGACGGGATAACTAAGAAGTACCAATATTATATATATATATATATATATATATATATTATGTGCCGCTAGTGTGATGTTATGTGTTTAATTAAACTAAACTATTGTATACTAAATTATTGTTTTGTATTAAGGGTACTTGTTAGTTATCCCGCCGACCAAATTACAGTCGCCAAATTGTAAGATTAAATGCCAATAATAGTTGATCGTAAATGTCACATTCACTTGACTACACATGTTTACGTCATCAAATGATTTTTATTTCGACGTTTTATTTGTATTTTTATTAATGTTATACTAATTTATTTGTTTTTTCGTTATTTAAAATAAAAATTATGTCAATTTGTATAATTTGGCGATTTATATAATTTGGCGAAATTGGTCGACGGGATAACTAACAAGTACCGTATTAAGTTAGTTTGTTTCTGTATTATTTAGCATTTGAAATAATGGTGTATATTTAATTAATGTATATTAAATTACTATTTTGAATGCGATTGCCAATTGAGAATTTTAAATATAACTGTCGATTAGAAAATACGAAGAAACAGATTGGGGAAGATCCATTACTGAATTTGAATGGGACGTTGGGCAGTGGAGATTTTAAAACTATTAAGTAATCTACCGTTATTGCGTCCACTGCCAATTGTTGTTTCTGAGCTAATATGATTTGGTGCATTGAAGCGTTTTGCGAATTAAATATTTTATGATACCCACATTTGCATTAAACCAATTGCTGCTGATATTTTTTTTTTGTTTCACGCTAGCCTTAACTGTGGGCTCGATTACGGAAGATTAGAAATTCATCGTCATACTCATTTAATAGTCTTGATTAAAGTGTTATATGTCTGCATAGTAACTGACGTATTTTAGTGAGTATATAGTACTGCAAAACATATAGAACTTTCGGAAGCAACTTATGATATTCGCATTTCCTTTAAACCATGTTTGCTGTTAGTATCGCACACTTTTTGCTTTTATCGGGCAATCTGATCCATATTTATTTGCTCTCATTTCTTGATACAATTCAAATGTTTTCATGACTGCGTAACTCACTGACTTTCTTTCGCCATTATGCTTATGCCTACTGATGTTTAAGTTCTGTGCCATGTAAATACAACGCACCATAACAATGCCGTCTGTAATACTAATTAGAGTAACTCCTTTTATTTCTTTCTATGTTGTTTATCTTGTACTTTAACAGCATAGGGATCTTGGCTCAACTTCTGTTTGCATATAAAAGTAGACAAATGGTTGTTTACAATAAATATATTTATAAATATTGAAAAACTTGCTTGTGTATATGAGACAGTGGTACTACTTAGTTATCCCGTCGACCAAAAATCTATCGTTCACCAAACTATAAGATTAAATGCCAATAATGGTTGATCGTAAATATCACATTCACTGACTTTAAGCAAGATACATGTGTTTACGTCATCAAGTGCTTTTTATTTCGACGTTTTATTTGTATTTTTATTAATGTTATACTAATTTATTTGTTCTTTCGTTATTTAAAATAAAAATTATGTCAATTTGTATAATTTGGCGATTTATATAATCTGGCGAAATTGGTCGACGGGATAACTAAGTAGTACCGAGACAGTTAATAGGTTGTCAGAAAATATGCGTGAAATTTTCATTTTCTCTCCAAGGCCCCTATACAGGAAAGTTATCATTAATGTTATCTAGTGGAAATATTAAAGGCAATCAAAAAGCATTCATGCATATAACTGTTTAATATAATATAATATAGGTATTTATATAATATTATGGTACTTCTTAGTTATCCCGTCGATCAATTTCGCCAAATTATATAAATCGCCAAACCACTCGCCAAATTATACAAATTGATATAATTTTTATTTTAAATAACGAAAGAACAAATAAATTAGTAAAACATTATAAAAATACAAATAAAACGTCGAATTAATGGTTTATTGGCCATTATTGGCATTTAATCTTACAATTAATTAATTAATGGCAAACCATGGTACAGATGTCATATTCGCCCCATATTGGCACGATTTTTATCTGTCGCCAATATCATATAGGCAACGGGTACTTAACTTGCGCCAAAGTGTTGTTATTTTGCTTGATGTGGTAACCCGGATTATGTTGTTTATGCTGTTGATGTTTTTGCCAAGTTGGCAACCGAAAAAAATCGCGCCAATATGGGGCGAATATGACATCTGTACCCAAATCATTATTGGCATTTAATCTTACAATATGGCGACAATAATTTGGTCGACGGGATAACTAAGAAGTACCAATATTATATATATATATATATATATATATATATTATGTGCCGCTAGTGTGATGTTATGTGTTTAATTAAACTAAACTATTGTATACTAAATTATTGTTTTGTATTAAGGGTACTTGTTAGTTATCCCGCCGACCAAATTACAGTCGCCAAATTGTAAGATTAAATGCCAATAATAGTTGATCGTAAATGTCACATTCACTTGACTACACATGTTTACGTCATCAAATGATTTTTATTTCGACGTTTTATTTGTATTTTTATTAATGTTATACTAATTTATTTGTTTTTTCGTTATTTAAAATAAAAATTATGTCAATTTGTATAATTTGGCGATTTATATAATTTGGCGAAATTGGTCGACGGGATAACTAACAAGTACCGTATTAAGTTAGTTTGTTTCTGTATTATTTAGCATTTGAAATAATGGTGTATATTTAATTAATGTATATTAAATTACTATTTTGAATGCGATTGCCAATTGAGAATTTTAAATATAACTGTCGATTAGAAAATACGAAGAAACAGATTGGGGAAGATCCATTACTGAATTTGAATGGGAATATCGCCAAATTAGTCAGTTACAGCCAAGTTGGCTTGATTTATGGCGACTTATTTTGGTCGCCAAATTTGGCAATAATTAACGTAACTGCGCCAAGTTTTGCGACAACTTAGCGCTAACGTATATGAATACATAGTTTTATGCTTATGATTGAGAAACCGGTTACAACAATGAAAGATAATTTGGGTGAAATCCTTCATTTTATTGGTTTTTGTTGAATTACTAAAAAACTACTCAACCAATTTCGATGAAACGGAAGTGGTACCAATTCGAGAGCATCCTCTTTCAATTAAAACAAAAATCACATAAATCGGACAAAAAGTTCCGGAGCAATCGGTGAACATACATAAAAAAAAAAAAAACATACATACGCGTCGAATTGATAACCTCCTCCTTTTTGAAGTCGGTAATAAAAATGGCGGCCATTGGTTATTGAACAGCATTTAATGCATCTTCATACCTATAAGGGGTGATACCATAGGGTGCCCTGTTCTGTCGCCAAATACCGCCAAATATCTCCAGCTTGGCGATATATCACCAAAAGTGATGCCAACTTGGCGATATTTCTAATATTTTGCAAAATTGCCATAGACTTCCATTCTAAACCAATAGGTTTTACTTGCTTATAGAAAATCAACAAATTGAGATACTTTAATGCAACAAAAACTAATATTAGCTTAAAGGATCATTTTAAATTTTTCTTTGATGATCTGAGTAGGAAATGACTTTAAAAACAAAATTTTATATTACTCGTTTTCACTTATTTCACATAAATTTTCTTTGAAACATATTAATTTGGCGGGGCACTGAACTCGACTATGAAAAAGTGTCTGTTTGTTTACGCTTGGTTGAAAGCGCGATGAAGCGCTTCGTAGAAGCTGTATTGGCGAATGAGACTTACTCCATTCATTTAACCTCATTCGCATAACCAAATTTCGCACAAATGCTGGGTGATATAAGTTTTGGCTTCAATTGCCTATAGACACTGCTAATTGCTTACCATCGCTGCAGCTAATATCCTGTTACGCTATCTTTCTCTCTTATTTGGAACTAAAAGTTGTAAACGCAGTACAACAAAAAAAAAAAAAAAAAAAAAAAAAAAACCTAGAGGACAAGAATTCTGCTTTTTCAGAATTTAGTGTCGCCCCGCGATGAAAAGAAAACATCCTTCTATATGTATTAAAACAAGTAACGCTTTGGAAATGGAGCAATGAAAATCTGCGTAGATACCGCGAAACGCATCTGATAGGTCAGAGCTTTCTGACGCTATAAGTGAGGGGTTAACCAGCTTTGTTGCCAAATGTCGCCAAGTTTGTCGTCATTTTGGCGATCAAAATTAGTCGCCAAAAGTGACGTCAACATGGCGCTATTTCCATTATTTCACCAAATTTCCATAGGCTCCCATTGAAATATAATAGGGTTTACTTACTTGCAGAAAATCAACAAATTCAGATATTTCAATGCAACAAAAACTAATATTAGCTTATGAATAGAGCTTAATTGGACTATTTACATTATTTGTAAGCACAAACAAAAAGCTGGGGTTCACAGGAAAATAGGGATTGTGTGTGTGGGGGGGGGGAGGAGTGAGCGTAGCGAGCAGGGGTGGACCCCCCCCTAGTATATGTATATAAATATAGATAGTTCAGTTTTAAGACTCCAAACGCGCACTTTTATTTTATATAAAATGATGTCATCCGAACCCACTAAAGAATTCTTCATTTACGATCCAGTCTTAAACAATATCTTCAGTAAAATATGCATAGGACGTGACTATCGCTGAATAATACACAAATCCAAAAAATTTTGTCATTCAAGAACTGAACAAAAAAAATCGGCTATCTCATGATTCATATGCTTTCATTTGTTTGTAGTATTAATATTGATACTTAAAATTAAAATTAGTTTACAATACGCCTCTGATATGAGGGTATAAAAATTGAAAATGTGCGATGCTTAGAAGTTTAAAAAAATGCAGTAGAGATTATTCCGTACAATGATACATCTGCTTTGTTTTACGGCTTAAAAAGAAAACAAAATGACATAACCTTTCTGCAAGAATTATTTTAATAGCTGTCACCATTTGTAGGCACATGGTTATCGCGCGGGTACCCAGGACCCGTCCCCTGCGAACAAAGTTTCTAAGGGGCACAAAATTTTTTTCAACTCAATTTCACACAAAATTCGTGCATTAGTTCTTGAGATAGAGCTATTGAGGAAATATTTCTAAATGCAGCGCAGCAGCGCCACCTATTGGGTGATTTACACCAACACGTAGTCAGCATCATTTCATATCAAGGAATAACTAAATCCGAAGTTTGATGAAAATGTGTGTATTTGTTCTTGAGAGAGAGCTACTGCGAAAATAGTGTAAATCCTGCGAAATGCAGTATAGCAGCGCCACCTGTTGGGCAACTTACACCAAAACGTAAACAGCTCCAACTCATATCAAGGAGTAACTGAATCTCAAGTTTTATAAAAATCCGTGCGGTAGTTCTTGAGATAGTGGCTACTGCAGAAATCCTGAAAAATGCAGCATAGCAGCGCCCCCTGCTGGGCGATTTACACCAAAAACTAATCAGCACCAATCTATATCAGGGACTACCTGAATATAAATTTTTATTAAATTCCGTGCATTAGTTCTTGAGACAGAGCGCCCACAAAATTGTCACATACAGACTGACGGACAGACAGACAGACAGGCTCACAGACTCACATACAGACATTTTGTAGAAACATGATTTCTGGAATCTGACCCCTAAAACGTGTAAATCCGTCAAAAACCGGAAGTCGAAAATTTTCATTAATCCAATACTTTCTTCTTGTAAAGATAAAAGAAAGTAATAATGAAATTGATATAGTACATACAGTGCGTGTAAAAACTTTAAGGACAGTTAAAAAATTGTAAAAATTTTGATAAATTTAAAATAGGATAGTTGAAATGGTAATTTAATGTTGATCATAAAGTGGAGATACTGATATAAAAGTCAACAAAATATATCTGTGAGCTTTTTATTGTGAAAAAATAATAATTATGCAAACAAACGCTATTTTTGCCTGTGTAAAAACTTTAAGGACAGCACTATTTTTTATAGAAATATTATGTGTAATTATTATTCATTTGCACAATTAAAACTCTTCTGTATAGTGATTTTTCTGATGTTTTCAATTAAGAGTTTTGTTAGTTTTAAAACAATGCCTAAAGGAAGTAAAGTGAGTGAATATGAAGAATATGCTGTTGAATCTTTTACATTATCAGGCATTAGTTGTTAGGTCTTTTGAAAGAGAGATAGGAAGATCTGAAACCGTCATCAACAATTTCTTAAGGTTAAAATATGAGTATAGGAAAAAAAAAAAGGGTTGCAGGCAGACCAAAAGTCTTGTCACGCAGACGGGAAAGGAAAGTTTTAAAGTTAGCATCAACTGGAAAATACTCAAGTACAGAAATTTTACAAACGACTGGGTTCAAAATGTGCAATAAAACAATCTACAATACAGTTAATCGATTCCGGAATTTCCAGTACTCACCAAAATTGTGTAAACCCCCTTTATTGACTAGCCACCGAATCCAGCGTTTACAGCTTGCAAGAGAAGTGATTATTTGGGACAAAAAATCGCTGCAGATTATTTTCCGCGATGAAAAGAAATGGAACTTAGATGGTCCTGATAGCTGGAAATATTATTGGCATGATTTGAGAAAAGAAAAAGACTTTTTCTAAAAACCTCAGTTAGGCGACGGATCCATTATGACATGGAGCTGCTTTTTGCTCGACGGCGTGGAGTCATTTGCATTTCTTTCAGGAAAAGTGAATTCAAAACCATATCTAAAAACTCATTCTGACCATATTTCAACTGTTGCAACAATTCTGGCAGGAGAAAACTGGATTTGTCAATAAGATAACGCATCTATCCACACAAGCCGTGAGACAAAACTTTGCTTTCAGAAGAAAAATATTAAAATTTTGCAATGGCTACAAAGAAGTACCGATCTAAACCCTATCGAAAACTTATGGGGAGATCTAGCAAAACGAGTTTATAAAAATGGAAAACATTTTCCCTCAGCTTCAGAACTCAGATCTACGATTGAATATGAATGGTACAAAACCATTCTCGAATTGTACCACAAATTAATAATGTCCATGAAAGATAGAGAATATTTGCAGTCATTAAACACAATGGTGGGTGCATAATATATTAAAAGTTTGTTTATTCGTTACTGTATTGTTTTTATTTTGCTGTCCTTAAAGTTTTTACACAGGCAGAAATAGTGTTTTTTTAAAAGATTAGTTTATTTTCGTAATAAAATATTAACAGAGGAATTTTGTTGACTTTGTTATTAGCTTTTCACTTTTATGATACACATTATAATAAGCTTTTTTTGTCTGATTTGAAATTTATCAAAAAAACTTATATTTTTTGCTGTCCTTAAAGTTTTTACACGCACTGTACATAGGTTTACTACAAATGCTTGCTGAAGAATGTGATGTGCATAGCATTTATTATTCTTTTACATGGGAACACGAAAGATTTCGGATACAATACTGTATTCGAAGTACTTGTCTATGAGCAATAATTGCATGAAGTTCATTTTCAGCTACTGTATGTGTTTTTAAGCTTAATTAAATTTTTGCACGCGACGTTGTGTGCATAAATTCTGTACATTATACTCAGACCCATATAAAACTAGTTGGATGTGCCAATCCAAAAACTTTCTTCTATCTAATGCATATTAATACTTTAAAATTCGCTATCACAGTTCTAAAAGTGTATGACAATCTTTGCCCATCATGAGAATTCTAAAGATATGAAATTCCGTGCATTAGTTCTTGAAATATGAGTATCACTAAAATCGTGTAAATTCTGTATAATGCAGCACAGCAGCGATACGTATTTGGTGCTTTACACCAAAATATAATCAGCACCAATATTTATCAAGATATACCTGAATTTGAAGTTTGATGAAAATTTTTGCATTAGTTCTTAACCTTTTGAGTTCTCAGCTTTTAAAACAAACTTTTTTCTAACAATTTAGGGTTTCTCTTATTTTAATATAGGTACTAGAAAATAATATGCAGGAAATTTTCTCCTTCGGAAATTTTAAATATGGGAATTAGGTGATACCCAATCGGGGACTTTGGTACTGAATGTCAAAAAATGATAAAGAACTGCCGAATCGGTTACCTTGGAACTAAAACATTAAAAATAAAATGCAGATTTAGATTTTAATGTAGAAATATTGTTAAAAAATAGCATTACACTTCTCAAAGATGGAATATTATATTTACATATGAAAAATATAATTCAAAGCTTTTGAGTATAAAATTCATACTCAATAAATTGCTCTTCAGACATCTGCAAATTGTGCTGACTGTGCAAATGACTGTGCAAATTGACTGTGCAAATTGCACTTCAGGCATCTGACATAGGATTTACCGTACAACCCGGATTGCGACATTTCATGTGGTTTTTAATTTTCGTGTGCTCAGGAAAATGCTCAACTTTATCAAACCTCATGTCATTCACAGGAATTGGAATGGCCTTTTGACATATCTGAGTGCTCTTACCTGTATATTTTCGGCGGGAGTTTACCCTCTATGGACTATTTAAAATCAAGCAAAGACAAGATAGATTTTTGAGGGATATCATCTTTCCTGCAATGCCTGGTGTATAAAATCCAGGAATTGCATGTTGCCATATCCAAGAAGTGGGCAAATATTCTTATCGACCACTTATTTCTCCTCGCTGAAATTCTATTGTAAGAAATTAGTCGATCCGTCAAATCAACTCGTCCCATATATTTGTTGTAGGACTTAACTATAGATGGTTGTTGTACACCTATTTTGTATTTATCTTCTTTTGACCACCTTTCACAAGAAGATTCTGGGTTTAATACAAATGCACTGTATAAAAGCACTACATATTTTTTATTCTTCCATTTGACCAAACAAGCTTTATTATCTTGTTTTGGAAGCCGATTCCCTCTTGTCAGCTCCTTTCTATTCGGTAAATAAGCAGCCACTCCTTTTGTTCTGTTGGTCATAGTTATGAATATCAAAAAAATATTTCTATCTATCAGATAGTCCAGTATTTTAAGACCAGTAAAGTATCTGTCAGTAAATAGTAGGTTTGGCTTGAATACAATAGGGACTGTATCAACCCAATGCTTCGCTACGGAGACTCCTAGACCATAAACATTTGTATCCGTATCCGGAACAATATTGTTTCCTGTGTATATTACAAACACTAACACAAGTGCAGTTTGTGCAGCAAGCACAAAATTTTTTAACCCAACAGGATTCGGTTTCGAAGGAACATATTGTTTTGCTGAGCATCTTCCACTAAACCGAATCATCTGTTCATCAACGGACATACATTTGGTTCGAGGTAAATATAGACAGCGCTTTCTGAAAGAATCTAGCAATGTCTTGACTAAAAGAAATTTGTCCTTTTTCTGTTCCTCCGTTTGAATTGACTTATGAATAAAATGCAATGTGTTCCTATTTTCAAAAGATCTATTTCTTTTCGTACGTAATGTTATCATAAGAACATCACAACACTTAGACCAATACAATCTTATTCGTGGGATGTGCATTAGCAAGTTCCGAAATTCTCCAGGAAAGTATTCACAAAAATATTCCTTTGGTGAACGAGGTTATCCGTCATAAGAATCATCATCAGGTGTTTCTGGTAGCTCTTCCGATTTGAAGTTAGAAAGCCTACATAGAGAATAATAAAAAAAATTAAAAAGAGTATTTTAGTTTACTTAGAATAATTATTACATACAAATGTAGGAATGTTGAATTGAATAATTAATAAAATGGAAAAGAATAAATTATAACGAATAAATTTAAAGGTTTTCTTTCTTTTTTACTATCCTTTTTTCTCTATTTTACAATCAATGTGTTGCACTACAATGAATTTTTTTTAATTTTTACACTGCATATGCAGTTTGTAAATATTTATAAATATTGTAACACTTCTGCACGACTATTGTATCCCTACTCGTTAAAAGTACATAATTTAAAAAGAATTCCTAAAATACTTACTCCATATTTTTCCACTCAGATCGTTTTCGCTTCCGTCCTTTTGTTATGGAGATTATTCGACTGATCATAACTTTCTGTCAATTCCTCAGTTGGATCACCCTCTGAATATTTTTTGTCGTCAAACTCTGTATCGTCAAGATCCGAAAGATCTCTATCATCTCTATCGGAAAGAAGAGCTTCAATTTCTCCATGACTCAAGTAGCGCACGGACAAGAAAATGTAAAGGGGTTGAATGGTGGTTTGAATTCCAAGATCCCCGAATGTGTACTTCATTTTCTAAGTTAAAATTTTAAGACATAATTTGTAATGTATATTAAAATTGACATACATCACATTAAATGATTATCCTTAAACCAAAATATGAAAGAATGAATTAAAATATTTTTTTATTTAAGGTAAACATGGAAAAATTCTCGCCTCTAGTAGGCCGAGACGAATTTTTCAGCTTTTCTGCCATTTTGAATGTGTTTATCTTTTCAGTCACAGTATAGTATTACCATTTGTCTGGAATTCTAAACCTTTTCCAAATGGAATCTGTGGCTTTAAAACAGATAAATTCTATTTATTATTTTTTACGATTTTTTTTAAAAAAGCCCCCGTTTGGGGCGCCAGGGAACGAAGAGGTTAAAATAGAGCTATTGCAGAAATCGTGAATACTACCGCGCAGCAGAGTCACCTGGTAGGTAATTTACACCAAAAACTGATCAGCTCGAATTTATATCAGGAACTACCTGAATATAAATTTTTATTAAAGTCCATGGATTAACTTTTGATATAGAGCACCCACAAATATTGTTTCACATACAGCGTCACAGACTCGCAGACAGATATTTTGTAAAAACATGATTTTCGGGACCTCTGACCCCTAAAATGTGTAAATCCGTCGAAAACCAGAAGTCGAAAATTTTCACAAATCCAGACCTTTCTTCCTGTAAGAATAGAATAAAGTAATAAATTCTGAGTTACGAGCCTGAATTGCTAAAAGGTTGTTTTAATTAAGCTGCCCTTTATCCAGCTGAACTATATTATTTACACTATTAGTGCGATAAGTATGAAATGTCCAATTTCCACAAGCACTAAGTTTGATTCACGATAAAATCTTTGATATTTCGATCAGAGAGTTTTTTGTTTTTATTTGTTAAGGTACGGGTCATCTACTTTTCGGACGCACTATTTTGTTTCTGGTAAATTGTAAAATTTGGGATTAAAACCCTTAAATGCCGTGTGTTGCCTTTCGGCGACATACCCAATTTAGGCTTCTAAAATACTATTAGAATAATATTGAAGTTATAATGCCTAATGTTGCCAATAAAATACATTCTGAAAATGTTATTAAATCCATTTTCAACATGTAGATGGCAACACTTGTGCTGTTTAAGAATAAAGGTAGGTTTATTTTTGCGATTGATGCTACAAGTTCTTCTTGTTTTGTTTATAAGCTTGCAAAATACCCTATTTTGTTCTGAAGCGAGCAAGCAAAATTTATTTCTTACCATAGTTCCTAAAATTCTTGAGTGTTTAATATTATAGAATTTTATCAGGGAAAATTATGCTTTCAATTAAAGACCAGTATTGTCGATTAGTAACAAACTGTGTTTTATCCGTAGACCATATTTAAAGCAAAATATGATTTTTTAAAGTATTTTCCCATGATTTATATAACAAATGAAAGCCGAAGATAAGAAGAAGAAAGCCTATAGAAGAGAAAGCCTATAGAAGCCTATAGAAAGCCTATAGAAAGCCTATAATAGCCTATAGAACCTATATAGCCTATATAACCCTATAGCCTATATAGCCTATATAGCCCCTATATAGCCCCTATATAGCCCCTATATAACCCCTATATAGCCCCTATATAGCCCCTATATAGCCTATAGCCCCTATAGCCTATATAGCCTATATAACCCTATATAACCTATATAGCCTATATAACCCTATAGAAAGCCTATAATAGCCTATAGAAAGCCTATAGAAGAAGAAAGCCGAAGAAAGCCTATATTATCCGTAGACCATATTTAAAGCAAAATATGATTTTTTAAAGTATTTTCCCATGATTTATATAACAAATGAAAGCCGAAAAACATTATTAAAATTATTTTTGAAAAATGAGGCATTTAAGGGTTAAGTTTTATGTAAACCATATATAAGTCCAAATTTTGCGTTATTTTCAAATAAGAGTTCCGACGTCGGACTAATGTAGCACTGACGACTCGAAATGTCAATGAAGTGTGTGGCTAAGATGTGGTTAACAAACGCACAGTATATCTGATTGTTTGAGAAGTTTCGATCTTGTAATTTTGATCATCAAAATGAACCAAGTGAGTGAACTGAAAAGGAAGGTCTCCATACGGGCATATTCAGAAAAATCTTAAAAAATTATAGAATGTTCTTCTCATATGGATATATATGTTTATAAAAAAATTTCGGTGGAACCCCGATACAGCGTCGGTAAAAAAATTTCGTTTATTTGGCGATTTGTCACCGATTGGGGATTAAAAAAGAAAAAAAAAATACGCTGTAATGTGGAATATACTTTACGTGGAAAAACTTTTTATGTTGAATTTGTTTATATAAGTTTAATTTAAATAACTTTAATTTTGTCATTTTTAGTTTGTTTTAACTACACTTTATCATACCGGGTGTCCTAAAAAGGACTGACTGATTTTAAAATTCAATAACTTGCAAACGGTGTCAGATATTTAAAAAATTCTTGCAGGAGGGTGATGCATAAGGTAAAAAGTTTTTTTACAGTGATTTTCGATTTTAGTTCGAATTACAAACAATAGATGGCGCTATAAGCAATAGGCGCTAAATACAGGCTCGATTTTTTGGCCTTTCTGTTCTTCCATGCGAAAAAAGGAGGTTAAAATGTATTGAGTGTGTTCCGAAGTACCAATAAGAGCTTGAATTTAGTGTCTATTGATCGCAGCGTCATCTATTGTTCGAAAATCAAATATTCGAAAGTATTTTTTTACAAACTTTCTACTGAAATTCCACCGCTAAATTTAACTTATCCCTTACTACATAGATGAGTAGTTTCACTAGCATTTTTTTCAACATTTTCTGAGTATGCCCTGGAAGGAGACCTTCATTGTGAGACCATTGTAAATGATAATGTACTAAAAACTTTAGTCGAAGCGAATACATCTCAGATGAATCGTGAATTAGTAGCAAGGTTTGGTGTTAGAAGTCGAACCATATTAAAGGGACAAGGTACCTTCAAAATATTTTTCTTTTACTTTAAATGCTATTCAATGGCACACTAAATACATTACGGCATATATTTATCACACAAGAAAAAAAAATGGATAAAAATAAGGAATTTTCCGAAATATTTTAAACGTTATGAAGAACTTTTCAAAATGTCCCACGTGCATTCCATTATCAATAGATATCAAAAATATATTTTTATGCGAATTTGGTTTATGTATACAAAATAATAAAACTGCGCATCGAATTTTCTATATTTTAATATAAAGATACAAAGATACAAAAATATTTTCTAAATTTTATGAAATTTTCAGCATTTTTACGTCTTATTTCTGCACTTAACTATCTTTAACTTTTCTAATTATATTTAGTTTTAAAAACTGCACAGTTTTTTTCTAACTATTTGGAAAAATGGTTATTGTCCTCTGTCAGGGTAGGAAATCAAAAACATATCTGAAGCGTTTCATTAGTTGAATCTGCATTTTATTCGTTTTCTAATTGGTCTATACAGTAATCTGTATTTTCCCTGTACTCCAACTACGTATGGATACTTCTGTTGCCACTATGACAAAAAAGTAATAAAAATTACAAAAAAAAATTAATAACTCAGAAACAAATTGAGATACAGCTTTCAAACAAATTGCATTTCAAAGTACATTTTTTTCTCTATACGACGGTATAAAAAGTAATATTGTGGGATGTTTAGAATTTTAAGAATGAAATTTCATTTAAAATTGGTCCAGGAATATTAATGTTTTATTCATGGCGTACGTAATGTATGACCAGCTCCGTAGAAGTTTAAAAATTTACAGTACCGAAAAATGTAATCCATGGCGTACTTAATGTATGAAATTTTATTTAAAATTGGTCCGGGAATATTAATGTTTAATCCATGGCGTACGTAATGTATGACCAACTCCGTAGTAGTTTAAAAATTTACAGTACTGAAAATTGTAAAACTGAAATTTCTTTTAAAAATTTGTCATGATGCGTCCAGGAATGTTAATGTTTAATACATCGCGTACGTAATGTATGATCAACTTCGTGCGGTTTTTTATGTCTTAAATTTTAGTCTTCGTAAAAATTATTTTCCAAATGTCGTTGTAATTTGTTAAATTGTTTTTGTGTGTGTGTGTGTGTGTGTGTGTGTGTGTGCGTAGATAAACCAAACTTGCATAAAAAAATATTGGGGATTTTAACTGAAATGGAATGTAATGTATGCAATATATGAAAACTATTACATGAGAAACGGATTTAATAGGGAAAATTACGTCATATAGTAAAACGATACATTTAAAACGATTTTCCTTGTTTATATATTACATCACTTGCAGTATAAATACATTTAAATGTATGCGCTAAATAATTTTGAATATTTTGTATGGATTGCTATTAAATAAATACACATTAGAAAATTTGAATTTTCTTATTAATTAATGCAAACAATATACATTGGAAAATAACCTGAAGATATGTATGATGGTGTATTAAAATAGAGAAAAGAATTCATGAATAAGCTAAATCTGTCCTTGAAATACCTAAAACTCAATCAAGACATAAAGTATAAGGGGAAAATTTCAAAACACAATGCTTTTCATTTCAATATGTGGATCTGAAACATATTCCAGTTTTTAACCTTAAATCTAAAGGAAGAATATTGATATACCACCGTTATAAAACTCATAAAGATAGTGTCATTTTTAACCTAACCATTTTATATAAGTTGATATCCAAGTGGTCTTACTTATCAATCCCGAAAACTGATGTCATTTATTACGACTGCGCAGACAATTACCTCATCTAGTTGGGGGCTGAAATTCCAAAATTAGCTAAAACTCGATTCTCATATTAAAACACAATTGGTCTGCCAAGTCATATCTAGGTAGAAAACACCTAAATACCCTATTTTAGTGGTTGCACGTAGTTTTATCATTGTGTTTTCCTGCACCAAAAAGTATAAAAACATCGAAGACTGGGAGCAGGAAAACACAATGGTCAACTTACCAGTCAACAACTAAAATCGGGGTTTTAGATTTTTCCACCAAAAAAAGATTTGGCAGACCAACTGCGTTTTAACACGCGAATCGAAATTTAGCTAGTTATGAAATTTCAGCCGTGAACTCGATCAGCCGTGATTGTCTGTGCTGTCGCCTCGCAGTCTATAAGACGTACTTT
Organism: Maratus speciosus; assembly: GCA_963932465.1. Taxonomy (NCBI): domain Eukaryota; kingdom Metazoa; phylum Arthropoda; class Arachnida; order Araneae; family Salticidae; genus Maratus; species Maratus speciosus. The sequence continues at coordinate 51,344,541 of OZ010791.1, forward strand.
GAATTGGTCTAATATTTAAAAACTAGTATATCGTCCCAGTCAAAAATGGCAAAAGGTTGATCTGCATTTCATTTTCATAAGACTTCGTACAAACAAACATCATGAAGATATTATTATTAAAAGGTTTCTATTTAGTTCGAGAGCTACACGACCAAAATAAGGTGAAAACTGCAAATCGTGATAAGAATATACCAATTGGTGAGTATCTACTTTATATTAATACAATGCATTTCAGAGGGGGAGGCATCACGTAAAGTCGTGGGAATTCAAAATGGCGGCTGTTATTCAAAATGGCGTCATTTTCTGAATTTCCTGACTATGCATCATATAAATGCATGTTTCAGGCCGATTTCGCTGTATTTAACGTCAAAAATTTCGTTTTTAATACTTTCCGCCATAGTTTAATGAGTTTATTAATTCAGTTTGTCTGTTTGTTTGTCTGGCTGCCTGCTAGCCATTCCACGTCCTAACTCGCTTAAATATCGCTACTCGCTTAAATTCACTCAGATTGTCCGGTAATTTATATATGTTATTGAATTTTACAATAACATGTTCCGAATAAAAATGAAATGTATTGGTTTTTTAGCCCGTTTACAGGGCCCTCAAAAGAATTCCATTACGTTATTGTCTATGGGAGGAAATCGTTTGCAATGTGTTTTAATCATGTTATATTCCCTGAAACACATTCAAATTGACATAGATAAGTGAGGTGAATTACAATATATTTACTATAGAATAAGGTGTGCATAGTATTTATCGTGTATTTACAGTAACACAAGAAAAAAAGAATACTCGTGTATAAATTCTAGGAAGAGCATCAGTTAAATCAACTGTTGTTAGTGGAGCTTCTAGGTATGAAAAAACTGCATTTTGTGATAAAGAATTCCCGAATGCTCAGTATCTATTTCATATTAATACAATGTATATAAAAAGTTGAGGCATCGTGCAAATTCATAGGTATTCAAGATGGCGGCTGTTATTCAAAATTGTTTACGTTTTTATTCCTATAAATCATATAAATGTGTCTATGATGTCAATTTCGATATTTTTAAACTGAAAAATTCCCTTTTTAATATCAGAAATACGCTTAAAATGAAAATAAGACAATTATTAAAGCTTTTTTATATTGTATAATGAGGAAAATGAAAGGAATAAATAAATAACAAAAATGCATTTTTATTAATACCTTAATTATACAAGATATTAAAAAATTTAAAGTTAAATTTAAAGTTCAAGAATATAAAAACTTCAATTTGTATCATCATATTTCTCACATTCGTTTTTGCAGTTGCACAATAATGTGCAAGAAAGTCCAACCTTTCTACAGCCACAATTATTTTTACAGATTTTGCGCATGCATTTTACAAGAAACGCAATTTTATACGACAAATAATATAAAAATTGCAAGAATTCCCGAAAATGACGCCATTTTGAATGACAGCCGCCATCTTGAATTCCTACGACTTGACGCGATTATATGGACTGTATAACCATAAAGTAGGTACTCATCCATCGGTATATTTTTCTCAAGATTTGTAGTTTTCTCAACCGTAGCACCCGCACTAATAGACGATAACGTAATGGATTTTCTTTTCAGGGCCCTGTAAACGGGCTATAAAAGCTATAGACTTCAATTTTTATTCGGAACATGTTATTGTAAACTTAAATAACATATATAAATTACATGACAATCTGAGTGAATTTAAGCGAGTTAGAGCATGGAATGGCAAGCAGACAGACAGACAAACAAACAGACAAACTGAATTCATAAACTCATTCAACTATAGCGGAATGTATTAAAAATGAAATTTTTGATGTTAAAAACATCGAAATTTACCTGAAACAAACCTTTATATGATGGATAGTAAGAAAATTCAGAAAATGGCGCCATTATGAATAACAACAGCCATCTTGAATTCCTACGACTTTACGCTATGCCTCACCCTTAATATAAAGTATATACTCACCAATCGGTATATTCTTTGCACGATTTGCAGTTTTCTCGACCGTAGCACCCGGATTAATAGACATAACGTAATGAAATTCTTTTGAGGACCCTGTAAACGGGCTATAAAACCTACGTACTTCATTTTTATTCGGAACATGTTATTGTAAACTTCAATAACATACATAAATTACATGACAATCTGAGTGAATTTTAGCGAGTAGCGATATTTAAGCGGGTTAGAGCATGGAATAGCAAGCAGACAGACAGACAAACAAACAGACAAACTGAATTCATAAACTCATTCAACTATAGCGGAAAGTATTAAAAACAAAATGTTTGGCGTTTAAAACATCGAAATCGACCTAAAACATACATTTATATGATAGATAGTAAGAAATTTTTGAAAATGACGCCATTTTGAATAACAGCCGCCATCTTGAATTCACACGACTTTACGCGATGGCTCATCCTCTGATATGCGTTATATTAATATAAAGTAGATACTCACCAATCGGTATATTCTTATCACGATTTGCAGTTTTCTCAACCGTAGCACCCGGACTAATTGGAGAAAAGTCCATTTTAAAAACGACAAATGATTTTCCAACAACCCAATTTCGGGATTCGCCCTTGCTCTTCCAAGCTCCTGATATGTATTTTTTACTCAATATTCAATAGACGCTTTCAGTGTGACATCAGTCATAACGTCATAAACAACTGACAATATAGCAACCGTTTGTTTGGAGTCAGTTTCCAACAAAACGTCATGACTGGTGTCACAACTGAAATCGTCTATTTCTGAAATGGTTCAACGATCAATAAAGGCTCCGATTGTACTTTTTAGAGTTAAACAAGTTGGAAATTGCTCGTCAAACGTGGCAAATGAGGTGCGTTCGTACTATAACTAGTTTTATAAATATTTTTTGCACCGCATATTGAACTGAATGCATATTTTAGTACACTTCATAAGTGCCTATCGATTTCATTCTGTTCGAAAGGCTATAACATCATTAAAATGCACTTGAAATAATTTTTTCCCATTGGCTGTAATGTAACGGAAAACTTTTGACTGTCCCTGTCATTAACACGTTGGCGGCTAAACCGTATGAGGTGAAATCATTCCTCGTGGCTGAAAGTTTTTTTTTTTTTTTGTTGTTGTTAAAATTTATTGTTGAAATTTTTTCGTTGAAATTTTGTTGAAATTTTGTTGAAATTTAATTAATTTGTTTTGTTGAAATTGTTGCAAAACTCTTTAAGAAGGCTAGGGGAAAATTTAAAGACGTTACCAGTTGGCTAGATAGATACAGAATGAATTGAAACAGCATTAACAGGTGTCGAAGGGTTCTCGACGGCCGCCATTTGGAGAGGGTCGCTAGTGTCGAGCACCCTTCGACCCCCGCCGCCAACGTGTTAAACTATCCATCCGATTTTCAAAAAATTTGAAATGACTCGACAAAATTTGGCAACAATTATATATTTAAAATTTCAGACCATTCGGAAGGCTGTAACATCATTAAAATGCACTTCCAATAATTTTTTCCCATTGGCCGTAATGTAACGGAAAACTTTTGACTGTCCCTGTTAACAAAAATCTATACACTCGATTTTCATAAAATTTGAAAAGACTCTACAAAATTATGCAACGATTATATATGTTAATATTTCAAACGATTCAGTTGGGAAGTTTTTGCGCTGTTATATGCGGGCGGACAGACAGACGGACAAACTGAAGTACGACTATATGTGCTACGTATTTATATAATTACGAACGCACCTAAAAATGAAAGATTAGTAAAATTACGTCATGTTGACACAAGCATATAATTTTTTTTTCTTTGTTTATCTATCTATCTATCTATATTATAAAGGACAAACGTATCTGTGTGTAATGCATACGTCATTTTACGAATGGCAACACTTTCAAATTTGAAATGAAATTTCGGTTTTGCAATTTTCGCTACTGCAAATTTTTAAACTTCTAAACATCACACATTTTCAATTTTTACACCTTCGTACTGGAAAAAAATGTGCTTTTAAATGCAATTTGTTTGAAAGCTGTATCTCAATTTATTTTTGAGATATTAATTTTTTTGTAGTTTTAATATAAATTTTGTAACCGTGGCAACTCAAGTACTCCATTTATATTGAAAGTAAGGGAAAAATAGTCATGGTTTATTATTTTTATTGATTATATCCTTATTGATGCCATTTTCACATTACAAATATAAGTAACTTTTTTATAATTTTTGAACAGAAAATGACGTCAGACATTAAACAAAACACGCATTCTCCTTCATAAATCGGTTGCATTTCAATATTTTTACATTATGCTGATACAGAGTTTGAGACGCAAGGCAAAATGATTTAGTGAGTAAAAATAATGTAATATTTAAAACAAAACGACCATTTTATTTATTTATTTATTTATTTATTTTTTTTTTTTGATAAATCTAAACATTTGAACAATACTAAATGGCCAGTACTATGACAACAAAAGCAAATTTCTGAATTTTTTTTTTCGCGGGTACTGAGATTCGAACTTAAAGTTTGCGCGAATGTTCACATGAAAAGTTCTATCGGACAAACGTGACTTTAAGTTTGGAATTACATTCATAAAATACTTTCAAATTGTGAATTTGAGTGGTGCGTTTGTAAATTATGAGAATTTAAAAATAACATACAGTTTAGATTTTATGGGGTAAAATTTTATGATGTGACAAAGCGAAATCCTTTTTACTGATTTTTCATGCCGTAAAAACAACGTAAGAGCCAAAATCGATAACTTCATCATAATTAATCATCTTGATTACGTATTCTAATACAGTTTAATTTTTCAATAATTTCAGCAGTTGAGTTTTGTGGAAATGATACTTTGGTAATTTTATGTTAAAAATATTATTTGTTTAAGAGTTAGACAACCCATTTTTTATTGTAATTATTTTTTATAGGTTTATTATAAATTCGATCTGACAGTTCCTTTCTAACATTTTAGTTTGTAGAATTTCGACGGGTTCCAACTCGTTAATATAAAAATACATTTCAAGCTAAGAATAACGTGAAAGGTACAAACTTTTCAAACGTACTTTATACATGTACTTTTATGCTTAGCAGCAGTATATTCAAATCGAAATATATTTTCTATTTAGTTGTAATAAAAAACAAACTAAGAAAGTAATAATGCATAAAGACAAAATAATCACAATAAGCAATATTCTCGTGGTGTCGCTATAAATATGAATTTTTTTCGCTTATAAAAAAAAATCACGTGCATTTTTTCTTATTTATTTATTTATTTTTATTTTTATTTTTATTTTCATTTTTTATTTTATTTTATTTTATTTTTTTGTCGAAAATAACTTGCAAATGAAAAAATACATCCAAAAAGGCCACGTTTCTGAATGTTTTTAGCCCCCGGTATGCTATTTCTTTCTCCCAGCAAAGTAAGCGCGGTCTCCAAAAAATGACGTTACGTTATATAAGCCAGCCGTAAAACAAAGCAGATGTATCATTGTTCTCTTAAATACTCCACTGCAATTTTTTAAACTTCTAAGCATCGCACATTTTTTATTTTTATTCCGTCGTATTGGGAAAATAATTTACTTTTAAATGCAATTTGTTTGAAAACGCCCCACTAGTGGCTGAGAGGTTCTGCTCTCGAAGCTGGTGTACGGGAGTTGCTGGGTTCGAACTCAATCGCACTCGTCGGCCTAACGGTTCGGAGTTATCGTGGTTTTATTCGAATCTTGGGAAACCTTGCGGGGATGGTACGGGTTGAGTCTCCTTAGAAATAAACGGAGGGCATTCCCCATAGGGCCTATATCCCTCGTGCAAATAATCGGCCGTTATAAATAAAACCAACACAGACCACCTTGTTTGAAACCTGCATCTCCATTTATTTTTGAAATATAATTTTTTGTAGGTTTTAGCGTCATTTGTTTAATTTTGGCAACTCAAGTATTCCATTTCTGCAGAGAATAAAGGGAAAATTGTTGAAAAATAGCAATTATATCTTTCTGTTGCCATTTTCCCATAAAAACTGAAAAAAACGTACTTAACGTGCTATTTTGAAAAAATGTAAATGAATGATTTCTAATAAAACATGGAGCTATTATAAACTAAATTTAATTTTAAGTATCTATATCAATATTACAAACAAATAAAGGCATATAAATCATGATGTAACTTTTTTTTTTTCGTCGGGTTTTTGGAATAACGATATCTTTTTTTTATTATTATTTGTGTATTATCCAGCGATAGTGACGTCATATGCGTACTTTACTGTAGATGTTGCTTAATACTGGATGGCAAATGAGGAATTCTTCAGCAGATACGGATAACGTCATTTTATATGAAATAATTGCGTGTGTTTTAAGTCGTAAAACTGAAATATGTTTTGTACTATCTATATATATATATATATACATTTTTTTTTCATCGACACTAAATTCTGAAAAAGCAGAATTCCTGTTTTCTAGTTCATTATTTCTCTTTTATCTGAAATAATGGAAGTATTCCGATTGCCACCATTTTGTAGAAAGTTTCTAAAAAAATTAAAACATTTAAAATTAAAATTAAAATATATAAATTGGAATATTTAAAGAAATATCCAGTACGAGCACGTCTACAAACGAACAGCTTTCATTTTAAACTAGTTGGAGACTAGTTGGACTTATCTCATACATCTTAATATTTCAAAAAGTATTTAATTACTATTTCAAATTCAGGGAGGACCTACTGGCCATAGCCAAATACATACACAAAAAAATTGCTTTAATTCTGTACATAACTTCATACACTTTTCGATTGTACAATAATGAAAATGGCACAGATAGCGCTATTGCAGCGCCCCCTTCTGGCGGAATTTTTCAAATTCAGGGAGGACTTACTGGCCATGGTCAAAAATATACACAAAAAATTTGGTACGATTCTATGCATAAATTCATACACTTTTTGATGGTACAATAATGAAAATGGCACAAACATCGCTATTACAGCGTCCCCTTCTGGCGGAATTATTTCAAATTCAGGGAGGATCTACTAGCCATAGCCATAAACATACACAAAAAATTTGGTTCAGCTCTATTCATAACTTCATACTCTTTTCGATGGTACAATATTCAAAATCGCGCAAAACTCGCTGCAGATTTTTTCAAAATTAAGAAAGGACCTGCTTGCCATATCCAAAAACTAAAAAAAAAAAAATGGTTCAATTCTATGCATAACTTCATACACTTTTTGGTTGTACAATGGCGACAGACAGACGGACACACGGACACAGGGAGAGACAGACATTTTCTATAAACATGTTTTTGGGGTCTTCTGACCACTAAAACGTGTAAATTTGTCAAAAACCGGAAGTCGAAACAAATTTCGATTACAATACTTTCTTCTATTGAAGATAGAAAAATGTAAAAAAAAATGATTAGCAAAATCGGTTCAGTAGAAAGCTCAGGCATTGAAAGATCAGGCACTGATTAAAAAAAGCAGCCTTCCGTTTTAAAGGGTTTTCCCCGAATGGTTACCTGCACTTTCCTACACTTTTATATAAGTAGATATAGATATACCAAAAGGAAACAACTGAACCTTTGTCTAACAAAAAAAGTAATAATTAAGTTTTGACAGGGTTTTTTTTTTTTTTTTTTTTTTTTTTTTTTTTTAATGATCGTGGATCAAAATGCTGTTTAATTTTTGTATTGTTTCTTTTTCAAATTTTAGGCGAATGGTGTCACGCATAGCATATTGTGTGAAAGAAAAGGCACGTTTGCATTTCAATTTGTGATCATTTTTCACGCGGAAATGCTTCAAAATATCCTCGAGTTCAATGTTTTTTTTTCTTTTTTTCTATATCATAAATATTTAATTTAGCTAAACATTAACGTGGATGGGAACGTGCATTAGAATGAAGGGTAATTGCTTCAAAAATTTTCTTCATTGGCTGATTCATTTAGAAAAACATTTTCATCTTTAAAATCATTATAAAATATTGAATTAGTAATGTAACTAATTAATGAATTATAAAAGTATTCAGTTATACTGTTTGAAGCAAAGTAGTTGTTGTTGAAGTGGTTGATATTAATTTGAAGCATAACTAAATGGAAATGGAGACTACAAGAAATCAGTTTACAGCCAGCAATAAAGTCCTTTTAAATGATGATATTGTCGTTGTAAATATAGCTGGATTTGCTGGTTACGAAGATGAATCGTTTACCATAATAAGAAATTCGGGACGGAAAAGTTCCGAAATGCCAGATAACGAAAACGAAGCTTTAATTGAAATACCTCAAGAACCATCTAGTGCATTTACGAATCGAATAAGATGTGCCAAAATTAATGATATTGAAGGTATTCCAGATGGCCTATATATCTTATGTCGTCTGAACGAAAAATGCTCAAAAAATGCCCCAAGTGATGTAAATGAAACTGAATCGGTGTCGATGGAAAGTGGAGCTAATGTATCAACTAATACTAATGAAAATATTTCATCCAATTCAAGTGGAAATTTAGGAAGTACGACAGCAAAAAATTCAGGTTTGAATTACGAAATTTTCCTACAACTGCTTCAAACTTTTAACAATCAGCAGATATTTTCTTTTGGTGAACTAAAATCTTACTTACACGGTAATGAATTCCCAATAAATTCGAAACAGCTTACGTATTTCTTATTTCGAGCTGTAAACAAAAGAGTGCTTGAATTGACTGGAAAAAAAATGTACAGAATCAGAGTCTCTCAATCTGATTAAATTGACCAAACTTAGAATTTTAATTATCTATTGGAGCAAAATCTCTCTATATTAAAATCTATCATATTTAATGTATTTGGTAATCGCACAGGTCATTCATAAATTGATGTTTTTTTCAGACGGAGGATAGTATACCGTTGTTTTATTAGCAGGATGTCTACACTCTTTATTCTTTTTTACTTATTCCTGAAAGATTTAAATCGGAGGGCTTGGCCAATTGTGGAAATGATATATGCAGCATCTTGGTTCAGCTTGACTTTCATCAGTTCAGCAGTAGCTTCTACTCTAATAAGAGATTATCCACCATGGAAAGCTGCAACCTTCGTAAAGTTTATTGCAATGGTCCTACTGTATTGAGAAGCATATATAAAATGACCAATTTAAACTAAACATCGGCTTGCACTAGAAACAAATTTTGGAGGGAAGAATAACTGGCATAAAACTATGTATATTCGTCATAACTTTTACAAAATTCTCTTTATTCTGAAGTAGTACATAAATGACAAAATTTACGCTCTTTCTATAGGATTCATATTTACATATTTATAAACGAATACATTATATTTTATATTTACATCACCAAAAATTTTAGAATATTTTGATAAAGTGTTTAATAAATCTGATGGAAAAATTTATGAGTTATTCTTGTAAATATTTATTTATATTGCAGTAAAGATAAAATTGCGTAGTTTAAAAGTTTTTCGTTTACGGGAGTTAAACTTCAATTAAGTGTTTTGCATCTAAGTTGAATTTGATTACCTATTTACACAAAACATATTTTATATAATTTTTTATCGTATAAAACTTACCATAGTAGTGGAATGTAGGAAAATATTCCTTGACTGTCCACAGCCAATTGGCATATTACAGCAAACGTGGACTGACGTAAAATGAACTACATTGCTTAGTAAGCTTTGATTTTATGTGTAAACTAAGTATCGAACTTTTTCGTTATACGGACACCATTGTCGCCATAGCGTAATAGTTGGCGCAAAATGAAAATCCAAAATGAAATTCAAATTGAAACATTTGAAAATAAAAGAAAAATCATTGTCGAGTGACCATTTAAAAAATATAACATTTGAAAAATACAGACTTTACGAACAATTTTATTAAAACACAAATATATACTTAAAATATGTGAACAAATAACTGTTATACAATAAAGTAATAAAATAAAACTCATATTAAACTGCTGGCATAAAATTACAAGCATATTTCAACATTGCAGTAAACATTTCATTTTTCACAATGTTTAGCATGGTTTACAATAAAAACCCTTTTCACGTTCAGGGTTGAAATAACAGGCGCATTAACATACATTTTAGCATAGTGTCCGTATAACGGAAAAGTACCTTAAGTATCGTAGATTATTGTAGATTATTTTTGTGATTATTTCCTATTCTTCTTTAGACAAGAAACTTGTCTATGGACCTGGTTTACAGAATATCAGTCCGGTACTTACATATTATCCGAAACCTGCCGATCGAAATAATGCGCCAACAATGGGGACAATAATACCAATTACAGCAACCGTTATTTTAGGGAAACCATTTTGTTTATGTGTTATAGCTGTTTGGAACAGATGTCATATTTGCCCCATATTGGCGCAATTTTTTTCGGTTGCCAATTTGGCAAAAACATCAACAGCATAAACAACATAATCCGGGTTACCACATCAAGCAAAATAACGACACTTTAGCGCAAGTTAAGTACCTCTTGCCTATATGATATTGGCGACAGAAAAAAATCGCGCCAATATGGGGCGAATATGACATCTGTACCAGCTGTTTTTGTCATCATTTATTTTAGTTGGGCGCAAATGTCGTTATTAGCAATTTTGCAATTGCCAATATAAGCTTGGCACAGATGTCGGCTTAGACGTTATATATTCCCACGGTCGCCATCTTGGGTTTCTTGGTGATTTTTTGTTGGCGTTTATTGATAAGGCAACCCCGACGGCTGACGTGTTCTGACAGCTCCGTGAAGGCTAACATGAGCACATAACTCGCTGCTTGGCGACATTTACTACTTGTCGCAAAAAGGGTTTTCACGCCAAGAAAAATCCAATAGCGACCACGGGAATATATAACATCTGTTCCCAGATGTCATATATTATATATATATATCATAAACAATATTAGCGCGATTTTTTTCTGACGCCAATGTCATATACGCACTGTGTATATAACTGGCGCCAAAGTGTCGTTATTTTGCTCGATATGGTAACCCGGATATAGATGATATGCATTTTACATGTTTGTATTTTAAACACAATGAATGAAAAATTTATTATTTAAATGAAATTAAGGTACTACTTATTTATCCCGTTCGCCAAATTATATAAATCGCAAAATTACACAAATTGACATAATTTTTATTTCAAATGTTATAACAAATAAATTTGTATAACATTTATAAAAATGCAAATAAAACGTCGAAATAAAAATCAATTGATGGCGTAAACACGTGTAACTTACTTAAAGTAAAGTGAATGTGACATTTACGATCTACCATTATTGGCATTTAATCTTATAGTTTGGCGATATATTTTTGGTTGACAGGATATCTAAGTAGTACCAAAATTAATGAATAGCATGCATTTTACATGGTTGTATTTTAAGCAAAATGAATGAAAAATTTATATTTTAAATTAAATTAATGGAATACGGATATGATCAGGATTTGGGAATGGTAATTGGTAGTTTTTCAATATAGCGGTCTTGGAGAGAAATGGAAAATGGTCTTGGCGGGAGAAGGATATATGACAAGATTTTGGCACAGATGTCATGTACGTCCCATATTGGCGCGGTTTTTCTCGACGCCAATTTGGCGAAAACATCAACATCCGGGTTACCATATCAAGCAAAATAATGACACTTTGGCGCCATTTAAATAACCGTTGCGTATATGATATTGGCGTTAGAAAAAAATCTCGCCAATGTGATATATGACATCTGTTACAAGATCTTTTGGTCCTAATTAGTTATCCCATCGACCAAAAATCTATCGCCAAACTATGAGATTAAATGTCATTAATGGTTGATCATAAATGTCACATTCACTTGACTTTAGGCAAGTAACACGATTTTACGTCATCAAGTGATTTTTATTTCCACGGTTTATTTGTATATTTATTAATATTAAAATATTTTATTTGTTCTTTTGTCATTTAAAATAAAAAATATGTCAATTTGTATAATTTGCCGAGGGGTTTGGTGATTTATATAATTTAGCGAAATTGGTCGACGGGATAACTAAGTAGTACCGATATTTTCTAGTAATCTATTCCATCTATTCCCTGTTTCATATACACAAGTATTTTTTTTCAATATTTATACTATTTATTTATGGTACTTCTTAGTTATTCAGTCGACCAATTTCGCCAAATTATATAAATCTCCTAACCACTCGCCAAATTATACACATTGACATAATTTTTATTTTAAATAACGAAAGAACAAATAAATTTGTAAAACATTAATAAAAATACAAATAAAACGTCGAATTAATGGTTTTATTGGCCATTATTGGCATTTAATCTTACAATTAATTAATTAATGGCAACCATTATTGGCATTTAATCTTACAATTTGGCGACAGTAATTTGGTCGACGGGATAACTAAGAAGTACCTTTATTTAATATAAAGAAACCATTTATTTATGTTTATATACAATCAGAAGTAAATTGAGCACAGATATCGTTTCATAAAATATTGGCGCGATTTTTTTCTAACGCCAATATCATGCAACGGGTGCGTAATGCAACATGTACTTAACTGGAACCAAAGTGTCGTTATTTTGCTTGATATGGTAACCCGGATGTTGTTGTTTATGCTGTTGATGTTTTTGCCAAATTGGCGTCGAAAAAAAAAGCGCGCTAATATGGGGAGTATATGACATCTGTACCGTAAATTGTATATAAATATATATATATATCTAATATAGATAAATAAAATGGTTGTATATATATATAAAGACGTATATAAACAAACATCAGGTTATCCCGAGATGCGCCTAGGTTTTTAATACACGCAAAGGCCCTTACACTGAAAAGTACCCAATATTCGGCGATTTATCATCTGCGCCTGGCTAACATAAAAGTAACTTATTGAATATTTTCTTTTGTTAGTGTAGGTGCCTTTGCGAGACATAGAAATTGTCGATGGCAGGATAATTTAATTTAGCTACACAATTTCTGACAACTTTCGCATTATTCCATTTACAAATGCATTTATTTTGCAAAATTGAAACAATTTATACGAAAATTGTAAAAAAGTAGCGTTTGTTTGTTTGTAATCTCCGGAACTACTGAACCGATATGAAAATGAATGTTGGCAATTTGTGGGTGATAGTTTCTGCTATAACGTAGGTTATATTTTATATCGGTTAAGTTACACCAATTGGAGTGCAGGACCGAAAAAGTTCTAAAACAGCGATTTTTTGTAATTCTAAAGGAACTAAAAATTTAAACTTGACATAGTAGTTACTTACAAGATGTAAATTACCTTTAAGAACGGCTTCTAAAAAAATTAGAAATTTGAAAGTGCTAAATGAGCGTAAAAGCGTTCTCTAAACTTTCTAAAATAGATAGATTTATGTGGAATTATAAAGGATAGAAAACTTATAATTTAGCATGGTTACTACATTAAGGAGTTAGTTTCTTTTAACTTTCTTCTATGTTTACAAGAAGAATTCGTGAAATTTTCGACTTTCGGTTTTCGACGGATTTATGGGTTTTAGGGGAAAGAGTTTCCGAAAAACATGTTTTTAATAAATGTCTGTCTGTGAGTCTGTGAGTCTGTCTGACTGCATGTGACACAAATATTGTGGTCACTCTATCTCAAGAACTAATGCACGAAATTTAGTAAAAATTTGTATTCAGTTAGTCCCTCATACAAATTGGTGCTGATTAGTTTTTGGTTTAAATCGCTCAACAGGTGGTGCTGCTATACAGCATTTTTCTCGATTTCTGCAATATCTAAATTTTCAGAACTAATGCACAGATTTTCATCAAACTTCAGATTCAGTTAGTTCTTGACATGAATTGACGTTTTATACATTTTGGTGTAAATGGCTTAAAAGCTGGCGCTGCTATAATGTATTTTTTACGATTTCCGCAATAGAGCTCTATCTCAATAACTAATGCTTGAATTTTCAACGAGCTTCAGATTGAGGTATATCTTGATATGAATTAGTGCTGTTTATGTTTTGGTGCAAATCGCTTAACAGGTGGCGCTGCCATGCTGCATTTTTCTTGATTTCCACTATAGATGTATCACCAGAACTAAAGCACGAATTTTCTTCAAACTTCAGAAACAGTTAGTCCTTGACATGGATTGACATTTTATTCAGTTGGGTGTAAATCGCTCAACAGATGGCGCTGCTATGCTGCATTTTTCACAATTTCAACTATGTGTGTATCTCAGGAACGAATGCACGAATTTTCATCAAACTTCAGAATCAGTTAGTCCTTGACATGAATTGACATTTTATACATTTTGGTGTATATCGCGGAACAGGTGGCGCTTCCATGCTTTTTTGCGATTTTCGCAATAGCTCTATCTCAAGAACTAATGCTTGGATTTTCAACGAACTTCAGATTCAGGTATACCTTGATATGAATTAGTGCTGTTCATGTTTTGGTGCAAATCGCTCTCCACTTGGCTCTGCTATGCTACATTTTTCAGAATTTCCGTTATAGCTCTATCTCAAGAACTAATTCACGAATGTTCATCAAACTTCACGTTCAGATATACTTTGATATGATTTGGTGCTAAATTGATGTCATTTCTTGTACCATTTAAATGATTTAATTGACGTGATTTATACAGAAGGAAGATTGTGATGACCACAACATACTAGGTTTAAATCTGAATTTAAAAGTAAGCAGGATGAAAAGTAAATTTTAAATTACGATTTTTGTGATACTGAAGGGAGTAGAAACTAGGAATTTGACGAGAGATTTGTCACTTTTAAGATACAAATGCTTGCTGAAACAAGCGTCTAAAAAAAGTTTTAAAAGGATGAAATGAAAGGAAAAAGTTCTAACAATATTCTAAATCTAAATTGCGATTTCTATGAAATTGTTACGGATAGAAACTTGAATATTGGCATGGTTGTTGCTTTTGAGACATACTGTTCGTAAAGTAGAGTTGTTTAAAAAATTTAAAAAGGTGTATGAGGAAAAAAAAAACCTTCATTAATAAACTTACGATTTTGGTGATATTAAATCGACTAGAAACTAAAAATATGACATGGAGGTTTTGTTTAAGGTACAAATGCTTGCTAAGAATGGGTTCTAAAGAAAGCAGGATGAAATGACAGGAAACCTTCTAAAAACGATTCTCATTTCCTAATTCTACAGAATTTTACATTCATTTGATAATTAAGTAATTACACATCCATTTCAACGTTATACAAATGCCACTTGCCATATTTCAGTCGCGGCTTTTACTAGTATAAAGGAGACCTTTATTCACTGAATGTATATTGTACTGAATGTATATTTTTTTGCGCTTCATAAGTGCATAGTCTGTAACATCATTAAAATGCACTAGCAATATTTTTTTCCCATTCCCCGTAATGTTACGGAAATCTTTTGACAATCCCTGTCATTAAACTACACATCCGATTTTCATAAAACTGAAAATAGCTCGAAAAAATTTTGCAACAATTATATATTTAAAATTTCAGACCATTCGGAAGGCTGTAACATCATTAAAATTCACTTGCAATAATTTTTTCCATTGGCCGTAATGTAAAGAAAAACTTTTGAATGTCCCTGTAATTGAACTATGCATCCCATTTTCATCAAATTTGAAATGGCTCGACAAAATTTTGCAAAAAACATATATTTAAAATTTCAGACCATTCGGTTGGGCAGTTTTTGCTCTGTTATATGCGGACGGACGGACAGACGGACTGAACGACGACAATAGGTGCTACTTATTTATATAATTACGAACGCACCTAAAAAATAATATATACAATGTGTCATAAATTAGACTGATTGATTTTAAAAATCAATAACTTGCAAATGGTGACAGCTATCGAAAAATTCTTGCGGGTGAGTTAGGTAACATGCCAGGAATTTTAATTAGGCTCGCGGTTTTAGTTCGAAATAGCAGTGATAGATGGCGTACAAGCAATAGGCGTTCAATCGAGGGAGAATTTTTTAGCCTCTTTCTTCTCCCACCATTCATGCTAAAAAATGAGATTAAATACATGGAGTGGATCCTTAAGAATACGATTCCATTGGCGACTGGGACCCACTCCATATATTTAACCTCCATTCTTCACATCAATGCTGGGAGAAGCACGAGATGAAAAATCGGGCCTTTTTTATTTCCTACTAGCAGAACTACCCGGCTTCGCCCGTGTCAATTATAAGAAGCCTTCCAGGTAAAATAAATTAAAACGAAATAATACGGTAATCACAATAAATGAAATTTGTGCATTCCCATCCACAAATCGTTATAAAGACAATAAAAAAACATGGCGTTATTGTCTTGCAACCATAGTAAAATCCCTGATCTTTAATAACAGAATGCACGTTTTCTTTGGCGGGTATGAGAGAAAAATATGTGATTTTCCTGACAATACGAAAAAAAGAAATTCCTCCAAATCGCGCAGCACCGTTCGTACAGCATCGTTTGTATGGTATTATAAAGTAAAAACACTATGTCAGTGCCCATAAATTGTGCCCCATAAATTGTAACCCTTAAAATGTGCCTTTACTGCAACTTTTCTAACTTTTAAACATCACACACTTTCATTTTTTACAATGTCGAACAGAAAAAAGTTCTCTCAAATGAAATTTGTTTGAAAATTTTACCTCAGTTTTCTGATTTTAATGGATTTTAAAGTAATTTTTAAGCATGGAAATTTTTAAGTTGAGTGCAACCCGATTACGAAAGATTTACACTTAATGCAATAGTATAAAGAAAAGACATGTCTATGAGTAACGCTGGTATCATATTTTCGGTGGCAACAACCTAACACTACAAATTTCCCTTTTATTGCAGTTTAACGTCTAAACATTGTACATTCGATTGTTCCAACGTATTATAGAAAACAAAAGTAATTTCAGTGATATTTGTTTGTAATGTTTATCTCAATTTACGAATTTTTTATGGGTTTTAAAATAATTTTTAAGCATGCATATTTTTTAAATATGCTTGCAACCCAAATACAAAAGATTAACTCAATTGTTTAAACACATTGTAAATAATTCAGAAATATGTTGCTTTCGCGTAATATTCAATAACTAAATTGGCAAACGAAATTCAAACTCCAAAAAAAAAAAATGCAATTTAACAAATTACAACGACCATTTGGAAAATGATTTTTTTAAAGACTAAAATATAATACATAAAAAATAGCACGGAGTTGATCATACATTACGTACGCCATGAATTAAACATTAATAGTGCTATTACACGTAAAAATTGCAAGCGACGGAAATCGCCAGCGACTCGTACGTATTTTCCCCCCTGAAACTTATGTATTATCCAAGCATTTCATTGGCTGTTCGAGAAAAGGATTTTCCATCGTCAGATTTCCAAGAAATCTGACAACCCATTTTAAATGAAATTTCATTCTTAAACTTCTAAACATCCCACAATATTACTTTTTACACCGTCGTATCGAGAAAAAAAAATGTACTTTTAAATGCAATTTGTTTGAAAGCTGTATCTCAATTGGTTTCTGATTTATTAATTTTTTTTGTAGTTTTTATTACTTTTTTGTCATAGTTGCAACACATCTCTGTTGAAAGTAAATGGAAATACATATTACTGTATATACCAATCAGAAAGCGAATAAAATGCGGATTAAACCAATAAAAACCTTCAGATATGTTTTTGATTTCCATTCCTGACAAGAACAATAACCATTTTTCCAAATGGTTAATAAAATAAAACACGAATTTAACAAATATCAAATCAAACTACTCAAAATAACCTGATAAGTATATAAAATTCAAATGGGAATTTCGTTCAGGGTGCATATAACTTGAAATTTCGGAACGGATTTACATGCGGCTTGCACTATTAGTTTTTTAGGGAAGATTTTAGTGCGTAACATATTGTTTTCCGTTGCTTAGTCATAGAAATATAGAGGAAAGTTATATAATCATATGAACCCAATTATATTAGTCTTATGAGCTGAATGAAAAATACAGAACTATTTTTATCTCTAAGTATACTGACGGGTTTATCTTCGGTAATGGGGCTGTGCGCTAGGGTATTCTTATTTTAATGAGTGTGCCTGACACCTGTTATGGCATGCACCTTTGTTTAAAACAATATAGAATGATTTATGTTTTAAGCGACTATCTGGCATGCAACTTGATTACAAAATACTAACCTGCAAATGCTTAAGGTGCTTCTCCAGTTCCCTGCTCAACAACGTGAAACTTTCTGACACATTTTCTGATTCATTAAACGTAAAGGCTTAAAATTTGTAGGCCTGGCTATTAAGCGATTTGGAATTGAAATGAGTTTTTCGTTTTTTCATAAATAAATTACTTATCGAGTTATGAGCAAACGTGATTGCGTGACGGCCGGTTTTTATACTTTATTGCACTGTTGCGTCCGAAATTCAGTTCAAAACACCAACTGAAAGATCTTATACCTTTACCAATAAATAGAAACTATCTTTAGATTACATAGTTTCTAAATAAGAACTCCTGTCAATTTCATGCGTTTCCGAACAAAAATTAATTAACTAGAGAACAGGAATTCTGCCTTTTCAGAATTTAGTGTCGCCCCCGGCATTTCCATTACTTTATTTTCTTCTGGTGGACTGGTGGTTTCTATTATTATGAAACAGCCATTATAAATGAAGCATTAGGTGAAGATGAAAGAGCAGTCGTAGCATCGTCCCATTATGACCAGAAAATCAGAGTTCTAATTTTTTTCCGCTGCTCTTTCATCTTCACCTAACACTTCATTTATAATGGCTGTTTCATAATAATAGAAGCCACCAGTCCATCATAAGAAAAATTAAATATAGTTTATAATAACTCCCTGTTTTATCATAAATCCTTCATTTATATTTTTCTCAAAGTAGCACGTATTTTAATTAATTTTTTTTTCAATTTTTATGAGAAAATGGCAACAAGAAGATATAATTGCTATTTTTAAACAATTTTTTCTTTACCTTCTATTACAAATGGAGTACTTGAGTTGCCAAAATTAAACAAATGTCTCTAAAAACTACAAAAAAATTAATATTTCAAAAACAAATAGAGATACAGTTTTCAAACAAAATGCATTAAAAAGTACTTTTTTCCCCAATACGATGGTATTAAAACTGAAAATGTGCGATGTTTAGAAATTTTTAAAAATGCTATAGAGTATTTAATTGTACAATGATACATCTACTTTGTTTATTGCTAGCGTCTGTAAGCTAACTTTAATTTTTTAGACACAAAACAAGCTGGGAGAAAAAAATAGCATACCGTACCGGAGGCTAAAAAATATGTCAGAAAATAGCTCCTTTGGATTTGAGAACAGCCTTAACTTGAAGTTTATGAGAAAACTCACATTTTTAGTTTTAATTTTGGAATTCGCAAAATTTAAATTCAGAAAAAGGATGTTCTTTTGACACATTGTGGTAATTTTTTTAACTTTTAAAATTAAAATACATGTTTTCTTTGGTGTGCGTAACATAGAAGTATACAATATCTTCACAATACGGGGAAAACGCAAAAAAAAAAATACATCCAAATGAGGTAGTAGTTACTAAAATTTTATTTGGAAAATTTGAAATTTTATTGAAATTAAACAGAAGATGAAAACAGAAATTAGATGAAATGATGTCATTTTCCATAAATTTTAAATCAAGACATCTGTCAAGATTTTTTTTGAAAATGTAAATAACCGCTCTCTTTTTGCTATAAATCACAGAAAATGTTAGCACTGAATCTAAACCAATGCAACAGTTAGCGATAACGTATAGCTATAAGATATGGCTGTAGTATACAATCGAAGTAGTAAGCAAAATATAGGAGCCATATGTTTACAATGAGTTTGATTACGGGTTGAAAAGATTTGATAGAATGTGACGTCATAGCTAGCCTTTTTTTCTTTTTCTTAAATTGTTTTCATGAACTTTGACTGTTTGTATTAAAATAGATGTTTTAATTAAAAAAAAATTCAAATTGAGGTGCTACGTTATTTTCCCGCCCTTATAGTTAAAGTTTTTATTTTATATACAAAAAAAATGTAAATTTTCTGTTTAGAATGACGTCAATATCAAACACGCAAAAATATAGCAAGAAAATCTGAATTTTTATTGGCAAATAAAAATAAAATACCTTATTTTTTCACATTATTGTGTCATTTTTTAGGATTTGGGCAACAGGAAAGAAACGTTTGAATTAAAAAAGATTTAAAAAGAGATATTTCTATAATGTTTAATTATGGAAGTGGTAGAAAAAAGGGATAAATAGTGGTCTGATAATTTTTTAAAGTAGACAGTGATCTTTTCCACGTTCAAAAACGTATGTACATCGAGTTTCGTGCAAATCGTTCAAAAATTAGAGATTTGTATAAAGGACATACATACAGAGAACGGCTTTTATATATAGAGATTGCTTGCAGCGCCAACAATCACTGCTATTTCCAACTAAAACCGTTAATTTCAGCAAAAAACTCTTGGAATCTTACATAATATCCCCGAAAGATTTTTTTAAATAGCTACCACCGATTAAAAGTTATTGATTTTTAAAATCAGTCAGTCAATTTCAGTACACGGGGTATGTATAAATACTAGCAGGCTACGCCCACTTCGCTGGTCCATTTTACAAAATCAACATTTAATCAAATGAAATGATGAATTTTACATTATATTCTAAAGCAATATACACCTGGAATATCTTTCTGCCTTACCAAAGATGATGCAAATGCTGTTGCGATGTTATATTATCTTACGCATCGGACAAAATTTCCCTTTAAAAAAACACTTTTAGATAATCATCTATAGCAGAGTTTGGTAGGGAAATGAGACCGGTTATGACAATAAAAAATTAAATATTCTCTAATCACCACACTACTAAATTAAAGAGAATTACAATGATTGCAGAGAGTGACCACTGAACTTAAATAATGTTCCGGTGGTTCGTATTCGTTTGTTAGTTCTTGAACTCCGGCTTTTCAGCTATGCGCTATATGTTCCGGTAGCTTAAATACAGTCTATTCTATGTTATTTTACGCTTCGTAATAAACAAACTCTTCTGTCAGATCTACTACGGCTCCCTCTCTTTCGATTCCAGCAGAATAAATACACGTAAATTTTTTTTTGCAGGCAAAGAGTGTTTACATTGAACATTCATATTAAACCATCATGTGAACATTCATATTAAACCACCAAACGTAAACCGTAAAAAAAAGATGATTTTTAAAGCTGAATTGTTTATACGTTTTTTTCACTACGTTTTCATTTTATAGACCAGTTTCAATCATGTAATCGTTAACTTTCAAAATAAATATGATAACTTGTAGAGAACTAAACGTTTAGTTTGCATCTAATAAAAACTTTCTAATCTTTCGTGATCGGGTCCATCCGGAAGATTAACATCTAACATTAGATGTGCTTGCAATGATACGGACATACCAGAGTTAGTTATAAATAAAATTTTCCATGATCGCAAACAAACCATGATCACAAATTTTTTATATTTTTGTGATAGCCAGGTGCAAATCCCGCCAACAGTATTTTTTAACTTGCCAGTTATTTTCGCGTGGTAAATTAAAACAATAGTTTGAAGTTGAAATTAAATGTCATGATTTATTTAAGTAATGCGCGGCAGCGCAATACTTATTTATTTCCAGTGTCACTTCTCAAGCCTATGGAGATCATAACTTTTTCATTTTTTCTTCCCACCTTTTTGTCCCTGATGCCACTCATTTTTTATTCTTTAATAATTTTAATGATATTATAAATTTAAAGTGTAAAAAAGATTGCCTGACGTCAGGATCGAAACGAATGGTAAAATGTCTTTGCATATGGGTGAATTATAACCCAGAGAGAAACATGGGCCAATTTATTTTTACATTACTCAAATATTTTTCTTAATAATTCCAATTTTCGCTTTTTTCATTGAAAATCAACGGACATTTTTCATAGATAATGTGACATTTTTACTTCATTCTTGCAAAAATTTCAAAAGCCGTAATAATAATTTATTTCTTTTTAGTTGAAAGATTTTCACATGAAATATTAAATTGAGCTAGTTTTTTTTTTTTTTTTTTTTTTTTTTTTTTTTCAAAAATTAAAAAGGTGAATATGGCGTCATAGTGGAAATAAAAAGGATATTTTCAGAATAAGTTTTTGCTTTGGTCAAGTTTATATTTTAGTAAAAAGTTTCTAATGGATAGCTATTTTTACGCAAGGTAGCGAACTTAGTGGGGAATTACATAACTTAAATTTTAAAATGTATTTCTTTTCCGAGATGAAAACTATTTATACCCCAAGTTAAACTTAGGTAATAATTTTCTGATGTGTTTACATCACCCCTTGGGAGAGAATAGGGTTTAAAAATTTAAGTAAAACTTTTATGTATTTTTTTTTACTGTATCACAGGTATAATATTGTTAAATATTAGCAGTAAGGATTCAACACAATTTACATTTACATTCATAGCGTTCCTGAGTGGGAAATAGGGTATCTAAATTTAAATTAAGTTAATTTTTTATGTTTTGATTATAGATTTTTTACGTTCAGATTGGAAGTTTTTGTCCAAACTACCGCAACCTGCATTACTACAGTAGTGAAACATTTTGAATTACACATTGGTAAACTGCATCCCACATTGTGATGCAATACCGCATTACATCAACGCCTGATGATACTCTCCATTAACTTTGAAATGCGTTTGTCTGAGTGCAGTAGTTATTAAAAAACTTGACATATTAAACAAAAACATAATTTGAAGAACAAATTAAAAAAACAAAATTTATTTCCTACATTGTTTAAGCCCGAGAAAGGACAGATATTAAGATATTTCATTCAATTAGTTTTACATTTAATGTTAAATTTTTGTAACAAATTAGTTAAGCCAATTGAAGATTAAAAAATAAAAATAAAATTCATACAATATGATACTTAAAACACCCTAAAATTAGATTCCGTTCAAATGAAATCGAAATAAATCTTAGACTTTTTTTTTTTAAGTTTTGTATTTTGCATGCATCTTATCATTTTATGCACAATTGTCATAAACATAATGCAAAATCTGCAATACAAATGTTTTCAATTAAAAATGGAAGAAGTCTAAGATTTATTTCGATTTAATTTGAACGGAATCTAATTTTTTAAGGTGTTTTAATTATCATATTGTATGAATTTTATTTTTATTTTTTAATCTTCAATTGGCTTAACTAATTTGTTACAAAAATTTAACATTAAATGTAAAACTAATTGAATGAAATATCTTAATATCTGTCCTTTCTCGGGCTTAAACAATGTAGGAAATAAATTTTGTTTTTTTTAATTTGTTCTTCAAATTATGTTTTTGTTTAATTGTATTATTTATTATGAGCCCCCGGGACGGTATGCTATTTCTTTCTCCCAGCTTATTTTGTCTCCAAAAAATAACGTTACCTTACAGACGCTAGCAATAAACAAAGCAGATGTAGCACTGTGCGATTAAATGCTCTATAGCAATTTTTTAAATTTCTAAGCATCGCACATTTTTAATTTTTACACCGTCGTATTGGAGAAAAAAAATGTACTTTTAAATGCAATTTGTTTGAAAACTGTATCTCCATTTATTTTTCAAATATTAATTTTTTTTTTTTTTTTTGTAGTTTTTAACACCATTCGTTTAATTTTGGCAACTCAAGATCTCCATTTATATAGAAAGAAAAGAGAAAATAGTTGAAAAATAGCAATTATATCTTTTTGTCGCCATTTTCCCATAACAACCGAAAGAAAATGTAATTAAAATACCTGCTATTTTGAAAATATATAAACGAATAATTTCTGTTAAAACATTATAAACTATATTTAATTTTAGGTAGCTTTCTTTACAAAAAAGCTACCTATTGCAGCCGTTCGGAGGAAAGCGATTTCAAAAAATTTTGGTATATTTTCATCGATCATGACCCCCAGACCCCGAAACCACCTTCCGTTCAAAATTGATATATATATATATATATATATATATGAAATATGTCACACTGTAACTCCCGTAATTATGAACCGATTTCGATGTAATTCGGTGTGTACATAGTACATACCAATGTCTCGACCGAGTTCGTTGGCCAGCTTCATCCGCCGTTTTGTTTCAAAATGGCGGCCATTTAAAATTTTTAAAAACATTTTAAACTTGAAATGTGGTACCAAAAAATTAAAAATGGGAAGATATTTTTTTCTTATGTATTTGACCTTTATACAAAGATTCCGGAGCAGTTTTTGTTTCGTCTATATCTTACAAAATGGCTGAGTTATAAAATTTTGAATTTCTAGCGTGGCTGACATTTTGAAACGTCCTGAATTTTATCACGCGATAAAAGGCGTATTTATGAACCGATTTGGATGTAATTCGGTGTGTACATAGTACATACAAATCTCTCAACCGAGTTCGTTGGCCAGCTTCATCCGTCATTTTGTTTCAAAATGGCGGCCATTTAAAAAAATTTTAAAAATTTAAAATTTGAAATGTGGTACCAAAAAATTGAAAATGGAAAAATATTTTTTTCTTGTGTATTTGACCTTTATACAAAGATTTCGGAGCAGTTTTTGTTTCGTCTATATCTTAAAAAATGGCTGAGTTATAGCATTTTGAATTTCTAGCGTGGCTGACATTTTGAAACGTCCTGAATTTTGTCACGCGATAAAAGGCGTATTTATGAACCGATTTGGATGTAACTTCGTTTATACATAGTACATACGAATGTCTCGACCGGGTTCGTTGGCCAGCTTCACCCGCCATCTTGTTTAAAAATGGCGGCCATTTAAATTTTTAAGAAAAATTTAAATTTGAAATGTGGTACCAAAAATTTAAAATTGAAAAAGTATTTTCTTCTTATGTGTTTGACCTTGATAAAAAGATTCGGGAGCAGTTTTTGTTTCGTCTATATCTTAAGAAATGGCTGAGCTATAGCATTTTGAATTTCTAGCGTGGCTGAAATTTTGAAACGTCCTGATTTTTCTCACGTAATAACAGGCGTATTTATGAACCGACTTGGATGTACCTTGGTGTGTACATAGTACATACAAATATCTCGAGCAAGTTCCTTGGCCAGCTTCATCCGCCATCTTGTTTCAAAATGGCGGCCATTTAAAAAAATTAAAAAATAAAAAAAATTAAATGAGATACCAAAAAAAATGGAAAATGAAAAAGATTTTTTTGTATGTGTTTGACATTAATACAAAGATTCCGGAACAGTTTTTCTTTCGTCTATATCTAAAAAAAAATGGCTGAGTAATAGCATTTTGAATTTCTCTTGTGGCTGACATTTTAAAACGACCTGATTTTTGTCACGCGATAACAGGCGTATTTATGAACCGATTTGGATGTAACTTCGTCTGTACATAGTACATACCAATGTCTCGACCGAGTTCGTTGGCCAGCTTCATTCGCCATCTTGTTTCAAAAGGGTTGCCATTTTAATAAAAATTAAATTTAAAATTCAAATGAGGTATTAAAAAATTGGAAAATGAAAAAGATTTTTTTTATGTGTTTGGCCTTGATACAAAGATTCCGGAGCAGTTTTTGTTTCTGAAAATTTGTTCTATTGTTGATATCTTAAAAAAATGGTTGATTTATAGCACTTTGAATTTCTAGCATGGCTAACATTTTGAAACGATCTTGTATTTGTCACGCGATAACACACGTATTCGCCTATTTCGATGTAAGAAGGCATGTGGATAGTATACATCAACACCTCGACCATGTTCGCTGGCCAGATTCATCAGCCATCTTGTTTCAAAATGGCGGCCATTAAATTAAAAATATATATATATATTTAAAGTGAGGTGCAAAAAAATTAGAAATTGAAAAAGGTTTCTTTCTTAAGTATTTGATCTTGATATAAGGATTCAGGAGCATTTTTTGTTTGTCTTTACCTTAAAAAATGGCTCAGATATAGCAGTTTCAATTTCTATTGTGGGTGACATTTTGAAAAATCTGATTTTTTGCATGCGACAGCACTCCTATATATTAACCGATTCCGATGTGAGTGAGCATGTGCACAGCAATTACTAAGGTCTCGACCAAGTTCACAGGTTAGCCTCATCCACCATGTTGTCTTAAAATGACAGGCACTTTAAGAAATTGCCGAATTTGGCAGCCAAATATAAGTTACTTTAAAGAAAAGCAGCTTTAAGCTGATAAAGCTGATAAAGCTGACTCAGCAAGATAAAGCTGACTAATTTCGCGAAATTCTCATTCATTATATTCATAAAAATTAGTATTGAATCACCTATATTCGGTTTCCACTAAATTGAGCTTCGTGTGTTTGCATGATATAAGTTGCCTTTTTTTTAATAAGGATTATGAAAGCTACCTCTTCCTCCCGGCACTGGCCGGAAGGACTTTTAAGTATCTGTAGACGCTTTCAGTGTGACGTCACTCATGACGTTTTGGTTGGAAACTGACTCCAAACAAACGATTGCTATTCGTCATTTCTTTTTAAATATAAGTTGTGGAAAATGTTACCGGTACATATCAAGTATTAAAACACTTAGATGTGACATATAGATATAAGATATAGCTGCAACACACAAACAAAAGGGAAAATACAACATAGCAACCGTTTGTTTGGAGTCAGTTTCCAACCAAAACGTCATGTCTGACGTCACGATTGAAATCGTCTATATTAATGTTCCAAACAAATGAATGCCTATGAATGATTAGATAGCCGTTTTTTTTTTTTTTTTTTTTTTTTTTTTTTTTTGTCGAGTTCCTTTTATGACGGTATCTTTTTGCTGCATTTGTGTATTATTTTGCGGTAGTAACATCCTTATACATGCTTTACTGTAGATGTTTGAGAGTGGATCGTAAATGTGGAATTCTTAATCGGATGCGAATGACGTCATTTTACATAAAATAAAAGTGTGTGCTTTAAGTCTTAAAATTGAAATAGGTTTTGTACTATTTATATATACATATATATATATATATATATATATTTATTTATTTATTTATTTATTTATTGGGGCGACACTAAATTCTGAAAAAGAATTCCTGTTTTCTAGTTTTTCTTTATCCGTTTTCTTTTCTTTTTTAAAAAAGATAAGTAAAAGTCTTGAATTTTAAATGTTTTAGTTTATGTATCTATAATAATAAAGAAAGAAGTTTGTGTGTGAGTGAGTGAGTGTGTCGACGGTGTTCTGAAGAGACCACTGCACGTAGAGCTACAAAATTTGGGGAAAACGTACGTCTGTATATGAAGTTTGCACCTCGAAGCCCGATTTTCGATTTTTTGATTAGATTTTTTTTTATTTAATTTTTTATGCGATTTTTAGCGATTTTTTATGTTTCGAGGCGATTTTTCCATATATGTGAAAAGAATATGGTTTCTTTCTTTTAACCGAATATAGTAAATTTTGTTCTCTTTTCAAAAAAGTTTATTCGGAATTCGTGCAGCGATTTTTGAATTTTTAGCGAATTTTTTATGCAATTATTGAACAGCATTTAATGCATTTCCATACCTATAAGGAAGTTGCCGTAGAGGGACATAGTTATGTCTCCAAATGCAGCCAAGTTTGTCGCCAACATGGCGGTATATCGCCAAATTTGGCGACCAAAATGAGTCGCCAAAAGTGACGCCAACGTGGCGATATCTCTAATATTTCGCCAATTTCCCATAGACTTCCATTGTAAACCAATATGGATTACTTGCTTACAGAAAATCAACAAATTGAAATATTTTAATGCAACAAAAACTAATATTAACTTTAGGGATTATATTAATTAAATTTCAGGGAATCCAATGCTTAGATTATTGTACTTTATTGATATTTTCGACGAAAGTGTTGCCAGTGGTCATTTTGGTGAAAATTATAGTTGATAAATGAATTGAAATGGCTATATCCGTTAGAAAATAATGTAAAGGGAAATAACTGTTTTTTGTTAAATAATAATAATAAAAAGAATCAAAAACCTTTTTAATGCGAGATAAATTTTATAAAATGAAAATATTTAATTTAAACATGAAAGGAATGTTTATAAAACTTAAAAAATAAATTAGTATGAAAGAAGCAATTTATACATTATTTGGCGATTTTTCGCTTCGCCAGTTTAATAAAAATCTGCCTGAAAAAACTTGAAGAAATAAAATTTAAGTAACAGTCTTTTAGTCCATTATTTTTTTTTATTCAATTTAATTATCATTTTTATGTAATTTTCCCATCGTATGTCTTACAGGAGAAAGGCTTTATTTGTGAGTTACATGCTATTTAATTATTACCTTGGTCGCCAAACAATGCAAATTTAAGCCACAAAGGCAGAAGCGTGAAATAAGCAAAGTTTCAAGAAATAAGCGAAGGTCGCAATGATTTTTTTTTAAGTATAGGAGAACATTTTGGAGTAAATCGTTATATTCAAATGTAAATTATATAAAAAAGAGTTAAAATTATAACTATGTAGTTAAGTATTTAACTTTATTAAGTAGTTAACTTTATTAAGTAGTTAACTTTAAGTAGTTAGCTTTAAGTAGTTAACTTTAAGTAGTTAACTTTATTAAGTAGTAACTTTATTAAGTAGTTATTTTAACTTGTAGTTAAGTATTTAACTTTAAGTATTTTTTGTTTATTACTTTTATATTCTTTTTTACAGTTATATAAACTGTTTTGTTCTATAGATATTAATTAAACTTTTTATTATTTATTGCTATTTTGTTTTAAAATAATAGAAAATAATTATATATGTGTAACTGATATTCGAAAACGATGTTTTCACCAAATTGGCGTGAAAAAAAATCGCGCCAAACCCGGTACGTATCTATGCCTAATAGTTATTTATATTATTGTGATTTCTTAGTATCAGGCAAGAGATTGAAGAGTATTTGGTATATTTTTAATCTATAGGCTTTAGTGAGTTAGAGAAAATGGCCTTGACGAGTGAAATGAATTTTACTATATTTACTGGCAAACTATTTACTTTCCATATACATAAGCATTTTTTTTTTGCAATATTTGTTTTATTTACTTATATAAAGAAGAGCTATTTGTCTACTTTTAAATACGGACAGAAATAATTTGTGGCTCTACCTGATTATCCCGTAGACCAAAAAAAAAAAAAATATATATATATATATACATCGCCAAACTATAAAATTAAATGCCAATAATGCGTGATCGTAAATGTCAAATTTACTTGACATTAAACACTTTACGCGTGTTCGTTACGTCATCAAGTGATTTTTAATTCGATATTTACGTTTTTTCGCGATCTGCTGCAATTTTTTGACATTCCATTTTTGACCTATAATACTAAAGTAATTTCTACCTTCATTTCAATAAAGTTTATCCGGATTTCGTATAACAATTTTCGAATTTTTCGGGTATTTTGTATGTGATTTTTAGTGTATTTTAGTGATTTTCTACCATTTTTCCACATTAGTGAAAGGCGTTGATAGAAGTTGAATCAACTTTCAATCTTCGAACACAATATATATATACTAGTATTAAAAAATGCTCTGACGAGCACCAAAAAAGGCTAATATGTTTAAGTATGAAAAAGGGTTTGACAAGTGATTCTAATAGAGCATGAAAAAGGACAAGGGGTCCCTTCTTGGCTGCAGCTCACTGTCAATGCCAACTTTGAAAAAATCATATTTGCGCTTTTTCCATATAAAATAAATTCGCGGCACTTTAGTAAAACTTTCCGTCGCGCTTTACATGTTAACTGCACTGTTGTACTGCGCATGCGTCTGCAATGCAACTTTGTACAGTGCACTGTGTACCATTATTTCTCTATAAATTGTGCTACACTGTACATTCCTATTATGCTTTTGATTTTTGAACCTCAGCGCACATTCACACTGTGCTTTTGTACTTCCGTATTAAAGGTGTATGCGTCTAATGTTCGTTTATAATTTACATGCATTGCTGTACTGCATAGTACATTGTACAGCCACAGCCACTTGCTTTTAATTTCAACAATCAATGAATTAATAAATATAATGTTATGCGTGCACATGTGGAATTGTTCCTGTGCAGAGTGCTGCAACAGTCTGCACTGCACTACAAATCAGTTTTCTGTACAGTTCTACATTGCGGGCGTGCTTGGTGGCTCTTTTTGGTACTATGTCGCCTTACATTCATGTTTAATCAGGCTGCGTCTTTACTGGTTGTGTCTTTACACTACACATTTTTATCGTAACTGTGGCTGATTTTTTTTATATGAAAAAAGCGCAAATATGATTTTTTAAAAGTTGGCATTGACAGTGAGCTGCAGCCAAGAAGGGACCCCTTCTCCTTTTTCATGCTGTATTAGAAGTACTTGTCAAACCCTTTTTCATACTTAAACATATTAGCCTTTTTTGGTGCTCGTCAGAGCATTTTTTAATACTAGTCATTTAAATTTTTTGATAATTATATATTGAATATAAATAAACCTGAGTTGCTTTAAATATTCCCAATACTTTTTTTCTTATTTCGCACAATAATGCACTATTTAACCAAGTTATGCACATTGTTTTAAGAGGTTCCAGGTTTTTTAATCAAATTCACGTTCTTTTTATTCATAATTTAATTTACTTGGGCTCCCTTAAATATAACTAATATAATTCCTTAAACTGATGTTAGTTTTTGTTGCATTAAAATATCTTAGTTTGTTGATTCTCTCTAAACAAGTAAACCCTATTAGTTTACAATGGAAGTCTATAGGAATTTGGCGATATATCACCAAGTTGGTTACAAACTTAGCGGTATTTTGCGACAGAACATGCTCCCGTATATGGTAACCCTTCTTATAGGTATGGTGATGCATTAAATGCTGTTCTATAACCAATGAGATGCGTTTCATTCGAGCGTTGCCATTAAACAATTAACAAATAATCGCGATTTCTGTGACACATACGACAGCGTAACATATATTGTAGATTATCGTGGAAATCGAAGGTTTAGGCCACATCGTATTGTTTAGTTAGACCGGTTATACTAACATCGTTCTCATGTTTTGCTACAATTTCTTTTATTGAACAGTAATTCGCTTAAGCTTCTTACTACTGCTATCACTAAGCACTTTTTCATTCTTAGAAGCCATAATGAGAGCTAAAATTAGCGCAAACCTGAGTAAAAGTAAAACAAAAAGTTAATTTTTTTACAGTAATAAAGGTACACAAAGCACTCTGATATGCACACCTTACTCAAAACTTGACTAATAACAAGAGTTATGTGAGGGTTGCCAACTGAACTATTCGGCAGCCTTGGTCGGGAACCGAGATATTGCACGCTAACCGAGTCAAATTTTGATCACCGAAGTTGGACATAAACCGAACTGGTTATAAACAGAAGCGGTCGTGAACCGAGGTTCCTCTTATATTTTGACCTATAAATTTGCAAATATGGCATTATTTATATATTCAATGGCGATGATCATTAGGCATCTTGGCGATTTTGGCGATGAAACTCATCGATTTCAAAGTAACGTTCCGAAGTGTACTTGAACCGCCACGGATGTCATATACGCTTCACGTTGACGCGATTTTTTTCTGACGCCAATGTCATATACGCACCGGGGTACTTAACTGGCGCCAAAGTTTTCTTATTTTGCTTGACATGGTGACCCGAATGTTGTTGTTTATTTATTAATAAATTGTTTATTTACTTTTATTTTCATTTTTAAAATTATATAAATTGTTTTGTTCTATTGTTATTAATTAAACTTTTTAAATTTCATTGTTAATCCCTTTTTAAAAATATATATGAAACTGGTATTCGAAAACGAGGTTGTCGCCAAATTAGCGTCAGAAAAAAAAATCGCGCCGACGTGGTGCGTATATGACATCTGTACCATACTTGGTACAACTTGATTATCCTGTCGACAAAAAAATTATCGCCAAACTATAAGATTTTAAATGACAATAATGGATGGTAGTAAATGTTACATTCATTTGACATTTAACACGATACACATGTTTGTTACGTCATCAAGTGATTTTAGGTAGCTTTCTTTACAAAAAAGCTACCTATTGCAGCCGTTCGGAGGAAAGCGATTTCAAAAAATTTTGGTATATTTTCTTCGATCATGACCCCCAGACCCCGAAACCACCCTCCGTTCAAAATTGATATATATATATATATATATATATATATATATATATCTGACCTATGTCACACTGTAACTCCCGTAATTATGAACCTATTTCGATGTAATTCGGTGTGTATATAGTACATACCAATGTCTCGACCGAGTTCGTTGGCCAGCTTCATCCGCCGTTTTGTTTCAAAATGGCGGCCATTTAAAATTTTTAAAAAATTTAAAACTTGAAATGTGGTACCAAAAAATTAAAAATGGAAAAATATTTTTTTTTTATGTATTTGACCTTTATACAAAGATTCCGGAGCAGTTTTTGTTTCGTCTATATCTTAAAAAATGGCTGAGTTATAGCATTTTGAATTTCTAGCGTGGCTGACATTTTGAAACGTCCTGAAATTTGTCACGCGATAAAAGGCGTATTTATGAACCGATTTGGATGTAATTCGGTGTGTACATAGTACATACCAATCTCTCGACCGAGTTCGTTGGCCAGCTTCATCCACCATTTTGTTTCAAAATGGCGGCCATTTAAAATTTTTTTAAAAATTTAAAATTTGAAATGTGGTACCAAAAAATTGAAAATGGAAAAATATTTTTTTCTTATGTATTTGACCTTTATACAAAGATTTCGGAGCAGTTTTTGTTTCGTCTATATCTTAAAAAATGGCTGAGTTATAGCATTTTGAATTTCTAGCGTGGCTGACATTTTGAAACGTCCTGAATTTTGTAACGCGATAAAAGGCGTATTTATGAACCGATTTGGATGTAACTTCGTTTATACATAGTACATACCAATGTCTCGACCGGGTTCGTTGGCCAGCTTCACCCGCCATCTTGTTTAAAAATGGCGGCTATTTAAATTTTTAAGAAAAATTTAAATTTGAAATGTGGTACCAAAAATTGAAAAATGAAAAAATATTTTCTTCTTATGTGTTTGACCTTGATAAAAAGATTCGGGAGCAGTTTTTGTTTCGTCTATATCTTAAGAAATGGCTGAGTTATAGCATTTTGAATTTCTAGCGTGGCTGACATTTTGAAACGTCCTGAATTTTGTCACGCGATAAAAGGCGTATTTATGAACCGATTTGGATGTAATTCGGTGTGTACATAGTACATACCAATCTCTCGACCGAGTTCGTTGGCCAGCTTCATCCGCCATCTTGTTTCAATATGGCGGCCATTTAAATAAATTAAAAAATAAAAAAATTTAAATGAGATACCAAAAAATTGGAAAATGAAAAAGATTTTTTTTTGTATTTGTTTGACCTTAATGCAAAGATTCCGGAGCAGTTTTTCTTTCGTCTATATCTAAAAAAAAATGGCTGAGTAATAGCATTTTGAATTTCTCTTGTGGCTGACATTTTAAAACGACCTGATTTTTGTCACGCGATAACAGGCGTATTTATGAACCTATTTGGATGTAACTTGGTCTGTACATAGTACATACCAATGTCTCGACCGAGTACGTTGGCCAGCTTCATTCGCCATCTTGTTTCAAAAGGGTTGCCATTTAAAAAAATTAAATTTAAAATTCAAAATGAGGTATTAAAAATTGGAAAATGAAAAAGATTTTTTTTTATGTGTTTGGCCTTGATACAAAGATTCCGGAGCAGTTTTTGTTTCTGAAAATTTGTTCTTCTGTTGATATCTTAAAAAATGGTTGATTTATAGCACTTTGAATTTCTAGCATGGCTAACATTTTGAAACGATCTTGTATTTGTCACGCGATAACACACGTATTCGCCTATTTCGATGTAAGAAGGCATGTGGATATTATACATCAACACCTCGACCAAGTTCGCTGGCTAGATTCATCAGCCATCTTGTTTCAAAATAGCGGCCATTAAATTAAAAATTATATATATATTTAAAGTGAGGTGCAAAAAAATTAGATATTGAAAAAGGTTTCTTTCTTAAGTATTTGATCTTGATATAAGGATTCAGGAGCATTTTTTGTTTGTCTTTACCTTAAAAAATGGCTCAGATATAGCTGTTTCAATTTCTATTGTGGGTGACATTTTGAAAAATCTGATTTTTTGCGTGCGACAGCACTCCTATATATTAACCGATTCCGATGTGAGTGAGCATGTGCACAGCAATTACTAAGGTCTCGACCAAGTTCACTGCTTAGCCTCATCCACCATGTTGTCTTAAAATGACAGGCACTTTAAGAAATTGCCGAATTTGGCAGCCAAATATAAGTTACTTTAAAGAAAAGCAGCTTGGATAAAGCTGACTAATTGCGCGAAATTCTCATTCATTATATTGATAAAAATTAGTATTGAATCTCCTATATTCGGTTTCCACTAAATTGAGCTTCGTGTGTTTGCATGATATAAGTTGGCTATTTTTAAATAAGGATTATGAAAGCTACCTCTTCCTCCCGGCACTGGCCGGAAGGACTTTTTAATTCAAGTTTTGGCAAAGGTGTCATATACGCCGCATATTGGCGCGATTTTTTTTTACTCCAATGTCATATACGCACCGGGTACTTAACTGGCGTCAGAGTGTCGTTATATTGCTTGATATGGTAACCCGGATATAGATGATATATTAAGAAGGTTGGCACAGATGTCATATACGCCCCATATTGGCGCAATTTGTTTCTGACGCCAATGTCATATACGCAACAGGTACTTAACTCACGCCAAAGTATCGTTATTTTGCTTGATATGGTAACCCGGATATTGTTGTTTATGCTGTTGATGTTTTCGGAAATTGGCGTCAGAAAAAAATCGCGCCAATATTGAGCGTATATGACATCTGTGCCACGAGGTTTTCGCCAAATTGGCGTCGGAAAAAATCGCGCCAATATTGAGCGTATATGACATCTGTGCCCAAGTTTTTATTAGTATTTTTATTAATGTTTTACTAATTTATTTATTCTTCCGTTATTTAAAATAAAAATTATGTCAGTTTGTATCATTTGGCGAATAGTTTGGCGAAACTGGTCGACGGGATAATCAAGTAGTACCATATATTTTTGCTGTACATTTTCGACAATATCTCAAGCAGAAGTACCTAAAGTTAACGAAACCCTAATTATTTAAGGCACAGATGTCATATACACAACGGGTTTGGTGCATTTTTTTTTCTGGCGCAAATTTGACGAAAACCTCGTTTTCGAATAGCAGTTACATATTTATTTTTAAATTACTTTCTATTATTTTAAAAAGGAAATAACAATAAATAATGAAAAGTTTAATTATTAATAACTAAGAACAAAACAATTTATATAATTTTAAAAAATAAAATAAAAGTAAATAAAAAAAATAATTGATAAATAAACAACAATAGCTCAGTTACCGTATCAGGCAAAATAACGCCATTATCGCGCCAGTTATGTACTCTGGTGCGTACATGACATCTCTTCCTTATTAAAAATAGATGGAATGGTATTTTTTAAGGTATGCTTAGTATGGGAAGTATTTATATTACTGCATAACTATCGCTTGTGTAAGTCAGGATGTTATGATGATAATTAAAATAAACTTTACATTTAGCTCCTGAACAGAAGCTTGGGATTTACCCTGTTTTTCTTTTTCCTATCAACTCGTTTGTGCTCCATTGTGTCTATTACTCCAGTTCAAAATATTAATCAAGAAAGTTTATATATATATTTATGACAATTATGCATTATCTGCTTAGGTTGACGTCGATTTCACAAATACAAAAATCTGTCAGTTGAATTTCAATTTTTATTGACTTATAAAAACAAAAGTACACGTGTTATCCTTTTTTTAAAATTATTGTACTGCTTTTTAGGGAGTGGCAACACGAAATATATTATTGAATTAGAAAATTAGAAAATGAAA
The DNA here is from genome assembly GCA_963932465.1 of Maratus speciosus. Lineage (NCBI taxonomy): Eukaryota > Metazoa > Arthropoda > Arachnida > Araneae > Salticidae > Maratus > Maratus speciosus. Next base: position 51,380,266 of record OZ010791.1, read on the forward strand.
AGGAGAGATTTCTATAATTTTATGGGGACATTATAAAAGACAATTTCGATTTTCTCAGCGACCGTCAAACATACAAAGATGAAAAAAAACCTATTCTAAGTTTTAACAAGAGGATCAAAATAAAACAAAAACGAAGTTAATCCACCCACTGGAACGTTAGCTACACTTTGTTGAATTTTGTGTCTTCATTTTTTCGTTTAAGATTAAATAAAAAACTACTGAAAGCTACAGTAATTTTTTAAATGCTATCAGTTTATTTGTCTCGTCGAGTTCTATCTTTCAAAACAAAAATCATTGTCGTATGTCAACTGGTTCGCCAGAAATTTAAGAAAGTCGTTTGCATTTTCTATTTCTTAATCATATTATAGCTTAACGCTGCCGCGTTTGCTATGATATATTTTCTCTTTTCGAAATTTGTGCAGCGATTTAAAATTTTTTCGCGATATCTTATTGTGATTTTCAGAGGTTTTTCGCAATTCGTGCTGTTTTTTTACGTATCCAGGCAACGCGGGGCAAGTTAGCTAGTTTTAAATAAAATGTGTGAAAGGATTTTATTTTGAATGAAATTAAGGAAATATGAAAAAATACAACGGGAGCAATGTTTGTCGATTTATCACCTGCGCAAATACAAAAATGGTATACAAAATTCTTTATTTCTCTATCAGAATCTCCCGATTTGGCGACGAATTAAGCAAGTAAATTAAATTATGAATAACAGTAACATGAAACAATGCTTAGCATACATTAAAGGTAGACCAAACTGGTCGCAAAGGGCGGCAAGTTATATAAAAGTCTAGATAATTTTTTCTGTAATATTTGGCACCATAGTCGAAGTTGGCATCAAAGATAAGCGAGGAAGTATACATCTAGGATAGCAATAAATATTTCCTCACAGAAATATATTCTGTAAATATTTTCATCAAATTACACTGACCTAAATACGTGAATTGTCCCTGTTATAGAAATTTCCTCTGTTTTCCCCCAAAACTATTGACGTACAATATTCATATTTTGCATTACATTCTCATAACACGAGAAAACATTTTATGAGATTCACTGTTGCTTGTCATAATACTTATGATATTAATGATTTGTTAATTACTATATGACACTTTTATATTTATTTCTTTATGGAATTTTTGAACTGGGAATAATGCTATTGACATACTTTATTTTTCGCCGGTGTAAGTAAAAATACTTTTAATATTTGTTTTAAATTATGTATATTGGTAAACTGAAGAATACGAGTGCATCACTACTTAGCGCCTGGTTTGACGGGGGTTTGAGATGTGACGATAAATGCGCCAAGCCTGTTAACCTAAATATTCAGATCCAAGACCGTTATTCCTGATGGATATCAACGGTGAACATTTTCAGAAAGGTTAACCAATGATATAATTTTGTGATAAAGTGTTTGTTGGATCATCATGTGATTCTTACTCCAACATATGAATATCATGGCAAAAATGTTACATAGCTATGTACAAGAAATCAGTTTCAACTGACATCACAAACTTTCTGCACCAGACGACAAGGTATAATAAACAAAAGTAACGTTAAGTCATAAATATTATTTTTTCTGTTTTCATTAATATGTTTTAAATTTTTTCGATGAAAGCTACAAACATTTGACATTTTAGTGATCGCGGCGTTAATGAATTTCTTGTATTTTTTGCGATTGCAATTCGACGTGGTTCTTGAATCCAGTGTTGCTTTTTTGTGATTACAACACAAGATTTTTTAAAAACCAGCTTTATTTTTTGCTGGTTTTATTGCAAGGGAGACACTAATACGTGTCATAGTGATCGTGTCTTGGACGAATTTCGCCACTTTTTACTTTCGGTTATCTACAATAGAAGATAGTATTGTAATTGAAATTTAATTAGATTTCCGATTTTCAAACGATTTATCAATTTTAGTGGTCAAGATCCCTAAAAACATGTTTTTAGACAATGGGTATTTGTCTGTGTGTGTTTGTGTCCTCATTGTTCCATTGAAAAGTTTATGATTATATGCATAGAGTTTAAGCAAATCTCATATACTGGGTGTTACAGCGTGGTTTTAAAGTTTAAGAGGATCCGGGACACAAAAATCTTCAAATTTTGCAAAAACAGTTTACTTCATAAAAAATTTCTCTGTTTTTTTCCTGCTTAAAATGACATTTAAATCATGTTTCTATCTAAATTAGAACAAAAAAAATTATTTTTTTCGCTTTGGTTTGTTTTCAAAATCTACCTTTCAAGCAATGCCTGGCATGGAAACGACTTCTTGTAAAAATGGTTTGTCTTCATGATAGGTTTTTTCACCATTTCTCATATTATAACTCGAAAACCGTTAAAGATACAGGGTTCACACTAGGAAAATATTTTTTTCAATTGTTTTACTTTAATTTTGATTCAGCATATTTGAAAAAAAAAAAATATTTACTTTTGAAAATGTGATTTTTTTAAAATAAAGTTGCACCACTTTTTTTTTTAATTTTTTCGTTAAATATTTTAAATTTTTTTATAAATTAATATTTTAAAAAATGCTGAATCAAAATTAAAACTTATGCATTTCTGTTTATTTAAATGAAAAAAAAATTCAAATTATATACATAATATTTCGAGTTATAACAATTTTAAATTACCCCACATTTTTAATAAATTTTAAATTAAATTTAAAAAAAAAATCGGAGAAGTTTTGTCATGTGATTTTATTTACAAATGATAAAGCTAACAATCACAAAAAAATCAGAATTTTAACTCAATAAATAAAAATTGTTTGAAAATGTGTCCCGGACCCCCTTAAGGAGCTTTAGAATATACCTAGACGATAAGAAATCACATAGAAATGCATGGACATAAAGTCTTTCCCTGCGCTGAATTGACAACTTACGTTTCCAGATATCCCGCGTAAATCAATTCTCCAAATGCTCTGAAAACCACTAATTTCTGACAGTTAATTACGCTATCTTTAATCGCCGATAACTCTGTCACTAGGTAAAACTAAGAAAATAACTTTAACCCTTTGCCTGTTGAATATATTTGAGAACAAGTAATATAAAAATTTTGTTTTTAAAGTCAATTCCTACTTATGTCATCAAAGAAAAATTTAATATAATCCCTTAAGCTAATATTAGTTTTTGTTGCATTAAAATATCTCAATTTGTTGATTTTCTATAAGCAAGTAGGTTTACAATGGAAGTCTATGGGAATTTGGCAAAATATTAGAGATATCGCCAAGTTAGAGTCACTTTTGGCGCCTCATTTTGGCCGCCAAATTTGGAAATATATCGACAAGTTGGCGACAAACTTGGCGGCATTTGGCGACAGAACAGGGTCCCCCTCTATGGTAACCCCTTATTGAAAATACTTTTATTGATCTTCAATAACCAATGGACGCCATTTTGTTTCCCATGCAAAACTAAAATTAATTAATTGAATTCTATTAATTAATTAATATTTGAAAAAACTGTATTATAAATAATACAGCATAATGAGTATTTTATTAACGATTGAAAATTCGAACAAAATATATAAATATATAAGTAAATAAATGTATAAATAAATATAGAGAGAGTGTGGACTAATAGTAGGAATTGAAAAACGTGACAAAAAGGGAAAAATAATCTCTTTAATTTTGCTCGTTATCATCAACTAGTTGGATTTGCCAATCCCAAAACTTCCTTCTATCTCATATATTTTAATATTTCAAAATGTAGTTACAAATATCAGTATTTCATTTATTAGTTTAATGCTATATAAACTTTGACTTTCATCTTAAATTTCCTCTTTAGTCAATTAATCGGAGCAAAAACGAATTAATCTCCATCATGATATTTATTAAAATCAACAGCTTTCCGTTATTCTGTTGTATATCAGCTGTTCGCGAATAGCCAGCCGGCTTATCAGGATGGAAGCCGGCTAAGAAAGGAAGTTCCTGTCCCTTGACAAACCGCCGGTGTATAATAGAACTACGAAAAATCAAGAAAATTATTTAGTGCCCCCTTCCTGCGCTATTATAGCGCTATTCCTAGCGCTATTATAGTGCCCCCTTCCTGCGGAAAATTTCTTAATTCAGGGAGGACCTAAAAATTTGGTTCAATTCTATGCATAACTTCATGCACTCTTCGATGGTACACTATTGAAAAATGGCACTAAAATAGCTATTACAGCTCCCACTTTCGGCGGAATTTTTCCAAATGCAGGAAGGAGATTCTTGCCGTGGCCAAAAATATATACAAAAAATTGGGTTCAATTCTATGCATAACTTCATACACTTTTCGATAATACAATATTCAAAATGGCACAAAAATCGCTATTACAGCGCCCCTGTCGGCGAAATTTTTCCAAATGCAGGGAGGACATTCTTGTCTTGGCCCAAAACATACACAAAAAAATTAGTTCAATTCTATGCATAACTTCTTACATTTTTCAATGAAACAATATTCAAAATCGCACAAAAATCGCTAATACAGCGGCCCCTTCCGGCGGAATTTTTCCAAATTCAGGGATGACATTCTTGCCATAGCCAAAGACATGCACAAAAAATTTTATTCAATTCTATGCATAACGTCATACACTTTTCGATGGTACAATATTGAAAATGGCACAAAAATTGCTATTACAGCGCCCCCTTTCGGCGGAATTTTACTAAATGCAGAGCGGACCTTCTTGCCTTAACCAAAAGCATCCACAAAAAATTGGGTTAAATTCTATGCATAACTTCATACTCTTTTCGATGGTACAATATTCAAAATTGCGCAAACATCGCTATTACAGAACACACTTCCGGTTGATTTTTTCAAAATTAAGGAAGAACCAGCTTGCCATAGCCAAAAACTTAAAAAAAAAATTTTGTTCAATTCTATGCATAACTTCATACACGTTTGATGGTACAAATGCGACAGACAGACTTACAGACAGACATTTTCTATAAACATGTTTTTGGTGATCTCCACCCCTAAAACGTGTAAATCCGTAGAAACCGGAAGTCGGAAAAAATTTCTATTACAATATTTTCTTCTATTGAAATAGAAGAAAGTAAAAAAACAGAATTTTAAACGAAATAACTACTATATTCAGTATGTTCACAAATATGGGAAATTTTAATGGATTACAGTAATTTTTGCTCAAATTATCTATACTAATAAAAGAACAAATCGCTCTGTCTGTCTGTGTGTCTGTCTGTGTACGATGGCTAGCAAAATCTATGGCACGTACGAGGTTTAAAAAAAATTTAAAGAGTCCAAGGCCTCTTCTAATGCACCATATCCTCAGAATTTTAATATTCTAATTATTAGCTGAGTAATTAATTAATATTCGGACATCACTCTCATCAAAAGTACGCCTTTTTTCCCTCAGATTACTTTCGGTTGGTTGGTTCATAAAGCATCGCTCATCAAAAATACGTCTCTTTGATTCCGCTTGCTTTCGGTTGGTTGGTTGTATAAAGCTTTCGCAGAAATAATTAAGCAAACCGGGATACAATTAAATAAACCAATTTGAGTGCTTAATGTTTCAAGAGTGACTGTTTTTTTCAACTAAACATTAAATTTTAGCATGAAGGTGAAACATGCTTTGAAAACATATTTAATAATAATGAGCGTTTAAGAGAAGGGATTAGCTTCAAATGACGTTACAACCTTGCAACCAACGTGACAACCTGGCAGGCTTTTGTTTGCCACACTGTTTTCTGTTTTTTTTTTCTACTTTGATTGGTTGAGCGATAATATCTGGTAAAAAATTGGTTTGGTTTACGAAAAATTAGAGGTGCCTGTTTGATGCTGATTTATTTTGATAGCAAGAAATGTGTTTTTTAAACGTTAACTAAAAGATTAGAATACTCCTTACTGGCTCTTTTACTACTAGAAATTAGAAATTGGCAACAATAAGTCCTTGCATTCTAATGCTTTCTGCTGCTGTACGGGTAGCAACAGTTTTAATAGAATTTAAATTCTCATTTTTGACGCTGATAATGATTTTTTTTTTCAGAAGTGTTTTTTAAAGACATTTTTAAACGCATTTTTAAAATGCTCTCTTTTATGTTTTAAATACAGAAAAATGTTCGGAATTTATCGCCCGCCTACTATACAGTGCCGCAGGCAGTAGGAACTCATGTCGGATGTTCGTACAGAACTTTTTGCACCCTTAATTTATGAGTGGGGGGCGCTAATTTCACTAATTGGTTTATTTCTTTTATATGCTTTTTTTAAACGGTACTCACGTTACGTTTTATTGTGGAGAGGTGATTTTATTCTTCAGAACAGCGTGCGATTTCTAAAATTACAGCATAAAAGTCACTTATTCGAGATAAAAATTTCAGAAGTCTTGATACCACTATTTTCGAAAAGTAATTTCAGCAAATATCTTAAATTCTTGGTTAAGACAGCCCCCCCCCCCATCCATGTATCTACGGGTAGGTTTCGTGAAGAGGTTTCATTCATTTAAGCATTTGCTAAGAATAGAGTGCGCTCCTTAGTGGTGGAATGTAGAACTAACAGACCGCGGCAAAACAGTTTAAATTTAGAAATTGCTCTAGACATTTATTTGATATTTTGAGAGGATCTTTTCAACTATTTTTGTTAGGAAAGCGCAAATAATATTTCATTTCTAACAAAAGTATTTTCACGTGAATATTTAAAAGAGAAAGAATAGCTTGGTCAAAATTACGTCAGATTATTACGTCAGACAGCGATTTTATTTACAGTAGGGAATCTAACAAGGCGATCTGTTTGAAACTTCAACATAGTTTATAACACATTAGAAAAAGTTTATATAAGAATGGCGCGTGAAATTTCGGGAAGGTGGGGAGAGGAGGAAGGGCGATAGATTTCTATTTTTTTTTTAACTTTTGCGTTTCTTACCATTCCCGGTGCGGTTTTTTGACGGAGTCCTGAGATAAATGAGTCTTATTAAATATAAAAATGTCAAAAGTTTGTTACCATTATTTCCGAATAGTTATTTCAAAAATATCTTAATTTCTTGCTTAAGACCTCCACCCCCTCGAGTAACATATCTACTGATAGGTTGTGTAACGGAATTATGTTCGGATACAGTTTTGTTAAAAATACAGTGCGCTCGTTGGTGGTGGAAATTGGAACTAAGAGACCGCGATTTCATTTAAAGTAGGAAAATCTGAAAAAGCGATATGCTTGAAACTTTAAGATAGTTTATAACACATTAGGAAAAGTTTATAAAAAATGGCGAGTGAAATTTCGGGCAGATGGTTTCGAGGAGGGGAGGGGCGAAATATTTCTTTTCTTTTTTTTACCTTTGCGTTTCATACCGTTTCAGGTGCGGTTTTTTGACAGAGTCCTCAGATACATGCTACTTAGTACATATAAACGTGACAAAAGTTAAGTTACCACTATTTCCGAATAGTAATTTCAACAAATATCTTAAATTCTTGCTGAAGACCGCCACCTCCTCGAGTAACATATCTACTGATAGGTTGTGTAAAAGAGCTTTTGTTAAGAATAGAGTGCGCTCCCTGGTGATGGAATGTGGAACTAACATAACGCGATTTTGTTAAAATTGGGAAATCTAGCAAGGTGATCTGTTTGAAACTTTAAGAACGTTTATAACACAAAAGAAAAAGTGTAAAAAAAAAAATGGTGCGTGGAGGGGCTCTAGATTTCTTTTTAAAAAATTAGCGTTTCAGACTTTTTATATGCCGTTTTTGGAGGGAGTCATGAGATATATGCTACTTATTAAAAGTTACAGACATTATCTCTGCTTTGAAAAAAACCTACTTTTATTTTGGAGAGTAGATAAAAACCATAGGGTGAAATTTTAATGGGAGTTCAAATTTTTAAAAATACAGCATTTACAGATTTTAAACTTTAGCTTCTCGGCCCGTATTTGTAGATTAATTAAGAGTATGTAAATTAAAAAAAATTGATTTAAAAATTTTTGTTCGAAATGGAAAAAAATCGACTTTTAAAAAGAAAAATAAACGCTTTTTTTAATAGAGAATGAACGCGAATTCGTTAAAATTTGGAAAACGAACTAACCGATCGACTTGAAATTTTCACGTAAGTTATAACAACCCTTTGACCACTGTTTAGTAGAGTAATATTTGTATAGAACATATTGCGCTCCCTGTCGGTGGAAGGTTGCACTACCCACTATTTTCGAATAGTAAATTATTTAACACTATGTTTATCGAAGCATCTAAATAGACCAGATTTACATCTCCTATAAAAATTTTGAAACGTTCGGAGGGGTAGAAATACTTTTTGCAAAACAAAATGTCTGAAAATGTCCACGAAACCAGTAAAAACCTGAGTTTTTTGTCGCAGTTTCGCTCGCTTTCGGTACTCATAGACTCCAAAAATCAACTTACGCAAAATTACGCCTTCAATTTAATATTTTTGTTGCGATTTTTTATATTTAAAAATGTAAATTCAGACAAAAGGGAATTAAAGGTACAAAATCATACAAATTTGAGGTTCATTCATCACGTGCCCGGGCAACGCCGGGTGGGTCTGCTAGTAGTAAAATAAATCAAATGCGTAACTTTCAAGATAAATATAATAAACTAATGCAATTATATTATTATTTATATCAACTCTCATGAATTCCATGGCCCTCAGATTCCTCTGAATTTCACAAATCGTTTACAGTATGGTACACGGGGCATTCTCACAATCTTTTGACTTTTGGGGGGGAAAAATCTGGCGAAATTAAACTTCCTAAAATAACATTTTAATCTCATAGACGAAAGTCTTAATGATTCAAAATAAAGAAAAAATGGTCAGCAGTGAGAAACTTTTTATTTAACTGAGGTTTAAGTTAAACTTGCGAGTTTAATTTTTCTTACCATTTTACAACTAAAACTTTTTATTTTCTTCTAAATTTTTACTTATAATGAATTTGCATAGTACCCACAAGACATTCAAATAATAAATAATTATAATGTAGCATTTTTAGTACAAAATTTTGGTATAACATTATCTTAAAGGGGTGTTAAATTTAATCCAATGTTAATAACTGTTTCTAAAAATCAATAAACATTTTGGCTACCACTTAGTCTTAACATGATCTGCCTAAAATAGGTGGTAATTTTCCTTGCTGTTCCATCATTACCGTCCCTTTTTTTTTTTTTTTTTTTTTTTTTTTTTGTATTTCCTATACCATCCCTTTTTTTTACATTACCGTTCCGTAAAAAAAAAAAAATAATAATAATAATTTACCACGAAAAGTGCAGGAATAAACCTTGGGGACGGTGAGACTACCAATAAAGCCACGATGCTTGAAATTGATAGTTAAATGCTGATTTAAATTCTACAGTAAATTTCCTGCCAAAAAATTTTAGACATTATTTCTCTAGCATACTTCTGCATGAGAAAAAACTTAAAAAAAATTCTGTGGCTGCATCTGAAGTGATTTTCTGTGTAATTTTAGAAGAGGTATGGTAAGAAATCTAAAACCTAGGGACAGAGTTTAAAAAGTAATAACAACCCTAAAAATGTGTGCAAGCTAATTTTTAGCTACTTATTTATATAAAACAATAGTTCCAGTTTCAGAAAAAAATTACATCGAATGATTTTTATTGAAACAATTTTATCCAGACAGCTCCAAACTTAAAAATCAGCATCAGGAACACGGGACAATATAGGAGTTTTCCAGGTGTTTGGACCCCCAACATTCTCCAGAACTTATTTATCTTGTTAATATTGTTGTGCAATCATGCAATGGGATGTTCCCAAGTATATGAAATAAAAATAAAACACAAAAAAGTGTATTAAAATAAAAATTATTATTCAGGGACATGAAAGTCAAAACATTGTGAGAATGCCCCATATACGAAAACATGGCATGGAACACAAGCCTACATCACACTCTTTACAATAAACTCGACTCTCGTGTCGTATACTCTTACCCTTTTCGTCAGTTTTAAGACAACAAAGGAAACATTGTCTGGTTGGAGCAGTCTTTTTCTCCGTAGGTGGAATGTGTTCAGGAAAATGTCGACCCGTAAGTCGCAACAAGCTCATATTAGGACACACTGGTCCTGTCGGCTAAATGTTGCTTATTATCTTCAATGATTTGTTCCACAATTGAGATTCTTTAGTCCATATTACTTTTTCCACCATCTGATGTCTGATAAATAATAAAGGAATTCCAAAGTGCGTGATCTAAAAGATATCTTTACTTAATATTTCATGCCACGTTTTCTGACAGTGGGATAGTCTATATGGTGTTGATAAACTTTATCAACATCTCCCATACTCTTTCTTTAATCAGAAACTACTTTAAGTTTCAGTTTCTTTTGCTTCTTCCAATCTCCCGTCTCAATCTTTTCTCCAGTATGGACCAAAGAAAGCAGGTAAATTTCTTTCTTGTCATGTCCTTTCAAAACTGTGACTTTCCCACGCTGGAAAGCCAGAATGTCACCTTTCTTTTTTTTAATCGAGTGGTAAGTCCATTCTGATTGCCCGTACAGTTCCGTATATGCCTGTAGAATATTGTTGTGCAAGCTCATCAGCTGACTGTGGAAAAGTGCAATAATTATCTGTGACCTAACAATACCCTTTGCCTAACAGAGGTTTCATCAATCACATAACTACTTGACCAGACATGCCGAGATGTGCATATTCGCTGTCAAGCTTTGTGCCCTTTCCCGTGTAGATGATGTTTGAATAAAATGTAGCCAGTCTTACTCTGACATAGCATAAATGTTTTTATACCAAACCGAGATTTTTTTTAGAGGCATGTATTGCATTCATCCCAATCTACCCTTATATCGCATCAGACTTTCATCAACAGTGACATCACGAGCGGGGATGTGAAATGAACAAAATTTGCCATTCAAAAACTGAAAAATGAGCCATATTTTGAGCAGTTTTGCATTAGGATGCGTTTCAAGGTCGACTTCTTATCGTTTGAATTATGTCGTGGGACATAATATTGCGGATGAATGGAGTTTCAAGACATGTCTTTTTTGACCAAAGCATTGAGACATCAGGCTTCTGAAGAACAAACCCTGTAAAACATGGAGCAACAGAAATATTTTCATCTTATTGTCATTTGTGTGCACCCACCTTTTTTATCCCCTTTTTGGCTTCACATGTTGCCTTTCAATGCATCGTTATGCATATCTATTAGACTCTTACGTAATGGTGTGAATTAAATAGACATCGAAAAATCCTTTTATATATAAAAGAAAGTTTTGATTTGGAAATGGGCCAATGAAAATCTGCGTAGATATTCCAGGCAGATCGGCATTCAATTTGAATGCTTAAGCATGGCCTTTCTTCGTTAATATTAAAAAAAACTGTTCCATGCAAAAATATGAAAATCGGTAGTATTATGGAGAAATGTTCGATAAACACGCTGATGGAGACAGTTTTCAAATCGAAGAATTATTTTAAGAGATATTTAATGCCAAAGTTGGACAAAATCGTTCCATTAAAAAAGTTTTATATGAGCAAAAACTGTACATAGTAATTTAATCATTTTTAGATCATTTTATGCATCATAATTTCCCTATGTGCAGACTGCATTTAGTTTTTGAATTTGACTCATTTTTTGAGGTTTTATTTCTATTTTAAATTCAAATTTTCAGAATTTCGAGAGATATTTTTTACTTACTTTAGAAAATGGTATTCATTTACACTGTTGCCAGATGTATAAACAACGCAAACAATAATGTTTGATTCAAATAAAAAAATTATTTACACGTGACTATTATAAACAGAAAAAAAATTCAAATTAGAATTAAATAATTACGTATAAAAAGCAGGAACTTATTTAAAATTACTTCATAAAAACTATATTTACACGTGAATTTTAAAAGAGAAAGAATATTGTAAAATAATAAATTCATTAACATGCGTTAGAAGTCTTTAATAGGAGAATTTACGTCACATTACACTTATTACGTAAAATAAACAAAAAATAACATTGCAAAACAGTTTAAATTTAAAAATTCCGCGAGACATTTATTTGATATTTTAAGATGATCATAATATTTCATTTCTAACAAAAGTATTTTTACGTGAATATTAAAAAGAGAAAGAAAAGTTTGGTGAAAATTACGTCAGATTATAATTGTCAGATTCAAATTATAATTCAATCTTCTGAAATCTTTTAAAAACCGATCAAATTAGCGTGCTGTTAGAGTCTGCGGTGTCTGAACGGGGGTTGACGATCGTAGCTCGTAGGGCGCAGAGCCCCCTAGTAGTTTAAAATATTGTTTTTCTTGATTAAAAGTAGAGGTGTCAATTGTTGCACCCACTTCTGGTTGTTGGAATGGGAATCTTGGCGGTGCTGGAGGAAGGTTATTCAAACATAGCGGCATACAGGTTCGGAGTGAAAGAGTTTCAATTTTGTCGTCACTTTCGGAATAGTCATACTCTTCTGTTGAAATAGTATCTGAGCATGAAGAACCTAACAAGTATTCTTCATCATCGTCTGATTCCGACATTGTGAACATTGAAGAAATTTGGCAAGATTAAATCAGGCTCGGACCACATTTCCGATAAAAGAACAGAGCTCTTATGTATGTAACATTACCGCCAGATTAAAAACATACTATTTGACACTATATACCTACAGTTAATCCATTACTTCACGCAAAAAATTTGGATAAAACAAGATATTTGAAACAAGACAAACAGATGGAAAAACTCAAGGAATTCAGCTGTACGCGAAAACTTCGTAGAATGCGAAGTGCTTGACTAAATGATGGGAAATCACCGGCAATGTGTGGGTGCAAAGGATTTTGCTCATAGCTCGGGACAAGGTATTAGCAGGAGGATTAAAAACAATGCAAAGAAACATTTAATTTCGGGAAAATGTATATACCTGCCTGTCAGACATAATGTGGTTTGAATAAAATTTGGGAAGAACGCAAAATTAAAAAAATCCCTGCCGGCTCGGGCCTACAGGCGGAGGTAGATTTCGAAGTTAAGTACTAAATTCACCAACAAAACTTAAATCAAGATTAGAGATAAACCCAGTTCCTCCACTAAGAATAAGCTCTACGGAGAATAAAAATTTTGTGAAAATTCTAATATACACGAATACACACACGCATGTATATGGAATAGGTTTAAAAAAATAGCTAAAGCAAATTCAGAGAACCTCAAAGTGTTAAAATAAGTTAATATTCCCATAGTCGTGTTTTTATCATGTTTTAATACGTTTTCTCAAACTCGCATGACGTTACATATTCACCTGCTGAGGTCCACTTTATTTCCAATATGACGCAATATATATATATATATATATATTTAATTCGTCAAACTATTTATTTTATTTTGAGTTTTCATGCGGAAATCTTGCTCTAGAAAACTTATGACGTAGTATTCAATTTGTTTTCAATTCGTCAAACTATTTAATTTAATTTTTCCCGTGAACTTGCAATAGAAAAGCAATTGTTGTGGTGAGGATTTTATTGTTTTTTTTTTAATTGTTGGCAACTGTTATAACGAAAAATATTTATTTTTTTTCCTGTCATTGTTGTGCAAGAGCTGGTTTTATCAGAATCTTGTTAAGACGGTATTCAAAATTTTGAACCCTTCCCATTTCCATTTCCTTGGACCGATTTTGCCCATTTCCAATCCCCGCCGAGATATTAGCCATCTCAAAGTTGTTGGCGAGTTTGAAGACGATCCGTGCATAATTGCGACTTTTATCGTGCGGACAAAATTTAGTACATACATACATACATACATATATATATATATATATATATATACTTTTTAGGTGGGGGTGGTTTTGGGTTCCTGGGGTCCTATAATGAAAAGTTATGAAGGAATTTTTCAAAAGTCGCACCATGGTAACGACTGCAATAGGTAGTATTTCTTACGAAATCTACCTAAAATCCGTAAAAAATGGTGCGAAACTGCCGAACTCTTCGCGGGAAAAATATCGCCATCTATTGGGAAAATGGTAAATTATATATTATGCATTGGACGAACTGAGTTCGGGCTTCACGGAATTGAAACACCGATTTTTCTCTTGCCAGAACTCAGATCGGCATTCCAAAATTGGCTCATTTACGTTGCCCGAAGTGAGTTCGAACGTCACAAGCAAGGGGTTAAAATTCTGGTGTCGAGATTAAATGGAACATTGGCACCTGGCAAAACTAATCATGACACAAAACTCAAGAAAGGAAGGGCACGAACACGTTGTTAAAATATGTTTATTATTCTTAACATGTCAAAAAACTATAAAATAAGTACAATTGGAAAACAGGAATTAATCTTTTTCCGAATTTAGCATTGCTCCCGATATAAAAATTACATATATGTATATAAATATAGATAGTAAAAAAAAAAATATTTCAGTTTTTAAATTTAAAACACACGCTTTTATTTTATATAAAAGGACGTCATTCGCATCCGTTGAAGAATTCTACATTTACAATCCAGTCTTAAACAACATCTTACAGAAAATTATGCATAGGACGTCACTATCGCAGAATGATACACAAATCCAGCAAAAAGCGATGTCATCATTCACTCGGAAACTCGACAAAAAAATTCCTATCTAATTATTCGTATGCATTCATTTGTTTGTAGCATTAATATAGATACTTAAAATTAAATGTAATTTATAATGTCTCCATGTTTTATCAGAAATCATTCATTTATATTTTTTTCAAAATAGCACATATTTTAATTACTTTTTTTCCAGTTGTTACGGGAAAGTGGCAACAAAAATATATAATAATCTACTATTGTCCAACTATTTTTCCTGTACTTTCTACAGAAATGGAGTACTTTAGTTGGCAACATAAAAAATATAGCGTTAAAACTACAAAAATCTTAATATTTCAAAAATAAATTGAAATAATGTTTTCAAACACATTGCATTTAAAACTACTTTTTTTCCCCTATACGACGGTATAACAATCGGAAATGTGCGATGCATAGAAGTATAAAAAAATTCAGTAGAGGTTATTTGCATTTAACCATACAATGATATATCTGTTTTGTTTTACGGCTGGCTTATATAACGGAACGTTATTTTTTCGAGACGACATTTTAATTGCTACCCGAAAGTAATAGCATATCGGGGGCTAAAAAGAAAGACTTTCTCAATAGCTACTACAATGCGTGCAACATGTTCCTCAACACTGTTCAGCATTGTCCCAGCATTTTTGCGGTACCAAGAATAATAAACTTGTTTTCTCCGCCTGTTAGTGCCCTTCCTTTCGTGTGTTTTGTGTCGTCACTACCGTGCCAGGAAAGCGTTTCCGACCATGCATTGCTATGTGATTTTCCATCGTCTAGGTGTACTGTGTCGCTACAGAAACGTTGTAACCGCTGTGTTGGAACACCTTGTAAATGCCTTTGTCTATGACCACCATGTACTAGTTGTATTTGGAGATATAACGCCGGAATGGGACTCTGTCATAAGGACTTTTGCGACATTTTCATTATTTTATGACCCAACAATGTATGAAGTTATGTAAAGAATTAAACTAAATTATATATATATGTGTTTTTTGCTATGGCCAACAGGTTATTTTTTAGTTTCGCGGTATTGCCCCAAAAGAGGACATCGTGATAGCAATATTTGAGCCATTTTCATTATTCTATCTTAAAAAAATATTCGAAGTTATGCATAGAACTGAACCAAACTTTATATACAAAGATTTGCAAGCAGCTAACGTACAACAAAATAATAAAAAACATAGATTTTATAGAAAAATATAATCAAGATTAGCTCGGATTTACTCAGATTGACAAAAGGAAACAAAGTCTACAAGGTGATTTTTTTTTCGGCATTGGACGTATGCTTCGGCTTCATTTTAGCTTCTAAAATGTACACTTAAAAAAATTATGCTTTTTGAATTATTAACTTGCATGACATAGAAGAAAGGTTTAGGATCGGCACATCTGACTATTTGAGATCGCTACACAACGTTGTTGGTACACCCACTGATGTTCTTATTGTGCATTGGCGCATAGCACTCATATCATGCGATACTGACCGTGGCTTGGAGTTTCGTGTACTTTAAAGATTGGTGCACGTCGAGTTTGCTGCATCCAGTAAGTTTTTTTTTCTTGTTTTCATAGACGCGAACTAATTAATTTCAAGCTATTAAGTGATAAAAGCGTATCATTGGTCTTTAAAAAGTCTCAGTGTTCCAATTGCACAATCATTTGGCCTATTTTAGTGAGCGTATATTTGCGTATCATTAAATACATTGTTGTTTCAACTCTTACGCAAATGTTCGATAATATTCCGCAATTTATCACAATGGGTGGCAGATAATGGAGAAATACCTTCAAATTAATGTATTAATTTAATATTCAATTAAACAGAAAATAGAGCCAACAGAACAGAAAATAGAACATAGAATTAACATAAACAGAAAATAGAATTCAACAGAAAATAGAGCTTATGCTACAGCAAGGGCTATTACCATCAGTTTCCAACCATCACATATACAGGGTGTATCTAAACTCTTGGGCAAAATTTTAAGGAGTGATAGTACACATCAAGACAAACAATATTAAATGGGAAACTAAGGGTCCCAAACGTCTTCCGAAGGAGATAGGCGCCCTTAAAGTTTAGGGTCCAAAATTTCAAATCATTATAAGAAAACGGAAAAATTGGTCTATTCGTTTGCGATTTTTGCTAAAACTATTCTTTATGTCAGTATTTCCTTGAAAATAAATTTTAAAAATAGTGTTCAAAAATGCCGAGGGAGGGCGCTTTATACTTTGGAGTAACGAACAACAATTTTTTACCGGGTATGATCCATCTCAATTCAGGCAGCCAAAGAAAAAATCTTACCTTCATAGTCTCAGAAGTTTTTGAATTGAACATATGTTAAAATTCAATAAAAATAAGGTATTTGTATATTTTGGTTTTGCCCAAAAAAATTCCTGGCCCAAGATACAGGCCGCCAAAGATGGCATCCCGGGCACCATTTCCAATTCGCCATTTTCGATAAAAATTTTAAAGTGCTGTAGAGAATTTGAAGAAAGAAATCCTTGAAATTTTCTTATTTTTATTTCACAACACAAAAACAAATCTTGACATTCACGAAAACTTAACACACAATGAAACATACAGTTCTGGTTTCAGAATCAAATTTCTCTAGTTAAAATTAACACTCTAATTAGTATGCTTTCATCACATGAAAGCCTTAAATTACATTATAAAAATATATCCCCTGCCTAAACTGGGTGCAGATAATTAAATAGAATAAAGAAAGACAATAATGCAGCAGGAGCAACATTCTCCATACCACACTCTCAGGAAACCAAACATCAACTCACTGATGATGTCATAATTAAGATTTCACAACAGCACAGAATGCATAGTGCTGCCATCTGTCAAAAAACAGAATAACTAAAATCTTATATTTGATTCTTAATCAGTTCAGCACTGAACATACTCCCACCCATCAAGAAGCTATTCTTGATGCAAAGGAAGTAAACAAAGTTTTACAATAGGTCTTTTAAAAATACCCCTAGCACTTTTAACAGTTACTACACGGACTATACCATCCTTACCTGGATGAATTTCAATAATTTTGCCTAATGGCCAAACAGAAGGAGGAACATTATCCTCTTTCAAAATTACTACATCATTTACTTTAAAATTTTCAGTATTTACTCTCCATTTTTTCTATTTTGCAGAGTACTCAAATAATCAATACTCCACCTTTTCCAAAAACATAATTTCAATTTTTGTACAATATCCCAACGAGATCGTAAAGACAAATTTTCCTCATTTAAAGGTTCAGCTGGGGAAGTTATGAAATCACCAGTTAAAAAATGAGATGGAGTCAATGTATTTATACCATCTGAATTGTTATCACTATCAATTGCCACTAATGGTCTAGAATTCAAAATAGCTTCAATTTGAGTTAAAAATGTATAAAGTTCTTCAAAAGTTAAATTAGTATTTCCAATTACACGTTTGATATGAAATTTTAGAGAAGGAACAGCGGCTTCCCACAGTCCACCAAAATGCGGACTCACTGGAGGAATCATATGCCACTCAATGTTTCTTTGAGACAAAAAATAACATTTTTTTTCATTTCTTTCAATTGAACAAATAAATTTATATAAATCTGAGAGTTGCCTTTTAGCACCTACAAATGTTGTGGCATTATCACTATACACATGTTGAGGAGCTCCTCTTCGAGAGCAAAATCTGTTTAATGAAGCAATAAATGCCTCGGAGGTTAAATCACTCACCAACTCTAAATGTAGAGCTTTAGTTGCAAAACAAACAAATAGAACAATATAGCATTTAGTAGTTTTCGCTCCTCTACCTCGATATTTCAAAATATTAATAGCCCCTGCATAATCGATTCCACATGCAGAAAATGGCCTGTTAGGAGTGACTCTGTTAAGAGGAAGATCTCCCATTAACTGTTTGGAAGAAGCTGCTGTATATCTATAGCAGGTAACACATTTATGAATACAATTTTTAATTATCTTCTTGGCACGTACAATACAATAACTCTGTCTAATGATACCCATTAACAAATTTAACCCAGCATGAAAATGCATAACATGAAAATATTTAACAATTAACACACTTAATTTATGTTGAGTTGGCAAAATGACAGGATGTTTTGCATTGTACTGGAGGGGTGAATTTCTCAGCCTACCTCCCACCCTAAGTAAACCATCACTATCAATAAAAGGACAAAGTGAAAAAAGAGAACTTTTTTTAGAAACTGGTCTGTTTGATCTAATACAACTAATTTCATCTGCGAAATATAGCTGCTGAATATAAGAAATAATCAAATTACCTGAATGTCTTCTTTCGTTTGTCGATAAAGGAAGAAATTTACCTTTACTCAAAGGACTGGTGTTCATTTTGCCAACTTTCTGTTTGCAATTTCTCACAAACCTAATACAAAAAGCTAAAACAACAACAATTTTAGTAAAAGAAGAATATTTTTCAAAAAGTAAATCAATCAAAGAATTATTCACAGTTACTGGAAAACAAAATTTAGAGTTCTTTTTCTCCTTATTTACAGTGTCTAAATTAGTTTTTATTTGAGGTTGTTCAGGCCAATGTTCTTGACTTAAAGAAAGCCACTTTGGGCCCTCCCACCAAAGGGAACAATCAGGAAGATCTTTAGGAGATAAACCTCTAGAAGCAATGTCAGCTGGATTTTCCTTGCCTGTAACATACCTCCAACAGTCAAATGGAACAGAGTCTAGAATTTCTGAGGTTCTATTGGCCACATAAGGTTTCCAACACCTAGGATGATATGACAGCCATGATAGAACTACTTGCGAGTCGGTCCAAACATAAAACTTAATAATTATTCAAAATAGTCACTAATGCAGAATATAGTCTGGAAAGTAGTAAAGCACCATTGAGCTCAAGCCTTGGAATGGAAACTGATTTAAGGGGTGCTACCTTGCTTTTAGCAACTAAAATGGTCACCTTTGACTTCACTTCACCAGGTTGAACCACATATATGATGGCGGCATATGCTGATTCTGATGCGTCGCTAAATCCATGTAAAATGAGCTCTTATCAAAATGGTAAAAAGATTTGGTTGTGGAATTTGCCCAACAGCTAAAACAGAATTTAACGAATTAGCATTAGGAGGTTTGCATGAACCATCAAACACCACACGTAACTTTGTAGAAATAGAGTCTCTTTTTATAACAGAATGATGCGGAAGATAATATACTTTGTTGCTTGCAGGATTTGAGTTTTTGTCAATAAGTGTCATATGACCAAGGTCTTCATATTGCTTCATAAAATTTCTATACTCATTTTCAAAATTTTTATCAAATTGAAATTTTCTCTCAATAGCAAACAAACGTGACCTGCCATGGATTTAGAATCGCCTAATGACATCACATCTTTATAAACTGGCAATTTAACTTCAAATCTACCTTCTGGTGTTACCTTGTAAGTTGAACAAAAATGTTGTTCACAAAATTCTTCTTCCTCAAACAAATGGGGTTTATTAACATCTATTTCTTCTGCTTGCCAAAATTTTTGTAATAATAGATCAACATTGGATTCGTTTTCAACACTAAGAAAATGAGATTGAATACTAGAAGAATATTTACATTTAGGTTCCAATTTTCCGGCTACCACCCAACCAAACATAGTGTTTTGGGCAATTGGCTCATTCTCGGTACTAACAATTCTACCATATCTTAAAATAGTAAAGAAACAGTCAGATCCCAAAATAATATCACATTCTTGTGGTTTCATGAAATCTTCATCTGCTAACGTAATATTTTTAAGATACTCTATATTTTTTTGTGTCAAGTAATTCCGCAGGTAATTGAGATGTCACTTTAGGCAGGATGTATGCCTGAACCTTTAAGAACTCGGTAGAAAGCTTTGAACCTACTGTAAGAGTTACTGAACCACGAGTTTGTCCAGCCAATACTCCAGCAATTCCATTTAATCGAATTCTGTCATTCTTTCTTTTTAACCCTAAAGTTCTTACGACATTTTCACTAACAAAAGAACATTCCGAACCAGAATCGAGTAGAGCTCTAAAAGAGTGAGGTTTATTTTCATTATTATATAAGAGAACTTTAGCAGTAGGTAGGAAAGAAACACATTTAGAATTATTGAAAGAAGCACTAGAATTAATTTGTAATTCGTGAGATGTTGACTCCTGTACAAATTCTTTATTTGAATGGTGGTTTTTATTCTCAGATGAATTTGGAAAAACTTTATTTTCAAACTTAGCAGTGCAAGCATTATTACTTTTATTCTCTTCATGTAAGAGTGTATTATGTTTACTTTCACATTTAAAGCATTTCAAATGAGAATTTGGACATTCCTTAACTTTATGAGAGTTTAAACATAAAAAACAACAGTTATTACGCTTAATAAAGTTCTTTCGAGCAACAACATCCATGGATTTAAATTTAACACATTTATAGAGCGGATGTATTCCTTGACACTTTAAGCACACCTTTGATTGTTTATCATTAGAACTGTACTTGGAACCAACAAAATTTGAACTTTTGGAATGTTTCACATCACTTTCATTGTTAGAGATGAGCTCTAAAGAAGAACATCTTGCACTTAAGAAATCAAAAAATTCTTTCAAAGTGGGAAATTCATTTTCTGTACTTTCAATGGACCAAAGTCTTCGACTTTCCGGATCAAGTTTTTGAAATAACAAATATATTAACCATGGATCTCTATTTGTAGCTTCATCACCAACAGCTTTCAAACCCCTAATAACTTCATCACTAGTATTCAACAAATTCCTTATATTTATGCTATTAGGATGCAGAACTGATTTTTGTTCTAAAAATAATTTCATCAAAGAATTAACAATTTGTTTCTTTTTATCATATCGATTTAATAACTTTTCCCAAGCTTCTTGATAAGATTCATTAGAAAGGGGAATATGCTTAATTAATGTAGCTGGTTCTTCAGAAAGTAACCCTTTAAGATACTGGAATGTCTGAATGTTACTTAAATCTACTTGTGAATGGACAGTGGAAATAAACATATCCTTAAAATTTGTCCATTCTGAAAACTTTCCAGAAAAAACTGGAATATTCAATTTTGGTAGTCTAATATTACATTGATTAGGAATAGTAACAGAAGAACCTTGCACCGAATTGTGTGTTGCAACATTAACAACTTCTGAAGGATTCAAAGAATCTAGTTTGTTTTGATATTTAGTTTTTAACTGAAAATACCTGTCTTCAAATTCTGCTAATTCAGAATCATCCTCATTTAAACAAGAATCTAATCTCAAGAACTCTTTAAGTAAATCATCTAATCTTTGTAATCTAATCAAAATTTCATTTTTAGTATTCACATTATCAAAACTATTCTCTAATCTAGTTACAGAGCCTTTCACCCTACCTCTCTCAATTTTAATTTGAGCAGATTTTTTTTTCATAATCATCCATTTTATACAATAACTTATAAGAATAATTTCCAAAATAAAATTAATCAGATAACTTCAAAACAAAACTAATCAAAATTACTTCAAAATCAAAAGTAATCAGAATTGCTTCAAAACAAAACTAATCAAATTAAGTTAAAAAAACAGAAGTAAATGAATTAAATTCAAAAACAGAACAAATCCGATTCAAAAACAGAACTACTATAAAATGTTCATAATTATTCTTTCATACAAACAATAGAATTTTCTGTTCTCAAATGTGCATAAAATTAAAAATCTTCAAAATTCTTCAATGTAAAATAATAATTCACCATAATTAAATATTCAAATATTTCAAGCAAATAAATCATAATGTTCTTGAGAACAACAAGTAAATAAATCATAATAATCTTGAGAACAATTTTCTTTTTCAAGAACTATCAAAACATAATATTGTAGAATACTATTTTTTCTTATTTTATCAATTCAATAAAGAAGATACCAGATTGTTCTCATATTCTAAAATAATATCTTGCTAAATGCAACTTCAGTAGAAAAAATTAAGCTTTAGCATCAAAGAACAATTTCAAAACAAAGTAAGTACTCACATATCTCGCCGGTGCCTCCAATTTTTCTTTATGTAGAAAATTTGAAGAAAGAAATCCTTGAAATTTTCTTATTTTTATTTCACAACACAAAAACAAATCTTGACATTCACGAAAACTTAACACACAATGAAACATACAGTTCTGGTTTCAGAATCAAATTTCTCTAGTTAAAATTAACACTCTAATTAGTATGCTTTCATCACATGAAAGCCTTAAATTACATTATAAAAATATATCCCCTGCCTAAACTGGGTGCAGATAATTAAATAGAATAAAGAAAGACAATAATGCAGCAGGAGCAACATTCTCCATACCACACTCTCAGGAAACCAAACATCATCTCACTGATGATGTCATAATTAAGATTTCACAACAGCACAGAATGCATAGTGCTGCCTGCCATCTGTCAAAAAACAGAATAACTAAAATCTTATATTTGATTCTTAATCAGTTCAG
The DNA here is from genome assembly GCA_963932465.1 of Maratus speciosus. Classification (NCBI taxonomy): domain Eukaryota; kingdom Metazoa; phylum Arthropoda; class Arachnida; order Araneae; family Salticidae; genus Maratus; species Maratus speciosus. Next base: position 51,403,137 of record OZ010791.1, read on the forward strand.
CACTGAACAAGTGCTCTATCTCTAGAACGGTGCAGGACATTTTGTTGTTTTTTTTTTTTTTTATTTTAAAGATAATATTATTCTGTTTAAAATGATATACCCTTTTTTTGAAAAATGTATTCAACTTTTCTTGTGGCAACCTTTTGAAAAAAAATATTTTTTTCAAAAAAAAAATTTTTTTTCGAAAATGCCAATCCTAAAAATTTTGATTTTTTTGCTGTTGATCAATACCATTGGGTAAAGGAGTACTGTAAAGGAGAACTTCCACTTTTGAGTTTAACAAATTTTAGAAACATTTAAAAAATTCAAAGAATTTTACAGGAACTGTATATATACAGTTCCAGTAAAAGTCACTGAATTTTTGCTTATTTGTATCATATTTGTAAGGATAAGTCTACTATATATCCTAAACAAGTTAGAAATTGCAATATCAAATGTGGCAAATGAGCTTCGTGCATAGTATTAACTAGTTTTATAAATATTCAGATCTTGGTGCAATAAGTGTTACACTCTTGGGCAAAAAGGCATGAATACAAAATTTACTGTAATTCCATATATTAAATTCAGTAATACGGAAGTAATATGAATCCATCTTAAAAGGACTTAATCGCCATGGCAGCCTAGAATCATTGCCTATCATGGTATATCATTGAATCAATTATGTATTATAGGATTTTTAAATGGAATGAAGAAAACTTTTATTAATGTCTTTTATGTTTTAATTTGATTTTCATAGCATTTGAAGTGATACATACTTTATTGCAGAGGTTTACAAAAAATTACTTCCTGTATCATAGAAAGTGCATAGTGTTTACAGGGACACACAAAATATTTCGGATACTTTACCTTATTGAAAATACCATACAGTATGCAATAATTGCTAGAGGTGCATTTTTAGTTGCGATATGAGTTTTTAAGTTTAATTGAATATTTCCATATTATGTTGTGTGTATAAAGGCTGTAGATCATATACAGAGGTACACAAAAGAAATCGTAAGGGCATTGCTGGAAGTGCATTTTTAGTTGTGTTTGAGTTTTTAAGTTTAACTAAATTTTTCCATATTACGTTGTGTGCATAAATGCTGTAGATCATATACAAGGCTACACAAAAGAAATCTTAAGGGTTTACTGAGTATGAATGAAAGTAGCTTAAAGGTATTTTTAAATGAGTTATGCATTTTTACACTGAACTACATTTAGTATACTAAGATATGTTTGGAGAATATAGATAAAATCATATACAGGTCCACGCAAAGAATTAGATACATGGCCGTCTATAGATGATAATATCTGGAAGTGTGATTTCACTGGTTTTAAGGATGTTTTAATCTTAATTAAATATTAGCTAAATAGTGGCATGTATATAAAGATAGTAGGTAAAATACAGGGTTGTATGAAAGTATTCAAGTATGCTTCCGTCTATTGACATAAATTTCTAAAAGTCAAATTCCGACCTATTTATGTGCTTTTAACATTTTCCAACATAGTTGAAAGTCTTTATGGATTCGATTTGTCTGCCCATCTGTCTGAACTCTTAACTTGTATTAATATAATTTGTATTTCTGTGTAATTGATATATGTTATCGAGATTGTTTTACTATGTTCGGTATTGAAAATAAAGTATGTATCACTTCAAATGCTATGAAAATCAAATTAAAACATAAAAGACATTAATAAAAGTTTTCTTCATTCTATTTAAAAACCCTATAATACATAAATGATTCAATGATATACCATGATAGGTAATGATTCTAGGTTGCCATGGCGATTAAGTCCTTTTAAGATGAATTCATATTACTTCCGTATTACTGAATTTAATATGTAGAATCATAATAAATTTTGTATTCATGCCCTTTTTGCCCAAGAGTGTAACTTATTGCACCAAGATCTGAATATTTATAAAACTAGTTATAGTATGCACGCACCTCATTTGCCACATTTGATATTGCAATTTCTAACTTGTTTAGGATATATAGTAGGCTTATCCTTACAAATATGATACAAATAAGCAAAAATTCAGTGACTTTTACTGGAACTGTATATATACAGTTCCTGTAAACTTCTATGAATTTTTTAAACGTTTCTAAAATTTGTTAAACTCAAAAGTGGAAGTTGTCCTTTACAGTGAAGGTAATTCCCAATGGTATTGATCAACAGCAAAAAAATCAAAGTTTTTAAGATTGGCATTTCCAAAAAAAAAATTTTTTTTGAAAAAAATTTTTTTTTCTAAAGGCTGCCACAAGAAAAGTTGAATACATTTTTCAAAATTGGGTATATCGTTTTAAACAGAAGACTATTATCTTTAAAATGAAATAAACCGCAACAAAATATCTTGCACCGTTCTAGAGATAGAGCACTTTAAAAATTTTATCGAAAATCGCGAATGAGAAAGGATACCGGGGATGTCATCTTTGGCGGCCTGTATCTCGGGCCAGGAATTTTTTTGGGCAAAATGAAAATATACAAGTATCTTACTTTTTCTTAAATTTTAACATATGTTCAATTCAAAAACTTCTGAGACTATGAAGGTAAGCCCCCTGCCTGAGTTGATATGGATTCAGCCACCGTTATTTTTTGTGTGACATTAAATGCTTTCAAAAGCTTAGACTTAAATTTTGAGCTCAATTTTTCTGCTTTTTATAATTATTTGAAATTTTGAACCCTAAACTTTAATGGCCCCTATCTCCTTCGGAAGATGTTTGGGAGTCTTAGTTTCCTATTTAATATTGTTTGTCTTGATATATACTATCACCCCTTAAAGTTTCGCCCAAGAGTTTAGATACACCCTGTATATTAAAATGTAAAACTGATTCTGTAAGATCAGAGTCATATATACACACATTTGCGCATGCATGAAGTTAAATTTAGTAGCTCTTGCATTCAGAGGAAAATAGGAGCAGTTCAGTTAGCCAAGAGGTCTAAAGCACCAGTTTAAAGCTCGATACTTTTGTAGAGGACGTGGGATCGGCCCCTTTCATTTCAATAATGTCATTTTATTAGGAGGAGAAATTATATTATTCCTTTTTTACCCGACTACCAAGAAGGGTTATGTGTTTCACGCGTATCTGGGTATGTGCATTTATTTATACTCTCGAAACATCCCGATCGACGGATGGATGGATTTTAATGAATGAGGTCTCTATCAACTCGCCTTAATCGTCCGATGGTTATAGGTTAGCTTTTGTTTTTATAAATTCAAAATGGCGGCCGTAAAATTCAAAATGGCGGTAGAGACGAAAAATAATTTACGAACTATATTGAGAGGCATTTCGAGGTCTTTCGAAATAAAGACAATGTTTCATTGATTATTTTACAGTCAGAAGCTTCGTTTAAATATTAAACAACCTGGAAGTTGTGTAGGTAGGATCACTAGCTTGACTGCAACTCTAACCTTCATAGATATCTATAGGACTCATAAAATCAGTGTTTATAAATAGGAACTAAAAATTAAACACAATTTAAAAGTCATCAATTCAAGTAAATAAAAAAAATAGGTAAGCAATATAAAAAATAGTTTCACATTGATGAGAAATAATTAATTAGTCCGCTTTTTACGCAGTCGGGTTTTTTGATTTTTTAAATTAAATTTTTACTTGTTTATTATTTAAACGCTTTATAATTAAATAGAATTTAACACTCAACAATATTTTAAAAAATATATCTTTTAAATATTTAAACTAAAATATTTTGCATGTAATCATTTAAATAAATTGAACTGATCAACAATTTTTGTTACATTTTCTGTTCATTATCAAAAATATATATGTGAGTGTGTCAGAAAGAAAAGTTTGTCATTTTTTAGGGTTCCATACTTAAAAAGTAAAAACGGAATCATTATAAGATCACTCTTGTGTCTGTCTGCCTGTCTGTCTGTCTGTCAAACCCACTTTACTCGTAAACTATGGAACGTGTAAAGTTCAAATTCGGGGAAGTAATAAAGACTGTTGACCCACATATTTTCAGATTATCAAACATTTATAAATATATTTAGTAAAAATGTATAGGGGCAAATTCAGTTGCTTGAAAAAAAAAATTTTCTTCGTATATCGTGTGAGGTATCTTGTGGAAGCTTTCGTAGCGCTGCATTCAAAAATATATTTCTTTTAATTTTAGGTATTACATTTTCAAAGATATAGTCGAAATTGTAGCGCAAAAATATGTTCCCCACCATATAATTCCGAATCTACTGAAACTAAAATTATGAAAAAATTAGAGGGAGTAGACATTAATTTAAACCTTGCAGGAAAATTATAGCGATTACCCTAGGTCTCATAGTTTTTGAGAAAAGCGCATTTTTCTGTTACATACAAATTTCGATTTACGGGCATTCAGCAAAACTGTTGAGAAGCGATGGAGATACCTATCGTACCAGAAGTATAAAAGCATTGTTGATCATGATTTTTGAAAAACATTTTGAGTAATTAGCCGAGATATGAACCCTTAAAGATATGGACGGTTTGGACATACATAATGACAGGGACGGCGTACACTATGTACCATCGGCTTAAAGCCTAGATTACAACTTTTAATGATATATGAGTGTAATGAAATGGTCAGTAACAGTATAAAAGCAATAAACGTCAAATTATTATAAACAAATTCAAGAGGTCTCAGGACTCTTAAAGCTTCAAAAATTCTCATTATGACTAGAAGTTATGGCTTTTAGAATTATACCGGCTCAATAGCTTAAGCGGCATTTTCAAAACTTTTAAGTCATTTTTCTCCAATTGACTTTTTTGGGCATAATGCGCAGGATATCTCAAAAACATTTGAATATTTGTTCATGAAATTTTCAAAACTTTCGTTTTATGTTAATCTGTATAAACTGAACGTAAAATTTCCTCTTTATTGTTCAAAAAAATATTTCTTTAAGTGATTATGTTGTTCAAATTTTCAGAATTTTCTATTAGCTAAATACAACTTTGTATTAAAAATATAAAAATGCTTTAAATTCACATTTATTTAGGTTCATTATTATTAGGTAATTATTATAATCTGAAGTATAAGTAGGCACCAAAATTTTTATTCTAATTACAATATTTATTTTCTAATCGTGCGCATAAGCTGTTATACCAATATTCTGCTTATCAAATGTCTGACTATTTGGAGCACCCTGTAAATGCTAATTCTTCATCTTGCAATTTTTTAAATACATAAAATGAAAGAACGTATTTATATATTTAATCTCGACAAAAATTGTGTTTTAAAATCATATACATTTTAAGATATTAAATGTTGAAAATGGTCTCTTTTTCATTTTTTCCTATTTTTGAGAACCCTGAGACCCCTTAATTAGAATGAATTACATAAATACTATGGGATTCGCGACTATCTTGCATTGAATGGATTTTTAAATACGCCTCGAGTGGCTTTAAAAGTTAATTAAAAACCTATCTGGAAAACGCGGCAAGGACCAAGGCGGCGTTGCAATTTTGTGAACCTTTTCGGAGCGCGCTTAGCTCAATGTCAAATGTAAACTTTGAACGAATGTTTTGTTTTAGCTGCACTGTCGAAAGAAAGGTTATTACTATGCTGAATTTTGTTTTATGAAATGCCAAATGAAGTTTAAATATGCATTTCTTTTATTGTCAGTACCGAATTAAGTTCATTATAAAGAGATTAAGATAATATTAAACTAGTCGATGTGTCAATCCCAAAACTTTCTTCTATCTCATACATGACAATACCTCCTGATAAATGCAGCATAGCAGCGCCACCGGTTAGGCGATTTATACCAAAATCTAATCAGGGACAACTTTCGTGAACTTCTAATTGAATTTGAAGTTTGGTGAAAATTCGTGCATTAGTTTTTGAGATAGAGCTATTATGGAAATCGTGAAAAGTTCTGAGTTGCAGTGGAACCTCTTGGGCAATTTACACAAAAAATTATCAGGATCAGTATTATATCAGAGACTAACTGAATCTAAAATTTGATGAAAATTCATGCATTAGTTCTTGAGATACAGCTATTGCGGAAATCGGGAAAATTGCAGCATAGTAGCGCCACCTGCTGGGCGATTTACACCAAAAGTAATCAGCACCAATCTATATCAAGGACTAAGTGAATCTAAAGTTTTATTAAATTCCGTTCAATTGTTCTTAAGATAGAGCGCCCACAAAATTTGTTCCCCACACAGATAGACAGACTCACAGACAGACATTTTGTAAAAACATGTTTTTCTTTACTTCTGTACCCTAAAACGTATAAATCCGTCGAAAACCGAAATTCGAAAATTTTCACGAATCCAATACTTTTTTCTTGTAAAGATAGAAGAAAGTAAAAATGAGTTATACAGAATTGCTATATTTGGTATTATATAGGTTCCATATCTCTTTGAATTTTCATGGTATATCCATTTACATTTTTCTAGTATATACTGTTTTTTACACAGTGTTAGTATTCTTTTAGCAACGGTTTTTTTTATATAATACAATTACTAATTCATATATTTATTGTACGGAACCGTCTGTGCGCAAGTAATAATCGCACTTGACCGTTTATTTACGTAAAAAAAAGACAAAGAAAACGGAAAGAAAGAAAAATATTCATGCAAGAACTATAAAAGAAATTACCTTGTATTCACGGTTTAATACATTAAAAATGCATAAAAGTGTAAAATAAAATTTAAGTAATAAAAAAGTATGTATTATAAATCGTTAGCTGCTTCAAGTTTTAAATTTAGGCTGTTCGAGAATGAGACTGGTAAAAATAAAATTCATGGCAACTTAAAAACGAAAAACGAAAAAAATAATATAAAATAAAATAAAAACGAAATTTCTTTCAAAAAAATTGAGATTGTAGTAAGTAAAAATCAATGCTCTAACCAATATTTTTTGTTAAACTTCTGATACAAAACCAAGCATAATTGATTATGAATTACAAACTTAAAATTCTTTCATTTCATTGAATAGGTTAGACTGACAACACCAGCTATCGCCTTAAATTTTTGGAATCACTTATACAATATAGCAATATGACTTTATTTCAATATTTAATTAATTTAAGAGCAACTATTTAAATATTCAAGAATTTTCTAATGAAACGCTCGAGTTATTCAATGTCAAATCTTGATGGGTACTATCTAGTTACTTTTGAAATCGGTTTGATACTTTCCGAGATTGCATAGAAATTGCCATTTAGAATGTTTTTTAGAATGCTTTTCGCGCATTATCACCTTTTTTAAATTTCGAATTCTGTAAAAAATGTTCTTAGAGATGATTTATATCTAATAATTAACTACCATGCCAAATTCCATGTTTCTAGGCCCTTCATTAACACAAAAAGCACATTTTTAGAACGTTTTTTGCTCCTGCATCCTCTTTTGGGTAGTAGCATCGACATAAAATATAGCCTATGCTGGAGCTACGGATATCCCCACGTTTCCAACCATTACTTTTTAAATCGGTTCGGTACTTCCTGACATTGTGTAGAAATCGCCAATTAGAACGATATTTAGAATGTTTTTTAGAACGCTCTTCGTCCATTTTTATCCCTTTTAAATTTCGATTTTTTTTAATGTCCTTAGAGATCAATTATGCCTTATAAGTAACTACCATGCCAAATGTCATGTTTCTAGGCCCTGCAGAAACACAAGAATTGCAATTTAGAATGTTTTTTGCTCCTGCAACCACCAGGTGGTAGTGCACTGACATAAAATAGAGCCTATGTTCGAGGAAGGTCTATCACCATCAATTTCCAACCATTACTTTGAAATCGGTTCGATACTTTCTGAGATGGCGTAGAAATCGTCATTTAGAATTTTTGTTTTTTTAAATTTCGAATTCTTTAAAAAATATTCTTAGATATGATTTATATCTAATAAGTAACTATCATGACAAATTTTATGGTTCTAGGCTTTATACAGAAACACAAAAATTGCAATTTAGAAAGTTTTTTGCTCCTGCAACCCCCAGGTGTTAGTGACGCCGACATAAAATAGAGCCTATATTAGAGCAAGGGTTATCACGATCAATTTCCAACAAAAATCGCATTTTGAGAACTTGTTTTTCTCCTTTATCTGCTTTGGGTAGTGGCAACGAAATAAAATTTAGTCTATGTTGGAGCAAGGGCTATCACTAACATTTTCACGCCATTATTATTGAAATCGCTTCGGTACTTCCTAAGATTGCGTAGAAAGCGCCATTAAGAACTTTTTTAGAATGCTTTTTGAGCATTTTCACCTCTTTTAAATTTCGAATGTTTTAAAAAATGTTCTTCGAGATCATTTATATCTTATAAGTAACTACCATTGCAAATTTCATGTTTCTAGGCTCTTCAGTAACACGGGTTTTTTGCTCTTGAATCCCTTTTGGAGTAGTGTCATGGACAAAAGATTTAACCTATGATGGAACAGGAATTAACGCCATCATTTTGATACCATTATTTTTGAAATCGGTTCGGTAGTTCCAGAGATTACCTCGAACAAAAAAAAAACACAAAGAAACAAACTTTACTTTTTTATATCAAAAATGTTTAATGGGGTTTAGTAAAGTGATATAAATTTTTCAAACAAATTATATTTTAAAAGGCATATAGTATAAATTGTTCGATTGCATATATCGTCGGTACCATGTCAAACTATCCAATGTGAAAATAGCCACTTTTCAGGAGGGCAAAAAAACTGTTTTAATTGTGGATTCAAAATCAGCGCCAAGCTGAAGTAAACAATTATTATGTTTTTCGAGTTTTGTTTTATACTTTATTTAAGCATGTTATTGAGATAAATCATTTGAATAAATTTACTCGCCAAAAACTCACATTGGATTGTTTGATATGGTATGCTTATGTGTACGTTTTCAGCTTCGTTGTACTTTTTCAGATTCAAACTATCCAATATGCCACATTGGATAGTTTGACTTGTAAAAATTTTTTGCTTTTCTCTGATTCACCATTCTATAGTAGCGAATATGGCATATTGGATAGTTTGACTTGTAAAATTTTGTGCTTTTCCCAGATCCGCCGTTTCATAGTAGAAAATGTGTCGAATTCAATAGTTTAATTCGTAAAAATTTTGGAATTTACATATTCAATATAAAACTCTTAAGACTTTTCTTTAATAATTTTAATAATATATATAGAGAAAATTAATAAAGAAATAAGCTTATTTTTAAACATTCTGTAAATTTTATAAAATATAAAAAAACAAAAATACCTCAAATAATAAAAGGGTGGGCAACAACGGGCACTTCACACCCGTAATTATAAATAGTAATCTTCGCGCTATTTATTATAAGAAACTCATGGGCAGCTTTCTACCACTATTTTCGATAAAAAAGAATTCTTTGATTTATTTAATCCCCCTTTAAAAAAAAGTCGTAACAAATGACTCTGAAGAAAATTTGGAAGAAATTTATAATAGGCTCTTTTAATAAATTATTTGCATATCTTCTCCCGAACGTGGGGAATTATAAAGGGGTAATCCCTTTTTCTCAAGACTTTCTTGATCGTTAAAAAGCTTTTATGACTTTTGGTTTACTTTTTGTCATCTCACAGTGCTCTATCTCTTATAAATATACTCGGATTGCCATATAACTTATTTGTGTTTTTGACGTTTACTGTGGTATACCCGGAACTGAAAATGAAGCGTGTAGCCTTTATAGGTCATTTACAGGGGCACGCAAAATAATCCCGTTACATCATGCTTAATGGGGAAAAAAACGTTTGTGGTTTAATTTGTGTTACATTATTTTAAACATAATGAAATTTATATACATTATTGAGATGCACCGCAACATGCCTACGTTAGAATCTGACGTTCATAACAGTTATCGTTCATTTATTGGGGCACAGAAAACATTTTTCGGTTAAAATGCAGTCTATTAGAAATAATTGCTGGAAATGCGGTTTTTGTTATAGTATGCATTTTAAAAATATGTGCAGTGCATACTACGTGATATGTATAAATTCTATAGATTGTATACAGGACTACGCAAAATAATTCGTTAGCATTACTCATGAGTATGATAAGTATGATTCTGAATTGATTAAACGTAGTTTTTAATTGTGTTCTGAATTTTCAATGCTGAACTATAGTTAGTACACTCTAAATAAAAAGGAGTGACTATTCACTCCTCCGGAGTGAATAGTCACTCTATCGCAGAGTCAAAATATGCCCAACCTCTTTAGAGTGACTATTCACTCTGAGCAAAAGTGAAATTTTTGACTCTCTGAAAGAGTGAATAGTCACTCCTGGGAAGTGAATAGTCACTCTAAACAGGTGTGGATAATCTCTCTTTCGGAGGAGTGACTATTCACTCTTGCTAAAGGAGTGCGTTTTTTCACTCCTGATAGGAGTGAATGGTCACTCTTTCATAGGAGTGAATGTTAATTTTTTATGGAGTCAGTTCTTTTTTTATTTTGCTTTTAAGGGCATCTCAACCCTTTCGCGGGCGGTGTTCTTTAAAAAGGACACCTAATTTTTATTTTACTGTCACCCAGAATATATAATTAAAAATTTCCGTTTATAATGTACTTCAAAATGAGCAAGTTCGTATTTTCTAATAAATTCGTTTATAAATTCCGGTTTCAGTCCACCATTTCATCAGTTTATAAACAGAATTACTCTTTGCCGGAAAGAGTTAAAAGAATCGCATCTTTTACAGCATGTAATGAAAATAGATACAAGCGTGGTAAAGATAAGAATAAAATACTTTATTAGCAATATTTATTTAATTCATAGTTTGTAACACTAATTGAACTTTTAAGGAAAAATTCAGCTATTTATCACAATCTCATCCCTTCTGTTTTCATTGCATGCCCTATAAATATATGATAATTTTAAAATGCCTATAAAGGCAAGTAATTAACCGAGATCTTAATAAATTAATTTTATTTTTTTCTTTTCAGATATTCATTTAGTATTTTAATAATTCCCGTGATGCACGTTATGTTCTTTTTTTTCAGGTGTAACTCAAATTTGAAATATTTAGTTCTCAAAATTCATTGATAATGAATTTAAATCTAATAAAACGTTATTGTTTACTGCATTTTAGTTACTTTTAAAGTTTTATTAATAACTGTATAATAGATGGGTGTTATATGATTGACAACGTGTGATTTCATTTTAATATTTGTTTTAAACATAAAATCTTATCTTTTTAGCGCTATTTTGCAAAACCCTATTGTTCTAAAATATTTTTAATTTTCCAACCCAAAACACAATGCTTATCAACTCGCATCTTTTTTTAAAAATAAGTTGTAAGCTTGATATAAATATTAAGAAAGTGTAAGATTTCTTTTTATGTGTTCTGATTTGTCATTGTACAGTCTAATTTTTTATGTCCTGTGGAATATGTTTACATTTTTCTTTTAAACATATTCCTTAACTTAATCATGAAAATTATACGATAAGCCGTATTTAATTTAAAATTTTTATTCCTGTATATATTGTATTTTGGGATATGAGCTAAATAGATTTCGTATGTTTCATAGCAAAAAAAAATGATCTCAGAAATACAAAAAAAGAAAAGAAAAATGACTGCATATGTACCGTTCTTATTGTTTGAAAAACATTTTTAATGTAAAAAGTAGTTATTTATCTCTTTAAAATATATTCAATCTTATATTATATAAGTGATACTATGAACATTAAAAATTATATACTCAAGCAGTTTTATCTATAAATTTCATATCAGGCATAAAAAACTATTTATTTCAATGCGTACGTATCATGTTTAATTTTTTAATGCCAATAATTGCGTGTATCATAACTATTTAACTCATAATCCAAACATACAAATTCTACCAGGAACAAAAGGTTAAAATTAAATAAGTCTTACCTTTACAATAGTATTCATATGTTTAAATACTAAAAATGACGGACGGCTTTCTTATCTTAAAAAAAGCATCGGAGATTTTTGCTTTTCAGATAAGCTGATGAGTAATATACGAACACATATAATTAGAGATCCACAGAAAATTCGATTTCTTTTTCGTCACAAAATATGAGTTGTATTGGCTCAAATGAGACACTCTTTATTTGAACTTTACTGTGTATATCAGTCATGCGTCATGACAGAGATTAGTAAAAAAATAATGCAAGCAATTCATTATACTCAACTTTGAAAATGCATTTTCGCGCTCGGAAAAAAAAAAAAAAACTGCAGATAACAGTAATGAAGTTCAAAATTCTTTCGAATGCTGTTTGAGAATGTCTTTCTGTATCCTTTATCAATTAATTACATTTAATTTTATATGAAGATAAAAAGTTCTCTAAACAATCGCTTTAATAATATCCGCATACTTTTATTCTAAAATGGCGGACGTCTTTCTGTAATCTTAAAAAAGGATAGTAGACAAGACTGCTCTGATTGGCTGATTATTAATACCATATACTCACTCTTGCTTAGAGTGAACAGTTACTCTTTCAGAGGAGTGATTATTCAATCTTGAAAAGGAGCGCGTTTTAGTACGTAATTTCCAAGGTTATATTATGAAATGGAGTTTTTGAAAATTAAGAAGTGACATATTTTGGTGCTTTTTCATTATTTTACTCCATATATTGGTTCAAAGTAAAGGTCTCCATGGGCCCGGGCTAAGCTCGAGGCACGTCCCCGGGCCGGCGAAATGAAGGCGAATTTTCAAACTGACCGGGCCCAATGTTGAATTCAGACACTTTTCTGTGGGAGGGATTTCTGTGGCTCCGGAGGGGACATTATCGTGTTCCGGGGGGGGGGGGGGATTGGATTTTTAGACCATTTGAAAACCCAAATTTTCAAATCTTCAGGGGGGAGTCATTGCTCCGGGGGGGGGGGGACATCACCCCGGGCCACCCCCCGAATTCAACACTGGCCGGGCCGTCGGAACTAAGACAATTTTTTCAAGGGGCCGGGCCGCAAAAAATTTTAACGGGCCAGCCGGGCCGATAAAAAAAATTAATGGGCCTACCGGTCCGATATAAAAATTTAAACGAAGCCGATAAAATATGAGCTATTTTCGACTTTCTCGAGAATAAGTATAAATGTGCGTCATGATCCGATGTTACTTTGACAACATTAATACAGAAATATAACATGTCCAGCGTAGAGATCGGCATCGACAGTTATATGGAGTCTGACCCGGGCTTAATATTTTTTCAGCAGAATTTTTTTTTTTTTTTACATAGTCGAACAGGGCCGGGACTGGACTTAATTGTTCTCACGGCAGGTAGTATGTTTTGTAAAAATATTAATAGCGATAATGGTGTGTTGGTGTTGTTTATGACGTCCGATTATCTACACTAGGGATATAGGCCCGAGTTGGATGCCCTCCGTGGGGGTCTTTCTAAGGAAACCCAACCGTATTTACTCAATGTTTGAAGAAAAGCACCGAAAACTCCGAACGGTTAGGACGACGAACGCGATTGGGTTCGAAACAAGCATCCTGTTTACGAGCTTTGAGAACGCCACTGGTGGAGCAATAGTGATAATGAACTTCTGTTAAGTAATCTTTGGAAGTATACCTTAATGTGGTTCTCAAATTCACTGCTCAACAACGCGAAACTTTGATACATTTTCTGACTAATTTTTAACTGCAAAGGCAAAAAAATTGACAAGCCTGACTATAGAAGGAATTTTGAATCGAATAACGTTTTCCAGTTTTGATAAATAAATTATTTGTTGAGATATAAGAGATTCTTGTCACGTGGCTGCAGGTTTTTCTCCTTTCCCATGTCGTCGCTTCCGGAAATTCGATTCAAAACGCTAACTTTGAGGGTATTTTCTTAAAGATACACTGTAAAAAAACCACTGTAAATTTACCAGCGCAAACTCGATCACAGTTGAATGTACTGTATCTTCTTTGGTTTCCTGACTATTTAAACATGAAAAATACAGTAGTTGCGTAAAATTAACAATACAATGTACTGGCAATTTGGACGACAGCACAAAGTACTGGCGTCCAAATTGCCAGTACATTGTGCTGTTAATTTTACGCAACTAATGTTTTTCCCATGTTTAAATAGTCAGGAAACCAAAGAAAAATACAGTACATTCAACTGTGATCGAGTTTGTGCGCGAGATGAACAGTACTTAGTACTGTAAAAATGTAGATTTTTTTTACAGTGTACATTGCCTTTATAAAAAAAAATAATGGATACTGCCATTCGAGTACATAGTTTCTGAATAAGAACTCCATCCAATCTTATGCGTTTCTGAAAAGAAATGAATTCAGAAATGTGTCAGATAGTTGCTCCTTTGGATTTGAGAAAAGCCTTAATAAATGACAGAGAAATATTTTCATAAATCTACTTTTTATTATGCGGCTTCAAAAGTTATGATTTTTTTAACCCTCCTTTTTTTTCTTTTATTCTAAACTACATAAATTTTTAATGAATCCTTATTTGAATGTTGAAATGTCTAAGAATCAAGTAATCATTAATGCTGCTTATTGTGTATTTTCTGCCTTGCGAACGCATCGTAATTTAAAAATATACTGTAAAATTAACAATCGTATGCAGTATTCTTTAAAGCAATCTTAATTATATGTTAAGAAAAATCTGAATTTTTTGTAGAAATTGAGTAGGGCCAGATTGGGCCGGGCCGTGAACTGTGAAAATATAAACGGGCCAGGCCGGGTTCGGGAAGAACTTTTAATTTCTACACCGTGCCGGGCCGGACCGGGCCCTGGCGTGGAAATTCCGGCCCGTGCAGACCTCTAGTTCAAAATTGAACGGAAATTATTTTTAAAGTTTTTAATGCCATTTTTTCACTCTTCAGCGGAGTGAGATTTGTCACTCTCCACAACGGAGTGACATATTTCACTCTCGACAATGGAGTGAAATATGTCACTCCTTTCTAGAGAGTGGAAAATCCCACTCTTTAAGGAGTGTATTTTTATAAAAGCCACTCCAAAAAGACTGAAAATGCTTGTCACTCTTTCAAAGAGTGAACTTTTCACTCCTCCCAATTCTAGAGTGATATGAGATGTTTGTGGAATATAAGTAAACTCATATACAGAGCCACACAAAAAACTCGAAACATAAACAATTATGAATGATAATTTCTGGAAGTATCGTTTTAGTAGTTTTAAGCTTCTTTTATCCTGCATTGAACTTTTAGCGTATTATGTGGGATGTATGAAAATCGTAGATAATATACAGGGTTGTACAAAAGAATTCAATTATGCTCGTCCTTTGGTAGAAAAAACTGAATGTAAATTTTCAGTCTATTATACTTTTCAACACTTTTCAAAAATGTTGAAAAATGTTTATGAATTCGGTTTGTCTGCCCACGCTCTTAACTCCTATATATATACTCGGATTTTCGTGAAATTGAAAGATGTTAAGGGCGTTGCAATGGCATGTTTGGTATTGCATATGAAGTGTGTAACATTAATAGTTCATTTACAGGGGCGCTCGAAAGATTTCCATTGCATTATGGTATGTGGGGAAAAATCGTTTGGGAAATATTTTAATGAAATAACGCTATTTCAAATGTATTAAAACTGATAAAAATCACTGAATTTTGTTACAAGAAGATTATGACAGAATAGGGCATGCTTTCATAGCATTTTACGTTCATCTACAGGGACACACAAAAGAAATCGGTTACGGTACTGTCTTTGGGCAATAATTGATGGCAGTGCGTTTTTAATTTCAATATGCGCTTTTAAATTTAACTATTTTTTGCATGTTGTATAAAAAATCTATACCTCGTATACATGACTGCACAAAAGAATTCACTAAAAAACAATTACCGTCCATAGACTGAAAAATTACTCGAAACAGTTTGTGAATCCCTGTAAATGATCTATAGACCTGTATATAACCTAGATAGTATGCGACAATTTAGTTTAATTAAAAAACATAGGGAAAGGAGGGTAAGAGTACGCAGTCGGTTAAGAGTACGCAGGGATTTTTTTTTCCCTGTTGGCAACACTGCAAGCAGAAGCGAGTGTGATCATATCAACACGTTTGTTTTCAGCTAGCTGAAGAGACCGCCATTATTATTTTCACCCTTGCTATCATTTATTTATCAGGTAAGA
Organism: Maratus speciosus; assembly: GCA_963932465.1. Classification (NCBI taxonomy): domain Eukaryota; kingdom Metazoa; phylum Arthropoda; class Arachnida; order Araneae; family Salticidae; genus Maratus; species Maratus speciosus. The sequence continues at coordinate 51,419,098 of OZ010791.1, forward strand.
TATGGTTTCGTTATGTTAGCATGTAATTTTTCTGTGAAGAAATCTTAATGTTTTTGTAAATAAAGGACTGATGCTTGCTTTCTGAGTAAATATCATTATGAGGTTTGTTCCCTTCCGAACAACGTGGGAACGTTAGAATTTAACTGTTGTGAATGCTACTGCCACCTAAGGACGATTTAGAGAAGCAATACATCAGGGGGTAAGAGTACGCACAGAACAGATATGCGTAAATCGTTCCCTGTTACAGGTATTGAGCCACACAACCCTAACATTATAAGTGAAGATTGCTATTCTCCTTCACTAGTAACTTTAGCTCCTTTGGATAACGATTGTACAGTTGCAGTAGCACCTGAAGAGTACGAAGTCTTACCTTCCACTTCTCATTTAGATGTCAGTATCCAGTCAATCGTGCCACTTCCTAGACATGAACAACGAGAAACTAAAAGAAAAAGAAAATCTCAAAAATTGGAAACTATGACTTCGTCTCCATTCAAAAATGTGTTAAAGGAAACGGTAGACAGAGAGAGAGAATTAGAAGAAGCAAAGGCTAATCGAGCTGCTATGAAAAACAAAAATGGAGCCAAAACTAAAAAAAGACAAACTCTGAAAGCAAAGAAAAAACTTATTCTGAATTGTATCGACAACCCAGTTCCCTCAACAAGTTCAACAAACAATGAGGTGACAATATGCCCAGGCTTCGAACAATCATGTGATGAAGATTGGATCTAGTGTGGATTATGTAAGGAGTGGTGGCATGAGGACTGTTCAAGTTATGAAGGCACTGGAGCATTTGTATGTAACTACTGCTAAATTTTCTGGGTGCGCACTCTTGGACTCACGCCCTGCGTACTCTTACCCGCCATGTCGGGTAAGAGTACGCATTTGCCATTTTTTCCCTTGCATTCTTTAATATATATATTTTTTTAAGATAAAACTTTCATTTTGTGTACCCTTCTTTCTAAGTTAATAAACTATGATTCAGTCTATTTTCGAGGTTCTCTCTTTTCAATTCTCATTTTTATACCGAAAAATCCACTAGGTGCGCACTCTTACCTCCTTTCCCCTAACGCAATTTACACTTTCAACCTTTAGAAATTTCCTCCAATAAATGGAAATATACTCGAACTTCTTGTATAGCCCTGTATAATATTTTCAGATTTTTATACATGTCACGCAATATGGTAAAATTTAATTCATGCAAAAAAATATTATAAACACACTTCCAAAAATTGCCAGTCATAGCCGGCAATGTTTTCAGCTCTTTCCGTAGCCCTGTATGTTAGGAATATTTATTAGGATTTTCTACTAATATATTTTGGTATAGTAAAAAGAAATAATAGACCGAAATTGCATAACTCAATTAAAAACTTCCTTTAAGAAATTCGCGCACATACAAAGTAATGCTTGCAATTTCTTTTGTATATAAATGTATATGATCTATAAAATTTATACGCACCACGTAATATTCAAATAGTTAATAATCTCATACTATAATTGAAAACGCACTTCAAACAACTATCTCTAATAGACAGCAGTGCAAACGAATTCTTTTGTATGTCCTTATAAATTAACGATAACTGTCATACATGGCATATTATACAAAAAGAATCTTATAATGCAAATCAATTACGGATGTCAATTTCACTTTGTTTAGAATATTTTAACTTTATTAAAATATGCTTTAAACATTTATTTTCGCTATAAATCATTATACAACAAAATTCTTTTGTATGAACCTGCAAATAATAATAAATGACTTGCACACCATATTCTGCATACAACATGATGCAATACACTTAATAAACTCATATCAATTTCATTATGTTTTAAATATCGTAACACCATTAAAAGAATCCGCTCTTTTTCCCTATTGAGTGTAATGTAACGGGATTCTTTTAAGTGTCCCTGTAAATGAATAAAAATTCTCATATCCCATTTTCAATAGAAAACATATACAGTAGAACCTCGATTATCCGAAGTAATTGGGACCGACCCTCTTTCGGAAAATCGAAATTTTCGGATAGTCGAGAATGCTTCAATTTTAAGATTAAGGAGAAATATATGCAATATCTCTTATTATAGTAACAAGTGCTTAATAAAAATAAAGCAACAGCAAAATAGAAACAAGAATAAATTAACTGAATTTTAATTTTGAAATTAAGTACCTTTTATATATATCACAAGATATTTTTTTTCAGTTTTGATTGCCTTTGCTTTGAAGATATATCACGGAGTTTTTAAACATTATTAGTACCCCAGAATCATAGTCTTTCTGCTGCTCCAGCCATGATAAATATTTTGCAAAACATTCAGAAGCTTCAGAATTGCTAATTTGTTCGTTTTCTTCGTTCCACTTCGCAGCTTACGGGAGCTCAAGTTAAATTCAAAGGCACTCTAAGAAAGGGGATCGAAAATATTTATATGTACTCGTAGTTCGGAAGGACAGCTTGTACACAAGGAATATAACAGTTAAAAGCTTTCAAAATCGATTTTTTACAAAAGGAATGTGATAGAAAATAGGCTTTAAAAATGGATTTCGGTTAACAGAGAGTTTCGGTTAAAAGAGTTTCGGATAAAAGAGGTTCTACTGTAGTATTGTAAACGCCAAAAACATATGTCAATTGCTTTAAATTTCAATCTATAAACAAAACAAGTTTTGTCTTCCAGATAATAATGCTATTTTTATATTGGACAGTTTGACATGGTATGGATGCTTAGAAAAAGAAAAATATCCAAACATTTGCAGCAAAGTATCGAATATGCCATATTGGACAGTTTGACATTGTAAATTTTAGAAAAAGGTACATATTGGATACTTTGAAACAGCCATTATCTAAGTTTCTAAACAAGCTAGAGACGTGACGATTTTGCTTAGTACGTATCATGCACAATTCAACAAAATGGCACAAAATATGAAAAATGTAATTTTTCACATTGGATAGTTTGACATGGTAGCGACGATATGTCAAACTTGTATTTTTATTATATTATTCTTATTGAATGGATATTAATTTCGTCAAGGAAAATTAAACGGAGAAAAATCTCAACTATTAAAGTACAAAATAATTTTCAATTATTTCGTAATAAAATCGACAAAGGATTGAGATACATTTAAAAAATGGATGTTTATTTTTTTTAAACCATATATATCAGTCAATTAAGATACAGTTTTCAAACAAATTGCATGGAAATATGCATTTTCTAGAAGATTGTGTAAAATTTGAAAATGTACTATGTTTAGAGGTTTAAAAATTTGCAGTAGTGAAAACTGAAAAAGTGAAATTTAATCGTTAGTTGCATTTCGCAAAATGATATATGATCTAGGTAGACCGAATATTTAATAATTAGGATTATCTATATTAAATTAATTTGTTTTGTCTCTTTAAAAAGTGAGTGTATTACGTTATTTGTTACGTATTTTTTACGTATTTAAGTTGTAAAAATATAACAAAAGTTTTATTATATAACTAAAGCAGTGTTCAGAGATTGATACATGTCAGTCCTAAATAATTTAAATGATTTCACGATAAAATCGTTAAACTTTCAGATAATGCATAACTATGGTCAACAATGTCGGTAAATCTATGATAGGATGCATGGTAATACTTATCAAGTCAGGTGACCAAATTAAATTTATGACATAACAAAGAATAATTGTTAGTTTATTAAATGCTAACAATTAACAATAACAATCAATTACAATAGTTTGTAACAATCAATTTGATTTAACAATGAATAAACAATTCAAAAAGCTTTTATAAAGCTGAAATTACATTGCATTTACGCAACAAAATTTGCCAAGGTTGGTTGGAAAAGGTGAGTTCTAAGTGCCACAGCAACACTTGAGAATTTACAATTTCGAATAGCGGTGAAAATTAAACGTAACACTTCATCATGCATACGTAATACGTGGCATATTATGATCAGGGGATTATGGATCACGGTGAATACATAAAGGTAAATTATTATGAATATATTTGACAAATTAGTGAATATTCATTAGTTTTTAAATACAATGAATATAAATGTCGGGTATAAGGCATTTTTTTCTTTTTTTTAAATTTCAATAAGTATCTAATTTTTTTTAATAAACCATATCAGAAGATTTTGATGAAGAAATTTGAAAAATATCTGAAAATTGTTGTCATTATACTAGAACTATACTGATGTAGATTGGTTTTCATAAGTCGTTAATGAATTACGTGACTTCAGTATAAGGGCGTTAAACATAGAGATAATGCCATAAATTTGTCCTAAAGAATGTCGTAAAATGTAACATACAGAGCTACCAAGTTTGCGACTTTTTGTATGCCAGTATTATAGAACAGAAAAAATTGCTTTATTTAATCTGAGAATTCTGAAACTTGAAAGAACAACATTTTTCGTAAGAAAATACTGTGTAGAAAAAGCCGGAAAGTTGGCAACTCTGAACAAAAGGTAAACGGTAATACACGATCAGATGACCAAATTTAATGTATGACGTTTAAAACGGAAAATAACAATCAATTCAAATTAAAATTTTGACAATCTCGTATTTATTCATTAAACAGTATAAAAATACATTGGATATTGTTTTTAATATTAATAAATATCTAATTTTTTAATAAGCCATATAAAAAATTGTGGTGACAAAATTTGAAAAATATTTAAAATGTTTTATGCTTATAATACAAAGCTGCTGATGTAGATTCATTTCTATAAGTCATTAATAAGATACGTAACTTCTGGAAAAATACGTTAGACACAGAGAAATTTGGTCTAAAGAATGTCGAAAATACAACCTAAGATAAATAGTAATACTTAATCAGATGATCAAATTTAATGTATGACCTAACAATGAAGAATTGTCAGTTACAAAAAGTGATGTTAACAGGGAATTCAATTTAACGATGATGAAAGTGTTGAAAAAGTTCTTCATAGGTGAGTTTATATCCCGTTTGCAGGATGAAATTCGTCATAGTCGGTAGGGAAAAGTAAGGATGGAGCATGAAATATGACACTTCATCATGCATAGGTAATGAGTGGTATATTGTGATGCCAGGATAGGTACATAAAGGTAAATTATTATTAATGTTTTTGACAAATTTATGATTATTCATTAAAGGGTTTTTAAATACATTGAATATTTTTCTATAATAATTCTCAAAAAAAATTTCTTTGTTTTCTCTTTAAAAATGTAGTGTATAAGGCATTTCTTTCCTATTTTTTAATTTCAATAAATATCTCAGAAGATTTTGATGAAAATATGTGAAAATTGTTGTCATTATACTAATACTATGCTGATGTAGATTGGGTTTCATAACTCGTTAATGAATTACGTGACTTCAGGATAAGGACGTTAAACATAGAGACAGTGCCATAAATTTCGTCTAAAAAATATCTTAAAATGTAATATACAGAGCTGCCAAGTCGGCGGCTTTTCGGATACCAGTATTATAGAACAGAAAAAATTGCTTTATTTAATGTGAGAATTCTGAAAAGTGAAAGAACAGCATTTTTCATTAGAAAATACTGATGTAGAAAAAGCTGTAAAGTTGGCAACTCTAAACAAAAGATAAACGGTAATACACGATCAGATGACCAAGTTTAATGTATGAGGTTTAAAACAGAAGATAACAATCAATTCAAATTAAAATGTTTTACAATCTCGTGATTATTCATTAAACAGTGTATAAATACATTGAATATTGATGCTCAATTAAACGAAATTTTGTTTTTCTTTATCTGTAAAATAGAGTGTATGAGGTATTTCTTAATATATTTCTTATTTCTTTTATTAAGTTTATTAAGCACTTCTTTCTTGTTTTTTAATATTAATTAATATCTAATTTGTTTTAACAACCATATCAAAAATTGTGGTGAAGAAATTTAAAAGGAAAATGTGTAAAAAGTTTTATGATTATACTACAAAGCTGCTGATGCAAATTTATTTCTATAAGTCATTAATAAAATACGTAACTTCTGGAAAAGTACGTTAAACATCCAGATCATTTAATTTAAAGAATGTCGAAAATACAACATAAGATAAATGGTAATACTTGATCAGTTGATCAAATTTAATGTATGACCTAACAATGAACATTTGTTAGTTACAAAAATGGAAGTCAACAATGAATTCAATTTAACGATGATGAAAGTGTTAAAAAAGCTCTTCAAAGATTAATTTACATCCCATTTGCAGGATCAAATTCGTCATAGTCGGTTGGGAAAAGTAAGGATGAAGTGTAGCAGGGAACATGAAATATGACACTTCATCATGCATAGGTAATGGGTGGTATATTGTGATACCAGGATAGGTACATAAAGGTAAATTATTATGGAAGTTTTTGACAAATTCATGATTATTCATTAAAGGGGTTTTAGATACATTGAATATTTTTCTATAATAAACGAAATTTTCTTTTTCTTTGCTCTTTAAAAATTGACTGAATGAGGTATTTCATTCTTATTTTTAATAGCAATAAATATCTAACTTTTTGATAAACCATATCAAAAGATTTTGGCGAAGATATTTGAAAAATATGTGAAATTTTTGATGATTATACTAGAAAGATTTTGGTGTAGATTGCTATTTCTATGTCATTAACCCTTTAATCGGCTGGCCCGCATTTTTTCCGTTCCTAGAAATCATTCTAAAATGGCTGTAGAAAAAGATATTTTAAGTAGAATTCCATGTTAAACCATACATAGAAAAAAGTGATATTAAAGATATTATAGCATCCAACCGCTATTAAAAAAGTATATAACCTTGCATTTACAAGCATTCTTATAAAAATATGTGAAAATCGTCGGACGGTGAAAGATTTTAAGCTACATAACTTCAGGATAATTACGTTAACAGTCGACATAATGTCAGAAATTTGGTCTAAAGAATAATGTAAAACACAACATAAGACAAACTGTGATACCTGATCAGACAGTCAAATTTATTGTATGACATAACAATTAACATTTGTTAGTTACAAAAATCGAAAGTAACAATGAATGTTATTTAACAATGAAGAAAGTTTTCAGAAAGCTCTTCAAAGATGAAGCTAAATTCCATTTGCGGGATTGAATTCGTCAGAGTTGGTAGGAAAAACTAAGCCCTTTGAAGTACCATAATAACACTTGCAAAATTGTATTTTTGAGTACATAAGCACATATCAAAAGCACGTCTTCAATCATAGGTGATGAGTGGTATGGTACTATAAGGATGATTTTACGATAGATGCAAATGGTAAATTTCTTTTAAAAAAAATTAACGAATTCGACATCATTCATTAAAGCGTTTTTAAATTCATTGAATATTCTCACTCTTTTAAGTGAAATTTGGTTTTTTTCTCTTTAGAAATGAATGCATTGAGTATGTTTTCTCATTTAAAGAAAATAGTCTATATCTATTTTTTTTTTATTAAACCATAACATAATATTGTTCTGACAAATATATTAGTCTTACTGGAATACTAGGTGGTTTCTTATATTTGCTTGTTCTTACCATTCTTTTATAAATTACATCACTTGACTTTAAAGCTAATCATCGAGCTCATGCCACAGAAGTGAAGTAGAAAGTATAGAAATATATCTAAACGTTAACGGTAATAACAGAACAGTGCTCAAATAGGTTGTTACTTAGTAGTCTTAATGAATTTGTGTGATTTTTAGATAAGATCGTTAAATCTCGAAATAAGAATATAAGTATGATGTATAGAATGTCAATAAATGTACAGTTATATTCACGATATTAATCCGATCAGACGGCCAAATTTAAATTCTCATAACAACGAACATTTATTACTTTATAAAATGAAAAGTACATAGTGTTATTATAACAATGAAAGGATGTTGAAAGTTTTAAAAGATTGAAATTACATTGCATTTAAATCTCAAATGTTGTCAAGGTTGGTTGAAAAAAGAGAGTGCACTTGCGAACTCGTACTTTCGAGTAAAATGGTTTTCAAATACTTTGAATATTTCTCTATATTAAACGAAATTTAGTTTTCCTTTTCTCTTTAGAATTTGGTGTATAAGATTTTTCTTTCTTATTTTTGTATATTATTAAATATCTATTTTCTTTAATAAACCATATCACAGTTAAAAAAAATTGTCAAAAGTATATTGATTCTACTAGAACGATGCTGATGTAGATTGGTTATTATAATCATTAATAAATTACCCAACTTCAGGATAAGGCCATTAAACATGAATATAATGCCAAAAAATAGGCCGGAAGAATGTTGCAAAATATAACACAAGATAAACGGTAATACTTGATTCAATGACCAAATGATGACCTAACAATGATCACTTGTTAGTTACAAAAATGTAAAGTAACAATGAATATAATTTAACAATGAAGAAAGTATTGTAAAAGCTCTACAAATATGAAACTACATTTCATTTGCAGGATAGAATTGGTCAGAGTTGGTTGGAAAAACTAAGCCCTGTGAAGTATCATAACAATACTTTCGAAATTGCGTTTCCGAGTAACTAAGCAAATATCAAAAGCACATATTCAATCATAGGTGATGAGTTACTATAAAGAGTATCACTATAAAAATAGTTTCAAGATAGATGAAAATGGTAAATTTATTAAAACAAAAGAACGAATTCGACAATATTTCATTCATGCGTTTCAAAGTCATTGAATATATTTGCTCTTTTAAGTGAAATTTAGTTTTTTTCTCTTTAACGCGTTCACTGCAAAAGCTGAGATGGGGCATTTGTTTACACACGCCAAGATCATATCTGCATTTTTATTCTTTTAAATTATTTTCTGTTGTTTTATTATTTAAACATATATATCACAGATTACTTTTAGCGACAAATGAATTCACACGAGTATGCTCGTTGTTGGCATATAAAATAATATTTTTGCTAACTGTGCCAACTACGAGATAACTCGTAACTAGATAAATCACTAGCTTCGAGTTATCTCGTAATTGGCAAGGAAACTCAGTTTGAAAACTACGAACATTCTCATAGAAGGCAGCGACAGTGTTAAAAATGTGTGTATTAAGTATTTTTTTTTATTTAAAGAAATTAGTCTGTGCCTAGATATTTTATTAAAACGTAACATAATATTGCTGTGATAAAGTTGAAAAAATAAATTAATATTAAGAATGTTGCAAAATATAATAAAATAAACTGTTAACATTTCATTACACGACCAAATGTAACATATGACATAACAATGAACGTTTGTTAGTTACAAAAATGTAAAGTAACAATGAATATAATTTAACAATGAAGAAAGTATTGTAAAAGCCCTACACATATGAAACTACATTTCATTTGCAGGATAGAATTCGTCAGAGTTGGTTGGAAAAACTAAGCCCTGTGAGGTACCATAACAATACTTTCGAAATTGCGTTTCCGAGTTCCTAAGCACATATCAAAAGCACTTCAAAGCTGAGATCGGGCATTTGTTTACACATGCGAAGATCATATCTGCATTTTTACTCTTTTAAATAATTTCCTGTTGTTTTATTATTTAAACATATCGCACCCTTGCTACAAAAGTGGCATAACTCAAAAAACTCAGTTTTTCAAAAAATGCGTTAAAACTGTTTCCGGGCTATGTAGGTAAATTTTAGTTGATTTAGTGATGTCACTAAGAAGAACTGTGCATATAATAATATTATAGATTGTTATTCTTGAAGATATTTTTAAATTTTCAACTGAAAATACCATTTTTTTTAGTTGTGCCTCTTTTGTCGAGCAACATAAACTAATGAGTATGTCATCATTTTGAGTTGTGACACTTTTGCTGTTTGTTTTCTAGACATGCGACAGATCATGAATCATCTAGACTGCCACAATTCGAAATCATTTGGAAGATCATCCTCATTTGAATCATTAAAAACATCATAACTCAAAATAATGCATTTTTGAACTCACGTTCACGTATATCACAACTGAAGATGTGTCATTTTTCTAGAAGGGTCAGTGGCCATCTTACAAACTTAAAAAACGACACAACTGCTATCTGGTGGTTAGATTTTCAATGCACTATCTGGCCCCTTAGGTGGTTGGTAGGGGAGCAAAAACCAAGCCGAATGGCAGCCATAACTCAAAAAAGCCAATTTTAGAGTTGTGACACTTTTGTAGCAAGGGCAATATATATATATATAATTACTTTTAGCAATAAATAAATTGTCAAGAGTATGCTCGTTGTTGGCAATATTTTTGCTCCCCGTGCCACCTACGAGATAACTCGTAACTAGATAAATAACTAGCCCCGAGTTACCTCGTAGCTGGCAAGAAAACCCAGTTTGCTAACTAAAAGTATTCTCGTAGATGGCCGCAATTGTGTTAAAAATGGGTGTATTAAGTATTTTTTTATTTAAAGAAATTAGTCTTGCCTAGACTTTTTATTAAAACGTAACATAATATCGCTCACCCGCAAGAAAAGTGATACATCTCGCAAAAATTCCTTTTGCGTTTTATTTCAGTAATAGATCTGCCATACTTGCTACACAAAAAGTTTCATAAGTGTAGTTACACGGAAAATTACTTTATTACACTTCATGTCCATTTGTGACCACAGAAGAGGGGTGAATTCTGTGGGGAGGTAAAATTACCCTACCCTCCAAACCTCATCCTATGTCTCCATTTTTAAAGGTCTTATGCTTTTATGCACGTTTTTATTCCTGCAATGCTAATTAAGTGCTATAATTACCTGCTACAATGAAATCATTCAAATTTTCGTTTGCCTCTCCTTTAAAATTTATTTTTTCTCGAGATGTGTCACGTTTCTTGCGAGTGAGCGATATAATTGGGATAAAGTTGAAAAAATATAATCATAAGAATGTTGCAAAATATAATAAAATAAACTGTAACACTTTATTAGATGACCAAATGTAATGTATGACATAACAATGAACATTTTTTAGTTACAAAAATGGAAAGTAACAATGAATATAATTTAACAATGAAGAAAATATTGTAAAAGATCTTTAAACTTGAAACTACATTCCATTTGCAGGATCGAATTCGTCAGACTTTGGTTGGAAAAACTAAGCTCTGTGAAGTACCAATAATACTTGTGAAATTGCATTTTAAGTTCCTAAGCACATATCAAATGCACTTCTTCACTCATAGGTGATGACTGGTGACTATAAGGATGGTTTAAGGATAGATGCAAAAGGCGTAAATTTATTAAAAAAAAGACACTCTAGAAGTATAAAGTAACAGCAAAAAATAAAATTATTAAAGTTTATCGAAAGTTAAAATTTATACGCTGTCCCTCATTCAGATTTATTAAAATCGTTTTTCAGAAATTTAAGTTGGATTTCAATTTAGACATTAAAAGATAATTGTCCACTATTGGTACATAGCCCAAAATAGAAAAATGTTTTAAGATAATTCTAGACCGAAGCTCACACAGGTTGGTTCTTACCAGTCGCGTGTAAATTTTGTCTAGAGGAGGTCGTTAAACCTGAGCTTATACAATTTAAAGGGAATGAAGGAATTAGAGAAATCTACAAAGAATTTACAGTAATGGTAAGTTCTGTGCTAATAACGGTTGGGTCTCACTAGTATCAAAGAATTTATGTAACGGCTGAATAAGATCGTTAAGCCTCGAGCTCGCACCATTAAATGGTGTGAAGAAATTGAAAAAATATCCAGAAAGGTCTAGTATCATACAACGTCCATGTAAGAGTCTTCTTATCAGTCGAAAATATTTTATTTGCATTATATAAAAATAGCATGTGATTTCATAACATAAACTTCATCAGAGAGGTGATGAAGTCAAAATTTACCAAAGAAATTTTTCCTTTTCGAAATTATAATGTCGAAAATTTAAAGCGCAAGAAGACAAATTGTTAAATATTGTAATAAAATATTAGTAGGACATTAAATAATCAAAGAGAACGAAATTAAATTTAATGGACTCATCAAATTAAATCCGGATTCTTTTAAGAATTTTAAAATCATACCGAGAAATACAAAGAAAAAAAGCTAAAAAATCGCATTATGAAAAACATATAGTTTGTAAAACTTGCAGTACAATAAAATGCTGTACATGGCTGATTAATTGTAACTGGGACTGGTATTTAATTCACCGATAAATAAAAAAAAAACGTAAAGGATTTAATATAACATATACAGTTGCATTCTTCCACATCGGGTCCATTTGTTCTGACCGGCCACTTTTGAATACAACAAATAATACTCGCACGTAACAGGCTAAGCAAACGTCCGTTAAATAATTTTGAAATAAGATTTGAATTTATGAAAAAGTTTTTCGTATTGAACAGGTAAAATGTTTCACATATTTTTGGGAGCTTTTACTATTTGATATTTAAAAAATAGTTTTTTTTTAATAAGTTTGTGTTATAACTGATTATCATTAATATAATATCTGCTGTCAGCAAACTTTTTCTAAACTAATGAGGGGAATGCATACTAAAATTATTTTACAAAATTAGTTTGTTTTTTGGTTATTTGGGCGGAAGGGGGAGGGAATAGCGGAAGTGAGCTGAAATCCGTGTGTAAAATCTTTCCACATGTCCACTGGATATTTCCTGAAAGTAATATTTACATTTTCTAAACAACCTGTTTGTTAAGACTCTGTAGAAAATAAAGGGTCACACCACAAAATAAAATTATTAATGTTTATCGAAAGTTAAAATTTATAGACTGTTCCTGATTCAGATTTATTTCAATCGTTTTTAGGAAATTTAAGTTGGATTTCAATTTAAACATTAAAAGTTAAATACCCACTATTGGTACGTGGCGCAATATAGAAAAATGTTTTAATTCTAGACTGAAGCTCACATAGGTTGGTTCTTACCAGTCGCGTTTAAATTTTGTCTAGAGGAGATCGTTAAACCTGAGCTCCTGCACATTAAAGGGAATGAAGAAATTAGAGGAATCTACAAAGTATTTACAGTAATGTAAGTCCTGTGCTAATACTGGTTGGGTCTCACTAGTAACAAAGAATTTAGGTACTTTTCGGTTAGCCGGGCGCCAGTGTTATACATACATTTAAATATAAATACATACATGTATATATACACACATATATATCTACATGTATATATATAATTATGTATATATATGTAATATACATAAATATGTATATATAACACTGGCGCCCGGCTAACCGAAAAGAGCCAGAATTTATGTAACGGCTGGATAAGATCGTTAAGCCTCGAGCTCACACCATTTCATGGTGTGAAGAAATTGGAAAAATATCCATAATGGTCTAGTATCGTACAACATCCATATAAGGGTCTTCTTCTCAGTCGAAAATATTTTATTTGCATTATATAGAACTAGCATGCGATTACATAACATAAACTTCATCAGAGAGGTGGCAAAATTTTCCAAACAAATTTTTCCTTTTCGAAATTATAATGTTGAATAAATTAAAGCGCAAGAAGAGAAATTGTTAAGTGTTGTAATAAAAATATTAGTAAGACATTAATAATCAAAGAGAGCGAAATTAAATTTAATGGACTCATCAAATTAAATGAGGATTCTTTTAAGAATTTTAAAATCATACCGCGAAATACAAATAAAAAATCTAAAAAATCGCATTATGAAAAACATATATTTTGTAAAACTTACAGTACAATAAAATGCTGTACATGGCTGTTTAATAGTAAGTGGGACTGTTATTTAATTCACTGAAAAATTAAGAAAAAACTTAAAGGATTTAATATTACATATACTGTTGCATTCTTCCACATCGGGTACATTTGTTCTGACCGGCCACATTTAAATACAGCAAATAATCTCACACATAACCGTCCATTAAAGAATCTTGAAATTAGATTTGAATATGTGACAAAATTTTTCGTATTGAACAGGTAAAATGTTTCACATATTTTTGGGAGCTTTTACTACTTCGGTCGATTTATGTAGATTCTTGTTTATCAACTGAGAACTTTTTAAAAATAGTATTTGATATTTAAAAAATAGTCTTTTTTTAATAAGTTTGTGTTGTAACTGATTATCATTTATATAATATATGCTGTCAGCAAACTTTTTCTAAACTAATGAGAGGAATGCATACTAAAATTATTTTAAAAAATTAGTTTGTTTTTTGGTTATTTGGGCGGAAGTGGGAGGGAATAACGGAAGTGAGCTGAAACCTGAGTGTAAAATCTTTCCACATCTCCACTGGATATTTTCTGAACATAATATTTATATTTTCTAAAAACATGTTTGTGAAATTCTCTCGAGAAAAAAGGGTAACAACGGAAAATAAAATCATTAATGTTTATCGAAAGTTAAAATTATAGGCTGTTCTTCATTCGGATTTATTTCAATCGTTTTTCAGAAATTTAATTTGGATTTCAGATTAAACATTAAAATTTAAATGCCCACTATTGGTACGTGGCCCAATATAGAAAAATGTTTTAAGATAATTCTAGACCGAAGCTCATATAGGTTGGTTCTTACCAGTCGCGTTTAAATTTTGTCTAGAGGAGATCGTTAAACCTGAGCTCATGCACCTTAAAGGGAATGAAGAATTTAGAGAAATCTACAAAGAATTTACAGTAATGTAAGTCCTGTGCTAATACTGGTTGGGTCTCACTAGTATCAAAGAATTTAGGTACTTTTCCGTTAGCCGGGCGCCAGTGTTATACATACATTTAAATTTACATACATATATGTATGTATACACACATATACATCTACATGTATATATATAAGTATGTATATATATGTAATATACATAAATATGTATATATAACACTGGCGCCGGCTAACCGAAAAGAGCCAGAATTTATATAACGGCTGCATAAGATCGTTAAGCCTCGAGCTCACACCATTTCATGGTGTGAAGAAATTGGAAAAGTATCCATAATGGTCTAGTATCATACAACATCCATATAAGGGTCTTCTTCTCAGTCGAAAATATTTTATTTGCATTATATAGAACTAGCATGCGATTACATAACATAAACTTCATCAGAGAGGTGGCAAAATTTTCCAAACAAATTTTTCCTTTTCGAAATTATAATGTTGAATAAATTAAAGCGCAAGAAGAAAAATTGTTAAGTATTGTAATAAAAATATTAGTAAGACATTAATCATCAAAGAGAACGAAATTAAATTTAATGGACTCATCAAATTAAATGAGGATTCTTTTAAGAATTTTAAAATCATACCGCGAAATACAAATAAAAAATCTAAAAAATCGCATTATGAAAAACATATATTTTGTAAAACTTACAGTACAATAAAATGCTGTACATGGCTGTTTAATAGTAAGTGGGACTGTTATTTAATTCACTGAAAAATTAAGAAAAAACTTAAAGGATTTAATATTACATATACTGTTGCATTCTTCCACATCGGGTACATTTGTTCTGACCGGCCACATTTAAATACAGCAAATAATCTCACACATAACCGTCCATTAAAGAATCTTGAAATTAGATTTGAATATGTGACAAAATTTTTCGTATTGAACAGGTAAAATGTTTCACATATTTTTGGGAGCTTTTACTACTTCGGTCGATTTATGTAGATTCTTGTTTATCAACTGAGAACTTTTTAAAAATAGTATTTGATATTTAAAAAATAGTCTTTTTTTAATAAGTTTGTGTTGTAACTGATTATCATTTATATAATATATGCTGTCAGCAAACCTTTTCTAAACTAATGAGAGGAATGCATACTAAAATTATTTTAAAAAATTAGTTTGTTTTTTCGTTATTTGGGCGGAAGTGGGATGGAATAACGGAAGTGAGCTGAAACCTGAGTGTAAAATCTTTCCACATCTCTACTGGATATTTGCTGAACATAATATTTATATTTTCTAGAAACATGTTTGTGAAACTCTCTCAAGAAAAAAGGGTAACAACGGAAAATAAAATCATTAATGTTTATCGAAAGTTAAAATTATAGGCTGTTCTTCATTCGGATTTATTTCAATCGTTTTTCAGAAATTTAATTTGGATTTCAGATTAAACATTAAAATTTAAATGCCCACTATTGGTACGTGGCGCAATATAGAAAAATGTTTTAAGATAATTCTAGACTGAATCTCACATAGGTTGGTTCTTACCAGTCGCGTTTAAATTTTGTCTAGACGAGATCGTTAAACCTGAGCTCATGCACCTTAAAGGGAATGAAGAAATTAGAGAAATCTAAAAAGAATTTACAGTAATGTAAGTCCTGTGCTAATACTGGTTGGGTCTCACTAGTATCAAAGAATTTAGGTACTTTTCCGTTAGCCGGGCGCCAGTGTTATACATACATTTAAATTTACATACATATATGTATGTATACACACATATACATCTACATGTATATATATAAGTATGTATATATATGTAATATACATAAATATGTATATATAACACTGGCGCCCGGCTAACCGAAAAGAGCCAGAATTTATATAACGGCTGCATAAGATCGTTAAGCCTCGAGCTCACACCATTTCATGGTGTGAAGAAATTGGAAAAGTATCCATAATGGTCTAGTATCATACAACATCCATATAAGGGTCTTCTTCTCAGTCGAAAATATTTTATTTGCATTATATAGAACTAGCATGCGATTACATAACATAAACTTCATCAGAGAGGTGGCAAGATTTTCCAAAGAAATTTTTCCTTTTCGAAATTATAATGCTGAAAAAATTAAAGCGCAAGAAGACAAATTGTTAAGTATTGTAATAAAAATATTAGTAGGACATTAATAATCAAAGAGAACGAAATTAAATTTAATGGACTCATCAAATTAAATGAGGATTCTTTTAAAAATTTAAAAATCATACCGCGAAATACAAAGAAAAAAGCTAAAAAATAGCATTATGAAAAACATATATTTTGTAAAACTTACAGTACAATAAAATGCTGTACATGGCTGTTTAATAGTAAGTGGGACTGTTATTTAATTCACTGAAAAATTAAGAAAAAACTTAAAGGATTTAATATTAAATATACTGTTGCCTTCTTCCACATCGGGTACATTTGTTCTGACCGGCCACATTTAAATACAGCAAATAATCTGACACATAACCGTCTATTAAAGAATCTTGAAATTAGATTTGAATATATGACAAAATTTTTCGTATTGAACAGGTAAAATGTTTCACATATTTTGGGGAGCTTTTACTACTTCTGTCGATTTATGTAGATTCTTGTTTATCAACTGAGAACTTTTTAAAAATAGTTTTTGATATTTAAAAAATAGCCTTTTTTCAATAAGTTTGTGTTGTAGCTGATTATCATTTATATAATATCTGCTGTCAGCAAACTTTTTCTAAACTAATGAGAGGAATGCATACTAAAATTATTTTAAAAAATTAGTTTGTTTTTTGGTTATTTGGGCGGAAGGGGGAGGGAATAGCGGAAGTGAGCTGAAATCCGTGTGTAAAATCTTTCCACATGTCCACTGGATATTTCCTGAAAGTAATATTTACATTTTCTAAACAACCTGTTTGTTAGGACTCTGTAGAAAATAAAAGGTCACACCACAAAATAAAATTATTAATGTTTATCGAAAGTTAAAATTTATAGACTGTTCATGATTCAGATTTATTTCAATCGTTTTTCAGAAATTTAAGTTGGATTTCAATTTAAACATTAAAAGTTAAATACCCACTATTGGTACGTGGCGCAATATAGAAAAATGTTTTAATTCTAGACTGAAGCTCACATAGGTTGGTTCTTACCAGTCGCGTTTAAATTTTGTCTAGAGGAGATCGTTAAACTTGAGCTCCTGCACCTTAAAGGAAATGAAGAAATTAGAGGAATCTACAAAGAATTTACAGTAATGTAAGTCCTGTGCTAATACTGGTTGGGTCTCACTAGTAACAAAGAATTTAGGTACTTTTCGGTTAGCCGGGCGCCAGTGTTATACATACATTTAAATATAAATACATACATGTATATATACACACATATATATCTACATGTATATATATAATTATGTATATATATGTAATATACATAAATATGTATATACAACACTGGCGCCCGGCTAACCGAAGAGAGCCAGAATTTATGTAACGGCTGGATAAGATCGTTAAGCCTCGAGCTCACACCATTTCATGGTGTGAAGAAATTGGAAAAATATCCATAATGGTCTAGTATCATACAACATCCATATAAGGGTCTTCTTCTCAGTCGAAAATATTTTATTTGCATTATATAGAACTAGCATGCGATTACATAACATAAACTTCATCAGAGAGGTGGCAAAATTTTCCAAACAAATTTTTCCTTTTCGTAATTATAATGTTGAATAAATTAAAGCGCAAGAAGACAAATTGTTAAGTATTGTAATAAAAATATTAGTAAGACATTAATAATCAAAGAGAACGAAATTAAATTTAATGGACTCATCAAATTAAATGAGGATTCTTTTAAGAATTTTAAAATCATACCGCGAAATACAAATAAAAAATCTAAAAAATCGCATTATGAAAAACATATATTTTGTAAAACTTACAGTACAATAAAATGCTGTACATGGCTGTTTAATAGTAAGTGGGACTGTTATTTAATTCACTGAAAAATTAAGAAAAAACTTAAAGGATTTAATATTACATATACTGTTGCATTCTTCCACATCGGGTACATTTGTTCTGACCGGCCACATTTAAATACAGCAAATAATCTCACACATAACCGTCCATTAAAGAATCTTGAAATTAGATTTGAATATATGACAAAATTTTTCGTATTGAACAGGTAAAATGTCTCACATATTTTTGGGAGCTTTTCCTACTTCGGTCGATTTATGTAGATTCTTGTTTATCAACTGAGAACTTTTTAAAAATAGTATTTGATATTTAAAAAATAGTCTTTTTTTAATAAGTTTGTGTTGTAACTGATTATCATTTATATAATATATGCTGTCAGCAAACTTTTTCTAAACTAATGAGAGGAATGCATACTAAAATTATTTTAAAAAATTAGTTTGTTTTTTGGTTATTTGGGCGGAAGTGGGAGGGAATAACGGAAGTGAGCTGAAACCTGAGTGTAAAATCTTTCCACATCTCTACTGGATATTTGCTGAACATAATATTTATATTTTCTAGAAACATGTTTGTGAAACTCTCTCAAGAAAAAAGGGTAACAACGGAAAATATAATCATTAATGTTTATCGAAAGTTAATATTATAGGCTGTTCTTCATTCGGATTTATTTCAATCGTTTTTCAGAAATTTAATTTGGATTTCAGATTAAACATTAAAATTTAAATGCCCACTATTGGTACGTGGCGCAATATAGAAAAATGTTTTAAGATAATTCTAGACTGAAGCTCACATAGGTTGGTTCTTACCAGTCGCGTTTAAATTTTGTCTAGACGAGATCGTTAAACCTGAGCTCATGCACCTTAAAGGGAATGAAGAAATTAGAGAAATCTAAAAAGAATTTACAGTAATGTAAGTCCTGTGCTAATACTGGTTGGGTCTCACTAGTATCAAAGAATTTGCGCCAGTGTTATACATACATTTAAATTTACATACATATATGTATGTATACACACATATACATCTACATGTATATATATAAGTATGTATATATATGTAATATACATAAATATGTATATATAACACTGGCGCCCGGGTAACCGAAAAGAGCCAGAATTTATATAACGGCTGCATAAGATCGTTAAGCCTCGAGCTCACACCATTTCATGGTGTGAAGAAATTGGAAAAGTATCCATAATGGTCTAGTATCATACAACATCCATATAAGGGTCTTCTTCTCAGTCAAAAATATTTTATTTGCATTATATAGAACTAGCATGCGATTACATAACATAAACTTCATCAGAGAGGTGGCAAGATTTTCCAAAGAAATTTTCCTTTCCGAAATTGTAATGTTGAAAAAATTAAAGCGCAAAAAGACAAATTGTTAAGTATTGTAATAAAAATATTAGTAGGACATTAATAATCAAAGAGAACGAAATTAAATTTAATGGACTCATCAAATTAAATGAGGATTCTTTTAAAAATTTAAAAATCATACCGCGAAATACAAAGAAAAAAGCTAAAAAATCGCATTATGAAAAACATATATTTTGTAAAACTTACAGTACAATAAAATGCAGTACATGGCTGTTTAATAGTAAGTGGGACTGTTATTTAATTCACTGAAAAATTAAGAAAAAACTTAAAGGATTTAATATTAAATATACTGTTGCATTCTTCCACATCGGGTACATTTGTTCTGACCGGCCACATTTAAATACAGCAAATAATCTGACACATAACCGTCTATTAAAGAATCTTGAAATTAGATTTGAATATATGACAAAATTTTTCGTATTGAACAGGTAAAATGTTTCACATATTTTTGGGAGCTTTTACTACTTCTGTCGATTTGTGTAGATTCTTGTTTATCAACTGAGAACTTTTTAAAAATAGTATTTGATATTTAAAAAATAGTCTTTTTTCAATAAGTTTGTGTTGTAGCTGATTATCATTTATATAATATCTGCTGTCAGCAAACTTTTTCTAAACTAATGAGAGGAATGCATACTAAAATTATTTTAAAAAATTAGTTTGTTTTTTGGTTATTTGAGCGGAAGGGGGAGGGAATAGCGGAAGTGAGCTGAAATCCGTGTGTAAAATCTTTCCACATGTCCACTGGATATTTCCTGAAAGTAATATTTACATTTTCTAAACAACCTGTTTGTTAGGACTCTGTAGAAAATAAAAGGTCACACCACAAAATAAAATTATTAATGTTTATCGAAAGTTAAAATTTATAGACTGTTCATGATTCAGATTTATTTCAATCGTTTTTCAGAAATTTAAGTTGGATTTCAATTTAAACATTAAAAGTTAAATACCCACTATTGGTACGTGGCGCAATATAGAAAAATGTTTTAATTCTAGACTGAAGCTCACATAGGTTGGTTCTTACCAGTCGCGTTTAAATTTTGTCTAGAGGAGATCGTTAAACCTGAGCTCCTGCACCTTAAAGGAAATGAAGAAATTAGAGGAATCTACAAAGAATTTACAGTAATGTAAGTCCTGTGCTAATACTGGTTGGGTCTCACTAGTAACAAAGAATTTAGGTACTTTTCGGTTAGCCGGGCGCCAGTGTTATACATACATTTAAATATAAATACATACATGTATATATACACACATATATATCTACATGTATATATATAATTATGTATATATATGTAATATACATAAATATGTATATATAACACTGGCGCCCGGCTAACCGAAAAGAGCCAGAATTTATGTAACGGCTGGATAAGATCGTTAAGCCTCGAGCTCACACCATTTCATGGTGTGAAGAAATTGGAAAAATATCCATAATGGTCTAGTATCATACAACATCCATATAAGGGTCTTCTTCTCAGTCGAAAATATTTTATTAGCATTATATAGAACTAGCATGCGATTACATAACATAAACTTCATCAGAGAGGTGGCAAAATTTTCCAAACAAATTTTTCCTTTTCGAAATTATAATGTTGAATAAATTAAAGCGCAAGAAGACAAATTGTTAAGTATTGTAATAAAAATATTAGTAAGACATTAATAATCAAAGAGAACGAAATTAAATTTAATGGACTCATCAAATTAAATGAGGATTCTTTTAAGAATTTTAAAATCATACCGCGAAATACAAATAAAAAATCTAAAAAATCGCATTATGAAAAACATATATTTTGTAAAACTTACAGTACAATAAAATGCTGTACATGGCTGTTTAATAGTAAGTGGGACTGTTATTTAATTCACTGAAAAATTAAGAAAAAACTTAAAGGATTTAATATTACATATACTGTTGCATTCTTCCACATCGGGTACATTTGTTCTGACCGGCCACATTTAAATACAGCAAATAATCTCACACATAGCCGTCCATTAAAGAATCTTGAAATTAGATATGAATATATGACAAAATTTTTCGTATTGAACAGGTAAAATGTTTCACATATTTTTGGGAGCTTTTACTACTTCGGTCGATTTATGTAGATTCTTGTTTATCAACTGAGAACTTTTTAAAAATAGTATTTGATATTTAAAAAATAGTCTTTTTTTAATAAGTTTGTGTTGTAACTGATTATCATTTATATAATATATGCTGCCAGCAAACTTTTTCTAAACTAATGCGAGGAATGCATACTAAAATTATTTTAAAAAATTAGTTTGTTTTTTGGTTATTTGGGCGGAAGTGGGAGGGAATAACGGAAGTGAGCTGAAACCTGAGTGTAAAATCTTTCCACATCTCTACTGGATATTTGCTGAACATAATATTTATATTTTCTAGAAACATGTTTGTGAAACTCTCTCATGAAAAAAGGGTAACAACGGAAAATAAAATCATTAATGTTTATTGAAAGTTAAAATTATAGGCTGTTCTTCATTCGGATTTATTTCAATCGTTTTTCAGAAATTTAATTTGGATTTCAGATTAAACATTAAAATTTAAATGCCCACTATTGGTACGTGGCGCAATATAGAAAAATGTTTTAAGATAATTCTAGACTGAAGCTCACATAGGTTGGTTCTTACCAGTCGCGTTTAAATTTTGTCTAGACGAGATCGTTAAACCTGAGCTCTTGCACCTTAAAGGGAATGAAGAAATTAGAGAAATCTAAAAAGAATTTACAGTAATGTAAGTCCTGTGCTAATACTGGTTGGGTCTCACTAGTATCAAAGAATTTAAGTACTTTTCCGTTAGCCGGGCGCCAGTGTTATACATACATTTAAATTTACATACATATATGTATGTATACACACATATACATCTACATGTATATATATAAGTATGTATATATATGTAATATACATAAATATGTATATATAACACTGGCGCCCGGCTAACCGAAAAGAGCCAGAATTTATATAACGGCTGGATAAGATCGTTAAGCCTCGAGCTCACACCATTTCATGGTGTGAAGAAATTGGAAAAGTATCCATAATGGTCTAGTATCATACAACATCCATATAAGGGTCTTCTTCTCAGTCGAAAATATTTTATTTGCATTATATAGAACTAGCATGCGATTACATAACATAAACTTCATCAGAGAGGTGGCAAGATTTTCCAAAGAAATTTTTCCTTTCCGAAATTGTAATGTTGAAAAAATTAAAGCGCAAAAAGACAAATTGTTAAGTATTGTAATAAAAATATTAGTAGGACATTAATAATCAAAGAGAACGAAATTAAATTTAATGGACTCATCAAATTAAATGAGGATTCTTTTAAAAATTTAAAAATCATACCGCGAAATACAAAGAAAAAAGCTAAAAAATCGCATTATGAAAAACATATATTTTGTAAAACTTACAGTACAATAAAATGCTGTACATGGCTGTTTAATAGTAAGTGGGACTGTTATTTAATTCACTGAAAAATTAAGAAAAAACTTAAAGGATTTAATATTAAATATACTGTTGCATTCTTCCACATCGGGTACATTTGTTCTGACCGGCCATATTTAAATACAGCAAATAATCTCACACATAACCGTCCATTAAAGAATCTTGAAATTAGATTTGAATATATGACAAAATTTTTCGTATTGAACAGGTAAAATGCTTCACATATTTTTGGGAGCTTTTACTACTTCTGTCGATTTATGTAGATTCTTGTTTATCAACTGAGAACTTTTTAAAAATAGTATTTGATATTTAAAAAATAGTCTTTTTTCAATAAGTTTGTGTTGTAGCTGATTATCATTTATATAATATCTGCTGTCAGCAAACTTTTTCTAAACTAATGAGAGGAATGCATACTAAAATTATTTAAAAAAATTAGTTTGTTTTTTGGTTATTTGGGCGGAAGGGGGAGGGAATAGCGGAAGTGAGCTGAAATCCGTGTGTAAAATCTTTCCACATGTCCACTGGATATTTCCTGAAAGTAATATTTACATTTTCTAAACAACCTGTTTGTTAGGACTCTGTAGAAAATAAAAGGTCACACCACAAAATAAAATTATTAATGTTTATCGAAAGTTAAAATTTATAGACTGTTCCTGATTCAGATTTATTTCAATCGTTTTTCAGAAATTTAAGTTGGATTTCAATTTAAACATTAAAAGTTAAATACCCACTATTGGTACGTGGCGCAATATAGAAAAATGTTTTAATTCTAGACTGAAGCTCACATAGGTTGGTTCTTACCAGTCGCGTTTAAATTTTGTCTAGAGGAGATCGTTAAACCTGAGCTCCTGCACCTTAAAGGGAATGAAGAAATTAGAGGAATCTACAAAGAATTTACAGTAATGTAAGTCCTGTGCTAATACTGGTTGGGTCTCACTAGTAACAAAGAATTTAGGTACTTTTCGGTTAGCCGGGCGCCAGTGTTATATATACATTTAAATATAAATACATACATGTATATATACACACATATATATCTACATGTATATATATAATTATGTATATATATGTAATATACATAAATATGTATATACAACACTGGCGCCCGGCTAACCGAAAAGAGCTAGAATTTATGTAACGGCTGGATAAGATCGTTAAGCCTCGAGCTCACACCATGAAATGGTGTGAAGAAATTGGAAAAATATCCATAATGGTCTAGTATCATACAACATCCATATAAGGGTCTTCTTCTCAGTCGAAAATATTTTATTTGCATTATATAGAACTAGCATGCGATTACATAACATAAACTTCATCAGAGAGGTGGCAAGATTTTCCAAAGAAATTTTTCCTTTCCGAAATTGTAATGTTGAAAAAATTAAAGCGCAAAAAGACAAATTGTTAAGTATTGTAATAAAAATATTAGTAAGACATTAATAATCAAAGACAACGAAATTAAATTTAATGGACTCATCAAATTAAATGAGGATTCTTTTAAAAATTTAAAAATCATACCGCGAAATACAAAGAAAAAAGCTAAAAAATCGCATTATGAAAAACATATATTTTGTAAAACTTACAGTACAATAAAATGCTGTACATGGCTGTTTAATAGTAAGTGGGACTGTTATTTAATTCACTGAAAAATTAAGAAAAAACTTAAAGGATTTAATATTACATATACTGTTGCATTCTTCCACATCGGGTACATTTGTTCTGACCGGCCACATTTAAATACAGCAAATAATCTCACACATAACCGTCCATTAAAGAATCTTGAAATTAGATTTGAATATATGACAAAATTTTTCGTATTGAACAGGTAAAATGTTTCACATATTTTTGGGAGCTTTTACTACTTCGGTCGATTTATGTAGATTCTTGTTTATCAACTGAGAACTTTTTAAAAATAGTATTTGATATTTAAAAAATAGTCTTTTTTTAATAAGTTTGTGTTGTAACTGATTATCATTTATATAATATATGCTGTCAGCAAACTTTTTTCTAAACTAATGAGAGGAATGCATACTAAAATTATTTTAAAAAATTAGTTTGTTTTTTGGTTATTTGGGCGGAAGTGGGAGGGAATAACGGAAGTGAGCTGAAACCTGAGTGTAAAATCTTTCCACATCTCTACTGGATATTTGCTGAACATAATATTTATATTTTCTAGAAACATGTTTGTGAAACTCTCTCATGAAAAAAGGGTAACAACGGAAAATAAAATCATTAATGTTTATTGAAAGTTAAAATTATAGGCTGTTCTTCATTCGGATTTATTTCAATCGTTTTTCAGAAATTTAATTTGGATTTCAGATTAAACATTAAAATTTAAATGCCCACTATTGGTACGTGGCGCAATATAGAAAAATGTTTTAAGATAATTCTAGACTGAAGCTCACATAGGTTGGTTCTTACCAGTCGCGTTTAAATTTTGTCTAGACGAGACCGTTAAACCTGAGCTCTTGCACCTTAAAGGGAATGAAGAAATTAGAGAAATCTAAAAAGAATTTACAGTAATGTAAGTCCTGTGCTAATACTGGTTGGCTCTCACTAGTATCAAAGAATTTAGGTACTTTTCCGTTAGCCGGGCGCCAGTGTTATACATACATTTAAATTTACATACATATATGTATGTATACACACATATACATCTACATGTATATATATAAGTATGTATATATATGTAATATACATAAATATGTATATATAACACTGGCGCCCGGCTAACCGAAAAGAGCCAGAATTTATATAACGGCTGCATAAGATCGTTAAGCCTCGAGCTCACACCATTTCATGGTGTGAAGAAATTGGAAAAGTATCCATAATGGTCTAGTATCATACAACATCCATATAAGGGTCTTCTTCTCAGTCGAAAATATTTTATTTGCATTATATAGAACTAGCATGCGATTACATAACATAAACTTCATCAGAGAGGTGGCAAGATTTTCCAAAGAAATTTTTCCTTTCCGAAATTGTAATGTTGAAAAAATTAAAGCGCAAAAAGACAAATTGTTAAGTATTGTAATAAAAATATTAGTAGGACATTAATAATCAAAGAGAACGAAATTAAATTTAATGGACTCATCAAATTAAATGAGGATTCTTTTAAAAATTTAAAAATCATACCGCGAAATACAAAGAAAAAAGCTAAAAAATCGCATTATGAAAAACATATATTTTGTAAAACTTACAGTACAATAAAATGCTGTACATGGCTGTTTAATAGTAAGTGGGACTGTTATTTAATTCACTGAAAAATTAAGAAAAAACTTAAAGGATTTAATATTAAATATACTGTTGCATTCTTCCACATCGGGTACATTTGTTCTGACCGGCCACATTTAAATACAGCAAATAATCTCACACATAATCGTCCATTAAAGAATCTTGAAATTAGATTTGAATATATGACAAAATTTTTCGTATTGAACAGGTAAAATGCTTCACATATTTTTGGGAGCTTTTACTACTTCTGTCGATTTATGTAGATTCTTGTTTATCAACTGAGAACTTTTTAAAAATAGTATTTGATATTTAAAAAATAGTCTTTTTCCAATAAGTTTGTGTTGTAGCTGATTATCATTTATATAATATCTGCTGTCAGCAAACTTTTTCTAAACTAATGAGAGGAATGCATACTAAAATTATTTTAAAAAATTAGTTTGTTTTTTGGTTATTTGGGCGGAAGGGGGAGGGAATAGCGGAAGTGAGCTGAAATCCGTGTGTAAAATCTTTCCACATGTCCACTGGATATTTCCTGAAAGTAATATTTACATTTTCTAAACAACCTGTTTGTTAGGACTCTGTAGAAAATAAAAGGTCACACCACAAAATAAAATTATTAATGTTTATCGAAAGTTAAAATTTATAGACTGTTCCTGATTCAGATTTATTTCAATCGTTTTTCAGAAATTTAAGTTGGATTTCAATTTAAACATTAAAAGTTAAATACCCACTATTGGTACGTGGCGCAATATAGAAAAATGTTTTAATTCTAGACTGAAGCTCACATAGGTTGGTTCTTACCAGTCGCGTTTAAATTTTGTCTAGAGGAGATCGTTAAACCTGAGCTCCTGCACCTTAAAGGGAATGAAGAAATTAGAGGAATCTACAAAGAATTTACAGTAATGTAAGTCCTGTGCTAATACTGGTTGGGTCTCACTAGTAACAAAGAATTTAGGTACTTTTCGGTTAGCCTGGCGCCAGTGTTATATATACATTTAAATATAAATACATACATGTATATATACACACATATATATCTACATGTATATATATAATTATGTATATATATGTAATATACATAAATATGTATATACAACACTGGCGCCCGGCTAACCGAAAAGAGCCAGAATTTATGTAACGGCTGGATAAGATCGTTAAGCCTCGAGCTCACACCATGAAATGGTGTGAAGAAATTGGAAAAATATCCATAATGGTCTAGTATCATACAACATCCATATAAGGGTCTTCTTCTCAGTCGAAAATATTTTATTTGCATTATATAGAACTAGCATGCGATTACATAACATAAACTTCATCAGAGAGGTGGCAAAATTTTCCAAACAAATTTTTCCTTTTCGAAATTATGATGTTGAATAAATTAAAGCGCAAGAAGACAAATTGTTAAGTATTGTAATAAAAATATTAGTAAGACATTAATAATCAAAGAGAACGAAATTAAATTTAATGGACTCATCAAATTAAATGAGGATTCTTTTAAGAATTTTAAAATCATACCGCGAAATACAAATAAAAAATCTAAAAAATCGCATTATGAAAAACATATATTTTGTAAAACTTACAGTACAATAAAATGCTGTACATGGCTGTTTAATAGTAAGTGGGACTGTTATTTAATTCACTGAAAAATTAAGAAAAAACTTAAAGGATTTAATATTACATATACTGTTGCATTCTTCCACATCGGGTACATTTGTTCTGACCGGCCACATTTAAATACAGCAAATAATCTCACACATAACCGTCCATTAAAGAATCTTGAAATTAGATTTGAATATATGACAAAATTTTTCGTATTGAACAGGTAAAATGTTTCACATATTTTTGGGAGCTTTTACTACTTCGGTCGATTTATGTAGATTCTTGTTTATCAACTGAGAACTTTTTAAAAATAGTATTTGATATTTAAAAAATAGTCTTTTTTTAATAAGTTTGTGTTGTAACTGATTATCATTTATATAATATATGCTGTCAGCAAACTTTTTCTAAACTAATGAGAGGAATGCATACTAAAATTATTTTAAAAAATTAGTTTGTTTTTTGGTTATTTGGGCGGAAGTGGGAGGGAATAACGGAAGTGAGCTGAAACCTGAGTGTAAAATCTTTCCACATCTCTACTGGATATTTGCTGAACATAATATTTATATTTTCTAGAAACATGTTTGTGAAACTCTCTCAAGAAAAAAGGGTAACAACGGAAAATAAAATCATTAATGTTTATCGAAAGTTAAAATTATAGGCTGTTCTTCATTCGGATTTATTTCAATCGTTTTTCAGAAATTTAATTTGGATTTCAGATTAAACATTAAAATTTAAATGCCCACTATTGGTACGTGGCGCAATATAGAAAAATGTTTTAAGATAATTCTAGACTGAAGCTCACATAGGTTGGTTCTTACCAGTCGCGTTTAAATTTTGTCTAGACGAGATCGTTAAACCTGAGCTCATGCACCTTAAAGGGAATGAAGAAATTAGAGAAATCTAAAAAGAATTTACAGTAATGTAAGTCCTGTGCTAATACTGGTTGGGTCTCACTAGTATCAAAGAATTTAGGTACTTTTCCGTTAGCCGGGCGCCAGTGTTATACATACATTTAAATTTACATACATATATATGTATATATAACACTGGCGCCCGGCTAACCGAAAAGAGCCAGAATTTATATAACGGCTGCATAAGATCGTTAAGCCTCGAGCTCACACCATTTCATGGTGTGAAGAAATTGGAAAAGTGTCCATAATGGTCTAGTATCATACAACATCCATATAAGGGTCTTCTTCTCAGTCGAAAATATTTTATTTGCATTATATAGAACTAGCATGCGATTACATAACATAAACTTCATCAGAGAAGGTGGCAAGATTTTCCAAAGAAATTTTTCCTTTTCGAAATTATAATGTTGAAAAAATTAACGCGCAAGAAGACAAATTGTTAAGTATTGTAATAAAAATATTAGTAGGACATTAATAATCAAAGAGAACGAAATTAAATTTAATGGACTCATCAAATTAAATGAGGATTCTTTTAAAAATTTAAAAATCATACCGCGAAATACAAAGAAAAAGCTAAAAAATCGCATTATGAAAAACATATATTTTGTAAAAGTTACAGTACAATAAAATGCTGTACATGGCTGTTTAATAGTAAGTGGGACTGTTATTTAATTCACTGAAAAATTAAGAAAAAACTTAAAGGATTTAATATTACATATACTGTTGCATTCTTCCACATCGGGTACATTTGTTCTGACTGGCCACATTTAAATACAGCAAATAATCTCACACATAACCGTCCATTAAAGAATCTTGAAATTAGATTTGAATATATGACAAAATTTTTCGTATTGAACAGGTAAAATTTTTCACATATTTTTGGGAGCTTTTACTACTTCTGTCGATTTATGTAGATTCTTGTTTATCAACTGAGAACTTTTTAAAAATAGTATTTGATATTTAAAAAATAGTCTTTTTTCAATAAGTTTGTGTTGTAGCTGATTATCATTTATATAATATCTGCTGTCAGCAAACTTTTTCTAAACTAATGAGAGCAATGCATACTAAAATTATTTTAAAAAATTAGTTTGTTTTTTGGTTATTTGGGCGGAAGGGGGAGGGAATAGCGGAAGTGAGCTGAAATCCGTGTGTAAAATCTTTCCACATGTCCACTGGATATTTCCTGAAAGTAATATTTACATTTTCTAAACAACCTGCTTGTTAGGAATCTGTAGAAAATAAAAGGTCACACCACAAAATAAAATTATTAATGTTTATCGAAAGTTAAAATTTATAGACTGTTCCTGATTCAGATTTATTTCAATCGTTTTTCAGAAATTTAAGTTGGATTTCAATTTAAACATTAAAAGTTAAATACCCACTATTGGTACGTGGCGCAATATAGAAAAATGTTTTAATTCTAGACTGAAGCTCACATAGGTTGGTTCTTACCAGTCGCGTTTAAATTTTGTCTAGAGGAGATCGTTAAACCTGAGCTCCTGCACCTTAAAGGGAATGAAGAAATTAGAGGAATCTACAAAGAATTTACAGTAATGTAAGTCCTGTGCTAATACTGGTTGGGTCTCACTAGTAACAAAGAATTTAGGTACTTTTCGGTTAGCCGGGCGCCAGTGTTATACATACATTTAAATATAAATACATACATGTATATATACACACATATATATCTACATGTATATATATAATTATGTATATATATGTAATATACATAAATATGTATATATAACACTGGCGCCCGGATAACCGAAAAGAGCCAGAATTTATGTAACGGCTGGATAAGATCGTTAAGCCTCGAGCTCACACCATTTCATGGTGTGAAGTAATTGGAAAAATATCCATAATGGTCTAGTATCATACAACATCCATATAAGGGTCTTCTTCTCAGTCGAAAATATTTTATTTGCATTATATAGAACTAGCATGCGATTACATAACATAAACTTCATCAGAGAGGTGGCAAGATTTTCCAAAGAAATTTTTCCTTTTCGAAATTATAATGCTGAAAAAATTAAAGCGCAAGAAGACAAATTGTTAAGTATTGTAATAAAAATATTAGTAGGACATTAATAATCAAAGACAACGAAATTAAATTTAATGGACTCATCAAATTAAATGAGGATTTTTTTAAAAATTTAAAAATCATACCGCGAAATACAAAGAAAAAAGCTAAAAAATCGCATTATGAAAAATATATATTTTGTAAAACTTACAGTACAATAAAATGCTGTACATGGCTGTTTAATAGTAAGTGGGACTGTTATTTAATTCACTGAAAAATTAAGAAAAAACTTAAAGGATTCAATATTACATATACTGTTGCATTCTTCCACATCGGGTACATTTGTTCTGACCGGCCACATTTAAATACAGCAAATAATCTCGCACATAACCGTCCATTAAATAATCTTGAAATTAGATTTGAATATATGACAAAATTTTTCGTATTGAACAGGTAAAATGTTTCACATATTTTTGGGAGCTTTTACTAATTCGGTCGATTTATGTAGATTCTTGTTTATCAACTGAGAACTTTTTAAAAATAGTATTTGATATTGTCTTTTTTTAATAAGTTTGTGTTGTAACTGATTATCATTTATATAATATATGCTGTCAGCAAACTTTTTCTAAACTAATGAGAGGAATGCATACTAAAATTATATTAAAAAATTAGTTTGTTTTTTGGTTATTTGGGCGGAAGAGGGAGGGAATAACGGAAGTGAGCTGAAACCTGAGTGTAAAATCTTTCCACATCTCCACTGGATATTTGCTGAACATAATATTTATATTTTCTAAAAACATGTTTGTGAAACTCTCTCGAGAAAAAAGGGTAACAACGGAAAATAAAATCATTAATGTTTATCGAAAGTTAAAATTATAGGCTGTTCTTCATTCGGATTTATTTCAATCGTTTTTCAAAAATTTAATTTGGATTTCAGATTAAACATTAAAATTTAAATGCCCACTATTGGTACGTGGCCCAATATAGAAAAATGTTTTAAGATAATTCTAGACCGAAGCTCATATAGGTTGGTTCTTACCAGTCGCGTTTAAATTTTGTCTAGAGGAGATCGTTAAACCTGAGCTCATGCACCTTAAAGGGAATGAAGAAATTAGAGAAATCTACAAAGAATTTACAGTAATGTAAGTCCTGTGCTAATACTGGTTGGGTCTCACTAGTATCAAAGAATTTAGGTACTTTTCCGTTAGCGGGGCGCCAGTGTTATACATATATTTAAATTTACATACATATATGTATGTATACACACATATACATCTACATGTATATATATAAGTATGTACATATATGTAATATACATAAATATGTATATATAACACTGGCGCCCGGCTAACCGAAAAGAGCCAGAATTTATATAACGGCTGGATAAGATCGTTAAGCCTCGAGCTCACACCATTTCATGGTGTGAAGAAATTGGAAAAGTATCCATAATGGTCTAGTATCATACAACATCCATATAAGGGTCTTCTTCTCAGTCGAAAATATTTTATTTGCATTATATAGAACTAGCATGCGATTACATAACATAAACTTCATCATTAAATTTAATGGACTCATCAAATTAAATGAGGAATCTTTTAAAAATTTAAAAATCATACCGCGAAATACAAAGAAAAAAGCTAAAGAATCGCATTATGAAAAACATATATTTTGTAAAACTTACAGTACAATAAAATGCTGTACATGGCTGTTTAATAGTAAGTGGGACTGTTATTTAATTCACTGAAAAATTAAGAAAAAACTTAAAGGATTTAATATTACATATACTGTTGCATTCTTCCACATCGGGTACATTTGTTCTGACCGGCCACATTTAAATACAGCAAATAATCTCACACATAACCGTCCATTAAAGAATCTTGAAATTAGGTTTGAATATATGACAAAATTTTTCGTATTGAACAGGTAAAATGTTTCACATATTTTTGGGAGCTTTTACTACTTCGGTCGATTTATGTAGATTCTTGTTTATCAACTGAGAACTTTTTAAAAATAGTATTTGATATTTAAAAAATAGTCTTTTTTTAATAAGATTGTGTTGTAACTGATCATCATTTATATAATATATGCTGTCAGAAAACTTTTTCTAAACTAATGAGAGGAAAGCATACTAAAATTATTTTAAAAAATTAGTTTGTTTTTTTGGTTATTTGGGCGGAAGAGGGAGGGAATAACGGAAGTGAGCTGAAACTTGAGTGTAAAATCTTTCCACATCTCCACTGGATATTTGCTGAACCTAATATTTATATTTTCTAGAAACATGTTTGTGAAACTCTCTCGAGAAAAAAGGGTAACAACGGAAAATAAAATCATTAATGTTTATCGAAAGTTAAAATTATAGGCTGTTCTTCATTCGGATTTATATCAATCGTTTTTCAGAAATTTAATTTGGATTTCAGATTAAACATTAAAATTTAAATGCCCACTATTGGTACGTGGCCCAATATAGAAAAATGTTTTAAGATAATTCTAGACCGAAGCTCATATAGGTTGGTTCTTACCAGTCGCGTTTAAATTTTGTCTAGAGGAGATCGTTAAACCTGAGCTCATGCACCTTAAAGGGAATGAAGAAATTAGAGAAATCTACAAAGAATTTACAGTAATGTAAGTCGTGTGCTAATACTGGTTGGGTCTCACTAGTATCAAAGAATTTAGGTACTTTTCCGTTAGCCGGGCGCCAGTGTTATACATACATTTAAATTTACATACATATATGTATGTATACACACATATACATCTACATGTATATATATATGTATGTATATATATGTAATATACATAAATATGTATATATAACACTGGCGCCCGGCTAACCGAAAAGAGCCAGAATTTATATAACGGCTGCATAAGATCGTTAAGCCTCGAGCTCGCACCATTTCATGGTGTGAAGCATGTGTATTTCATGGTGTATCAAATTGGAAAAGTATCCATAATGGTCTAGTATCATACAACATCCATATAAGGGTCTTCTTCTCAGTCGAAAATATTTTATTTGCATTATATAGAACTGGCATGCGATTACATAACATAAACTTCATCAGAGAGGTGGCAAGATTTTCCAAAGAAATTTTTCCTTTTCGAAATTATAACGTTGAAAAAATTAAAGCGCAAGAAGACAAATTGTTAAGTATTGTAATAAAAATATTAGTAGGACATTAATAATCAAAGAGAACGAAATTAAATTTAATGGACTCATCAAATTAAATGAGGATTCTTTTAAAAATTTAAAAATCATACCGCGAAATACAAAGAAAAAAGCTAAAAAATAGCATTATGAAAAACATATATTTTGTAAAACTTACAGTACAATAAAATGCTGTACATGGCTGTTTAATAGTAAGTGGGACTGTTATTTAATTTACTGAAAAATTAAGAAAAAACTTAAAGGATTTAATATTACATATACTGTTGCATTCTTCCACATCGGGTACATTTGTTCTGACCGG
Source organism: Maratus speciosus (assembly GCA_963932465.1). NCBI lineage: Eukaryota > Metazoa > Arthropoda > Arachnida > Araneae > Salticidae > Maratus > Maratus speciosus. Next base: position 51,453,583 of record OZ010791.1, read on the forward strand.
CCACATTTAAATACAGCAAATAATCTCACACATAACCCTCCATTAAAGAATCTTGAAATTAGATTTGAATATATGACAAAATTTTTCGTATTGAACAGGTAAAATGTTTCACATATTTTTGGGAGCTTTTACTACTTCGGTCGATTTATGTAGATTCTTGTTTATCAACTGAGAACTTTTTAAAAATAGTATTTGATATTTAAAAAATAGTCTTTTTTCAATAAGTTTGTGTTGTAGCTGATTATCATTTATATAATATCTGCTGTCAGCAAACTTTTTCTAAACTAATGAGAGGAATGCATACTAAAATTATTTTAAAAAATCAGTTTTTTTTTTGGTTATTTGGGCGGAAGGGGGAGGGAATAACGGAAGTGAGATGAGATCTGTGTGTAAAATCTTTCCACATGTCCACTGGATATTTCCTGAAAGTAATATTTACATTTTCTAAACAACCTGTTTGTTAAGACTCTGTAGAAAATAAAAGGTCACACCACAAAATAAAATTATTAATGTTTATCGAATGTTAAAATTTATAGACTGTTCCTGTTTCAGATTTATTTCAATCGTTTTTCAGAAATTTAAGTTGGTTTTCAATTTAAACATTAAAAGTTAAATACCCACTATTGGTATGTGGCGCAATATAGAAAAATGTTTTAATTCTAGACTGAAGCTCACATAGGTTGGTTCTTACCAGTCGCGTTTAAATTTTGTCTAGAGGAGATCGTTAAACCTGAGCTCCTGCACCTTAAAGGGAAAGAAGAAATTAGAGGAATCTACAAAGAATTTACAGTAATGTAAGTCCTGTGCTAATACTGGTTGGGTCTCACTAGTAACAAAGAATTTAGGTACTTTTCGGTTAGCCGGGCGCCAGTGTTATACATACATTTAAATATAAATACATACATGTATATATACACACATATATATCTACATGTATATATATAATTATGTATATATATGTAATATACATAAATATGTATATATAACACTGGCGCCCGGCTAACCGAAAAGAGCCAGAATTTATATAACGGCTGGATAAGATCGTTAAGCCTCGAGCTCACACCATTTCATGGTGTGAAGAAATTGGAAAAGTATCCATAATGGTCTAGTATCATACAACATCCATATAAGTGTCTTCTTCTCGGTCGAAAATATTTTATTTGCATTATATAGAACTAGCATGCGATTACATAACATAAACTTCATCAGAGAGGTGGCAAGATTTTCCAAAGAAATTTTTCCTTTTCGAAATTATAATGTTGAAAAAATTAAAGCGCATGAAGACAAATTGTTAAGTATTGTAATACAAATATTAGTAGGACATTAATAATCAAAGAGAACGAAATTAAATTTAATGGACTCATCAAATTAAATGAGGATTCTTTTAAAAATTTAAAAATCATACCGCGAAATACAAAGAAAAAAGCTAAAAAATCGCATTATGAAAAACATATATTTTGTAAAACTTACAGTACAATAAAATGCTGTACATGGCTGTTTAATAGTAAGTGGGACTGTTATTTAATTCACTGAAAAATTAAGAAAAAACTTAAAGGATTTAATATTACATATACTGTTGCATTCTTCCACATCGGGTACATTTGTTCTGACCGGCCACATTTAAATACAGCAAATAATCTCACACATAACCGTCCTTTAAAGAATCTTGAAATTAGATTTGAATATATGACAAAATTTTTCGTATTGAACAGGTAAAATGTTTCACATATTTTTGGGAGCTTTTACTACTTCGGTCGATTTATGTAGATTCTTGTTTATCAACTGATAACTTTTTAAAAATAGTATTTGATATTTAAAAAATAGTCTTTTTTCGATAAGTTTGTGTTGTAGCTGCTTATCATTTATATAATATCTGCTGTCAGCAAACTTTTTCTAAACTAATGAGAGGAATGCAAACTAAAATTATTTTAAAAAATCAGTTTGTTTTTTGGTTATTTGGGCGGAATAGGGAGGGAATAACGGAAGTGAGCTGAAATCTGTGTGTAAAATCTTTCCACATGTCCACTGGATATTTCCTGAAAGTAATATTTACATTTTCTAAACAACCTGTTTGTTAAGACTCTGTAGAAAATAAAAGGTCACACCACAAAATAAAATTATTAATGTTTATCGAAAGTTAAAATTTATAGACTGTTCCTGATTCAGATTTAATTCAATCGTTTTTCAGAAATTTAAGTTGGTTTTCAATTTAAACATTAAAAGTTAAATACCCACAATTGGTACGTGGCGCAATATAGAAAAATGTTTTAAGATAATTCTAGACTGAAGCTCACATAGGTTGGTTCTTACCAGTCGCGTTTAAATTTTGTCTAGAGGAGATCGTTAAACCTGAGCTCATGCACCTTAATGGGAATGAAGAAATTAGAGAAATCTACAAAGAATTTACAGTAATGTAAGTCGTGTGCTAATACTGGTTGGGTCTCACTAGTATCAAAGAATTTAGGTACTTTTCCGTTAGCCGGGCGCCGTGTTATACATACATTTAAATTTACATACATATATGTATGTATACACACATATACATCTACATGTATATATATAAGTATGTATATATATGTAATATACATAAATATGTATATATAACACTGGCGCCCGGCTAACCGAAAAGAGCCAGAATTTATATAACGGCTGCATAAGATCGTTAAGCCTCGAGCTCACACCATGAAATGGTGTGAAGAAATTGGAAAAGTATCCATAATGGTCTAGTATCATACAACATCCATATAAGGGTCTTCTTCTCAGTCGAAAATATTTTATTTGCATTATATAGAACTAGCATGCGATTACATAACATAAACTTCATCAGAGAGGTGGCAAGATTTTCCAAAGAAATTTTTCCTTTTCGAAATTATAATGTTGAAAAAATTAAAGCGCAAGAAGACAAATTGTTAAGTATTGTAATAAAAATATTAGTAGGACATTAATAATCAAAGAGAACGAAATTAAATTTAATGGACTCATCAAATTAAATGAGGATTCTTTTAAAAATTTAAAAATCATACCGCGAAATACAAAGAAAAAAGCTAAAAAATCGAATTATGAAAAACATATATCTTGTAAAACTTACAGTACAATAAAACGCTGTTCATGGCTGTTTAATAGTAAGTGGGACTGTTATTTAATTCACTGAAAAATTAAGAAAAAACTTAAAGGATTTAATATTACATATACTGTTGCATTCTTCCACATCGGGTACATTTGTTCTGACCGGCCACATTTAAATACAGCAAATAATCTCACACATAACCGTCCATTAAAGAATCTTGAAATTAGATTTGAATATATGACAAAATTTTTCGTATTGAACAGGTAAAATGTTTCACATATTTTTGGGAGCTTTTACTACTTCGGTCGATTTATGTAGATTCTTGTTTATCAACTGAGAACTTTTTAAAAATAGTATTTGATATTTAAAAAATAGTCTTTTTTTAATAAGTTTGTGTTGTAACTGATTATCATTTATATAATATATGCTGTCAGCAAACTTCTTCTAAACTAATGAGAGGAATGCAAACTAAAATTATTTTAAAAAATCAGTTTGTTTTTTGGTTATTTTGGCGGAATAGGGAGGGAATAACGGAAGTGAGCTGAAATCTGTGTGTAAAATCTTTCCACATGTCCACTGGATATTTCCTGAAAGTAATATTTACTTTTTCTAAACAACCTGTTTGTTAAGACTCTGTAGAAAATAAAAGGTCACACCACAAAATAAAATTATTAATTTTTATCGAAAGTTAAAATTTATAGACTGTTCCTGATTGAGATTTATTTCAATCGTTTTTCAGAAATTTAAGTTGGATTTCAGATTAAACATTAAAATTTAAATGCCCAATATTGGTACGTGGCCCAATATAGGAAAATGTTTTAAGATAATTCTAGACCGAAGCTCATATAGGTTGTTTCTTACCAGTCGCGTTTAAATTTTGTCTAGAGGAGATCGTTAAACCTGAGCTCATGCACCTTAAAGGGAATGAAGAAATTAGAGAAATCTGCAAAGAATTTACAGTAATGTAAGTCCCTTGCTAATACTGGTTGGGTCTCACTAGTATCAAAGAATTTAGGTACTTTTCGGTTAGCCGGGCGCCAGTGTTATACATACATTTAAATTTACATACATATATGTATGTATACACACATATACATCTACATGTATATATATAAGTATGTATATATATGTAATATACATAAATATGTATATATAACACTGCGCCCAGCTAACCGAAAAGAGCCAGAATTTATATAACGGCTGGATAAGATCGTTAAGCCTCGAGCTCACACCATTTCATAGTGTGAAGAAATTGGAAAAGTATCCATAATGGTCTAGTATCATACAACATCCATATAAGGGTCTTCTTCTCAGTCGAAAATATTTTATTTGCATTATATAGAACTAGCATGCGATTACATAACATAAACTTCATCAGAGAGGTGGCAAGATTTTCCAAAGAAATTTTTCCTTTTCGAAATTATAATGTTGAAAAAATTAAAGCGCAAGAAGACAAATTGTTAAGTATTGTAATACAAATATTAGTAGGACATTAATAATCAAAGAGAACGAAATTAAATTTAATGGACTCATCAAATTAAATGAGGATTCTTTTAAAAATTTAAAAATCATACCGCGAAATACAAAGAAAAAAGCTAAAAAATCGCATTATGAAAAACATATATTTTGTAAAACTTACAGTACAATAAAATGCTGTACATGGCTGTTTAATAGTAAGTGGGACTGTTATTTAATTCACTGAAAAATTAAGAAAAAACTTAAAGGATTTAATATTACATATACTGTTGCATTCTTCCACATCGGGTACATTTGTTCTGACCGGCCACATTTAAATACAGCAAATAATCTCACACATAACCGTCCATTAAAGAATCTTGAAATTAGATTTGAATATATGACAAAATTTTTCGTATTGAACAGGTAAAATTTTTCACATATTTTTGGGAGCTTTTACTACTTCTGTCGATTTATGTAGATTCTTGTTTATCAACTGAGAACTTTTTAAAAATAGTATTTGATATTTAAAAAATAGTCTTTTTTCAATAAGTTTGTGTTGTAGCTGATTATCATTTATATAATATCTGCTGTCAGAAAACTTTTTCTAAACTAATGAGAGGAAAGCATACTAAAATTATTTTAAAAAATTAGTTTGTTTTTTTGGTTATTTGGGCGGAAGAGGGAGGGAATAACGGAAGTGAGCTGAAACTTGAGTGTAAAATCTTTCCACATCTCCACTGGATATTTGCTGAACCTAATATTTATATTTTCTAGAAACATGTTTGTGAAACTCTCTCGAGAAAAAAGGGTAACAACGGAAAATAAAATCATTAATGTTTATCGAAAGTTAAAATTATAGGCTGTTCTTCATTCGGATTTATATCAATCGTTTTTCAGAAATTTAATTTGGATTTCAGATTAAACATTAAAATTTAAATGCCCACTATTGGTACGTGGCCCAATATAGAAAAATGTTTTAAGATAATTCTAGACCGAAGCTCATATAGGTTGGTTCTTACCAGTCGCGTTTAAATTTTGTCTAGAGGAGATCGTTAAACCTGAGCTCATGCACCTTAAAGGGAATGAAGAAATTAGAGAAATCTACAAAGAATTTACAGTAATGTAAGTCGTGTGCTAATACTGGTTGGGTCTCACTAGTATCAAAGAATTTAGGTACTTTTCCGTTAGCCGGGCGCCAGTGTTATACATACATTTAAATTTACATACATATATGTATGTATACACACATATACATCTACATGTATATATATATGTATGTATATATATGTAATATACATAAATATGTATATATAACACTGGCGCCCGGCTAACCGAAAAGAGCCAGAATTTATATAACGGCTGCATAAGATCGTTAAGCCTCGAGCTCGCACCATTTCATGGTGTGAAGCATGTGTATTTCATGGTGTATCAAATTGGAAAAGTATCCATAATGGTCTAGTATCATACAACATCCATATAAGGGTCTTCTTCTCAGTCGAAAATATTTTATTTGCATTATATAGAACTGGCATGCGATTACATAACATAAACTTCATCAGAGAGGTGGCAAGATTTTCCAAAGAAATTTTTCCTTTTCGAAATTATAACGTTGAAAAAATTAAAGCGCAAGAAGACAAATTGTTAAGTATTGTAATAAAAATATTAGTAGGACATTAATAATCAAAGAGAACGAAATTAAATTTAATGGACTCATCAAATTAAATGAGGATTCTTTTAAAAATTTAAAAATCATACCGCGAAATACAAAGAAAAAAGCTAAAAAATAGCATTATGAAAAACATATATTTTGTAAAACTTACAGTACAATAAAATGCTGTACATGGCTGTTTAATAGTAAGTGGGACTGTTATTTAATTTACTGAAAAATTAAGAAAAAACTTAAAGGATTTAATATTACATATACTGTTGCATTCTTCCACATCGGGTACATTTGTTCTGACCGGCCACATTTAAATACAGCAAATAATCTCACACATAACCCTCCATTAAAGAATCTTGAAATTAGATTTGAATATATGACAAAATTTTTCGTATTGAACAGGTAAAATGTTTCACATATTTTTGGGAGCTTTTACTACTTCGGTCGATTTATGTAGATTCTTGTTTATGAACTGAGAACTTTTTAAAAATAGTATTTGATATTTAAAAAATAGTCTTTTTTCAATAAGTTTGTGTTGTAGCTGATTATCATTTATATAATATCTGCTGTCAGCAAACTTTTTCTAAACTAATGAGAGGAATGCATACTAAAATTATTTTAAAAAATCAGTTTTTTTTTTGGTTATTTGGGCGGAAGGGGGAGGGAATAACGGAAGTGAGATGAAATCTGTGTGTAAAATCTTTCCACATGTCCACTGGATATTTCCTGAAAGTAATATTTACATTTTCTAAACAACCTGTTTGTTAAGACTCTGTAGAAAATAAAAGGTCACACCACAAAATAAAATTATTAATGTTTATCGAATGTTAAAATTTATAGACTGTTCCTGTTTCAGATTTATTTCAATCGTTTTTCAGAAATTTAAGTTGGTTTTCAATTTAAACATTAAAAGTTAAATACCCACTATTGGTATGTGGCGCAATATAGAAAAATGTTTTAATTCTAGACTGAAGCTCACATAGGTTGGTTCTTACCAGTCGCGTTTAAATTTTGTCTAGAGGAGATCGTTAAACCTGAGCTCCTGCACCTTAAAGGGAAAGAAGAAATTAGAGGAATCTACAAAGAATTTACAGTAATGTAAGTCCTGTGCTAATACTGGTTGGGTCTCACTAGTAACAAAGAATTTAGGTACTTTTCGGTTAGCCGGGCGCCAGTGTTATACATACATTTAAATATAAATACATACATGTATATATACACACATATATATCTACATGTATATATATAATTATGTATATATATGTAATATACATAAATATGTATATATAACACTGGCGCCCGGCTAACCGAAAAGAGCCAGAATTTATATAACGGCTGGATAAGATCGTTAAGCCTCGAGCTCACACCATTTCATGGTGTGAAGAAATTGGAAAAGTATCCATAATGGTCTAGTATCATACAACATCCATATAAGTGTCTTCTTCTCGGTCGAAAATATTTTATTTGCATTATATAGAACTAGCATGCGATTACATAACATAAACTTCATCAGAGAGGTGGCAAGATTTTCCAAAGAAATTTTTCCTTTTCGAAATTATAATGTTGAAAAAATTAAAGCGCATGAAGACAAATTGTTAAGTATTGTAATACAAATATTAGTAGGACATTAATAATCAAAGAGAACGAAATTAAATTTAATGGACTCATCAAATTAAATGAGGATTCTTTTAAAAATTTAAAAATCATACCGCGAAATACAAAGAAAAAAGCTAAAAAATCGCATTATGAAAAACATATATTTTGTAAAACTTACAGTACAATAAAATGCTGTACATGGCTGTTTAATAGTAAGTGGGACTGTTATTTAATTCACTGAAAAATTAAGAAAAAACTTAAAGGATTTAATATTACATATACTGTTGCATTCTTCCACATCGGGTACATTTGTTCTGACCGGCCACATTTAAATACAGCAAATAATCTCACACATAACCGTCCTTTAAAGAATCTTGAAATTAGATTTGAATATATGACAAAATTTTTCGTATTGAACAGGTAAAATGTTTCACATATTTTTGGGAGCTTTTACTACTTCGGTCGATTTATGTAGATTCTTGTTTATCAACTGATAACTTTTTAAAAATAGTATTTGATATTTAAAAAATAGTCTTTTTTCGATAAGTTTGTGTTGTAGCTGCTTATCATTTATATAATATCTGCTGTCAGCAAACTTTTTCTAAACTAATGAGAGGAATGCAAACTAAAATTATTTTAAAAAATCAGTTTGTTTTTTGGTTATTTGGGCGGAATAGGGAGGGAATAACGGAAGTGAGCTGAAATCTGTGTGTAAAATCTTTCCACATGTCCACTGGATATTTCCTGAAAGTAATATTTACATTTTCTAAACAACCTGTTTGTTAAGACTCTGTAGAAAATAAAAGGTCACACCACAAAATAAAATTATTAATGTTTATCGAAAGTTAAAATTTATAGACTGTTCCTGATTCAGATTTAATTCAATCGTTTTTCAGAAATTTAAGTTGGTTTTCAATTTAAACATTAAAAGTTAAATACCCACAATTGGTACGTGGCGCAATATAGAAAAATGTTTTAAGATAATTCTAGACTGAAGCTCACATAGGTTGGTTCTTACCAGTCGCGTTTAAATTTTGTCTAGAGGAGATCGTTAAACCTGAGCTCATGCACCTTAATGGGAATGAAGAAATTAGAGAAATCTACAAAGAATTTACAGTAATGTAAGTCCTGTGCTAATACTGGTTGGGTCTCACTAGTATCAAAGAATTTAGGTACTTTTCCGTTAGCCGGGCGCCGTGTTATACATACATTTAAATTTACATACATATATGTATGTATACACACATATACATCTACATGTATATATATAAGTATGTATATATATGTAATATACATAAATATGTATATATAACACTGGCGCCCGGCTAACCGAAAAGAGCCAGAATTTATATAACGGCTGCATAAGATCGTTAAGCCTCGAGCTCACACCATGAAATGGTGTGAAGAAATTGGAAAAGTATCCATAATGGTCTAGTATCATACAACATCCATATAAGGGTCTTCTTCTCAGTCGAAAATATTTTATTTGCATTATATAGAACTAGCATGCGATTACATAACATAAACTTCATCAGAGAGGTGGCAAGATTTTCCAAAGAAATTTTTCCTTTTCGAAATTATAATGTTGAAAAAATTAAAGCGCAAGAAGACAAATTGTTAAGTATTGTAATAAAAATATTAGTAGGACATTAATAATCAAAGAGAACGAAATTAAATTTAATGGACTCATCAAATTAAATGAGGATTCTTTTAAAAATTTAAAAATCATACCGCGAAATACAAAGAAAAAAGCTAAAAAATCGAATTATGAAAAACATATATCTTGTAAAACTTACAGTACAATAAAACGCTGTTCATGGCTGTTTAATAGTAAGTGGGACTGTTATTTAATTCACTGAAAAATTAAGAAAAAACTTAAAGGATTTAATATTACATATACTGTTGCATTCTTCCACATCGGGTACATTTGTTCTGACCGGCCACATTTAAATACAGCAAATAATCTCACACATAACCGTCCATTAAAGAATCTTGAAATTAGATTTGAATATATGACAAAATTTTTCGTATTGAACAGGTAAAATGTTTCACATATTTTTGGGAGCTTTTACTACTTCGGTCGATTTATGTAGATTCTTGTTTATCAACTGAGAACTTTTTAAAAATAGTATTTGATATTTAAAAAATAGTCTTTTTTTAATAAGTTTGTGTTGTAACTGATTATCATTTATATAATATATGCTGTCAGCAAACTTCTTCTAAACTAATGAGAGGAATGCAAACTAAAATTATTTTAAAAAATCAGTTTGTTTTTTGGTTATTTTGGCGGAATAGGGAGGGAATAACGGAAGTGAGCTGAAATCTGTGTGTAAAATCTTTCCACATGTCCACTGGATATTTCCTGAAAGTAATATTTACATTTTCTAAACAACCTGTTTGTTAAGACTCTGTAGAAAATAAAAGGTCACACCACAAAATAAAATTATTAATTTTTATCGAAAGTTAAAATTTATAGACTGTTCCTGATTGAGATTTATTTCAATCGTTTTTCAGAAATTTAAGTTGGATTTCAGATTAAACATTAAAATTTAAATGCCCAATATTGGTACGTGGCCCAATATAGGAAAATGTTTTAAGATAATTCTAGACCGAAGCTCATATAGGTTGTTTCTTACCAGTCGCGTTTAAATTTTGTCTAGAGGAGATCGTTAAACCTGAGCTCATGCACCTTAAAGGGAATGAAGAAATTAGAGAAATCTGCAAAGAATTTACAGTAATGTAAGTCCCTTGCTAATACTGGTTGGGTCTCACTAGTATCAAAGAATTTAGGTACTTTTCGGTTAGCCGGGCGCCAGTGTTATACATACATTTAAATTTACATACATATATGTATGTATACACACATATACATCTACATGTATATATATAAGTATGTATATATATGTAATATACATAAATATGTATATATAACACTGCGCCCAGCTAACCGAAAAGAGCCAGAATTTATATAACGGCTGGATAAGATCGTTAAGCCTCGAGCTCACACCATTTCATAGTGTGAAGAAATTGGAAAAGTATCCATAATGGTCTAGTATCATACAACATCCATATAAGGGTCTTCTTCTCAGTCGAAAATATTTTATTTGCATTATATAGAACTAGCATGCGATTACATAACATAAACTTCATCAGAGAGGTGGCAAGATTTTCCAAAGAAATTTTTCCTTTTCGAAATTATAATGTTGAAAAAATTAAAGCGCAAGAAGACAAATTGTTAAGTATTGTAATACAAATATTAGTAGGACATTAATAATCAAAGAGAACGAAATTAAATTTAATGGACTCATCAAATTAAATGAGGATTCTTTTAAAAATTTAAAAATCATACCGCGAAATACAAAGAAAAAAGCTAAAAAATCGCATTATGAAAAACATATATTTTGTAAAACTTACAGTACAATAAAATGCTGTACATGGCTGTTTAATAGTAAGTGGGACTGTTATTTAATTCACTGAAAAATTAAGAAAAAACTTAAAGGATTTAATATTACATATACTGTTGCATTCTTCCACATCGGGTACATTTGTTCTGACCGGCCACATTTAAATACAGCAAATAATCTCACACATAACCGTCCATTAAAGAATCTTGAAATTAGATTTGAATATATGACAAAATTTTTCGTATTGAACAGGTAAAATTTTTCACATATTTTTGGGAGCTTTTACTACTTCTGTCGATTTATGTAGATTCTTGTTTATCAACTGAGAACTTTTTAAAAATAGTATTTGATATTTAAAAAATAGTCTTTTTTCAATAAGTTTGTGTTGTAGCTGATTATCATTTATATAATATCTGCTGTCAGCAAACTTTTTCTAAACTAATGAGAGCAATGCATACTAAAATTATTTTAAAAAATTAGTTTGTTTTTTGGTTATTTGGGCGGAAGGGGGAGGGAATAGCGGAAGTGAGCTGAAATCCGTGTGTAAAATCTTTCCACATGTCCACTGGATATTTCCTGAAAGTAATATTTACATTTTCTAAACAACCTGCTTGTTAGGACTCTGTAGAAAATAAAAGGTCACACCACAAAATAAAATTATTAATGTTTATCGAAAGTTAAAATTTATAGACTGTTCCTGATTCAGATTTATTTCAATCGTTTTTCAGAAATTTAAGTTGGATTTCAATTTAAACATTAAAAGTTAAATACCCACTATTGGTACGTGGCGCAATATAGAAAAATGTTTTAATTCTAGACTGAAGCTCACATAGGTTGGTTCTTACCAGTCGCGTTTAAATTTTGTCTAGAGGAGATCGTTAAACCTGAGCTCATGCACCTTAAAGGGAACGAAGAAATTAGAGAAATCTAAAAAGAATTTACAGTAATGTAAGTCCTGTGCTAATACTGTTTGGGTCTCACTAGTATCAAAGAATTTAGGTACTTTTCCGTTAGCCGGGCGCCAGTGTTATACATACATTTAAATTTACATACATATATGTATATATACACACATATACATCTACCTGTATATATATAAGTATGTATATATATGTAATATACATAAATATGTATATATAACACTGGCGCCCGGCTAACCGAAAAGAGCCAGAATTCATATAACGGCTGGATAAGATCGTTAAGCCTCGAGCTCACACCATTTCATGGTGTGAAGAAATTGGAAAAGTATCCATAATGGTCTAGTATCATACAACATCCATATAAGGGTCTTCTTCTCAGTCGAAAATATTTTATTTGCATTATATAGAACTAGCATGCGATTACATAACATAAACTTCATCAGAGAGGTGGCAAGATTTTCCAAAGAAATATTTCCTTTTCAAAATTATAATGTTGAAAAAATTAAAGCGCAAGAAGACAAATTGTTAAGTATTGTAATAAAAATATTAGTAGGACATTAATAATCAAAGAGAACGAAATTAAATTTAATGGACTCATCAAATTAAATGAGGATTCTTTTAAAAATTTAAAAATCATACCGCGAAATACAAAGAAAAAAGCTAAAAAATCGCATTATGAAAAACATATATTTTGTAAAACTTACAGTACAATAAAATGCTGTACATGGCTGTTTAATAGTAAGTGGGACTGTTATTTAATTCACTGAAAAATTAAGAAAAAACTTAAAGGATTTAATATTACATATACTGTTGCATTCTTCCACATCGGGTACATTTGTTCTGACCGGCCACATTTAAATACAGCAAATAATCTCACACATAACCGTCCATTAAAGAATCTTGAAATTAGATTTGAATATATGACAAAATTTTTCGTATTGAACAGGTAAAATGTTTCACATATTTTTGGGAGCTTTTACTACTTCGGTCGATTTATGTAGATACTTGTTTATCAACTGAGAACTTTTTAAAAATAGTATTTGATATTTAAAAAATAGTCTTTTTTTTAATAAGTTTGTGTTGTAACTGATTATCATTTATATAATATATGCTGTCAGCAAACTTTTTCTAAACTAATGAGAGGAATGCATACTAAAATTATTTTAAAAAATTAGTTTGTTTTTTGGTTATTTGGGCGGAGGAGGGAGGGAATAACGGAACTGAGCTGAAACCTGAGTGTAAAATCTTTCCACATCTCCACTGGATATTTGCTGAACATAATATTTATATTTTCTAAAAACATGTTTGTGAAACTCTCTCGAGAAAAAAGGGGAACAACGGAAAATAAAATCATTAATGTTTATCGAAAGTTAAAATTATAGGCTGTTCTTCATTCGGATTTATTTCAATCGTTTTTCAGAAATTTAATTTGGATTTCAGATTAAACATTAAAATTTAAATGCCCACTATTGGTACGTGGCCCAATATAGAAAAATGTTTTAAGATAATTCTAGACCGAAGCTCATATAGGTTGGTTCTTACCAGTCCCGTTTAAATTTTGTCTAGAGGAGATCGTTAAACCTGAGCTCATGCACCTTAAAGGGAACGAAGAAATTAGAGAAATCTACAAAGAATTTACAGTAATGTAAGTCCTGTGCTAATACTGGTTGGGTCTCACTAGTATCAAAGAATTTAGGTACTTTTCCGTTAGCCGGGCGCCAGTGTTATACATACATTTAAATTTACATACATATATGTATATATACACACATATACATCTACATGTATATATATAATTATGTATATATATGTAATATACATAAATATGTATATATAACACTGGCGCCCGGCTAACCAAAAGAACCAGAATTTATATAACGGCTGGATAACATCGTTAAGCCTCGAGCTCACACCATTTCATGGTGTGAAGAAATTGGAAAAGTATCCATAATGGTCTAGTATCATACAACATCCATATAAGGGTCTTCTTCTCAGTCGAAAATATTTTATTTGCATTATATAGAACTAGCATGCGATTACATAACATAAACTTCATCAGAGAAGTGGCAAGATTTTCCAAAGTTTTCCTTTTCGAAATTGTAATGTTGAAAAAATTAAAGCGCAAGAAGACAAATTGTTAAGTATTGTAATAAAAATATTAGTAGGACACTAATAATCAAAGAGAACGAAATTAAATTTAATGGACTCATCAAATTAAATGAGGATTCTTTTAAAAATTTTAAAATCATACCGCCAAATACAAAGAAAAAAGCTAAAAAATTGCATTATGAAAAACATATATTTTGTAAAACTTACAGTACAATAAAATGCTGTACATGGCTGTTTAATTGTAAGTGGGACTGTTATTTAATTCACTGAAAAATTAAGAAAAAACTTAAAGGATTTAATATTACATATACTGTTGCATTCTTCCACATCGGGTACATTTGTTCTGATCGGCCACATTTAAATACAGCAAATAATCTCACACATAACCGGCTACGCAAACGTCCATTAAAGAATCTTGAAATTAGATTTGAATATATGACAAAATTTTTCGTATTGAATAGGTAAAATGTTTCACATATTTTTGGGAGCTTTTACTACTTCGGTCGATTTATGTAGATTCTTGTTTATCAACTGAGAACTTTTTAAAAATAGTATTTGATATTTAAAAAATGGTCTTTTTTCAATAAGTTTGTGTTGTAACTGATTATCATTTATATAATATCTGCTGTCAGCAAACTTTTTCTAAACTAATGAGAGGAATGCATACTAAAATTATTTTAAAAAATCAGTTTGTTTTTTTGGTTATTTGGGCGGAAGAGGGAGGGAATAACGGAAGTGAGCTGAAATCTGTGTGTAAAATCTTTCCACATGTCCACTGGATATTTCCTGAAAGTAATATTTACATTTTCTAAACAACCTGTTTGTTAAGACTCTGTAGAATATAAAAGGTCACACCACAAAATAAAATTATTAATGTTTATCGAAAGTTAAAATTTATAGACTGTTCCTGATTCAGATTTCTTTCAATCGTTTTTCAGAAATTTAAGTTGGATTTCAATTTAAACATTAAAAGTTAAATACCCACTATTGGTGCGTGGCGCAATATAGAAAAATGTTTTAAGATAATTGTAGACTGAAGCTCACATAGGTTGGTTCTTACCAGTCGCGTTTAAATTTTGTCTAGAGGAGTAGATCGTTAAACCTCAGCTCATGCACCTTAAAGGGAATGAAGAAATTAGAGGAATCTACAAAGAATTTACAGTAATGTAAGTCCTGTGCTAATACTGGTTGGGTCTCACTAGTATCAAAGAATTTAGGTACTTTTCGGTTAGCCGGGCGCCAGTGTTATACATAACATTTAAATATACATACATTCATGTATATATACACACATATATATCTACATGTATATATATAATTATGTATATATATGTAATATACATAAATATGTATATATAACACTGGCGCCCGGCTAACCGAAAAGAGCCAGAATTTATATAACGGCTGGATAAGATCGTTAAGCCTCGAGCTCACACCATTTCATGGGGTGAAGAAATTGGAAAAATATCCATAATGGTCTAGTATCGTACAACATCCATATAAGGGTCTTCTTCTCAGTCGAAAGTATTTTATTTGCATTATATAGAACTAGCATGCGATTACATAACATAAACTTCATCAGAGAGGTGGCAAGATTTTCCAAAGAAATTTTTCCTTTTCGAAATTATAATGTTGAATAAATTAAAGCGCAAGAAGACAAATTGTTTAAGTATTGTAATAAAAATATTAGTAAGACATTAATAATCAAAGAGAACGAAATTAAATTTAATGGACTCATCAAATTAAATGAGGATTCTTTTAAGAATTTTAAAATCATACCGCGAAATACAAATAAAAAATCTAAAAAATCGCATTATGAAAAACATATATTTTGTAAAACTTAGAGTACAATAAAATGCTGTACATGGCTGTTTAATTGTAAGTGGGACTGTTATTTAATTCACCTAAAAATTAAAAAAAAAACTTAAAGGATTTAATATTACATATACTGTTGCATTCTTCCACATCGGGTACATTTGTTCTGACCGGCCACATTTAAATACAGCAAATAATCTCACACATAACCGGCTACGCAAACGTCCATTAAAGAATCTTGAAATTAGATTTGAATATATGACAAAATTTTTCGTATTGAACAGGTAAAATGTTTCACATATTTTTGGGAACTTTTACAACTTGGTCGATTTATGTAGATTCTTGTTTATCAACTGAGAACTTTTTAAAAATAGTATTTGATATTTAAAAAATAGTCTTTTTTCAATAAGTTTGTGTTGCAACTGATTATCATTTATATAATATCTGCTGTCAGCAAACTTTTTCTAAACTTATGAGAGGAATGCATACTAAAATTATTTAAAAAAATTAGTTTTTTTTTTTTAGTTATTTGGGCGGAAGAGATTGAATATCGAAAGTGAGCTGAAACCAGAGTGTAAAATCTTTCCACATCTCCACTGGATATTTGCTGAACATAATATTTATATTTTCTAAAAACATCTGTGCCTAATATTTTTCTTTTTGTTTCGTTTAAAAGAAGAAAAAAAAGAAAATAGTGAAAGCCATTAATTTTAAATGTTTCAGTTTTAAATGAAAATTTTGTATAATAAATAAAATGAATGAAATGATTATATTTTATATTACATTAATGAAATACAAAAAAAAAAAAAAAAAAAAAAAAAGCGACGTAAATAATGTTTGGCGATATATAATCTGCGTCCCGCTAACATAAAAATACAGCGTTCTTGATTTCTCTATCATAATCTTCCGTTATGGCGAAAGATTGTTCAAGTAAATTTAATTATGAATAAAACTAACACGACACATTTCTTAGCATACATTTTAGGGAGGCCAAACTAGTTTAAAATATTAAACTTTTCTAAAATATAAAAAAATATATCTGTTCTGTTAAAAAATATCTGCTCTGATAAATTTGATTTAATATTTAAAATTAGAAAAAAACTTAATATTTAGAAAACTAATTCGAATTTTAAAATTTTAATACCAGTTTTGAAATCTGCAGATCAATACGGATTTTTGATATACAAAAATTTTAATTTTCCTTTGTATAAAAAAAGTCACTTAAAATGGAGTTAGCCGAATTATCTTCTGAACTTTTCATATAAGGAATGAAGAATGGTGAAAAATCTACGATACGGAAAACGGTACTACCGAACAGATTGACCGTACTACGCGCAGAACATTACGTTTAACACGTCCACGCGAGCGTGCATCACCGGTGGGTAACGGTTGACTGCCCCATCGGGCGGCGTGCATCACCGGTGGGACACGCTTGACTGTCACATCGGGCGGCGTGCATCGCCGGTGGGTCACACTCCATTGTTAAATAGAAGGCGTGCACTACAGGTGGGTCACACTCGACTGTGCCATAGACGGCGTGCACTACAGGTGGCTCACACTTGAATATTCGAAAATTCTGTAGTAAGAACAATTCAATATTATAAACCTTATACATTCACGACGGGAAACGAGAATTCTCGCTCTCATTCAAAAGATATAGTTGACTAAGGGCGTGGTCTCTGCCTTACAGAAATGCATTTATATCAAGTTGTACATATATATTAAATTCGTACATACGCAGTCAATAAAATCATGTCTCTAAGTATGCTTACTCCTTACGAACTTTCAGACATTCACAATCAACTCTGCTTGTTATGTTCGAGTTTAATAAATATGAGAGGGGCATGTCATCACATACAGTGGCTGAATAAGCGAAAGTACCCCTCCGCCAGATGAAACAAAACATGAATTTGAGCGCCGACTCACAGCGAAAAACATGAATATAGGCGCCGGCGTGAACGCGTTAAACAAAGCAAATAATTATTTACACTTATCTGAAGTGGATGGGAGAGTAGACTGACGAGGATTTCTCGGAGACAGGATTTTCACGCGTCCGTCGTGGTTTACAAGATGGGATACGAAAAAGAATTTTTGACCAAATTTAAATTATAACGTAAAAACAATGTTTTTTTTTTTAAATTAGAATTTTTAAAACTAATTGATTTAAAATGTGCAGAACTATAATAAGAAGTATTTTTCTAAATTGAAATTATATTTAATTTTCATAAGACAAGTCCCACGCCTTCAATGTATGGTGTCATCTGACCGTAGCTTGTATGGGTTGGTTGTTATCTGAGGTTAATTATTTGACTTCTTCGTAACAACGTTAAACCGCTTGAGCTCATCCTTATATAAGAAATGAAGAATGGTCAGAAATCTACCATATGGTGAACGGTATTTTCAAACACACTGGCCGTACTATGCGCAAAACCTTAAACCACACGAGGAAATGTTTTTTACATTTAACAAAGTGGGTGGAAGGGTAGACTACCCAGGATTTCGCGGAAACAGCATTTTCACGCGTCCGTCGTCCTATACAAGCCGGAATATGTACTAGAATTTTTAACCAAATTTAAATGATAACGAAAATATATATATATATAAATTGAAAGCAAATCTAATTGGTTTAAAATTTGCAGAACTACAGTAAGTATATTTCTAAATTGAAATTATATTCAATTTTCATAAGAGCAGTCCCTCGCCTTCACTGTATGGTGATACCTGGCCGTAGCTTGTATTGGTTGGTTGTTATCTGATGTTAATTATTTGACTTCTTAGTAACAACGTTAAACCGCTTGAGCTCAGCCTTATATAAGGAATGAAGTATGGTGAGAAATCTACCATACGGTAAACGGTTTTTCCAGACACATTGACCGTAATACGCGCAAAACTTACATTTAAACAACGAGCAAATATTTTTTACACATATCGGAAGTGGGTGGGAGGGTCGACTGCCAAGGATTTCGTGGAGACAGGAAATTCACGCGTCCGTCGTCGTATACAATGCGGAATACGTACTAGAATTTTTGATCAAATTTTAATGATATCGCAATATATATATATATATATATATATATATATATATATATATAAATTGAAAGCAAAACTAATTGGTTTAAAATTTGTAGAACTACAAAAATTATTTTTCTAAATTGAAATTATATTTCATTTTCATAAGAGAAGTCCCTCGTCTTCAATGTATGGTAATACCTAACAGTATCTTGTAATAGTTGGTTGTTATCTGAAGTTGTTATTTGACTTCCACTGACATAAACCGCTTGAGCTCATCCTTATATAAGGAATGAAGAATGGTGAGAAATTTACCATGCGGTAAACGGTATTTTTAGACGCATTGACCGTAATACACGCAAAACTTACATTTAAACAACGAGCAAATATTTTTTACACATATCGGAAGTGGGTGGGAGGATCGACTGCCAAGGATTTCGCGGAGACAGGAATTTCACGCGTCCATCGTCGTATACAATGCGGAATACGTACTAGAATTTTTGATCAAATTTTAATGATATCGTAAAAATATATATATATATATATATATATACAGGGTGATTCAGCTCGTCGGTGACAAACTTTAAGGATCGATAGAGCACACCTAGACGAACATTTTTGAATAGGGAATGTAGGGTCCCTGACGCGATGGTAAGGCGCTAGGCGCTTTCGAAAATTTGGGTGCCGAAATTCGAAACGTCATAAAAACTAGGGAAATGGTTAGATTTTCTTGCTTGTTGCGTCGAAATGATTCTGTTTGTTTAGACTTTCTTCAGTACCAATTTGATAAGCGTATCTCTTAAAACATGGATAGGGGGCGCTGCAGACTTTGGAGAGCTAGACAACAACTTTAAGCCCGTTATTTTGATAATTTAACACATGCTCGCCAAAGTTTATACTCTAACTTAAAGTTTGAACCCAAAAGTAGAGCCCTGCAAAAAGCGTAAGAGCCGGAATAAAATGTCAAAGTACAGGGTGGTCGAAACTCGAAGGCTCCTAGGAGATAAACAAACAGATTTCTTGACTTATGGCATGCATTTTCATGATTCTGTTTGCTGGGGCTCTCTGAAACTCAGTTGAACGGTACAAAAAGAAACATCGATAGGGGGCGCTTTGGGCAAAAAACATAATTCGTTGACATTTCGGACGCTAACTGGAAACGGGGCGCTACGATCAGTTAGAAACAAAACAAGAGAGTAATTTATTTATCATAAGAAGCTATTAAAACTGCAGTTTGTTTGTTTTTTTAACAAACATAGCTGGTTTCAATCATGCACAATGCGCGCAATAAAATTTACATAAGGTGCTTTTTGCTGATTTATGCAAAAGATATCGTACCATATCGATATGCAAAAGATACGTAATGCGTAGACGACAACGCGAGATGACGTAGTTGTATGCGCAGACACGTCTTTTGAACGTGCGGTACCTACTTAAGCTTCGGGTTACTTGTCTGCAGATCGGTAGTAGGATGGAACGGTACACAAACTCTGAATTGGCTGACATGCATTTGGCGTATGGCGCTGCTGGTTGTAATGGACGAGCCGCTCAGCGGTTGTACGCCGAGCGTTACCCCAACAGGCAAATCCCCTGCCATGCCTTCTTCGCTCGAGTACACCAGAGGTTGTCCACAACGGGATCTTTCGACGGAGGCAGGCCTGAACGGGAGCGATCAGTGAGCACCCCCGACAACGAAGAGGCTGTGCTTAACCTGGTTGAGGACAACCCAGGTCTTAGCACGAGAGATATCGCCAGACATGTTGGCATTTCGCAAGCAACTGCGTGGCGCATCTTACGTTCCCGGAATCTGCACCCCTACCACATCCAGCGGGTGCAGTTGCTCAGAGAGCAGGATTTTGGCCCTCGAGTGGAATTCTCAAGATGGTACTTGGCGATGAGATCCAGGGATCCCCGTTTTGTAAACAGCATTTTGTTTAAGGACGAGTCCACCTTCAGCCGGGAGGGAATGTGGAACGCCCACAACAGTCATGTGTGGTGTGATGAAAATCCACATGAAACCAGAAGCCGAGCAGCCCAGGAGCGTTTCTCAGTAAATGTGTGGGCCGGCATTCTGGGGGATTGCCTCATTTGCCCTTATTTGTTACCTGAACGGCTGACAGGTGGAAATTACCTGATTTTCCTGGATCAAGTGCTGCCGCAGCTTCTGGATGAGGCGCACGTACCCGAAGGTTCGCGTCGCCAGATGTGGTTCCAGCACGATGGAGCTCCGGCCCATTACACGAACGACGTGCGTCTCCATCTAAACGCAAGGTATGGCCAGCGGTGGATCGGGCGTGGGGGTCCAGTTCACTGGCCTGCCCGATCACCAGACCTCACCTGCTTGGATTTCTTCCTTTGGGGTTACCTGAAGGCCGAGGTATACCATACACCTGTCAGCAGTGCTGAAGAACTTGTGGCGCGCATTGTGGCAGCTGCAGGGCAGATCAGAGATACTCCTGGCATTGTTGGAAACACACACTCCTCAATGCGACGGAGGTGCGAAGCCTGCATCATGGCCCAAGGTCGGAATTTCGAGCATCTTCTGTAGTGTTATTTTTTGTAAATAAATTTCCAGTATCATTGATGTTTTTGGTCTAAATTTATTCAGAAGTGTTGAGCAGAGGTAGAAAATGTGTTTTCATTATTACTAACTGATCGTAGCGCCCCGTTTCCAGTTAGCGTCCGAAATGTCAACGAATTATGTTTTTTGCCCAAAGCGCCCCCTATCGATGTTTCTTTTTGTACCGTTCAACTGAGTTTCAGAGAGCCCCAGCAAACAGAATCATGAAAATGCATGCCATAAGTCAAGAAATCTGTTTGTTTATCTCTTAGGAGCCTTCGAGTTTCGACCACCCTGTACTTTGACATTTTATTCCGGCTCTTACGCTTTTTGCAGGGCTCTACTTTTGGGTTCAAACTTTAAGTTAGAGTATAAACTTTGGCGAGCATGTGTTAAATTATCAAAATAACGGGCTTAAAGTTGTTGTCTAGCTCTCCAAAGTCTGAAGCGCCCCCTATCCATGTTTTAAGAGATACGCTTATCAAATTGGTACTGAAGAAAGTCTAAACAAACAGAATCATTTCGACGCAACAAGCAAGAAAATCTAACCATTTCCCTAGTTTTTATGACGTTTCGACTTTCGGCACCCAAATTTTCGAAAGCGCCTAGCGCCTTACCATCGCGTCAGGGACCCTACATTCCCTATTCAAAAATGTTCGTCTAGGTGTGCTCTATCGATCCTTAAAGTTTGTCACCGACGAGCTGAATCACCCTGTATAAATTGAAAGCAAAACTAATTGGTTTAAAATTTGCAGAACTACAAAAATTATTTTTCTAAATTGAAATTATATTTCATTCTTCAATGTACAATGTCTTCATAAGAGGAGTACCTCGTCTTCAATGTATGGTAATACCTAACCGTAGCTTGTAATAGTTGGTTGTTATCTGAAGTTGTTATTTGACTTCCGCTGACATAAACCGCTTGAGCTCATCCTTATATAAGGAATGAAGAATGGTGAGAAATCTACCATACGGTAAACGGTATTTTTAGACGCATTGACCGTAATACGCGCGCGCAAAACTTACATTTAAACAACGAGCAAATATTTTTTACACATATCGGAAGTGGGTGGGAGGGTCGACTGCCAAGGATTTCGCGGAGACAGGAATTTCAGGCGTCCGTCGTCGTATACAATGCGGAATACGTACTAGAATTTTTGATCAAATTTTAATGATATCGTAAAAAAAATAATAATAATAATAAATTGAAAGCAAAACTAATTGGTCTAAAATTTGCAGAACTACAAAAATTATTTTTCTAAATTGAAATTATATTTCATTTTCATAAGAGGAGTCCCTCGTCTTCAATGTATGGTAATACCTAACCGTAGCTTGCAATAGTTGGTTGTTATCTGAAGTTGTTATTTGACTTCCGCTGACATAAACCGCTTGAGCTCATTCTTATATAAGGAATGAAGAATGGTGAGAAATCTACCATGCGGTAAACGGTATTTTTAGACGCATTGACCGTAATACAAGCAAAACTTACATTTAAACAACGAGCAAATATTTTTTACACATAACGGAAGTGGGTGCGAGGATCGACTGCCGAGGATTTCACGGTGACAGGATTTTCACGCGTCCGTCTTCGTGTACAAGGATTACTAATAGAATATTTGATCAAATTTAAATTATAACGTAAAATATATATATTGTTTTTGTAAATAGAAAGTAAAACTATTTGGTTTTAAATTTTCAGAACTATAATAAGAATAATTTTTCTAAATTGAAATTATATATATTTATTTCTTCATAAGAGAAGTCCCTAGTCTTCAATGTATGGTAATACCTAACCGTAGCTTGTAATAGTTGGTTGTAATCTGAAGTTGTTATTTGACTTCCGCTGACATAAACCGCTAGAGCACATCCTTATATAAGGAATGAAGAATGGTGAGAAATCTACTATACGGTAAACGGTTTTTTTAGACGCATTGATCGTAATACGCGCAAAATGTTACATTTAAACCACCAGCAAATATTTTTTACACACATCGGAAGCGGGTGGGAGGGTCGACTACCGAGGATTTTCACGCGTCCTTCTTCGTGTACAAGGATTACTAATAGAATATTTGATCAAATTTAAATTATAACGTAATATATATATATGTATATTGTTTTTATAAATGGAAAGTAAAACTAATTGCTTTAAAATTTTCAGAAATATAATAAGAAATAGTTTTCTAAATTGAAATTATGTATATATATTTTTTCATAAGAAAAGTCCCTCGTCTTCAATGTATGGCAATACCTAACCGTAGCTTGTAATAGTTGGTTGTTATCTGAAGTTGTTATTTGACTTCCGCTGACATAAACCGCTAGAGCTCATCCTTATATAAGGAATGAAGAATGGTGAGAAATCTACTATACGGTAAACGGTTTTTTTAGACGCATTGATAGTAATACGCGCAAAAAGTTACATTTAAACCACCAGCAAATATTTTTTACACACATCGGAAGCGGGTGGGAGGGTCGACTGCCGAGGATTTTCACGCGTCCTTCTTCGTGTACAAGGATTACTAATAGAATATTTGATCAAATTTAAATTATAACGTAATATATATATATATATATATATATATTGTTTTTATAAATGGAAAGTAAAACTAATTGCTTTAAAATTTTTAGAAATATAATAAGAAATATTTTTCTAAATTGAAATTATGTATATATATTTTTTCATAATAGAAGTCCCTAGTCTTCAATGTATGGTAATACCTAACCTTAGCTTGTAATATTTGGTTGTTATCTGAAGTTGTTATTTGACTTCCGCTGACATAAACCGCTAGAGCTCATCCTTATATAAGGAATGAAGAATGGTGAGAAATCTACTATACTGTAAACGGTTTTTTTAGACGCAGTGATCGTAATACGCGCAAAAAGTTACATTTAAACCACCAGCAAATATTTTTTACACACATCGGAAGCGGGTGAGAGGGTCGACTACCGAGGATTTTCACGCGTCCTTCTTCGTGTACAAGTATTACTAATAGAATATTTGATCAAATTTAAATTATAACGTAATATATATATATATATTGTTTTTATAAATGGAAAGTAAAACTAATTGCTTTAAAATTTTCAGAAATATAATAAGAAATATATTTCTAAATTGAAATTATGTATATATATTTTTTCATAAGAGAAGTCCCTAGTCTTCAATGTATGGTAATACCTAACCGTAGCTTGTAATAGTTGGTTGTTATCTGAAGTTGTTATTTGACTTCCGCTGACATAAACCGCAAGAGCTCATCCTTATATAAGGAATGAAGAATGGTGAGAAATCTACTATACGGTAAACGGTTTTTTTAGACGCATGGATCGTAATACGCGCAAAAAGTTACATTTAAACCACCAGCAAATATTTTTTACACACATCGGAAGCGGGTGGGAGGGTCGACTCCCGAGGATTTTCACGCGTCCTTCTTCGTGTACAAGGATTACTAATAGAATATTTGATCAAATTTAAATTATAACATAATATATATATATATATTGTTTTTATAAATGGAAAGTAAAACTAATTGCTTTAAAATTTTCAGAAATATAAAAAGAAATATTTTTCTAAATTGAAATTATGTATATATATTTTTTCATAAGAGAAGTCCCTAGTCTTCAATGTATGGTAATACCTAACCGTAGCTTGTAATAGTTGGTTGTTATCTGAAGTTGTTATTTGACTTCCGGTGACATAAACCGCTAGAGCTCATCCTTATATAAGGAATGAAGAATGGTGAGAAATCTACTATACGGTAAACGGTTTTTTTAGACGCATTGATCGTAATACGCGCAAAAAGTTACATTTAAACCACCAGCAAATATTTTTTACACACATCGGAAGCGGTTGGGAGGGTCGACTACCGAGGATTTTCACGCGTCCTTCTTCGTGTACAAGGATTACTAATAGAATATTAGATCAAATTTAAATTATAACGTAATATATATATATATATATTGTTTTTATAAATGGAAAGTAAAACTAATTGCTTTAAAATTTTCAGAAATATAATAAGAAATATTTTTCTAAATTGAAATTATGTATATATATTTTTTCATAAGAGAAGTCCCTAGTCTTCAATGTATGGTAATACCTAACCGTAGCTTGTAATAGTTGGTTGTTATCTGAAGTTGTTATTTGACTTCCGCTGACATAAACCGCAAGAGCTCATCCTTATATAAGGAATGAAGAATGGTGAGAAATCTACTATACGGTAAACGGTTTTTTTAGACGCATTGATCGTAATACGCGCAAAAAGTTACATGTAAACCACCAGCAAATATTTTTTACACACATCGGAAGCGGTTGGGAGGGTCGACTACCGAGGATTTTCACGCGTCCTTCTTCGTGTACAAGGATTACTAATAGAATATTAGATCAAATTTAAATTATAACGTAATATATATATATATATATTGTTTTTATAAATGGAAAGTAAAACTAATTGCTTTAAAATTTTCAGAAATATAATAAGAAATATATTTCTAAATTGAAATTATGTATATATATTTTTTCATAAGAGAAGTCCCTAGTCTTCAATGTATGGTAATACCTAACCGTAGCTTGTAATAGTTGGTTGTTATCTGAAGTTGTTATTTGACTTCCGCTGACATAAACCGCAAGAGCTCATCCTTATATAAGGAATGAAGAATGGTGAGAAATCTACTATACGGTAAACGGTTTTTTTAGACGCATGGATCGTAATACGCGCAAAAAGTTACATTTAAACCACCAGCAAATATTTTTTACACACATCGGAAGCGGGTGGGAGGGTCGACTCCCGAGGATTTTCACGCGTCCTTCTTCGTGTACAAGGATTACTAATAGAATATTTGATCAAATTTAAATTATAACATAATATATATATATATATTGTTTTTATAAATGGAAAGTAAAACTAATTGCTTTAAAATTTTCAGAAATATAAAAAGAAATATTTTTCTAAATTGAAATTATGTATATATATTTTTTCATAAGAGAAGTCCCTAGTCTTCAATGTATGGTAATACCTAACCGTAGCTTGTAATAGTTGGTTGTTATCTGAAGTTGTTATTTGACTTCCGGTGACATAAACCGCTAGAGCTCATCCTTATATAAGGAATGAAGAATGGTGAGAAATCTACTATACGGTAAACGGTTTTTTTAGACGCATTGATCGTAATACGCGCAAAAAGTTACATTTAAACCACCAGCAAATATTTTTTACACACATCGGAAGCGGTTGGGAGGGTCGACTACCGAGGATTTTCACGCGTCCTTCTTCGTGTACAAGGATTACTAATAGAATATTAGATCAAATTTAAATTATAACGTAATATATATATATATATATTGTTTTTATAAATGGAAAGTAAAACTAATTGCTTTAAAATTTTCAGAAATATAAAAAGAAATATTTTTCTAAATTGAAATTATGTATATATATTTTTTCATAAGAGAAGTCCCTAGTCTTCAATGTATGGTAATACCTAACCGTAGCTTGTAATAGTTGGTTGTTATCTGAAGTTGTTATTTGACTTCCGGTGACATAAACCGCTAGAGCTCATCCTTATATAAGGAATGAAGAATGGTGAGAAATCTACTATACGGTAAACGGTTTTTTTAGACGCATTGATCGTAATACGCGCAAAAAGTTACATTTAAACCACCAGCAAATATTTTTTACACACATCGGAAGCGGTTGGGAGGGTCGACTACCGAGGATTTTCACGCGTCCTTCTTCGTGTACAAGGATTACTAATAGAATATTAGATCAAATTTAAATTATAACGTAATATATATATATATATATTGTTTTTATAAATGGAAAGTAAAACTAATTGCTTTAAAATTTTCAGAAATATAATAAGAAATATTTTTTTTAATTGAAATTATGTATATATATTTTTTCATAAGAGAAGTCCCTAGTCTTCAATGTATGGTAATACCTAACCGTAGCTTGTAATAGTTGGTTGTTATCTGAAGTTGTTATTTGACTTCCGCTGACATAAACCGCTTGAGCTCATCCTTATATAAAGAATGAAGAATTGTGAGAAATCTACCATACGGTAAACGGTATTTTTAGACACATTAACCGTAATACGCGCAAAACCTTACATTTAAACCAGGAGCAAATATTTTTTACACATATCGGAAGTGGGTGGGAGGGTAGACAGCCGAGGATTTCGCGGTAACAGGATTTTCACGCGTCCGTCTTAGTATACAATGCGGCATACGTACTAGAATTCAAATGATAACGTAAAAAAAAAAAAAGAAAAAATTACAAATTGAAAGCAAAACTAATTGGTTTAAAATTTGCAGAACTACAAGAAGTATTTTTTTAAATTGAAATTATATTTCATTTTCATAAGAGCAGTCTCTCGCCTTCAATGTATGGTGATTGGTCTAAAATTTGCAGAACGGAAGTTATAAGAATTATTTTTCTAAATTGAAATTATATTTAATTTTCATAAGAAAAGTCCCTCGCCTTCAATGTATGGTGATACCTGTCTGAAACTCTATGGGTTGGTTGTTATATGAGGTTAATTATTTGACTTCTTCTTAACCCCCTCACTGACAAGACCGTGTTAATACGTTCACTAAGCTCCAGGTTTCACTGCAATACAAGCAATATTTATAGTAATATAATTCTATTGATTTAATGTATTTTAATACATTGAACAATGATTAATACTTCCAAGGATTGCATTCATATTCGTTATTAAGTTTTTTGATAAAATGTTCAAAGAATCATTTTTTTTAGCATTTAATACAAAATGCAAAGAAAACAACATTACAATTTTGCCCTTTTCCAAGACAGTCGGAGGGTTAACAACGTTAAGGGGTCAGGTAACCTTTGAACCAATAAAGTACATGGAAAAGTGACCTCTGTAAGAATTGCAGTCATTCTTTAACTAATTAACTTTTAATTATAAATTTGAAAACACGTGTTAAGAACGATTTAATTTATCAATCAAAGTTGTTAGAAAAGGTATTCACATATATAGTTTTTTTTTATTTATTTTTAAAGATAATACAATTTTTACGAAAGAATTATTCTTGCATGCATTGCGCGCATGATTTTTCCCATTTGAATTGCTGAAACGAGCCAAGATTTTTTTTATGAGTACAGGTATGAAGTGTTTTTAAAATGACCTACAATGAAAAAAATAAAACTTGTAGATCCCGAGAAAAAAAAAAATAGAGTAATTCTAAATATCGAGATTTTTTTTATACAAAAGTAGCCGTGAATTCTAAACTTCTTACTTGAGAAACATAATAATAGGTCATTTTGTGCTTTTATACGTTTAATACAACCACCAGAAATTTCGTGAAATTCTAGGCAACCGTTTTTCAGAAATCGTGCGCGCAAGGATCAAAATCACTGTTTTGAGAAAATTGGCTTTAAAGATTGAAAAACCCGTTGATCATATAGCAAAAGCTCAAAGGGTTTTAGACATAACTTCTCTTTTAATGCGAATTTTTGTATGGGGTTTGCTTTTAAATGTTCCCGAAGAATCATATTTAATTATAAGCTATTTAAAAAAAAATCGATTTTTGGACACTTCAAAGGTTACCTGACCCCTAAGCCGTTTGATCTCATCCTTATATAAGGAATGAAGAATGGTGAGAAATCTACCATACGGTAAACGGTATTTCCAGACACATTGAGTATACTACGCGCAACATTTTACGTTTAAAACACACGAGCAAATATTTTTGACACTTATCGGAAGTGGGTAAGAGGGTACACTGTTAAAACTGAAGGTGACTTTTCGGTGACTTTTGAAAACTGGGGTGAAAACACGGTATCAATTGGCACCAAGAGGCTTCGAAACGTGATTGGGGTGCCGATTGGTTTCTCAATGGGTGCTTGGAGTAATTAAGGTGCCGTGGTGGTAGAAATATGGCACCCCAATGGAGGACTGGCAGTTAGCGCATGCGCTGTGATCTCTCGATGCTGTCCATCTCTTCGTCTGCAAGTGAAATCTTACGACTGTGAGAGTGAATAAACACATGCATTGGCCAAATTGTCCTTGTTAATTAATGACTGACCAGTGTTAATATACGCTATTGCTGCATTTGAGAAACTTAGGGTGTATGGCGCATCTTAAAAATTTCCAGTAGGTAATACATGGCATATATCTGTGCCGTAATTCTCTCCTGGGGCTGATCACTGAGCTACAATGGAATAGAAGTGACAGTGTATAATTTAGACATTTTCCTCCGGGAGGGATTTCTGCGGCTCTGGGGGCGGGAGGAATTGCACTTTTCTCCATTAAAAAGGTTAAAATCGCAAATCTTCCCCCTGACCACCCGTTGAATTCAACACTGGGAGTGAAGACTTAGCTTTCCGAGTTTGCGACCGCATCACACTAAACATTCTACTGGCGAACCGTCCAAAAAAAGAAGAAACTTCCTATACCAAATAGCATGGAACATAACTCATTTACCTTTTGCACAGAGGAACTCATGCAATGGACTTTGGACACAAAACTAATTCAGGACGGGAAAAAAACACTGCGTGGGAGAGTAGACAAAGCCGCCTCAAGACTACAAGCCAGACACGCCCTTCATCCCCCCACGTGTGACGTCACAGCCCGGGGCTGGCTAACTGCCAACGCGCCAGCCCCGAACATTTGAATTTTGTATCTTACTATTTTACGTGCACCTGTGTTTTACTCATCCTGATAACATATTCTTTTCAAGGTAAGTTTTATTTTAAAATTATATTTATATGCTATCAGCACAATTTTTATTTCTTGTGTTCAAAATCTTTTATTTTTAATTTCTTTGAAATAAATTAACTAGCAAAAATTAGTACGATTCTATCAATAATACCGTGTCTCAAAACGAAACTATATTATTGTAGTTCTGTTTCGTTCCACATAGAGCAATAATTTAAAATGGCAAACATCCTTAAATCGTGTCAAGACTTATACCATTTAATTTGTATTTTGTCATACCATCCTCTCTTTCTAATTTGTTCAGAAATTTTCATAAAAGTCGCTGTGAATAGATAGCATTTTTATCTTGTTTACTTCTTTTAAAGCAAACCCCGATCGATATACATGTATCAATTTATTGTTGTTTATCTTAAAGGTTTGCTATCTTAATAAAATTTCTTTTTATAATTTTTTGTTAAATTATAAATGCTTATGTACTGCGTAAATAGAGCTATGGGGATAATGTTTTTGAATCTCTCTATTTTTGCCACAACTGTAAACAATTTATTTACAAGACTAGAGGAAGGGTTGTTAGTACCCTTATGCAAAACAGTAGTTGCACCCCCCACCCCACACACACACAGACCTTCTTCGAAAAAATCCTATGTGTTTTCATATACATTTTAATGTTTAATTAAAAGTAACAATAAATAAAATTATTATTCTATAATTATAAATTTACTTTTAGATCTAGTCAGGAAATACTTTTCATCTCATAAAAATTGATTATTTTAAGCTTAAAAGATGTGAACAAACATTTAAGAACCCACACAACATTACTTTGGAAATGAAATATTTTCGTGGAAGGTTTTTGTGTTTTTCGATGTTTTTTTTATCAGCTATTACCTAAACATTCGAGGAAAATGAACATAAATTAGGAATATTTTAATTCCAATTGATGAAAGTCTTTTCTTTCTTTCTTTTATTTTTCTCTTCATATGTCAATACACTTTTTAAAAAATCTATTGCTTGTACCTTACATAATATATCAAACTAATACAAAACTAAATAATAATTTTCTTTTTCACGAACTTGTGTTGTTTTAGTATTATGACAGTTTTGTGTTTTTTAATTTAATGGATTTTATGTGAAAATTACCCATTTCTGATAAGTAAAGTTTACAGTACGAAAATTTATTTATAAGAATACTTAATTTCATGTATACTTTAATTTTACTATTTATTATATGCAGGTTTCAAATCACTTAATATTTAATAGGATTATTTACTGTATAATTTCAAGCCCGATTAAAAATAAAAATAGAACACAACTTTAATTTGTTTTCATTTTACATTCACTTTTCTTCCACTTTAATTTAATTTTTAAATGTGGGGTTTGATTGGCACACTTATTGTTATTTATTTATTGAAATAACTGAAAGCAAAATAATTCAATTTATGTGTTTAAACTACAAATTTATATATATATATATATGTGTGTGTGTGTATGTAATAATGTACGTCTTGTTTTTGAATATATACCAAATAGATAATTGATATTGTTTCTAAATTTCAAAGTAGAATAAATAATAAAAACGGTCTACTAAAATAAATTTAATGCTTGGGATTTTTTTTTTCATTAACGAACGAATTTTCTTTAATGTAACTTTAATTCTGATGCACATTTTCATTGGCGCAGTGATATTATTTCATAAATATTGTTTTTGTGTTATCGTTATTATTATTGTTTCGAGTGATCGAAATTGATTAAAAAGCACTTAATTAGCGTCTTTAAACTATAAATTTTTATTTTTTTCCCATATGCTGTGATAATAAGTTGAAATATAGAGGAAAGAATTAATATGTTTTAATAACGCATGTGCTCTCCACGGCCCCGCGTCGTGACGTCACGAAACCTTGTGTTTGGCTTGTAGTCTTGAGGCGGCTTTGGAGTAGACAACTAAGCGCATGCGCGGAAGCGCCGGAATAAGTATAGTCTAATAAGAATGCAAGCACGTCACCAGCGAAAGAAGTTGACAAGCTTTACGTGTTAACAGGTTTGTGACTTTCGATTGTGTTTTTGTTCCGAAATTTCAAAATTGTTGTATGTTTTGAATTATTGAATGACATCCTGATAAAAGTAAAGATTCTTCTAGGAAGCTCGGATGCGAATTTAAAATTTATGCTTCGTAATCAAAATGTTCCGATTCATTCTGTGTTCGGATCTTGTTATGATAATGATTGAAATGAAGTAACATGTTCTCTATAATCTAAAAATTATCTTAATTATAAAAATTCTCATAAATTAAACTGTTATGTTAATTTACCAATTACTATGTCAGTTTTTCTATTGTTTTGTTTTCGACCATTTTAAGTCGATGTTAAAAAGATTTATTTTTAAAGGAATTTTGTCCAGTTTCGTTTTAATTAATATGACAATCTTAAAATTGTTAATTTTTTTCGTGTCCGCAACAATTTTACTAATACTTGATTTGTAAATACCATCAAATACTTTGTATTTGCAAATGTAATTTTATACTTTTTTATGGTGAATACATTTTTCTCAATTTCATATCCTTTTAAAGTTCGACGTATCAATTACTAAATTATCAGTTAAGTAGTAAAATGAACGCTTTAGGCTCCGATGATACTTTAAAGTACCATTAAAATAACTTTCATTTAATACATCGATTAGTAGTTATAGATTATTTTTTAGATGTATTCTAAGAAAACTAAAATTTGATTTGCTGAATCATAAAAAAATCACAAGAAAAGTAATACTGCTAAAGTTATTATAAATTGAAAGTCAATGCGGTTGTTTAGCATTTAAATTACAGTTTACAACAATTCTAAGAGATTTTGATGTTGCTAAAGAATGTTGAAAACTGTTTCTAATCTTGTGATTAAATTACTGAAATGTACCTATATAATAATGTTTTCAATGCTTTTCACAGAATTCTTTTTTACATTGATATCTTTATTACTTATTATTAAAAGCTTAAAGCTTCATTCAAGTAATTTTAAAAAGAAAAGAATAAAATAAATTGTGTTCTTATGATTCGATTTCTTATATTTATAACATCTTTGTTGATCTAAGGTATTTTTTGTTGTTGTTTTTTAATTATTTTGTAAAAATTTTATTTTCATGTCACAGGCAAAAAAAAGGCCTGCTTTAAAACAGTATAAGAGTACATGAAATTTAAGATGGTAAAATTAAATTTTCTGATTAAATTTAAAATAATTAAGAATATAGCAAAATCTGCAAACTTATACATTTTTTTAAATTTTTATTTCAAGATGATTATAGAGAAGGTTAAAGGAAATACGAACAATCTAGAATTTTATATTAAATAGAAATTAAAGTTTTATTCATAAATTTAGTTTCTGAGATATTTTCTCAGTTTTTTTTTTGCTTGAAATGATATGGTATCCCGGATGTTGGTGTTTTATTTATTAATAAATTGCTTATTTACTTTTATTTCTTTTTTAAATTACTAGGGGGCTCTGCCCCCTACGAGCTACGCTCGTCAACCCCCGTACAGACACCGCAGACTCTAACAGCACGCTAATTTGATCGCCTTTAAAAAGATTTCGGAAGATTGAATTATAATTTGAATCTGACAATTATAATCTGACGTAATTTTCACCAAACTTTTCTTTCTCTTTTTAATATTCACGTCAAAATACTTTTGTTAGAAATGAAATATTATGATCATCTTAAAATGTCAAGTAAATGTCTCGCGCAATTTTTAAATTAAAACTGTTTTGCAATATTATTTTTTGTTCATTTTACGTAATAAGTGTAATATGACGTAAATTCTCCTATTTAGGACTTCTAACGCATGTTGCTGAATTTATTATTTTACAATGTTCTTTCTCATTTAAAATTCACGTGTAACTATAGTTTTTATGACGTAATTTTCAATGAATTCCTGCTTTTTATATTTTTTGTTTATAATAGTCACGTGTAAAATAAATTTTTAATTTGAAGCAAACATTACTGTTTGAGATGTTTATACTGTTGGCAACAGTTTAAATTAATACAATTTTCTAAATTTGTAAAAAATATCTCTCGAAATGCTGAAAATTTGAATTTAAAATAGAAATAAAACCTCGAAAAATTATTCAAATTAAAAAACTAACTGCAATCTGCACACCGGGAAATTC
Source organism: Maratus speciosus (assembly GCA_963932465.1). Taxonomy (NCBI): domain Eukaryota; kingdom Metazoa; phylum Arthropoda; class Arachnida; order Araneae; family Salticidae; genus Maratus; species Maratus speciosus. Next base: position 51,487,987 of record OZ010791.1, read on the forward strand.
TGACGCATAAAATGATCTAAAAATTATTAAATTCCTATGTACAGTTTTTGCTCCTATAAAACTTTTTTAATGGAACGATTTCGTCCAACTTTGGCATTAAATATCTCTTAAAATAATTCTTCGATTTGAAGACTGTCTGCATCAGCGTGTTTATCAAACATTTCTCTATAATACTACCGATTTTCATATTTTTGTATGCGACAGTTTTTTTAGTATTAACGAAGAAACACCTCAGGTCACAAAAAATTCAAAACCGGCGGCGGCGGCGGCGGCGGTGACAGCGGTAGTTACTTTTTTTTAGAATAGAGAGATATTCATTGTTTTGTTTTATAGTTATTAATTAAACTTATTCTTCTTTATTGTTGTTCCCTTTTTAAAAATCAGAGCCGAAAATAAGGGGAGGGGCATGTGGCCCGGGCGCCAGAACGAAGGGTCGCCCAATGAAGATTTTGTTTGTCGATTTTTCTCACATCTATGTTTATCACGGTAGTTAAAATCATCCTGTCTGGCGTATGACAAAGCATAGAAGAATCTAAAGATGATATAATATAAGGATCCTGTGTAAAGCGGAATTTTTTTCGATTCTTTTTTTGGGGGGTGGGGGTGGGAGGGGAGATCACATCTCGCTATGAGAATTTTCTATATTGAAAGCTATTCCCAAATCCAAACTAACTACTTTTCCGATACTTTCGCGAAGTCATTTTCCTTCGTACACTGTTAAAAAGTTTGCAGCATTCTGGCAGGTCAATCGACCGTTTTTCGAAATACGGTTTCATAACCATAATTTAACTATATTCTGACCATAAAATGGCCAATAATATGGTCAGTCTTTGACCGTTTTCGGAAAAAACGGTCAAATGACCTGCCAGAATGCTGCAAATTTTTAACAGTGTAAGTACAAAAACTTTGCATTAATATTCGTAAAAATATAAAATTTACCGATTTTGTTCAGATACCAAGAAATTAAAGAGTTTCCCATTTTCTTATAAAGGCAAAGATTCATTCAGAAAATGTTAGTTAGCATTTTTAGACAAGTTTTACGAGTTGACAGTCACAGAAATGTCGTAAGGGAAAAATTGGCTGTCACTTCCGGAAATTCAGTTTAAAAATTCTAACAACTGTCAACGATTAAATATGGCAATTTTTTTTATTGAATTTTAGAGGTAACTAAACCGTACACATTGGCAGCTATGTCATTTTATTAGTGTCATGAAAATTGCATGTCTAGCCTTTACTTTCTGCTCAAAGTATTAAATAGTTTTATTTATTCGTTATAAATGAAGTATTAGGAGAAGATGAAAGAGCAGCCGTAAAAAGTTAGAACTCTGATTTTCTGGTCAAAATGGGAAAAAAAATTGCCATATTTTTTTTTGAAAAACAAAAAATAAAATAAAAATTATGTCAATTTGTATAATTTGGCGAGTGGTTTGGCCAAATTGGTCAACGGGATAGCTAAGTAGTACCCAATTTTTTATCTTTAATCCCTTAAAGTAGCCCCTTTTTACTTTCTTCTATCTTTACAAGAAGAAAGTATTGGATTCGTGAAAATTTTCGACCCTCGGTTTTCGACGGATTTACACGTTTTAGGGGTCAGAGATTCAGAAAAACATGTTTTTACAAAATATCTGTCTGTGAGTCTGTGCATCTGTGAGTCTATTTGTCTGTATGTGATACAAATTTTGTTGGCGCTCTATGTGAAAAACTAATGCACGGAATTTAATAAAAAATTTTATTCAGTTAGTCCCTGATATAAATTGGTGCTGATTACTTTTTGGTGTAAATTGTTCAACAGGTGGCGCTGCTATGCAGCCTTTTTCATGATTTCCGCAATAGCTCAATCTCCAGAACTTATGCACGGATTTTCATCAAACTTCAGATTCAGTTAGCCCTTGACATGAATTGAAGTTTTGTACATTTTGGTGTAAATCGCTCAACAGGTGGCGCTGCAATACTGCATTTTTTACGATTTCCGCAATAGCTCTATTTCAACAACTAATGCTTGGATTTTCATCAAACTTCAGATTCAAGTATACTTTGATATGAATTAGTTCTGTTTGTGTTTTGGTGCAAATCGCTCAACAGGTGGTGCTCTTATGCTGCACTTTTCAGAATTTCCATTATAGCTGTATCTCAAGAACTAATGCAATAATTTTCACTAAACTTCAGAATCAGTTAATCCTTGACATGAATTGACATTTTGTACATTTTGGTGTAAATCGTTCAACAGGTGGCGCTGCTATGCTGTATTTTTCAGAATTTCCACTATAGGTGTATCTCAAGAACTAATGCACGAATTTTATCACACTTTAGAATCAGTTAGTCCTTGACATGAATTGGCATTTTATACAGTTTGGTGTAAATAGCTCAATAAGTGGCGCTGCTATGCTGTTTTTTGTGATTTCCGCGATAGCTCTATCTCAAGAACTAATTCTTGGATTTTCAACGAACTTCAGATCCATGTATACCTGGATATCAATTATTGCTGTTTATGTATTGGTGTAAATCACTCAACAGGTGGCGCTGCTATGCTACATTTTTCAGAATTTCCGCTATGGCTCTATCTCAAGAACTAAGGCACGAATTTTTATCAAACTTGAAATTCAGATACACTTTGGTATGAATTGGTGCTAAATTGATGTAATTTCTTGTACTATTTAAATGATTTAATTGACGTGATTTATATAGAAGAAAGTTTTGTGATGGCCACAACATACTAGTTTCAATATATTCTAAAATAAAAATAACCTAGTTTTTCACTATTTATAGATCAGTGAAGTTTTACTTATTCATCTAAATTCAATAATCCACTACAGGAATTATAAAAAAATCCAAACACAATTTAATTCCCCAAAACTTTTGAACCCAAGTTAACTTAAAATTTTAAGATATTACATTCCTACTACTTATTACATTATACTACATTATACTACATTATATTACATTATACTACAATTCAAAATAAGCAATATCAGTCATTCAGTAATGCAAATATAAGAGTAATATTTTGTCTTTTCTGACAAAAAGTAAATGAAAGTTATAACTTAGTACTTTCAGTTTGAGGAATAATTTTTCATTGCCAAATGTAATAATTTTGTTGTGATTTAGCATAATGGCGAGCAGCTGCAAGAACCCTAATTAGAAGTTAATGTCAATTGTGCTTATCCAGAATATGATTAACGTGTTATGTTCAGGGCTCAGTGATATATATCAACGGATATATATCCGATATTTATTTTCAAAATATCATGAAGTTTGATATTTTTATATATTTGTCATTAATTTTCAAAATATTGCATATGCTATTTTTGATATTTTCAGCCAAAACAAGTGTAAATGAATTTTTTAACTGTTATTGATTGTACCATTCCGTAGATAAGAATTTTTGCTTTGGCAAGCCGTTTTCAGATCCCGCCCCACCTCCACAAAAAAAATCTTTTCCAGGCTTTACAGCTGAAGTTGAACTACTACTAGTAGTATAACTTTAAAGCTGAATTTTTAAGTGTAGAATGCAGGACCAATGATTATATTCGACAATATTTACATAAAACAGCTATTTAAACATAAACTGTCTAATTTAGAAAAGTTATCCATAGCTTCATTAGAATATGTTCTGTTTTTGGTTTTCTTTAATTTAAACTACAAAACAGGTTAGAGAATGAAAAAGCACACAAGCTTACATTTATTTTCAAATTTTTCAATAAAAACAAAATATTTTGTAGTATAAAACACAACATTTTCTGGAAAGTTGATAATTAATCCATTGTTTGTTTTTTGCAAGTGTGAAAAACAATTTGTATCTGTTTTCAATTAGTTGATCATCAATTTTGTTAGATTTATGTAACAAACTTATAAGTGAAAAAAAAATAGATTTAGAATATTTTTTTTATTAAGTTTTCATGCTAAATGCAATATGTTTTAGTTTATAATTTATATTAGGTCTGAAAATATTTATAATTGTCAATAAAGTGACTATTTTAAAAATATCGGATATATATCAAAATATCGGATATTTTTTATATTTTCGAAAATATCATGATATTTACGAACCCTGAATGTCATACAAACTAATCTAAATAAAAGTCTATATAATGTATTTAAGTTATTCTGCAATCGGTTACAGGCTAATTCTAATTACATTTTAAAAAATTTAAATGAAAATTACCCATAATTCATTGCAATATAATCCAATTACATTTTTAAGAAGGAAATTAAATTTATAAGTTACTAATTTAGTCGTTGAGCCAGGGGCTCGTGTGGTTTCATGTCAGCGGACTTGGTAAACTATATATTTTTGGATTCTCCGCAACAACAGCACCCCATTTATCCATGATACTTTCGAAACCAGGGTAGCTTATGGGCGCCATATTGGAAAATGGCCGCCGTCGTTGAGTCAGGGGTTCGAGTGGTTTCATGTCAGCGGACTTGGTAAATCACACATTTTTGGATTCATCATAACATCAGAATGACATTTATCCATGATACATTTAAAAACAGAGTAGCTAATGGACGCCATATTGGGAAATGGCCGCCAATAAACAGGGTGATTGAAAGATTTTCTTGGTTTTGCATGCTATTAAATGAATTGAGCGATTGAAGAGACAATAAGTAAACACATGAAGGTGTGAAAAGGTACAACGAAATTAAGTCAAAGACCTGCCACAGTCGAAAGATATTTTTGATATCAGGGCAGCATTTCTTCACATGATTCGTGAAAGAATCAAAATTAGTTCTACATCCAGATCTGTCTTATAGCAGGATCCAGAAAAACGAACGTGATATCTCATATTTACAGAACATGATTACCAATGAATGGATAAATCTAGACATGGTAATAGAATCAACTGGAGCAATGACAAATCTAGAAATTGTCGAAGACATGGTCAAAGCTCATAAGATGTGTGAAGAAGTTTACCAAACTTTCAAGAGAGAATATCTGTCTGAAGACTCAAAGCCAGACGGGTTTTTCAAACCTCCAAAGATAAAGAAGCTAAAGACATTTTCTGACTTTAAAAAGAAACAGAATGTAAAATTTAATAAATCAGAGTATGTTGCCTAGGCGGTAAGAAATCTGTTTGCTTAGATGACAATCATTGCAGAGTGAAAAAAGAAATTTCGGTATGAGAACTGTCTTTTCCTACCACCTAGGGCCTCTTCCATAGCCCTTAGCAACACTTGATGGTTTAATTCAAAAAACTGAAAAATCAAACTGATGGATGTTATGACAAAATTGCGACTGCTGAAAGAATGCAAATGATGGTGTTGTTAATATCATTGACGAAATGTGCTTTGTTCAAAGCTAACGCAGGAACGACAATTATTTGGACAACTAGCAAAGAATCTGTTTTCTAAAATAATACAAGATTTTACATCCTCTCAAAGAATAGATGTTTTATTTGATACATACAGGCAGGTGCCAATATAAAGAAATGAACGAAAAATATGAACTGTTGGTAATGCTATAAAGATCATATACTTCTGGACACCCAGTACGAAAATGGAAGCAGTTTCTGTCCGATGAGGAGAACAAGAAAGAACTTAAACATTTCATTTCTCAAGAATGACAAAATGAACATTATCTGAAATAGTTGATTACACGAATTATGTACGTTATCTACGGAGAAAATGCTATACATTCACGAAATAGCTAATTAAAGAATACACTAAATTGACCTGCTTCCAAGAAGAGGTTACACCCGACTTTTATTTTGCGCACACCATGGCTTTAGCGTCTGGATTTAGAAACATTATTATTATCTCTATAGATACTGATGTGGCAGTTATCACACTGTTTTTTTAGAAAACAATTTGAAGAACTAGAAAGGGTTAATATTTCTAAAATGTGAATCCAATGACAAGGTAAAGGAAAGTACTACAACTTGAGTGAGATGCATGGACTTTTATGTAAAGCGGTATGTAATGCATTAACTGTCGAATGCGATACAGTAAGTGTCTTTGCAAGTAAGGTAAAATGGTGATTCAGAACACTGAATTTCGAAATGCGCTTAAGTCGCTGTCAGAGGAAACAAAGAAACAGCTTGAGCCGTAAGTTTGCCATCTCTATTATGAAAGCACAAATACTCAGATATCAATGAATTGCGCTATATTCTATATATTTTTGCTGTTAAAAAGGAGTCTGTGGAATTGCATTGCCTTCTTCCATGCAGAAATAACACTCTACCTATAGGTAATGCGATCTAATTACCACGGTGTTGTTTGGATGAAGTGCATACAGGCTGATCCTGATCTTACATACCCAGATAAATATAAGTTGGATTTTTGGAACAGATAGTGAAGGAAAAGGCTATCTAGAGATCCAGTGGAATGACAGTTCTGCTCCTGAAGCTATTTTGGAACTGATGTCATGTTCTTGTTCAAGAGCATGTATCTCACCATCATATGCATATATTTTAATAACCTCAGATATACAAGCATATCCAAAATATAGAACTGATCTATGACGATGGAAGTTATTTGGACACGGGAATGTCAACTGATGATGATGACAGCTGTGAAGAAGACTAAGAGTTCTCTTATTTATTAATCCGTTTGGGACCAGCATCTTTCACATGAATATTATTCGTTTGACACCCCTTTTTGTCAAACAATTAAATTTAGCTTAGCAATCAAGAAAATAACTTAAATAAATAAAGAAATTTTTACTTTTCTATTTTATTGGTATCAAAAACAAGCGATGTAAACACGTTTCCGAAGGTGCATATATGCACCCGTGGTCCCGAAGGGGTTAATTCTTAACATACTAAGTACAATAGTTTCACCAGTATTAAATTTTTCTTGAATTGCTGTGTTTTACCATATGAAAATAATATGCATTAAAATGTGAAACGAGATGTTTATCCCACTGAAAATGTTAATAAACATAAAGTTAAATGTAAAGATAGGCATCATATTAAAATAAAGTCTTAATAAATATATAATTTGTATAATGTTTTATGTTTAACAATATTTGTTCTTTCCATTTTTTCATTGAAATCTCTAATTATGTGATACTGGCAAAAAAATCATATGTATCTGTGTGCGATAGATGGCGCTCATGTTTTCAATATGGCGTCTATAAGCTACCACAAATTTCATAGTATCATCATAAAATGAACTCCTTGGATCATTGTGAATCCAAAAAGGTATATATCATCAAGTCCTCAGAGATGAAACCAAAATCACTAATTTTGGCTACTGGCTCAACGACTAATTACATATCAGCAAAATATTATGATATATCTAAAATACAACATGATTTTTTTAATGAAATTATACATTTACTCATTATTTGTATTCTATGTAATTTCTCGTTTGCTGGAAACTTTTTGCACAATTTTTCAATTCAGAGTTGAATAACATTTCTGTACTGAATCAGATAAACCAATTTTAATTAGCTTGTTATCATCAAAACTCCATAATTTTACAGAGCGATCAGTTTTATTTCTTTTTTACCCAGATAAAAAAAAACTGCAAGTGGTTTAAATTATGAAATGTATAAACTGAGGAGGCAGAAGCGGCTATCCCCTAGCATTCTTAAATGACACTGTTAACAACATAAACAGATTTTTTTGTTAACTTTTCAGTATTAAAGTTATTGAGATAAAACAGAAGCATGTTTTAATGAAATGAATGATAAATTTAACCGTTCATTTACCACTGTCGCTAAAAGAAGATTTTAAATATATAACTTTACTTTTTCTTTTCAACTTTCAGCTACAGTCCTCCCCAATTAATCGGGTCACGGATAATCGAATACCCCGCTTATTCGAATAGAATCCTCCGGAACCGAATTTATTCCCATTGGTTCTATGTTATTTTTCCCCGCTTAAACCAAGTACCTTTTACGAACGTATCCGCTTAATCGAATAACAACTGTGTGACCGATGTTTGAAAATAGGCGCAGAAAGCACGTTTCAGCTAGAACTTATTTCCATCTTTTGTCATTTTCGGTTCCTTTAGGCTTAAAACAAATTTTCAGTTCTTCCTGCAATGATTTCGGACAGCAGGTGTATAATGGACAGGTCAAAAAATTTCCCACCTTGATCTTCCCACCATCACTTCTTACTGTGAACTAGGCTTTAATGGCAACGCGCCGTCACTCGAGATGGTAGTTGTAATATTTTGCACTCATTCGAAAAATAACTCTATATTTATTCCTTTAAATTTCTACTTAAACAAACCACTTTCAACGATTTTTTAAGGCATTTTTAAGGCAAAGACCAAATTTAAACGAGCTGCGTTAAGTGAATGTAAACCATATAAATGTATGTACTGACATTAAATTAAACGTATTTACTTTCTATTAGCATTTGTATTTATTTTATTTTATGTTATTCTGTTAACGATTTATTATGCTGTTAATTATATATACCGTAGATGGTTATTTCGCCTTTTTATTACGCATTAAATATTGCAGTTATGATTCACCGTTTAATCAAATACCCCGCTTAATCGAATATTATTTCGGGAACCGTCAATATTCGTTTAAACGGGACGACTGTATTAATGTTTAATAAATTTCAGAAACATATTTCCAATTGCAAAAACGAAAATATATATACCTGGATAATTCAGTGGACATTATTATTCATTAAACTGTTGATTCACGCAAGGCCATTATCAAATAATCATTGTTCTTTATAAAAGAGTGATTTAATTAACTATTCATTATTTTCAAGTCTTGAACTGCCTTTTAGATGTACCTTTTTCTTACTGTATGTAAAATATTTATTCGAACCACTAATAAAATGCAATAAAAACTATAAATGCAAAATTGCATTCCATATATAATCTGGGTAAAATATTATTTAAGAATATAACATAGTCGTCATTATTGAAATCAAAATTACAAACGTTGTCATAGTTTTAAAGTTTTCAGTTGTGAAATAGTAATTGTAATGGTGATCATCAAATATCATTCTCATGATATGATTGTAACTCAGATTTCTTAATTCCCAGAACAAGAATATAATATCATAACTTTCTCTAGTACAGCTGAAATAAAATCTAATTTTATAGTGAACAATAAGTACAGAACCTAATGCAAATCACAATCTTCTGTACAATTATCTCATCTTTAAAAAAAAAATCCATTACAATTACTTGTAACTATAAGTTTACAGTTATAATTATATAATGATAATCATAGTGTCTATGGTTATAATTGCAATGATAACGTATTTTCAAATTCACTAATATAATTACATATAATGGAAATTATAACTTCTTATATGCCATAAAATTATAAATATACTACAGATTTATCAGATTGCGAATTAACTCTGGATAAAAGTTGGCAATAGCTGAGAAAAAAATATTAAGGTGGCATATTGAATGTTTGTTATCAGGCATAATAGTGTTGTCTCTGTTATTACTGTTTATTTATATTGTTAATAAATAATGATTAATAGTAAGCAATTGTGTCACTGAGAGCTTCATATGTTTTACAGTTATCCAGCATCCCAAATGTTTCAAGAGTTCTCCAGCACTCGTTGAAGCGCATCCGATTTTTAAGGACAAGGGTACTTTTCGGTTAACCGGGCATTCAGAGCTATGGAATGCCGAGGAGCTCAAGAGAATGAAGGCAAGGTATGGACAAAAAAGAAATAGAAGTCAATCAGATACAGACCTTGAGGACTCATTAATGTCTGTAAAGCATATGAAGGTAATTGTTTCAGTTGTCTTACTGTGCTTACTTTAGTAGGAAGAGTCCTTTTGAAAATAAGTTGTACTTTTTTTTGGCATTGAAAGTAAACTTTAGAATTAAGGGATTTCATTCATTGATTCAATAACTTTCTATGTGTTTAAAATTATAAAATTTGTGTAATTAACTTCTAAGATCCCCCATGGTTTTCTATTTTATTTTCATTGCTGTTTTTATTGAATAAATATCTTTTTTAATTAAGTTAAAAGGGAATACACTATTTAAACCAAACTATTTTATGTATCAATGGTAAACTAAAGTAGCTGATCAATGTTGAAAGTTGTATTACTTCAAGTTTAATTTTTAATACTCCTCATGCAAACTTTTTTAGGTGCTTTTTTGTTCAGTTAGACTGTTAGTGTAGGCTTTTTTGTTGTTGTTTTTCAAATTGCATCTTTAAATTTCTTAAATATTAAGATAGTAACATACACAGACAAACTTGTATTGTGCACAATGTTTAGTAATTATAGTTTATGTAACAATCCATTATTGCATAAAACGCTTGCAAGTTTGCTTATCAGAATAATGTGAAAGAGAATATGGCCAGCGAATTCAATATTTCAAAACAATCAAGCAACTTTTTTTTTTTTTTTTTTACAATATTTTAAGGTGTAGGTATGTGCAACATTAAGTCAGTCTTTTAAAACAGGCCCTCTATGGAAATTTGGGCTTAATAAGTTCAGTTATTTTGTTTTCTAATGTGTACAAATTTCATCTTTTATAATGTGTTTCAAAATGTTGGTCACACTTTTTAAAAATGCATTAATAAAGTAAGACATGTCAGGTTTTTATACATACCATCAGAAAGACAAAAGTTTTTTTTTTTTTTTTTTTTTTTTTTTTTTTTCAGCAAATCCCCTTACAAGAGTTATGTATTAAGTATTCTAAGTAAGTGTTGAGCAACACCTTAATTTTTTTTTCTGCGTGCCAAACTGCATTTCATGGTTGCAATTTTACATTATACTATATTTTCTTATTTTATTTCGCAACCATGTTGACATTAATATTGTTTCTTTTTTTATGTGTTAAGTGCCAGGGAGGAAAGGGGTCTGTACTTATTAAACACTTTATCTCTGAATAAATCAATAAAACTGGCTCTCCATAAAATTGTAAAACATGATTAAACTACAATATTTGGAAGCTAATACAAAAAACAAAACAGATTATCAAGCAATTATGTCATTGAAAGAAAATTTTAATTTTTGGATAGACCATAAATTAGTCTAATTTAAAATAAAATCATGTAACTGACATTAGAAAATAAAAAAATAACAAATGAGCCTTTGGATACAAATTATAGTATAACATTTAAATGTAAGACATATTCTGCTGTCCAATGTTTTACTGAAAATAAGTGCTCTTGAAGTGCATGCTGTGTGTAGTGTATGTGGGAGGGGGGACTAGTGCTAAAGAACGAATGTGAGCATTTGTTAAACAAAAATTAAAGTAAAAGAAGCTAGGTGTCAAATTTGACAATTAGGCATAATTTTGTGATCGTAAAATACAATAATATAGTTGCATTTAACGATTAACTAATTTCCTTGCAAAAATTCTGCTGGAACCATGTGTACATATATCAATGCCATGGTAATCCCATTACTTTCACACTAAGTACAGTCTATCTTGAGAGACTGCTGCTTCCATTTATTTTTCTTAGTTCAAGGACATTGTAGGATGGTAAAGGTAGAAAATTAACTAAGTCTTATATGGGTCATTCCATGTCAAATCACCCAGAAATTTCTAAAGATGACACCCACCACCTTCGATTTTGATAAAATTTGGTGTTTTTGTAGAATTTTTTATGCTGATTCCAAAAATGTCAATTGTATTGAAATTGATCAAATGGTTTGTGAGTTATGAGCTTTTAAATGTCTTCCAAGATGGCCGATTTGCCGCCATTTTGAATCGCACATGTAACAACGTAAAGGTCTATAACTTCTTTCAGGTTTAAGCTAGAACTTTCAAATTTTTTTTGTTCTGTTTAGAATAAAGTATACTTTCATTTAAACTGATTTTTGTGCAGCTTATTCCATTAAAATGCTGACAGAAAATGACTTTTTGTCATTTTTTAAATTAAAAAAAGGCGTAAATTTAATGGCTGATTTCCCCCATTGTTCCCCCTTCAATTTTCATCTAATTGCATAAATAGGCAGCTCAAAGTGTGTTTTGATGCCTGATAAGAAAATTTTAATGAGCAGTTCGCAGGTGTTTTGTTTAAAGAAGAATTACAATTTTACTGACCTTCCATAAGTAACGGAAAGTACAAGATAATGTTGATATTTCTTTTATTACCAGAAATATCATACATATTTACATCTAAAAGTTTGATAAGGCTTTATCTTACATAAACATATACATATTTTTTAATGTGGCTATAAAGAAGGGGAATCCCACATGAATAAATAGGAATGCTAATAATGAATTCCTGCAAGACATAGAAGTATTTGCCTAATAAATTGAAATCTATTGCAAAGTTTCAGTAAGTTATAAGTAAAACAGAAATAATGGGGAAAATTCTACAAATGGTCACATTTTATAGCAAAATCATACTTGTATATAATACAAAATATAATTTAAAAAAAAATACATTAAGTAAATATTATCGTACTTTAAAATTATACAAAATAACATTTAGCACATACACAGTAAAAATGCTATTGAAAATATATCTACATCAATAACAATTAAAAATAAAGATAATTAGTAAAATTTGTTCCCTTTATATTTCGATTTTATTTCCTTCTAATTTTATGTTTTGCCCACTTCGTGCTTATTAAAGCACTGGATGCATCACCAAGTTTATATATTCTACCATTTGTAGTATTGATGTCACATGCACAAAGGATATGACTGAAAGGCACAATGAACTGTTATTTTCTGTCCAATAATATGAAGGTGATGGGCCATTGTGGATGCATGAATTTAACAGTTGCATCTCCTTCCTTTTTGTGGATTTTTGACACTAAGCCTATATACCAATTCCATTCATGGTACATAACTTTTAAGAGATAGAATATCCAATGTATCTTTGATATTCCTATCAAAAGATGAACAAACAGAAAAATTCTCATCAGTATTTATTCTTTTTCCACTTATTAATAAGTTTTCTGTAGATCCATAATAATGCATACTGCATGTTCCAGGAATTGTCGTAGCAAGTTGCATCCAATTAGACATATATATGCGCAGTTTTAACATGTCACTTTTTGTGATGTTAAAAAATGTTATACCATCAATGTTTTGTCTGCATTATTCATACATCAATAGCAGAAAATTCTCCAAGTGTCTGCGACAGATCTTTCAGAGGCTGAAAATAATCTGCAGGTAATGTTACAAATGAACCTTTAATTAATTAATCATTTACTTTTAATGTTTCTAAGTATTTTGCTCATTTTTATTAATAATAATCTTAAGTTTTAGTAATAAATAATAAAGAACTAAACATAATATAAAGTTGGAAAAAGATCCAATGGAAAAAAAAAATCTGCAAAAGGGAAAAGAAAATCTACGACGCACGTTACCCGTCAGGAACTTTCTGATACCAGGCATCATAGCCACATTTGCAATTTGATCATGCAACGGCCTTTGCAGACTTGCTTTTGTCACAAGTCTTTTAACAGTCCCCCACCCCAAACAGATTTTCCATGACTTGTAGCAAAAAAGCTCCATTTTGCTTTTATTCCACCAAAATCATGTTCATGGGTTCAAAAATGTTTTTCAATTTTAATATTGGGCAGCAGAGCCACCAGTAAAATATTCTACATTTGTAGCTAAGATATACTTATTATTTAAATTCTGCATGATTAATTTTTGAATCTGATAAACCATTGGTACGTCATGGTCCATATCACCTGAAAGCATGCAAAAGTTTTCACTTTTTAAGCTACTGTAATTTTTTTGCTTTACATAGAATGCAACTGTATGTAAAGCAGGCGTCCAATGGTAGCTGTCAGGGTTGCCTGCTTTTCTTGAAAAAAGCCAGTTTTTATTTTTAAAAGTTGATTTACAGCTAATTCGTTTTAAATTTAGATCAATTAATTTTTAATACACTTATAAATATTTTCTACTAAAAAAATTATAAATTTCTATTAAATTTTGTCAAATAAATAAGTCTTTATAAATGTTAGAAGGTGACTTTGAAGGCATTATGTCTGAAAAAAAAGATAAATATTGAAAAGGATATAAGTTAGACTCCAAACTGGTGTTTTGAAATTCTATGTTACATAGCTTCACATATACTACACATTTTAAAGATTATATTTAATTGAACAATGGCAAAATATAATTACATCAAAATGGAAACATTCTTATGTGTGCATATGGAGAGATTAAGTTATACATGTTAACAGAGAAATTAGAAAGGATATAATTTTTGAGGAGAGTTTGGTACATAAGTGTGTAAAAAATAGAGCATTTAAACAGGTTAAAAAAAAAAATCTCTAAATAAAATTTTGAAAATCTTGTTGCTAAGCATTTTCATGCATATGCTATTTATAATATTTTTAATAGTGAGAAATGGTGTTTTTATTGCATGACTATGTATAATTTTGAATGCTTACTAGAAATAAAATAAGACTTGTATATTAATAGCTTTTAAAATTAATTAAGTAATAAAACATGTAACTAAGTAACCATTGTCTTCTTCAATTTTATAAAGCAGTAAAAATGAACAAAAATTGGGGAGGGAGGAGCGGAGTTAAAGGTCCGTGTAAACCAGATAAAGCAGTTGGTATGGACCTTTTAAAATTTAGCTGACATATTTGCAATTCTGACTACAAATCACTAGCAAAACCATCTAAGTTTTATTCCAGTATTAATGTCTTCATTATTCAGAAATTGGGTTACTTATTAAACTAGATCAATTAAATTTCATTAAACTAATTAAAAACACTTTAAAATGTGTAGTTTATAATTACAATGCTTCACTTTATAAAAGCCAATTATGGCCAAAAAAGGCCAATTTTGGTCAAAAAAAGCCGGTTAAAACCAATAAAAACCACCGGCCTGGCTTTTTTTAATTTTAGCCGGCTTTTTTACAACCCTGGTAGCTGTTGTGCTTCGTCTTGCAATACAAAAGAAAAGTTCTCACTAAAATCCATTTGTATGAGAGTCTCATGACTAGTAAAATCTTTTTTTCAAATAAATGCTTTGGGACTTGGATATGTGTGTATGGGGTACGAGCTTTTCAATCTTTTTAAGAATAAATGGATGAAATCGTACAGAGTAGATGTATGTGATGTTAATCGTACTCTGTCAGTTGATACCCACTGTTTATGTTCAATTGCGTCTTCAGGATCAAAATCCGGAAATTTTAACTTTTTTTTTATGCTGACCGTATCTCCCTGACCAGGCATGAGACATGAAAATTCATTATCTTCATGAAATTCTTTCCCAGATTTTATTGTGTCTTCCCAAGTATAAAGTCTATACTTGGTACTCAGTTACACTAAAGGTTTCAATTATTTTCTTTCTTGACCATCATGACTCAGGAATCAAAGTTAGCAACTGAATTTTTTCTCTGGGACTAATTTGTGGAAACTTTTCTTTCACCATCTCCATTAATCTTTCGAATTCTGAAGGTTTTCTTTTGATTCACATTATCTTCATCAGAGCTACTGTTTTCACTCTGAAGAACGTTCTCTTCCAAATCAAGGGTGCAAGCAAACTTCTTTCGCAAGGCAATTTTCATTTGCTGTAATTTTCTTTCTCCAGCAGACACTTTCCTGTGTGCAGAAATTGCATGTAACCTTAGTGGTGAACTTCCATTAAGCTTTACGTGATATTTTTCTTTCTGATCCATGTTTGATGTAATTTCTTCAGAAAAATCAGTGGACTGACACAAGTGTTTCTGTTCTTTCACATATACTTCCAGCAAAGATCTTGCTTTTTTTCCTACAGGTTGAACATAGTTTCTTACCAGGAATGGCATCACTGTGTTGCTTATGCCTGTAATTCTTAGCTTGATCCATACTTATCACATGTAAGGATACTTTTCTTGGTCTTGTTATGATGAAGATTAAATAAATGAAAACATTTCTTTTGTTGAATTTACATATGCAGAAAATGTTTCTGTGAGCAAAGCATATTGTTGAGTTTTCGCTATCTTCTAAATTGCATCTTAATGCAAGAAGTTCTTTATTTTTGGTTGATAACTTATTATGGTGGATAGCTTGAAGATTATATAAATCATAATTTGGATTATTAATATTTCAACTAATATTGTACATTTTTTATTTATCCATAAGAAAAATAATACAACAAAGTAGCACCATTTATAGTTATAAAATCAAAAGAGAAACTTTAATCTTTCGCATAACAAGTTGTAAAATTCTGCTGAATCTGGTTGGTTGAAAAAATCTTCTGGGAAGTAATTTTAGTCTGATTCGTTGAAAATCTCTTTCTCGTAAGTACATCTATCTGGTTGGTTCAAAAAACCCCTTCTGGCAAACCAAAGTGATGTTATTGGCTAAAATTCTGTCTTCTGGAAAGTTCTGGTAATAAATTAACCCAGTCAGATAATTTTAGCAATTACTAATCAATTAGAAATTTCATATTTTGGACAGCAATTTTTGATTTATAATTCAACAATAATTACAACTTTAATATTATTTACATTTAAAAAATGAACAAAGTGAAATAAAGTATATAATTTTTTTAAACTAAATTTTAAATTTTTAAATCGCCCATTAAAATTTTTTTAACAGGTATCAAACACACTTTGAGCTGCAATATTAATACAACAGAGTTAATTTTTAAACTAATTATATTTATTTTGAATGTAGATATATTTTTAATAGTATTTTTACTGTGTATGTGCTAAATGTTATTTTGTATAATTTTGAAGTACGATAATTTTTACTTATTGTATTTATTTAACAATTGTAATTTTATCATTTTGTATGATATACAAGTATGAGTTTGCTATAAAATGTGACAATTAGTAGAATTTTTTCTATCATTTCTTTTTTATTTAAAATTTACTGAAACTTTGCAATAGATTTCAATTTGTCATGAAAATACTTCTATGTCTTGCAGGAATCCATTATTAGCATTCCTATTTATAATTCCTGAGGGATTCCCCTTCTTTTTAGCCACATTAAAAATATATATATGTTTATGAAATACAAAACCTTACCAAACTTTTAGATACTTCTGGTAATAAAAGAACTATCAACATTATCTTGTATTTTCCGTTACTTATGGAAGTCGGTAAAATTGAAATTCTTCTTTAAACAAAAAACCTACAACTGCCCATTAAAAATTTCTTATCAGGCATCAAAACACACTTTGAGCTGCCTATTTATGCAATTAGATGAAAATTGAAGGGGGAACAATGGGGGGAAATCTGCCATTAAATTTACGCCTTTTTTTAATTTAAAAAATGACAAAAAGTCATATTCTGACAGCATTTTAATGAAATAAGCTGCACAAAAATCAGTTTAAATGAAAGTATACTTTATTCTCAACAGAACAAAAAATTTTTGAAAGTTCTAGTTTAAACCTGAAAGAAGTTATAGACCTTTACGTTGTCACATGTGCGATTCAAAATGGCGGCAAATCGGCCATCTTGAAGACATTTAAAAGCTCATAACTCACAAACCGTTTGATCAATTTCAATATGATTGACATTTTTGGAATCAGCATTAAAAACTCTGCAAATTCACTGAATTTTATCAAAATTGGTGATGGTGGGTGCCATGCCCTGGGTGATTTGACATGGAATGACCCATATGCATCACCATAAAATTAAATCACAAGAAGTAACTTAAATTGGATGATCTTGGGAGATAATATCAATAATCATTTATTGCTTTTTCCAACATGTCAGATCCATTGCTTGTATAATCAGGGTTGGCATGCTTTAAATCATTTTTGTTGTTGCTGTTGTTTTTTATCATGTTTTAAACAAAGGTTTTTTTTACTGAAATCGAATAGTAAAAAAATAAATTTCTTTAAAATACTAGCTCACCCGCCCTGCATTGCCTAGGCCCGTGAAAGTAAACTTAAATGAGCCTTAAATTTGTTTATTTATATATCTTAATCTCAATTTTGTCTGAATTTATATTTTTAAATGAAAAACATCACGAAAAAAAGATTCATTTTTAGTGATAAAAGTGCTCAAGAAGACTTTTTCATTTGAGTAACATGATTTCTCCTTTGGTTACAAAATGTTATTTTCACAAAATATAATAAATTTCACAATCTGTAATTGTCCAAATTGCTAGAGATTTAGATATATTAGATAAAATTCATGTCCAGTGACCATGTCGAATGCGAGTGAAACCACGACAAAACACTCGGATTTGTAGTGTTTTCATCATATTTTTCACTCTTTATTTTATTAAAAATAGTTCTAACCATCCAAACAGTTCAAAATTTTTGTAGACAATGTAAATCTGGTGTATTGAGATGTTCTAAAAAGTAAAAAGTAGGGATGCACCAAATAGTGATTTTGACCGAATATTCAGCTCAGGAAAACCAAATACCTAATGTTCGGCTAAAAATAAGTGCTAGGCCGAATACCCAATATTCGGCCTGCCAAATAGTAATTATTTGGCCGAATACCGAATATTCGGCTTGTCAAATACTTTTATATTTCGAAGTTTAAAGTCATTAAAATGTTTAATTTTAAAACAATTTTACATAATATTTAAAATAGAAACTTTTATTCTAATTAACAAGAGCTTCTTTCAATTAAACTTTATGCTGAGAAAAATCTGCTTTGAGTTATCTAAGAAGAGGATAGTTATAAAAATTTTTTAATTAATAAAATTTTAAATTCTATGGCTTCTCCTGAGAATTAAAACAGATCAATAAAATTTTCTTAAATTCTAAAAGAAACATTTTAAAATCGAAGAGAAATTGTGAAAAAATTGGAAGAAAAATTGTACAGGATCATATATTATTTGTTTGTCAGGAAGAGACTAAAGTAAATGTAAATAAATAAAACAATCTATTCAAATTTTATATGGTGGCAACTTAGCAAGAATAACTGTTCTACCCCCTTAAATGCATCCTAGATTGGAGTCTGGAGTGGGCAATCATTTTCAGAGATTGTAAACGTTGTTCTTAAAATCTTAGCAAGAAACAGGTTATTTGCTGGACAATGTTCAGGAACTTGCATATGTACATAATTAATTCCTATGAAAATCCTCGTGATTGGTTAATTTTCTTAAATAATACTTAACAAACAGCAAAAACATTCTCTATTATTTAAATTTGATTCTGTTTCTAATTATTCTGAATATCTTAATAAGTTGACTGTTAAATGTAGAAGTTGTATAAGGTTTTAAAAAATATGTTTAAAAAGTTTTTTTTTAAGTATTAAGTTCAGCCGAATAGTTTGCTATTCGGTCAAACTGAATATTCGGCATACCAAATAGTTTAATATTCGGCATACCAAATAGTTTAATATTCGGTCATACCGAATATTCGGTAACATGGCCGAATACCGAATATCGTGCATCTTTACTAAAAAGGTTGTATTAAAATATGAACATTTAGTTACTTTTAGCGTAGAAAAAATATAGTCTCTGTAAGGCTCGAAGTATTAAAAATTATTTAAAATGTTTACAACATCTTGTAACACCCTGTATATAGCGATTTTTATATACTTATCAAACTCGAAAAATTTCTGTTTTAATGTTTAAAGTAGTAAACATGGTTTAATTCTGATACAGGCTAATCCGACTGATAGCAGACCCCATTGCAAATATTACAGCTAGCCAGTAAATAAAAATTTTTTAGTGTGCAAACAGAACCTGTTTTTTTTCCCTCCTTTTCTGTATTATTAAAAGTTATGTTACAACATTTCATTCATTGGTTTGTTATATTTGTTGTACAGAGTTATTTTCCCTTACTCATAGGTTCCAGAACCAAACGCGTGAGCAGAGGATGAATATTCAATCCAAAAGCACATTAAAATTTTACAAGATGAGTGTCAAAAGAAAAAGCCAGATGAAGATTTATTACACGACAAAATGGACCGAACTTTTCTGCACAGAACTGTATATATTGCAAATCACACTGTAGCTGATACTTTGAAGTATTTCCCTCCTCTACAAAAATGCAATGAGGTATATTGAATTACAATAACTGCAAATTTATTGTGTAGCACAAGTCATTTTGCAAGCAACTTATTCAACCACTTTTTTTTCAGTTGCTGAATGAAGCGAAAAGATTGGGATTAGATATAGTGAATTTAAGGGAATTTTTGATTAAAAAAAATAGCAGCATTTCACAATTCGCAAAAGAACGACGCTATAAGAACAAAAAATTGTCACAGTTGTTCAATGAACAGGCAGAATGTGCATGCACTGGAGGTAAAACAGTGTGTTTTATGATTTTTACCGACTTCGAAAAAAGGAGGAGGTTATCAATTCGACGCGTATGTATGTTTTTTTTTTTATGTATGTTCACCGATTGCTCCGGAACTTTTTGTCCGATTTATGTGATTTTGGTTTTAATTGAAAGAGGATACTCTCGAATTGGTACCACTTCCGTTTCATCGAAATTGGTTGAGTAGTTTTTTAGTAATTCAACAAAAACCAATAAAATAAAGGATTTTTCGCAAATTATCTTTCATTGTTGTAAGCGGTTTTTCATTCATAAGCATAAAGCTATGTATTCATATGCGTTATCGCCAAGTTGTCGCCAGACTTGGCGCCATTTGGTGAAATATCGCCAAATTTGGCGACCAAAATAAGTTGTTATAAATGAAGCCAACTTGGCTGTAACTGACTAATTTGGCGATATTCCCATTCAAATTCACTAATGGATCTTCTCCAATATGTTTCTTCACAATTTCTAATCGGCAGTCATATTTACAATTCTCAATTGCCAACCATTATTTAAAATGCTAAATAATACAGAAGCAAACTAAATTAATACATGAAAACATCTGAATTGTATCAAGAAATGAGAACATGTAAATTTTAATCAGATTGCACGATAAAAGCAAAAAGTGCGCTTTTTACTTTGCAGTAGTTTTTGAAGTCGGTTTTATTTTTGGTAAAAAAGTTTATATATTATATCTGTTTACTTTTAATTAAATTGTATAACATGACATGTTTTTAAATGCTCTATAACTCAGTTAAACTTCAGTGGCAGCATTCTGCCCTCGTCAAATCGGAAAACTTTCTCATAATGTACCAATGAAATGATAATTTCGCATTCTGCCTCAAACATCATGGGGTTTGTTCCGATATTCTGTGGTTATTTCTGTTGTAATTCATCCAACTGCTATAGGCAGCCTATAAAGCGTTTGCTCTGTCGCTTTTAGAAGGCACATTATATATATATATGCAGCTGTTGTATAGATACCCTTTTTTTGTTAAATGTATACTTCCATTGTATTATTATTAATTTTTGCTTTCTAATTTTATGCTCATTACTAGAAATAGTTTTGCTTTAAATTTAATGCAAAATAATTATGAGTGAAGCATAGTTTTTTCAATTATTTGGCTGATGCTGATATAGTTTGTATATTAAAACATATATTTAAAGCTTGTATTAAAAGAGAAAAAAAAAGAACTCCATGCTGAAATATATTGAAATATATTTTTGAGAAGATAAAAACTTATTTTACTAATCCAAAAGTGTAATTAGAATAGTTTTTGTTTAGATAATCCATTTTTTTGCTCTAAGCAACAATAATATATATATATGTGTGTATATATATATATATGTATATATATATATATATATATATATATATATATATATATATATATATATATATATATATATATATATATATATATATATATACATATATATATATAATTATAAATATACGATAATTATGAGTAAAGCACAATTTTTCAATTATTTGGCTGCTATAGCTTGTATTAAAAAAAAAAAAAAAAAAAAGGTATGCTAAAATATATTTTTGTGAGATTAAAACTTACTGTAACAAAAGTGTAATTACAAATAATTTTTGTTTAATTTCTTGATTTTACTCTAAATAATAAAAATTATATAATTGTAATTGTAAAATGAATGAAGCATAAATTTTCAATTATTCGGCTGATGTAACCTGTGTTGTTGGATGTTGGCTGTGTGTTTTAAAACTTGTATTAAAAAAAAAAAAAAAGATAAAAAAAAGATAAAAAAAGATAAAAAAGATAAAAAAGATAAAAAAGATAAAAAAGATAAAAAAGATAAAAAAAAGATTTTATTTTTTAAAGTAAAAAATTATTATAAATAAGTTTTATAGTAAATAGTGCCTAAAAATGTTTATTTTTTCGATACTTAATTTAGTACTTTACAAGAAATGTGTATTGTAACTTTTTTTTTCTTTTTTTTTTTAAGTACGTTAATCAAATAACTATATATTTTAATGCTTAACAACATTTTGTAAAACTACTGCGTGTTTAAAGATCAATATTTTAAGTAGAATCTAAAAGCTGGCAAATAGGTATAGGTTTTTTTTTCCTGCTTTTATTTTTAGAAATGTGGCACTTCTGCAGAAATGTCGTGTGAAATACATAGTAAGTATTTCTCAAAAGATGGTGTATAATGATACAACTGCTAAATGTTGAATCATTCCAAGAATTCCTTATGAAATCTTTTTTTTTTTTTTTTTTTCACTGTTTGAATTTTGTCAAATAAGATCATAGTTGCTTGTTTAAAGTTCCAACACAAAAATTAGACATTAACAAAGATTTCAAGGAAAATGTTCTGAATAGCTGTGGAGTTTGGGGAGGGGGGTGTTAAATTCAGACACTTTCCTCCGGGAGGGATTTCTGTGGCTCGGGGGGGGGGGGGTGCATTATAGAGTTCTGATGGGGGGGTTGCACTTTTTGACTATTGAAAACACAAAATCTCAAACCTTCCGGGGAGGGACATCTCATTGCTCTGGGAGGGAATGTTTCCCCCCGGTCCACCCCCTGAATTCAACACTGGGGGGGGGGGGAGGGGTCATTGTATTCATTAAAATACATTGGCTATATTTATTTGTCTAAAGATTCAGTTGTGTATTGCAGTTTTTTTAATCATAAGACATAGCTGTTACTAATCTTGCTTAAATTGTAAATGAATTGAATTTTTGGTGCTTAAGTTTTACTGTGTTTACTCTCATAATAGTCGCCGTCGCGTAATATTGGCACCCCCATTTTGAAGCAGAAAAAATAGCCAGTAATAGTCGAAATTTATAATGAGAATTTTTTGTCAAAATTTTCACAAAGATTATTTGTAAATTTTATGACAACAAAAATACTATCATAAAATGAAAAATGGTATTTAATAAACAACACATAATCTGGAAACATTTGGTAAGCTACTAATTTTATAATAATGTGTTTTTTTATACCATTAATATTTTAGCAGTAGAGTGTACAATATTTTGTAGTAGATTTCCGCGCATAATAGTCGCACCTAGACTTTCACAATGAAAAATTGGCAAGAAAAGTGCGACTATTATGCGAGTAAACGAGGTATACGGGCCATAAGATACATTGCCAAAACTGGTTGATGGTAGCGGACTGTTTATCGTTGACAAACATGTTCAGAAAAATAATTTATTGAACACATAACATTGTTAAAAATGATAAATGAAATAAATAAAACATAATAAATTAACAATAATAAATAAACTGTACCTATCAAAAAAAAGGTTACTATAACTAGTATGATTGATAGCATGCTTGGCACAGTTGTACTAACCTTTCCTGAGTAAATGCATAAGTACCAAATTTTCTACATATCTGACTGAATTATTTAAATTATATTCAAATGATTTTCTTAATAGTAGGGATGCATCGAATATCCGGCTCCGGTCGGATATCTTGCTTATTCGGCACTGAGAACGAATATTCATTACGGCCGCATACTTTAATATCCAGTTACTGGATAGTGACTTATTTTTTAAATTATATTTTTAACAAAGTGCAAATTTAATTTTCTCCTTGCCAACATTATCCCATTAACCCCTTAACTGCCGAAGAAATCTAGCGCGATCTCCAGTGTCTTACTTAAATCGCATATTTCTGAAATTATAGAAGGTGTATATTAGTTTTCTGAAATAACAGTAAGAAAATGCATATGTTATACTGTTAAATATAATGGCTCAGGTGGTGAAAATTGCCTCGCTATAATTGGAACTCGCCATCCCTTTAATAGATACATGCATTTTCTAAAGACGTATATATATGTCCAGGCCAGTTAAGGGATTAAAAGCAATGCTAATTGCTAACAAAAGAAATACTCTCATATTTTTACAAAAATGAAATTTAGGGCTATATATAAATAAAAATATAATACATAAAATATGACAACTAAGTACTTATAATTAAATTTTATTAAAGGCAAGTTATGATATAGGAACATTAAGCGTTCAGTATTGTCAGGCTGTTAATTGGTTGTGTATTTTATAACAAATATTTCCTGCTTCTGAGAATAAGTATTTACTCCTGGTGGTCTTTTCTTGTTTTTTTCAACTTTTGTAAAGTAAAAATGATTTTATTGAATCTTTTTTCACTATATTGTTTATGGATGGAAGACTATAATTACGAAAAGAATTGTGCCACTTTCTTGAAAAGTTCACTGTCCATTTTGTTCTACAAAACATGATATTTGTAATGATGAGCTTCTCAATTTAAACTTTGTTAGAAGTCATTTATTGTAGGAAAAATAATTAATATTATGTATGTAGGAAAAGAAAAAACTACTTCAACAGAATGTTTAGAAATTATAGACTAGATTTATCCGTTATAAAAACAAAGAAATAAATGTTTATCTTTTTATACACAATGACACTAAATAAAAGAAAAAAGAAAGGCTATGTATATTAGAATAAGCAAAAGACAAAAACTAATTAAATTTCAATAATTAATTACTACAAAGAGCATTTATTTTTAAATAACTTTAACTTAATAAATGAATTTATATCTATTATTAATATTTGAATGACGTAAAATTATAATAATTTTAAGTTTTTTCTCCTTTAAGCAAGTATAAAATAGAAATATTACTATTGAAATTGAAAACAAGAATATATTTGACTGGATATTCGGTACCCGGTATCCGGCAAAAATCCACATCCGGTGAAATACTTGAAACTGCTTATTTTATATTAACAAATATTTTATAGGAAATTATTTTTAAAAAAATGGTTAAAACCAATTGAGAAAAAAAAACTTATAATTTATTGAGAAAAAAAACTTTTTTCTCCAACCCTGATTTTAAATATAAATGTAAGTAATTTTCAAAATGTATATGAATATTAATTTGAATTTGAGGTCTGCACAGGCTGAAATTCCCAGGTCAGCCCTACCCATACCAAAAAATTACTGGCTGCATCATCCCTGCTATAAAATTTAAAAGTTTTGCTCAAGATTGGCCCTGGCCCAGCCCGACCTGATTGAATTTCTACAAAGCATGGAATTTTACATAGACATGGTTAAAATTTGTCTTGTATGAGGAGTTCTGACAAAAATAATTATTTCAGTTTTTTTTTTTTTTTTTTTTTTTTT
This sequence comes from Maratus speciosus, assembly GCA_963932465.1. Lineage (NCBI taxonomy): Eukaryota > Metazoa > Arthropoda > Arachnida > Araneae > Salticidae > Maratus > Maratus speciosus. The sequence continues at coordinate 51,513,160 of OZ010791.1, forward strand.
TTTTTTTTTTTTTTTTTTAATCTTCGTGTTTATAATCTTTCTTTTTAAGAAAGCACTATAAACAACAATATTTATAATATTTATTTATAAAATGAATCTATTTGTTCATAAATATTTGTTATAATTAAAGGGTCATTCCATGGTAACTTACGTTACATTTAAGAAAATTTGCTGCAGTAATTTTTGTAATATAACACCAAAAAATGTTCAAATGTAAAGTTGACATGATTTGCTATTTAATCTATTCAAAGGTCAATTTGGATAAAAATTATCTAAAAAATTAGAATGAAAATTACATTTTTTATCGTAACTTATGTTGTTTTTCTCAGTAATTTCAGTTACCACAATAAATATAACTGCCAGATTTCTAGAAATTACACTAAAATTAGGTAATTTCTATCTAAATTGAGCTTTGAATAGGTTTAATTAACAAATAATGTCAACTTTACATTTTTAATATTTTTTTGTTGTTGTTATATTACTAAAATTACTGAAGTAAATTGTTCTAAATGTAGCATAAGTTACCATAGAATGACCCTAAACTGTATTCCATGTATTGGAGACTTAAAGATTTGTGGTGTCTTTTTTTCTCTTCTTTGTGTGAATTTGCTGTGCTTTGGGGATACACTTTAATTAGACAGTGTGTTGTGTCTTCCTTAATAAAGTTATTATTATTTCAGATAGTGAACTTGCTTTCACCCTTCTTGTGTTACCTTGCCTCCTGCAAGAAGAATTCCCATCATATATCTGCTGAAGATGCTGATACATCTACTCTGCAACCTATTATTGTTCATCGTAATTCTGCCAATGTGTTAAATAATATTTCATACGAGCTGCTCTTAGATAAAGAATTTATAACAAAAGAATTTTGTCTGTGTATGTTTTTTGTGGTTTACACTATTTTGGCTTTTTGATGTTGGTTATAGCCAAAAACATCGGAAATTTTTATCTTTCTTGGATGCATTTATCTTTAAAAAGTTGCCACTGCCACATGTTCCTCGAAGTGTCAAATCTTTGTATAATAATATACAATAAATTCTTTTTTTTTTTTTTTTTTTTTTTTTTTTTTTTTTTTTTTTACAGTCATTTAAAGAACTTTGTGTGAAATAAACAACTGTTTTAATAAAAAAGTTTCTTTATTCAGTGTTTTATACATTACATTATATAGTTTAATTTTGAAATTTATACTTCCAAACAAATTATAAAATCTCTAGCAACGTCGGGTACTTCAGCTAGTATGCAATAAAATATAGATTTGAATAAGCTCTGTACAGAGTTGGTACAGTTTCAACCAAGTGGTTTTAACCATGGTTTCTAAAAAAAAATCCCAATTGTTTTTTGTTTTGTTTTTTAAGAAATTTAATATACAGTAAACTCTCTGTAAGACGTAAATCTGTCTAACTTGGAAAGATTTTTAAGTCCCTGCGAATCCATAGACATAGAGTAAAATTTGTCTACTGCAGAGAATTTTCTTGTTCACGAAGAATCCCGCCTTAGACAGAGTTTACTGTATTTTCCTTATATATATAATTTAAGTGTTTCAAATTATTGGATATAGATTTTTCCTATTTTTAGCACTTTATTTCAGCAGTAAACATTAGATATAGTGGATCACGATTGAGTTCCTTTATGTATGGAATGAAATTTCTAGAATGAAAATTAGTGTGTGTTGATGAACATATCTGGGGCTCTAAAGAGAAAACATATGAATTTATCAAAGATAATATACTATATTAAAATGTTTTCATTTTTTTTAAAAGGAGTTAATAACATACCACATTGATCTTTAAGACTTTGGTCAAGCTGTAAAAGAAAATTTTCTTAATTCGGGAGATTATCCTTTAACAATTAAACTCAAGATATGAAGTTTAATAAAAAAGCATTCAAAAATTGGGTGTTAGTTATTATAGCATTGCAATAATACCAATCTATATATATATATCTTTCTGTTATTTGCTGAATCTAATGATAAAAAATGTTGATTTCAAATTGTCGCTCAAAACGAAATTGCAAGAAGTATTTCAAATGTATTTTTTTAATAACTGTGGGAGATTTAAGTGGTCTACTCAAACTATCTCAAATGTTTATTATTAGTAATCATAATATTCTTTATAAAGATTTTCAATGTTTCATTGTGTACAGCAGTTTGTTCTTTGTAATGTTTTAATTTCTAGTAGTGATTTAATTAAATTATGAATTATTTCAATTTTATACATAATTTATTAATTATTTAATTTAAATGATCTTCAAATGAAGTTATACTACTTATAGTAGAAATGTAAATATAACAAAGTTAAAAGCACCAAAAATTTTAACACTAGAACGGCGGGAAATTTTGCTTAAGTTTTATAAAAAGCATTTCACATCAGAATTTTTATTTAGAACTATTAAACTTATTTATTTAAGTTATTTTTGTGCAGCATATATTAATCTTATATTATAAAAAAAATTCTGGTTCGAATCGAAATGTATTCATTCGGCAAGGGTCAAAATGACCCCTCGCCGCCGTTCTAGGGTTAAGCATACCGGTTTCGGTAGCATATAGCATACCGTCCTCAGTGCTATGAATGGCGGAACTTGCTCACATATATAAGATATATGGGGATTCAAGTTAAAGCTTTATTGACCAATAAGAAAACAGAGGATTGCAGGTAGGAAAATAGATGGAAAATGGTACCGAAGTAGTGAAAAATTGCTAATTTTTTTTTTTTTTAGAAAAATAAGTTTTTATGTAACATTTCCAACATTCTGATAATGGGGGAATAGCGAATTCACAATTAACATTTTCAAAATTTTTATAAATATGAAATGCTTCAAGGAAGTTAAGTTCGTGTATAGAAGTAGGTTTAGAGATTATTTTAACGGAATTGAAGTCAAAAGTGTGATTCATCTCCCAGCCATGTTTTGCAATAGAGGATTTATTGGTTTCTTGTTTTTTAATATTATTGTTGATGTTCTTTGATACGAAATTTTAAGCAACGTTTTTCCATTTCTATGATATTGCACCAAGCTCCAACTTAATAATTATACTACAAGAATGTCTATTTTTTTTTTCAATAAATATGCATGTATATGTTGTTTTTTAAAAAACCCGGTTTAAACAAAAACAGAACTGTTTTAAACCAAATAAACCATTTTTTTTATTTTTTTTTGCCAACCCTGGTTTTGTATTGAGATAAGTACTTAATAATTGCTTAATTTCACATAACTGTGATTTTATCACAACTATAAAATTATTATATTTCCTATAGTTCCATTTCATAGCCTGACGACTAACTTTCTGGAAAATTTAAAGAATAGGAAACATTTCTATAATTTAGAAGTTACAGCATTTCCTACGTCTGTTCATCTCTGTTCTGTGTGTGTGTGTTTCTATTTTTTTAAAAAGAAAAAAAAGTAGAAATATATAAAAATAATGAAAACCTATCAAGCAATATACCGGGTGTCCAAAAAAAGAACTAACATGGTTTATTTCTGTAACTATAAAATGAAGTACCCCAACAAACACAGAACTTGTGGGCCACTGATGTGTTCGTTAGCCTTGGCCGAAAGTGTTCGATGACGGCCCGCTATCATTGGCGGTAACGGCTCCGTCAAAAAAGTGTCACACCGGACACAATAAGGCCGGAAGGAAATTGGCCGCAAGTACAATAAGTTGCCCACAAACGCGCCATTAACGGTCATCTAAAACTGATATTTAGCCGCAAACTGGCCACAATTATACATTTAATGGCATTCCTGAATAAAAGCTTCCCACAGCTATGCCATTAAGGGTCATTTTAAATAAAAGCTAGCCACAAGCCAAACACACTTACGCCATCAATGGGCATAATTAATGAATGCAAGCCGGAAGCTAGCCACATTTGTGCCAACAATGGGCATCATTAATGAATGCAAGCCAGAAACTAGTCACATCGATGCCGCTATTGGTTATCATGGATGAAAACTAGCCCGAAGCTGGTCGGAATTATATTGTTTAACCCCTCCCCCACAAAAGTTCAGTAAATGAGATTTTTTTTTTTTTTGGGGGGGGGGGGGGGACAGAAAATTTTTCTTCTAAAAAATATTTTGATAAAAATTAGAATCTAAATTTACTGGTTTTGAAGTGTTTATCTGAAAACAGTTTATATTATAAACTGTTTTCACATATTATATATTAAATTATACTATGTAAAATTTGGAACAGGTCTAGGAAATTTTATTTTTTTAAATATGTTCTCATAACACCATCCTGACTTTCATACATGTTTTACTTTAACATACACTTAAGTTAAAAACAATTTTTATTAAAAGTCAAATAATAATTTAAATTTTACAGAACAAAATGCATTTAGATCCTAAATTTTATCAAAACATTTAAGACTGTTCTCAAATCAAAAGGGTAAACTTTCTGACATAAGTTTTAATTCACTTTTGTTCGGATACGCATGAAACTAGAAGGTGTTCAGAAACTATGCCATTGAACTGGTTTTTCCGTTTTCCTGTAAACGCAATAGATCTTTCAGAAAATACTCTCAAACTGGGCATTTTGAACTGAACTTCCGACCGAAAGAAGAAAATCCAGTCATTAAGGGGAGAAAAATGCCGTGTCACGTGATCAGAATCACTTATAACCCAATAGGTAATTGATTGATCAAAAAATCGAAAACACAGTTCGATTCCAAATCGCTTCCAAGGTCAGGCTTTCCAATTTTATATCTTTCCGTTAAAAAATGAATTTGTAAATATGTCAAAAGGTTTTGCGCTTGTTGAGCAGAGCAGTTGAGAAGAGCCTTAAAAGATAATTCCAATGGAGGCATAACTGAGCCTTATCTGCTCATCACCTTTGAACAGAACAAATTTCAAATTTGCTGTTAGTAAATAGACGTTCAACAATATTCAACCTTAAATATTTTTATAGAGACATATTCTCCTAAAAAATTTCTTTTTTAAGGTTGCTTTAGTTTTTATAAATGTTGAGATTCCTAAACAGCTGCAAGAACCAAATTTACAGTTAACAAAGAAAATTTGATAACAAAGCCTTTAATGTATTTTTAAAAAATATTGAACATATGCTAGCCAAAAGAGCAATTTTTTAACTAGTTTCTTCATTTCCATTCAAAATTGTTATATAACAATTATATCCGACGCTTTTATAGTACCATGTTTTACACAGAATTTCTTACCTGGATGTTTCTTTTATTTATCCAACTGGAAAATAAAATACAAGACCACAGGAGTTTTATTTTTGTAAACTGAGAAAATGTTAACTTTATTGATCATTAGAATTTAAAACGATTTTTAAAGATAGATTATTTATGTAATTTGGTACTTTAAATTATAGTTGAAAATATGCCACTTCACTACAATAATTTCTTTGGTGTATAATTAATCGGGTAGGGGGGGGGGATAAAAGTGTGTCTATAATGTAATATGATGTTGTTGTAATCTGTTAAAGTCTTACACCCCCCCCCCCACACACACACACACACACACCCAAAACCCATCCTTGACATACCTCATTTCATGAACTACAAAAGAAATTAATTTTCAACATACATTCAAAGTTTTTTTTTTTTTTTTTTTCAAGATTATTATGAATTGACAGAAGGCCAGTTGGCACCACTTTTAAAGTTTTTTTTTTTTTTTTTTTTTTTTTTTCATTATTCAATCTTAGAATTTATTAAAGGCAAAGAATATTTTCCCAAAATATTGGTGGCAGTTTGTGTTTTTTTTTTTTTTTTAAACAATATATAACCGCCACTCATGCACTAATCGTTCATGTTTTTTTCCAAATGAACTAAAACTTCATAATAAAAATATATCTTAATATATTTACTCTATAAATATATCTATACTCTATAAATATATAAAAATATATCTTAATATATATATCTTATATAATTACTCTATAAGGATCATTAAGTAATGAGCACTTTATATTTCATTTTTTAACAATATTACCTAGACTATCAAAAATTCAAATTGCACTATACAATATTATCCATATTAAAATTGTAATTTCAACAATAATTATAGACAAACTTTCATTTAAATCATAACAGTTTTTGAAGAGCAGTTAATATTTAATGTGTCATCTCCAAGCAATACTATCCCAATCGCGCCCGTCGGCCTAATCGTTCGGAGTTTTCGTGGTTTTCTTCGAGCCGTGGATCTTCCATGCGTTAATACGGATTAGGTTCCCTTAGAAAGACCCCCACGGAGGGCACTCCCCCCGGGCCTATATCCCTCGTGTAGATAATTGGCCGTCAAAAATCAACCCAACTCAATCCAAGCAATACTAATGTACAATTTGTACCATATTAGTTTTTTCCGGCCGTCAAAGTTTAAAATATATAATCTACATAAATCCAGATATTTATTGAATTATACCTAATATATATAAACTATTAATTATTATTTAACCCCCATTTTTGTTATGAAGCAAAGAAGGTGGTTTTCTTAGAAGGAAAAAGGAGAAACGCTTTATTCCTTTTATTTCACTTTCCTAAAAAGAAAATATATTAAAACACTAGAACTGAATGCCATTTTGTCACACAATTTTATTTTTCACCAAAAATGTAAAAACAAAAATAATTTTTTAATTTATTTACAAGTTGATCAAATTTATTACAAATACATTACAAGTAAAATTATTCCTGTTAGAATCGTGCTATTAGTCAACAAACGTTGATAAAAGAGCTGAAAATCCACAGCCATCTTCTTAAAGAACTTTATTTCCAGATTTTCACATTTTTCTGTAAAACAAAAGAAAAATCAGAAATGAAAAATTAGTTTTGCAGAACAAAATTCAGATGTTTTTAAAAAATCATACTGAAAAATCAAATTATGGAGATACACTACTATTTATCACTTATATTTTCTACTTTCCAGTACTTGAAATAATTCGGTCTTGCAGTTCCACCACAAGGGAGAGCGTGGTTTGAAGCATAATTAACTCAATTGTTTTTGTAACTCATAAATCGTTATAATTATAAAAATTATTTGGTGATTTATTACCTGTACCTGGCTAACAAAAAAGTTCAAAAAATATTAAAATATTATATTGCCATTGGAAACATGCCTATGTACATTGTTTCGTTAATTTTAGTATATCAGGAATTGAGTGAAAAATAGAATACAAAATTTCATCTTAATACAGAGATCAAGTTAACTAAAAGAGTGCAAGAAACAATTTAGCTGACACTATCTCAGAATTAAATTTTACTCTAAATACTGTTATTTTTAATAAATGTGCTGCACTTTATGGCTCTTTATGGACTTTGGGGGGGGGGGGGGGTAGGCCATTGTTGCAGAGCAAAACCAGAATAGGCAAATGATTAGGAATTTATGCCTAAATATCTTTAAAGAAATGTTTAGCAAGCCATTGTCATACTAGTAAATGAACAAAGTTTTAATGATTAGTTTTGAAGACATTCAGTATTAAAAAACTAGCAAATTTGGGGTATCATCTAAAAGTGAAATTAGTTGCATTATAATTCAGATTACATACACATTTTATTAATTACTTTAACACTGAATATTATTAGCATTAGAAAAATGCTAAATAAACTGCTTAAACAAGTAGCTGAATAGTGAATAAATATTAATAGGTCTTACAAATTCAACCATTTCTTTTTCAATGACTATGTAAGTTCCTGCTATATTAACAGCTTAAAACATTTTTTTTCATACATTTTAATAAATTGCAATTTTAATTGTTTAAAACTAAGTTCATAACTGAAGTTTTTTACGTTTCTTTTTTAAAAAGTAATAAATAAAACAAAAACCAAACCCTATTGAAGGTTAGTCCTTAACTCATTTGCAATGATGCACAGATACAGAAATGCACTTCTGATGACACAGCGCAAAAATTTAATTCCATCTTCTCAGGGTGTCTATTCCAGCTGAGCTACAAATTTCTTTGACTTTTCCAGGTTTTCCATACCAAAAAAGAAAAAATTCCAGGTACCGAGATTTAGTGATGTTACACACAAAAAGTCTAAAAGGTTGTGAATTTGAGAAGAAAACTTTCACAATTGATTCTGAAGCACAAACAATTGATTTTTTAAAAGATTTTTTGTAAAATGTACAAGTTGTCGAATACCAAGATATTTACTTCATGATTAATGATTGCTTGACATCTCTATATTTCTTACATTTTGCAGCAGGGTTGGTAAAAAAACTGGGTTTTTTTGGTTTAAACCGGGTTTTAAAAAAAATTTATTTTCCTATTACATACACATGCATATTTATTGATAAAAATAAACATTGTTGGATATATAAGTAATATAACTTCATTTAAAAATAATTTAAATTAAATAATTACAATCAATTATGTAGAAAATTGAAATCATTTAGAATTTAAACATTTATAGTAAAAGTCTTATGTTCCATCCTTTAGTCTTATGTTCCATGAATAAAATGTTCTACATAGTGAAACACTGATACCTCGAAAATCTTAATAAACAGTCTTTTGATTACTAATACTATAAATAAATATATGGTGTAGTTTCATAAATATAATATGCTTTCCCATGGCTATTCAAAGTAATTTCTTTGAAATATTTGCCATCTGAGATATCTGTTTTTCTGTTAGAACACTACCTGAATAATTATCTTTTATTGAAAGTAAAGCTTTTTATAAAGAACTCCCGGAATGATTTGAATTTAGCAGTAGAGTCTTTACACGTTTCAAGAAGTATTGTGTATTGACATTTGACACTTCTCATGAGAAACTGCCAGATTATTAAAAAAAAAAAAAAAAAAAAAAAAAAAAAAAAAAAAAAAAAAAGGCAACAGTTAATAAACAGAAATACCTTTTTACCAGATTTTTAGACTACTGAAAACATTGATATTAAAATGGAAAGTATATTTATAAAAGTTGTCATCCACTAACACATTTAAACAGCCATCAGACTTAATACTCAGGCTTTTTTTCTAAGCTATGTTATAATACATATTACTTTTTAAATGTCTAAACTAAATTTAATAATATATCTTTTTAGGCATTTTTATGAGACTTTTTTCTATTATGTCTCAAGCGAACCTTATCTCGATTCCCCCCCCCCCCCATTTTTTTGTCAGATCTAAATAGTGGATTGGATTATGCAATAGATAATTTAAATATATGTTATTGCATATTTTAGTTAAAAGTAAACATGTGCTTCGCTAGCACACAATTTTTCAATGTCCTTTTATTCTAAGGTTGTTTTCAAATCCGAAAGGGAAACTTTATTGCATAAGTTTTAATTTATTTTTGTTCGGAAATGCATTAAACTAGCAGATGCTGTTGTTCAGTAACTATGTAATAGAACTGTGCTCTCCGTGTTTTTTTTTGTTTTTTTTTTCCAAACCAATAGATTTTTACCAGCGTGGTTTAAACCAAAGAACACTGTTTTGCAGACACACACTTTTAGCACCAGGTTCCATCTATTTTGTGTAGTCAGAATTAAATTCTTTCTCACAGTAGTCACAATTAAATAGAAATCGCTCTAACATATATTGTACAAAAAAGACCTTTTTTAAAAGAAATATATCTGCTCTGAAACTAACCCTATTTAAGGATTATAAATATTCAACTATTAAGCTAACAAATGTTCACTTCCGAAACAAACTTAAGTAAGCAGATTGAATCATCTAATCAATCCTACAAAATTACGTTTCAGTGAAGGTGGTATTGATTGAAACTATGAGTTATAAAGGACTGAAAGGTAGTAGACAAAAGAATTTACAGTACTTATGAAAAACAAAGTCAGATTCTTATGGTACTGCAATTTCAAATCCTTAGTTTTAAGAAATTTTACTAAATATTTGCTGGAAATTTCAAATTTCCCTGACTTTTCCAGGTTATCCATGTGGCTAGCTCTGGTACGCCTAACTCTTGTACAACATTTATTTTTTAAAAAAAAACTTTTTTCCAGGACAATTTTTGAAATTTACATATATAAAAATATTATTCTAGATATTCATTGAAAAAATGAGGTATTGTTCGGATATTTTAATATAAAAATACTTTAAAAAAAATAGAAAATGCATGTTTTTAACAATGTTTTTTGTTCAAAATATAAACATACGGCATTTTCCAAACCACTTTATGCACCATGTAGTCCTTTACTGCAATTTTTTATGTACCCGTTTGGTTATTTCCTAGCGAAATATGGCAATTGCCTGTAAGAAAAAAAATTGTGAAGCTTTTCAATCAGCCGAGAGGGAAGAAAAAGTGAAATTTGTCGAGAAAGATGCGAAATCTGTTAATAGGTTGCAGGGGAAAAGAAAATGAAATTTGTCGATTGCTCACAAGGAAAAAAAAAAAATCCGAAATTGGTCAATTCTCAGAAAAACAGACCAAAATTCGTCAAATCATTGAAGGAAAAAAAAAAAAAATGAAATTTGTCAATTGCTCACAAGAAAAAAAAAAAAAAAATCCGAAATTGGTCAATTCTCAAAAAAACAGACCAAAATTCACCAAATCATTAAAGGGGGAAAAAATGAAATTTGCCAATTGCTCACAAGGAAAAAAAAAATTCCAAAATTGGTCAATTCTCAGAAAACCAGACCAAAATTCGTCAAATCATTGAGGGGGGGGGGGGGGGGGAAATCACGAAATTTTTCAATTGAATGTTGGAAAAACATCGTAAATTATGTCTATCAGTCGTCAGATGAAACGGCAATCCATTCACAAAAAATAATGCAAAATCTGATAATCATGAGGAAAAAAAATCCTGAGATATCAGTCAATTGCTGGGAAAAAATTTGCAAATTTAGTCACTTGGTTGTACGCGCTAACTTTGTATGGGGGGGGGGGGAATAATGAAATCCGTCTATGAGTCGCCAGAAGATAATGTGAAATTTGTTCATTTGTTCATTTTGGGAATATATTGCAAAATTCAGCAATCGTCCATGAAAGTATCACAGAATTCTACTGATAACAGGAAAACCAGTTCGAAGTATGTTTTTTGAACAGGACACAAAGAGTACCTTTTGAGAACAATGCGCCCTCCCTTATTCTTTTAATTAAATTCCAGGCCAGTAACCATTTTTTTGAGTACACTAATGATTGCAAAATACTCACTAGTCTTTAATATATGAACAAATATATAAAAAAAAAATACTCAGCTATAGAATTATTTTGTTAAAAGTTAAAATTTTGTTACTTAATAATGTTCACTTTCAGTAAACAAAATAAATATTTTTAATAAGCAGATTTATTCAGAAATTAAAATAAATTAAACTTGCAAAGAACCAGCAGATGTTACCTTATAACACTTATTATACAGATATACTACATAAAAAAAGAAAGTTTGTTTTAATTTTTATGGGGAAAAAAAAAGTATATAGACAAAGTCAAACACAGTATTGAATAATTAACATTAATCATGAGTAAAACAGAAAAATAGCTTAAAATGTGAATTTCCACAATGTTATTGAAGCTAAAATATTTTTGCAAATGTAATATGTATAATAAAACTGATTAAATAAAAATTATTAGGTAATGTGTAAAATTGAATGCTAACTTAAAATATATTCTTCAAATATTTCATTGGTGAAAAAAAAAATCTTTAAAATTTAAAAAATACATATTTAAATTTATAAAGAAATATTTGAAAAAGTAATGAATAAGAATGAGTATAAAAACTAAACCTGTGACTTTATGATCCATTAACGAGGGTCTACAGTGCCCATCCCTATTTACTTGACCCTGGGGCCCAAAGGGCTATACAGCATATGTCCCGGTCAAGTGGACAGACTAATGCAGAAACTTCAGTGTTTAGTTCCAAATAGCTTGGTACTCATTTTATCGGCCGCAAAGGAATGGAAACGCTAAGTTACCGTTGCATGCTGGGAGTCGAACATTCGACCAGTAGCGTGCTGACTAATATGCTATTAGGTTTAACAATGGGTATAACTCAAATATGTAAATATACTTTTAAAAAATTTGTTGATGCTAAAAATGTTTTTAAAATTGCAACTTTATACATATATATACATACATATAATAAAACATTTGAAATAAATGAATTATAAGAGATAAAACCGACTAATAATAATAATTCTACATATGCACTTTATTGCATGTCACAGCTTTTAGGACTCTTAAAAATATTTTTGGGTTTGGTAAATTCTAAAACAATTCTCTGTACAAAGACCCAGAATTGATTTCAGAACTTTTTGTTTACTGCCCAACAATGATTATTCTTATCAACAAATTGCATCTGTATGTATGCAATTTCTGGCCTATAATCTGTGGATCAAACAATTATGTTTCTTTCCTGAAATCCCCAGTAGCAGAATTTTCGGTGTCTGTCAGCAGGAAACTAAAATTTATATGCGACCAAACAATGGTGAACCAAGCTACTACCATAAATACTTACAGTAAACCATAATATAAGCAAAAGTTGCATTTTACAAAGAAATTGCACTAAGAAACACAACTATAAAAACCAAGTAAATTTTTAGTGAACTTTTTAAACCCAATATTTAAGCTGGTAGATTAATCTGCAAGGTCTAAAATAATCTGCAGCATTGCAGCACAGTCTCTGCTACGGGGATGAAATCTTATTTTCATAAAATGTAATTTAATGAATCATGGTAAATGGTAAATATTTAACTCCAATTATTAAAAAAAACTTTATGGGTCGAAACATGATTGTTTGATCTGCGGATTACAGCTCAGAAATTACGTAATAAGAAATGATATTTAAAAAAAAAAAATAAACAGTTATTAAGTAAACTGAAGAGAACACTACTAGTGTTGACTCTAAGCCAATTTGACAGGGTACAACAGCTGGCAGCCTTTTTTTGCTATTTTAAGCACCTGAAGACCCCTTTCAAAACTATGCACCCAATGGTCTGTACCTACTACTCTTTTTAACATATCCTTTTGGTTAATTTCCTCTCAAGATACATCATCGTCCGTAAAAAAAAAAAAAAAAAAAAAAAAAAAAAAAAAAAAATTGTGAATTTTGTCAATTGGCCAAGGTGAAATTTGTCTATTGGTTGTGGAAGGGAAAAAAAGGTTAAAATCCACCAATCGATTAAAAAAAAATTGTCAATCAGTAAGAGTAAAAGGTAATTTAAAAAAAAGAGGGGGGGGGGGGGGACTGATATAGCAGTTGCATAAAAAAAAAAAAAAAAAGTTTCACCAATAAGCCGCAGGGACAAATCCTGAAACTATGTTGTGAAATTTTCCAGTCGTTTGAGAAAATATCACAAAATTCCATGATAAGAGGGAATTCTAAGCAGATCAATTCAAAATATGTTTTTGAACAGGACAGGATTGCCCCTCGCTTTCTTTTATTAAACTAAGGGGCTCTGCCCCCAAAGAGCTACACTCGCCAACCCCCCGTTTAAACACCCCAGATTCTAAAAGGACTCTAATTTGATCGGCTTTAAAAAAATTGAATTACAATTTTAAAAAACAGCGGCAATCTTTCTGTGAACGGGTTTCCATTTGTTTTCCATTGATTGCAGATTTTTAAGACCAAATCAACTGCTGTTAAGAGATACAATGGCTGTTTTTGTCTGATTAAAAAAAAAATTAGTTACAAAATTTGAAAATAAGCTAATGTAATGTAATATGACTTTTAACGCATAATAATGAATTTCTTTTAAAATTTTCTTTCTCTTTTAAAATTCAAGTGTAAATGTATTCTTATGATGCAATTTTCAATATTTTCCTGATTTTAACATGTAATCATTTAATCCTATTAATATTCACGTGAAAATACTTTTTTTGTTAGAAAGGAAATATTATCTGCACTGTCTTAGAATTTACAACAATACTTGAAAAGATTATTTCAAAATTTGAAATAAATGTCTCATGCAAATATATTTTTTAATTTAAACTGTTTTGCATTAATATTTGGCCATTTTAAATATGACGTAATTTCCTCCATTTATGACTTTTAACGCATAATAATGAATCTTTTATTTTAACATTTTCTTTCTCTTTTAAAATCCAAGTGTAAATATAGTTCAATGATATAATTTTCAATATTTTCCTACTTTTAACACGTAATTATTAATTCTAATTTGAAAGTTTTTTTTCTGTTTATAATAGCCATGTGTAAATAAATTTTTAATTTGAAGGAAACATTCTTTCCATGGTTTTTAAAATTGCCAACAATTTAAAATAACACTCGTTACTAAAATATGTAGAAAATTATTCTCAAAATGCTGAAAAATTGAATTAAAAATGGAAATAAAACTTCAAAAAATGAATCAAATTAAAAAAAAAATAAATGCAGTCTGCACATTGGGAACTTCTAGTGTATAAAATGATCTAAAAATAATTCAATTTCTTATGTATGGTTTTTGCGCCTATAATTTTTTTTTAATAGAATGATTTTGACCAACTTTAACATTAAATATCTCTTAAAATAATTCTTCGGTTTGAAAACTGTCTGCATCAGCGTGTTTATGAAATATTTCTTTATAATAAGACCGATTTCCAGATTTTTGCATGCAGCATTTTTCTTAATATTAACGAAAAAAGACCCCCAGTCACAAAAAATAGCAGTGGTGACAGTGTTAGTTACTTTCTAGTAATAGAGATATTCCTGCATTGCTGCCCTTTTATTCTAGAGCTAACACTAATTACTGCACATACACACAAGAGGAAAATTCCCTAATAGTATCAGAACATCATCTTGTGAAAGATTTTAAGAAATACTTGGTAAAATTGGGAATCACAGGTAAAAAGCGGTAATATTATATATCAAACATGCAATTTAGCTTTTTTCTCCCCTTTCATATTTTTACTATAATTTCTCAATCTATCTTGGAAACACATAGAATATCCATTTAAAAAAGTAGCTTTCTGAGAAAATATAGAAAATAGCTATGGCTGCCTATGAGAAACTACACAAAACGAATGTTAAAATAAAACCTTTGAACAAAGAACTGACTGCATGTAGAGAAAAAAAATATTGTAACATACATAAACATAGCTTTGTGTTTTGACAATGAAACTGAACTCGTTACTGTAACAATAATAAATATTCCACCTACATTTTAGTATTTTAATATATTTATCCTTATTTAAAGCAACTTTAAAGTAATTTATAATTTAAGGAAAGAAAAATGAAAGTTTGAGAGAAACTTTGGAAAAGAGTGTAAAGAATAAGTATTCTAACTGTATAAGTGTAAAAACTGGTCAAAAAGTGTACATTTAAATTCAGCAAACATGGTAAAGAGTTCCTAAGTTCACCAATAGCCAGGCGTGTGGAATTTCTAGTAAATCTTACCAGCCAGCAAGATGCAACATACAGTTGAAAATTGTTACGTCAAAATTTATGCGGCTGCAAAAATAATTACTGTTACTACAATGCATTTCCATTTTTCTATAAAATTAAGAAATATATACAACAGAGGAAAGTTTAATACAGGATAAAACTTAGTATCATGTTTACATCGCAGTAATTTGGAAAGTTTCAAAATATAGTTAACTAGTAAAAAAAAAAAAAAAAAAAAAAAAAAAAAAAAAAAGCAGGGTTGCAGTTGTTTGGTAAGTAAAGTAGGTTGCAGTTTTTAAAGACTAACTAAAAATGCACTCATCCTGTCAGAAAATTCATTTACTGATCACAGGGGTGATTGTGAATTCCTGAAAAAATACCTGAAATTTTAGCAAGAAGTTTTGGTATGGAAAGATAACATATAATTTATTGCAGGGAGGTACATTTCTCTCATTATGAAATATATTGTTTTTAATTATGTTTAACAGTCACTAAAATTTGATATTTTAGTGTTATTTTATGAATTTAACTATCAGAAAAACTGGAATTCCAGTATTGAAAATGAAATAAATAGGGCGATACCGTGGAGAGTGTCACACACGTAACGCAGGCTTTAATTTGCATTTATTCAATTATTTATTAAATTTTAATGTTAATTCTGATTTTAAGTTATTAGCATATTTTTAAATTTAAATGTGTGGCAACAAAACTCACAGAAATATATCATTTAATTTCATTAATAATTCAGAAAAAAGCACATTTTGAGTATGAAATTAAATAATATATTTCTGTGACTTTTACTTACACACATTTAAACTAAAAAATATGTTATTAACTTATTTACCATACCACCTAAAATCAGAATTAACATCAAAATATAATAAATAATTGAATAAATGCAAATTAAAGCCTGCGTTACGTCTGTGACTCTCCGCATGGAATCGCCCAATACCTGAATTTAGGTATATTACCTGAACACAATCACCCCTGTGATCATTAGGCACCAGTGGCAACTAAAATGATGAACTTCTCCACCCTTGTTCGCCTACGATAAAATACAATAGTGACAGTGCATTTCCATTTTTACATGCAAAAAATTCTATTGACATTATAAATATAGAAAATTGACAAGTATATTTACCTTTGCTTGAATGCCAAAAGAGCTGAGTAAGGTGCACAACCCTCTCTGAATTGATTTAAAATCATTGCACTCCCCTAAAATTCATGAAAATAAAAGTTACAATATTAAGTATTTATCATGTTCAGCTAGGAATTTTGAAAAATATAAAATTGGGCATTTATAGCCAGAGAATTATTATTATTATTATTTTTTCTTCAATTATTTTGGATTTGAGAAGAACTTTAAACATGCAATAAGAAAAATATTCTTATTTATAATACTATTGTATTTGCACTTATTTAGAACTTAAATAACCTAAACTTATATAAAATCTGTAAGAAAATTAATACTAAGAAATGTTTTAATAGTATACTGAAATTAAGTACAATGTTTTGCATTAGATTATGGGTTTCACAGGCTTTGCTTTGTATAGTCCTTAAATTGTGATACCACAATTTCCAAATAATAACCCTTGGACTACTTTAATAAATTTAAGAATTCTCACGTTAAACAACATCTACTCAAAGAAACTAACTAGATCTGTGTAACTACTACCTCAGCAGGGATCTGTTTAGGAAGAGTGAGCAATAACTCATTACGTAATTTATTTCAATTTGTACCAGTTTTGGCCACCCCTACACCCGTTATGGCCATCTCTATGCACCAGTTTTGGTCATTCTGTTATCATGTAATTTAACAAACATTTTTAATTGATAACAAGTAAAAATAAAGCATGCAACATCTATTTTACCACACATTTATTTGTTTGCTGCATTAAGAGAATTTTACAAATTATGAATTGATAAAAACATTAAGTAAAATATACTTATGTTGATTTTAAACTGAAAATTTCAATTAAAAAACAAAATATATATTGAATTTGATTCATAAAAGGGACAACAGTGCCTTATAGGACATAAAGATTAACTATTTAATCAATTTTATAATTATCCATGGATTGTGGATTGTTTAGAACACTTGAATCTTCACCAAAGAGTTATATAGCAGTCCAGGCAATAGAGACCGTACATAGGGGGTCTACCTAGCAAAATTCATGGTAGTTCTAGAAAAAGGCTTACTATATGTTTTTTTTTGGGGGGGGGTCACTGAATCCGAATTTTTAACTTCCCACCAAAATTTTTCAGGCAAACACCCAAATTTTGGTAAAATGCCCAAAAAAAGGTTTTTATTAAAAAAAATCAATTTTTGTATTGTTTTAGGGAAAAAGTATCTAGAAATTCAGAAAGTAGATAAAATTTGCAACAAATAAGATATATGACGTAGGATGAATGGGGAGGGGAGAGATCTGCCTCGGGACATGCGCCGCGGTGCTGCGTGGACTAAGTTGCGCAGTTCCACTTAACAACTCACATCGTTTACATTTCCTCTCCTGTCTCTCCTCTGAACTTTCCCTATAAGGTTTACTTTAAGTTTTTTGGGTTGCTGAATACGAATTTTTAACTTCCCCCCAAAATTCTCCCCCCACAATCCAATGCAAAATAGTTCTTTTTAAATTAATTTTTTTATTGTTTTAGGGGAAAAGTATGTAAAAATCCAGAAAGTAGACAAAATTTGCAACAAATAGATATATGACATTATGACGTAGGATAAACGGGAAGAGGGAGGGCTGCCTCTGAACATGCACTGCGGCGCTTCGTGTACAAGTTATGCAAATTCAGGCATTAGGGGATTTTACCTGGCAAAGTTAATACTAGTTTTGGATTTCTACTAACCTTGTTTTTTTGGGTTGCTGAATCCGAATTTGTAACTTACCACCAAAATTTCACCCAGCAACCCCCCCCCCCCCCCCAAAAAAAAAAAGACTTTTGAAAATATTTGGTTTTTGAGAACAGTGCGCGGGGAATGTTCCGAGGCAGACACCCCCCCCCCCCTCTACCCGTTTATCCTACGTGATAATTTCATATATCCTATTTGTTGCAAATTTTGTCTACTTTCTGAATTTCTACATACATTTCCCCTAAAACAATAAAAAATTTTAATTTAAAAACAACTATTTTGGGGGAATTGCCGGGAGGAGGAAGGAGAATTTGGGGGGGAAGTTAAAAATTTGGGTTCAGCGATCCAAAAAACTTAAAGTAAACCGTATAGGGAAAGTTCGGAATGAAAGACGGGAGGGCGAATGTAAACGATGTGAGTACCTTATTAATGTATACTGCTTCTTTGCAAGTTATTTTAGGGTGTGATTTCATAACGGAATCGTACTATTTCATGTCTGGTCTTCCATCTTGAAGGCTACAATTTTCTGAACACAGGGCTTGAATTTCAGGGCAGGATGGCGGGATTCCGGCTTTTAAAATCCCGCCCAAAAGAATATCATGGGTGCAAAGTTCCCGTCCAAAAAATTTCACCTTTTTCTGGAAAGTTTGCATTTTTAAACTACAATCAACTCCCACAAATGCCTAGCAAATTTCGTGGTATTTTTGAGCGACCGATTGACACATGTTGCGAGTTTTTTACTGCGAAAGATCATTAAAATTTAAGTTTTTTTCTGTGACCGATAGATAAATTTCCCTATTTTTCCGCGATATCAGTTGACAAGTTTCGTGTTATTTTCCGTGACCAATTGGTGAATTTAGAAGTGATTCTGGTCCAAATTTTCCGAAAATTATGAAAAGTCAGTCATCAGTTCGAAACGCGAATTTCGTCAAAGGATCACGGAAAACAACGTGAATTTCAGCAAAAGATCGCGGAAAAAGCAAATTTCGTCAAAGGATTGCGAAAAAAAAAAAACGCGAAATTCATCAAAGGATTGCGAAAGAACACAAATTTCATCAAAGGATCGCGTAAAAACGCAAAATTCATCAAAGGATCGCGTAAAAACGCAAATTTCATCAAAGGATCGTGTAAAAACGCAAAATTCATCAAAGGATCGCGTAAAAACGCAAATTTCGGCAAAGGATCGTGGAAAATAACCCGAGTTTCGAAAAAAGGATCATGGGAAAAAAAAAAAGCAAATTTCGTCAAAGGATCGCGGAATAAACGTGAATTTAGTCAAAGTTATCCCTATAGCAGGGACGATTCTGAGTAAAAAAAAAAAGAAGAAGAAGAAGAAAAAAAAATTCTGAAATTCACAGCAAATTTTATGAAAGGTTAAGGCAGGAGGGGGAAGGGAAATCCCTCCTTGTACTAATTATGCTTTTTTCCCATTAGTATATAAAATTCTAAGTTTTCTATTGCTACTCAAACAAAAACATTCAAATTTTGCAAGAAAATAAATAATATATAAATTAATTAAACGAAACCAGCTCTTAGCCTCTTCATCAAGATTTTGACAGAAAAACTTTGAAACGTTATTTTCTGCTTCCTGATTGGTTTGATTAAAAGTGTCAACAATAACACAGTTTTATAACCATGCAAGAGGGAATTATATATATAAAAAAAAATAATTAAAGCTAAATATTTATTAGTTATTTTTTTATGAACCAAAAACATAAAGGTGTGTCCATTACTGGCACATCTACCCTATATGTATATATAACACTGGTGCCCGGCTCACCGAAAAGTACCTTTTTTTCCCCACAAAAATATTAAAGTACTATTACTAAACTAAATTTTAATTTACTAATTTTGTTATGCAATTCAATTATGTTAGTAGAACATAGCAACTTGCAAGAACAAATTTTCTATTCACAAAACAAAACATTTTATAAGTAGTAAAGTAATATAAGTAATGAGGGAAGTTAACAAACTGAACATTCACTGTTAAAGAAAAAGGGGAGGATAGAAGTATTAAAATATTCTCTTTCCAAAGCCGGGTTGCCAGCTTTTAGCGAAGCCCCAAAAAGCCGGCTGGCTTTTTTTTGGTTTTGAGTTTTGACCACTTAAAAAAAGACACTACTTTTAAAAAAGGTGGTTTACAGCTAATTCATATTAAATTTGGATTTATGGATTGGCAAGTTTCTTCCAAAATGGAAAAAACCAAAATTTTCTTCAAATTTCAAGCAAGTTTCTTCCAAAATGGAAGAAATAGGTTTCTTCCAAGCGGAAAAAACTGCTATTCTTACCAAAATCGCACACCTGTCTAAAGCTTTTCAATGATTGGCTGCTTCGAGAAAAGAAATTTTGTCCAAACTATACAAAATCAATTAAAAGTTATCCGTTTCAATTTAACTAGCATATTTTTTTAATTAATTAGACTTCTGAAACTAGTAGTAAATAGTATCTAGATCATTTACCAACAGCAGGCAGAATGAAACTAATAAAAGACAGTGCTTTTAATTTACATCAATTTTATTAAGGTAAGTAGTAGACTCACTTAAATCTGCAACCCTAAAAAACCCACAAATGCCTAAAATACACACATCATTGCAGATGTAAACAATGAAACTTTCAATTCAGATGTAGGGACAAAATTACACACTTTTTTATTTTTATATCATTCTGTACGTATTTTAATATGTAATTCTCGTTAATATGACTGAACTCATGCTTTTTTATGATGGAAGTATAAATTTATTTCTGAAAAAAAAATATATATATATATATCAAGATATCACAGGTAATGCAATATTTTTACCAGATATATTTATGTATTAATCAAGCTTTATCAGTTATTAAGTCTGGCTAAACCTGAAATAAAACTTCCTTGTTATTTTGATGTGAATTAGTAGGGTACCTTTATGAGGGAAGTTTCATTCTAATAATTCAAGAAAAATGTATCTCATATATATTATGCATATTTAATTATATACTATTAATTATTTGCTTGACCTCTGCTCTTAATAATTTAATCATTTTTAAAATTATCTTATTGTTGTTGTCTTAATTTATTACTTTACTTAAATATTTTCATATTTTACTAAGCATTCATTACAATTTTGATTGCATTATTACATTCAAACTACTGCTTAAAAATGTAAACAAAGCTTGACCAGAAATCTGTAAAATTCTAAAATCCGCACAACCTGTAGTTTCAATCTGTGCGGATTTGAGAGAGTCTACTGTAATACACAATAATAACTGTATTTAAAAATTTCATTAAAATCCTTATTTTTCTTGCAACCTGGTATAACAAAACAAAAGTTTTTTAGCAGTAGGATTAGGTTGCTGCAAATGGTTTCTCAACTTAGAATAGATGAATGCAAAAGAGGAAAAAATTCTTTCAAGTTTTACAGAACTTAAAGGAGTATTTAAAAGCATTTCAACATACGCACAGACATTTTAGAAAATTAGCCTTTTAAAATCAGCATTGAGATATGCATAGATGCTAGCAGGGGTGCAGAATATGTCCGATCCGGCGACCTAGGATCGGGGGAAATTTTGCAGAAACATATACAATTGATTTCGATTTTAACAACAAATTCCATAATTTCCTGAGATAGAAAAATTTCACTATAAATAAAAAAATCCGTATGGTGAAATTCACAAAATCGTTCTCAGAATAATATGTACCGTATATCGGGTGATTCTGTTCCAAATTTTCCAAAAAATTAAGGCATGCAGTTCCGAAAATTTAAAAAAATCGTTCATATATCTGAAAATTCGGACATAAAAATACCGCGAATTTTGTCAAAGAATTACGGAAAAAACGCGAATTTTGTCATAAGATCGCAAAATAACTGCAAATTTCGCCATAAGATCGCAAAATAACCGAAAATTTCGTCATAAGATCGAAAAATAACAGCAAATTTCGTCAAAAGATTGCGAAATAACCGCAAATTTCATCAAACGATCGCAAAACAACTGAATTTCGTCAAAAAAGCGTGGAACAACCGCGAATTTCCTCTAAAGCGGAGAAGTGACCACGATTTTCGTCAAAACGTGGCGAAATAACAGCGAGTTTCGTCAAAGGAACGCGAAAAAAACCCGAAAATTTCGTCAAATGTTCGCGAAATGAACGCAAATTTTGTCAAAAGATCGCGAAATGAAGGCAAATTTTGTGAAAAAATCGCGAAAAACCGCACATTTCGTCAATAGATCGCGAAAGAAGAACAAATTTCGCCAAATGATCACAAAACAACCGTGAATTTCGTCAAAAAAACGCGAAATGAACGCAAATTTCATCAAAAGTTCGCGAAACAACCGCGAATTTCGTTTAAAGGGGCGAAATGACCACGATTTTCGTCAAAACATGGCGAAATAATAGCGAATTTCGTCAAAGGAATGCGAAAAAAACCTGGAAATTTCATCAAATGTTCAAAACTGAATGCAAATTTCGTCAAAAAATCGCGAAATGAATGCAAATATTGTGAAAAGATCGCGAAAAAACCGCACATTTGGTCAAAAGATCGCGAAAGAAGAGCAAATTTCATAGAAGGGCAAAATAATCGCAAAACTCGTTAAAAGGAAGGCGAAATAAACGAACATTTCGTCAAAAGATCGCAAAACAACCGCAATTTCGTCAAAAGATCACGAAACAATCATAAATTTCGTCAAACGATCGCAAAACAACTGCGAATTTGTCAAAAGATCGCGAAAAAACTGCAAATTTCGTAAAAAGGGACAAAATAACCACGATTTTCGTCAAAACACAGCGAAATAATCGCGAATTTCATCAAAAGAACGTGGAAAAAACTCGCATATTTTATCAAAAGATCGCGAAACAACCGCGTATTTCGTCAAAAGGGACGAAATAACCGCAAAACTCTTCGGAAAAAAAAAAACGCAGATTTCGTCGAAAGATCGCGAAAAACCTGCAAATTTTACCAAAAGCTCGCGAAAAAAACACAATTTCGTCAAACGATCGCAAAACAACCACGAATTTAAGCGAAAAAAGCACTAATTTCGTCAAAAGGAAGGCGAAATAACTGCAAATTTCGTGAGAAGATCGCAAATTTCATCAAACGGCTGCGAAAAAAAAACAGTGCTGGGAGTGGACCCCCCCCCCCCCCTTTTCCCCCACTGTGCTGTAACCTTTCAGAAAATTTGCTGTGAATTTTAGAATTTTTGCTTTTCACTCAGAACCACTTCTGCTATATACTCGCGCATAAGTTGAGAAATATTGGAACTTACGATAATACAGCATTTACCTACAACATATCCTAAAATTTTGGGGAAATTTTCATGTGGATTGGGGGAAATGTTGGGAGTATAAACATTTTCTGCACCCCTGGATGCTAGTATAAATATGTACAAATTCATTTATTTACTGGGCTGCACAGTAAAATAATGTATAAACAAACACTTTTAAATAACACATTTTTATATGAAAAATAAAGAATTTTACAGAATTGGCATGAATGTAAGATTGTCTGCTTTTTCATTCCCTAACCTGTTGTGCAGTTTGATTTTCAACAGTTGTTCTAGGTAAATAATGTCCCACATTATTATTGAATGTATATTTAAAAATTCCAACTTCAAATGTAAAACTAGTAAATTTTATGTACAATTGTCGTAAACATAATACAAAATCTGCAATTCAAATATTTTCAATTAAAAATGGTAGAAGTTTAAGATTTATTTCAATTTTATTGATGATTTTTTAGGGTGTTTTAAGTATCATATTGTATAAATTTTATTTATAATTTTTAATCTTCAATTGGCTTAACTTATTTGTTACAAAATTTAACATTAAATGTAGAACTAATTGAATGAAATATCTTAATATCAGTCTCTTCTCGGGCTGAAGCAATGCAGGAAATAAAGTTTGTTTTTGTTTTTTATTTGTTCTTCGAATTATGTTTTTGTTTAATTGTTTTTGATTGTAGAAAATTAAAATGAAATTTTTAAAAGTTAAATTTCCTGAAACTGTTTGATATATTAATTGTACTAATTAGTAATACACATAGTATGGAGGAAATGAAACTGCACGTTTTCGTTTTTAACTACTAAAAAAATTATATACAATAATAAAGCTGTTCCCATTATGTACATAATTAGCTTATCATAGAAAAATAATCTAACAAAGAATAGCTTTTAATAACTCGTTTGACTTTAATAAAATTGTCTATTTTAAAAACATGAGCTTTAGCGCATTTAAGCCTACTCATGCCGAAAGTTCCTCATCGATACGTGATTGCATTGCTTTAGCTTAAATACAAATCTGCCCCGTAGAATGATGAGAACTAATTTTAACTAACTGTAATAAACTTATTGAAATAATATATAAAAATAATCTTACCTTTTATCTTGATGATAACGCTTTTAACTTCTGAAACATGATGTCGCCGGCGAGGGACGAGAGACAGAGCGATTCAATTAGATTCTTTCACTTGAGAAAGAATGTGAAAGTAAACAAGTTCATAAAATCCCTAGAAGTCCCCACAAATCAAAAGTTGCACACCTTTCTAAAAACTATCTTTTAATATAATTGAATTTTCAATATTTTTATAACTCTAAAATTTCATATATAATTTAAAAATAATTTTAAAAGCTGAAGTTTTCAATACAAAGGCGAAAACATTTTTAAATATATCTACGAAAATCAGCGCTTGGGAAAACAATGTTGCGGAAAAGGTAAACCTCGTTTCGTTTTCCCCTAGCTTTCCTAACTTTTGGTCTTTTCCGGGCCGGTAAAGGCAGTATTTGTTATTTTGGATTTTTTTTTTTTTTTTGTCTACTTTCAGGGTTTTGAAAAATGTCAAATAACTTATTTTTTGAAACTGATAACTAGTCACAGTCACACACACAGAGAGAAAAAAAAAATAATAGTTCGTTTGACTTTAATTTCTTATTATACAGAAAATTTTGAAACAAGCATATTTGCACTTAGACAACTTTAAGGGGGCGCAATGTTTACTTTTCCCTGCCCCCCCCCCCTTCTTAAAATCCATAAGGATCTCATGGAACATTTGTGAAACCCTTTAACAATAAATCTAATCTTGTTTTCGTTTTATGCATTATAATTAGGAATTTATGGTGTGCAGTATATATATTTTAAACATTTTGATTCTCAAAACATTCTATTTTATTTATTTATTTTGTCACATTTTAGATTATAATTTTTCTTTACACAGAAAATTCTGTTTTCAGTATTGTACTTTAGACTGAACATGTCTCAAATGATACTGAATAAAATTTTAGCAGCAGTCTTTTCAGTACAAGGTTTATTTATATTTAAAAATTTATTTTTTAGAAAAAAAGTTTTAAACTAAATAAAAATGTGTAATCTATTTACTGCTTTAAATATAAATCTCATGACGTATTTATATTTTTACTAAAACCAAGATTTAAAATAATTAAGCTTACATTAAAAGAAATAAAGAGAAAAATACATTACCTCTCTTTAATTAAATATTCGGGTTAGCCGATATTAGCCCTCTACTTTCTAGACGATGACGGACCATTACATTTTTGCCGGAAACCACCCATGTACATTTTGGGGACAATTTTTGATTTTTATAAAATATTTTCAAACTAAATAAAAATATGTAATCTATTTTACTGCTTTAAATATAAATCTCACGACATATTTACATTTTTACTAAAACCCAGATTTAAAATAATTAAACTTACTTTGAAAGAAATGAAGAGAAAAATACATTTCCTCTCTTTAATCAAATATTCGGGTTAGGTGGTATTAGCCCTCAACTTTCTAGACAATGACGGTCCATTACATTTTTGCCCGAAACCGCCTCTTAAGAGTTGCCGGGCAAAGTAAATGCAACAGTTCTCTCAACGCCGAAACATTTGCGGTTCGGCAATAGCTGCCGCAACTAGCGGCGGGTCATTTACGGCACAACATTGTTTGGTTACAAATGGCCTTAACTCCTTTTGGCCGCGACATATACCCCTTTCGGCCATAAGTTGAGTGTTTGTTGGGTACATTGCAAAAATGTTCATGAAAAAGAGAAGGTAGATGCAGGAATTATACAAAAGTTAAAATTTTGAATTTTTCCCGATGGAGATAAAAGAGTGCAACTCTAATTCGCTACCTTCCTATGATCATTTTTGCAATTTACATTATTTATATCTCTCATAGTTGCAGAAAAACACCATGTTAACATCTTTTATGGACAATTTGTACTTTTACTAGTAAATATTTTAACAACGGTAATTTTTACTTAAACTGAGTTTAACAAGTCTGAAATTGTACGTCAAGCATGGCAAATAAAATATGTTCATACTATAACTAGTTAATATATATATATATATATATATATATATATATATATATATATATATATATTAAATTCAGTAATACGGAAATAATGACATAATCACCATGGTAACCTAGAATCATTACCTACCATGGGATATCATTGAATCAATTATGTATGATAGGATTTAATAGACTGAAAACTTTTATAAATATCTTTAAGTTTTGATTTAATTTTTAGAAAATTTGAAATGAATCAAGAAAATTCTGCAACGATTATGTATATTGAATTTCAAACAATTCGATTTAGTAGTTTTGCGCTGTTATATAATGGCAGACAAGATGAGGACCAGGGCTGGCGCAACAGTTCGCGGGGCCCTGGACAAAGCACTGTGTGGGACCCTATATGTCCGTAACTTCAATATTGAAAATTTTAATTACTAAGATTGATTTATACAAAACTTATTTAAAACAATTTTCGTTAACATTTGTAGTGATATTTCAAAAGAACACAGTTTTCATACATTCCTTTTTTTCTACTGAAATGTATTAAAGGTACCATGCAATTTGTTTCACTTTAAACATGCATAGTTCGGCTTATTATCCTGCATGGCCCCTATTTAATAAAATCAATGAGGGTACAGCCAGTTTAAATTAACATAAGTTAACAGTTTCGATTAACCAAATTTGTTGCATAATCAAGCATCCAGAGTTGTCTTTTTTCTGCACATTTAAATTTGAAATTTTAACAATTTATAACACTCATCTAAAATCAGAAAAAAAGTATTATAAAAAAAACATACAAATTCCAGTGATAAAAAAAGTTAATTTTGTATAACAGATGAATCAATTTAAATTAGAGATAATAAAGTTTATGTGGAATATATAGGAAGTTGACTTATCATAATTTTACGAGTTCCTTTTAAATAAAAAAAATAATAAATTATATGCTTTTTTTTTCTTTTCAAAATGTGAAATGCTAGAATCTGTATGGTCCCAGTCAGTTATAAATTCTAGTTCATATTAACTTTTTCTTGAAGACAAAATCTTTTAAAATGAGAACTTAAATGATCAAAATGAAGGCAAAATTATTATTTTACAAAGAGCAAAATGATTTTTAATTGTGCGGAAAGACACAAAGCCTCACAGAATCTTAACCCGCCCTGGGCAGTCGCCCCATTTTCCTGATGGTTGCATGGGCCCTGATGATGTCTACAGGTGCTATATATTTATATAATTATGAATGCACCTAAAAATGTTGACATTTCATCATTCATAAGAAAAAGACTGAAATGTGGTCAAATGGACTTTAATACTGAATGTTCCTGATCATTTTCCCTATTGAATTCAATGTGAAAGAGAGTCAACACCTTGTATTTCACAATTAAGACGGTAAATACAATTGCTCAGCATCGATTGGGGATGCTTTCCCTTGTGGGGTCCCATACTTTCTCCTCCTTAAATCACCTTGAAGTAAGGGTGCTTTTATTCTCCTCTGGGGGTACCATCCATTCACCTCCCAGGGCACCTTTGAAAGGAGTGCCATTATTCTCACATGGGGGGTACATTCTTTCACCCCTGTAGCACCTTTGACTAGGGGTGCCATTCTTTCACCCCTAAAGCATCTTTAACTAGGGGTGCCATTACTCTCCCATGGGGTGCCATTCTTTCACCCCATAGCACCTTTCAGTAGGGGTGCATTACTCTCCCATGGGGGGCCATTCTTTCACCCCATTGCACTTTTCAGTAGGGGTGCCATTACTCTCTCATGGGGTGCCATTCTTTCACCCCATAGCACCTTTCACTAGGGGTGCCATTCTTCTCCCTTAGGGAGCCATCTTTTCACCCTTGCACTTTGGAATAAGGGTGCCATTGTGGAGTAAAGGTGCCACCTTTTCACCCTCCAGAGCACCTGTGTTGGGGTGCCACTCTTTTCACCCTGGTTAAGGGTGAAAATCTGGCTCCCCTAGGGGGGTGGCTCACGAGACAAGCGTTTCACCCCTAGAAGGTACCACATGCAACCTCTAGTTTTAACAGTGTAGACTGCCGGGGATTTCGCCGAGATAGGATTTTCATGCGTCCGTCGTGGTATACAACGCGGAATACGTACTAGAATTTGTGACCAAATTTGAAATTTAATGAAAAAACAATTTTTTGTTTTTATAAATGCAAAACTAATTGGATTAATATGTATAAAATTAAAAAGATGTCTTTTTATCAATTGAAATTACAGTAGAACCTCGATTATCCGAAATAATTGGGACCGGGCATCATTCGGAAAATCGTAATTTTTGGATAATGGAGAAAGCTTCAATTTTAATATTAAGGAGAAATATATGCAATATTTCTTATTATGGTAATAAGTGCTTAATAAAAATAAAGCAATAGCAAAATAGAAACAAGAATAAATTAAGTACCTTTTACATATATCACAAGGGTTTGAAAAAATATTTTGTTTATCGCAGTTTCGATTGCCTTATCTTTGAAGCTCTATCACGGAGTTTTTAAATATTATTAGTTCATCAGTATCACAATCTGCCTTCTGCTTCAGCTATGCCAAGCCTTTTGCAAAACATTCAAAATCTTCAGAATTACTAATTTCTTCGTTTTCTTCGTTCCACTCCGGGGCTTACGGGAGCTCAAGTTAAATTCAAAGGAATCTAAGAAAGGAGATCGAAAATATTTATATGTAGTCGTAGTTCGGGAAGGACCGCTTGCACCCAAAAAATATGATAGTTTAAAAAAAAACTTTCAAAATGGATTTTGCATACAAAAAATGTAATAGTAAAAAAAAAAAAAAAAAAAAAAAAAAAAAAAAAGCTTTAAAAATTGATTTTGTTTAACCGAGAGTTTCGGTTAAAAGAGTTTCGGATAAAAGAGGTTCTATTGTATATTTAATTTTCATAAGAGAATTCGCGCACTTTCTTTATTTGAAGGGAGCCTTCCCAGATTTCTTTGGTGCACTTGCAAGTGAATTGTGGAATAGCCATGCATACAATAAAAACTCTTCCTAATTCCTGCGACAAATTCGCATTGTCCGCGAAATAATCTTGAAATTATACCTTGAATTTACGGAAAATTGTTTAGTATTGAGCATGTAAAATATTTGAAATATTTTTTTTTTTTTTTTAGGCTTTTACTACTTCGATCGACTTATGTCAATTCTTGTTTATCCACTAAGAAACTTAAAAAAATAATATTAGATATTTAAAATAAAATGTTTTTTTTTTATAAGTTTGTGTTATAATTGATTATCTTTTCTATAACTTGTGTTGACAGCAACTGTTTTTCTAAACTAATGAGTGGAAAAAAACGATGAATGTTGTGCCCACAAACATGGTTTTCTGCTCATATCTCTCAATGCGTACTAAAATTATGTTAAAAAAAATCATTTGTTTTTTGGTTATATCGGAGGAAGTGGGAGGTAATAACGGAAGTGAGCTGAAACTTGATTGTGAAATCTTCCAGTATGTCCACTGGATATTTTCTGAAAATAATAGGTACATTTGCTAAACAACCTGTTTTTGAAGACACTTTTGAATATAAAGATAAAGGCGGAAAAAAATTTCTTAATTAAGATTTCTTTCAGTACTTTATCTGAAACGTAAACTGGATTTCTATTTAAACATTAAAATAAAAATTTCCAACTATTGGTACGTGGCCAATATAGATAAAAGTTCAACGATAATACTAGACCGATGCTCACACAGGTTTGTTCTTACCAGTCACGTTTAAATTTTGTCTAGAGGAGATTGTTAAACCTCGAGCTCATGCCCCTTAAATGGAATTAAGAAAGTAGAGAAATCTACAATGGATTTACAGTAACGGAAGTTCTGTGTTAATACTGGTTGTTTCTCACTAGTACTGAATAATTTCTGTAACGGCTGGATAAGATCGTTAAACCAGGAGTTCACACCATTTTATGGTGTGAAGAAATTAAAGAAATATTCAGAAAGGTCTAGTATAATACATCATCCATTTAATCATCTTCTCAGCCGAAAATATTTTATTTGCATTATATAAAACTAGCTTACAATTTCATAACATAAACTTGTAACATAAACTTGTAATCATCAGGAGGCAGAAAAAATTACAAAAGACTTTTCTCCTTTCCGAAACTAAAATGTCAAAAAATTAAAGCGCAAGGAGGCAAAGTGTTAAACATTGAAGTAAAAATATTAGGAGGACATAAAAGCAGAGAACGAAAGTAACTTTAACAAACTCATCATATTAAATCTGGTTTCCTTTATGAATTTTAAAGTTATACCGCGAAATACAAAGAAAAAACGCTGAAAAGTCGCATTATGAGAAATTTATAATTTGTAAATCTGACAGAACAATAAAATACTGTACATGACTGATTAATTGCATTCGGGATTGGTATTTATTTTTTCAAACAAATTGAAAATAAACGCAAAATACCGCATTAAAAAAACTGAATTATTTAAATAATCTAAATATATGACATAGAGGAATTTAATATAAAATATACAGTTTCATTCTTCCACCAAAATCGGACACCACGCCGCTCGCGGAGAATCTAAAAAGTATTAAAGCGATACTTTCACGTGTGACCACGTCAACATTCATGTATTATGACTCAGTTATGTGAAATTTACTACTATCTACTGTAACAGTCGTGGAAAAAAAGTATTTTTGGATTTCCATAAAGCTGGAGCTAATAAATCTGAATCCATCAAAAAATTATAGGTTGCAATTCATAGTTTGTTTTATATTAATTTCATAATTCTTAATTCATATCAGAAAATTATAAAAATTGCAAATTCAACGTATTTATGTTTGGGTATATTAGTGTTATTGCTACACAAAAAATTAGAACATTAGGATCATTATTTCAGAAGTTATAAATAAAAATATGAAAATGTAATTTAACATTAGAAGCATTAAATTTTGAATGCTTATAATTCAAAAAAGTATCATTCAAATGACTTGAAATTTGGTGTCTAGGCATAGTTTGAACCAAAGATTTGAAATATCTCGTTGAAATTGTGTATTGCCATTGAAAATAATTAAGTTTGGATTCGTTTTAATATACAGATGGGCCCCTAAACTTTATATACGTCATTTAAAAGTAGACTTTATTTCCAATCGTTCGGTACCAGCAACTTTCGTGTACGATGATTTGTTGAAGAGTTAGTAGGGGTTTACTGTTTTTTTCCACGACTGTACATGGTTAAATACTTTGTTCCATGTTTTGATAAAAAGGTGCATTTTTTAATTTCAGAAGTTATTCAGCATAATTATACATTTCAAAAAATTAGTTTTCATGGCTAATAATACTAAAAATTTTTATTTTAATGTAACAACATGGTCTTTACGTAAACAGAAACATAAAACTTATTATTTGTTGACTTTTCTGTTTATTCACAGGCGATGCAGTTTTTTTTTTTTTTTTTCCGCAACTGTATGTCCAACAATACTGTTCTAAAAAAATTGTAGAAATAATTTGAATAATTTAAGGTAATACTAGACCGATGTTCATATAGTTTAGTTCTTACGAGTCGTGTTTAAAATATTTTGTATAAATAAGATCATTAAAACTGGAGCTCATGCCGCAGAAGGATTTTGAGAAAATCTAAATGAGGCAATTTTTATTTAACTGAAGTTTAAGTTAAAGTTGCGAGTTTAATTTCCCTTACCATTTCACCACTATGTATATATACACATCTATATATATATATATATATTGTATATATACACACATATATATATATATATGTATATATATAAGTATGTATATATACATGTAATATACATATATGTGTATATATAACACTGGCGCCCGGCTAACCGAAAAGAGCCAGACTTTATATAACTGCTGGATAATATCGTTAAGCCTCGAGCTAACACCATTTCAGGGTGTGAAGACATTGGGAAAATATCCATAAAGGTCTAGTATCATCCAACATCCATATAAGGGTCTTCTTCTCAGTCGAACATATTTTATTTCCATTATATAGAACTAGCATGCGATTACATAACATAAACGTCATCAGAGAGGTGGCAAGATTTACCAAAGAAATTTTTCCTTTTCGAAATTATAATGTTGAAAAAATTAAAGCGCAAGAAGACAAATTGATAAATATTGAGATAAAAATATTAGTAGGACTTTAATAATCAAAGAGAACGGAATTAAATTTAATGGACTCATCAAATTAAATCCGGATTCTTTCAAGAATTATAAAATCATACCGCGAAATACAAAGAAAAAAGCTAAAAAATCGCATTATGAAAATTCCTTCCGGCCAGTGCCGGGAGGAAGGGGTAGCTTTCATATTCCTTATTTTTTAAAAGCCAGCTTATATTATTCAAACACACGGAGCTCAAGTTAGTGGAACCCGATTATAGAAGATTAAATACTAATTTTTGTCAATATTAAATATGAATGAGTATTTCGCGAAAATAGTCAGCGTTATCAAAGCTGGTTTTATTAATGTGATTTATATTTGTCGCCAAATTCCGTGATATGCCGAATTATATTAATAATTATATTAACCCGAATTATCGGTGATAGCCCGCCATTTTAAAACAACATAATGGGTGCAACAAAGCTCACCAATGAACTTTGTCGATACTTTAGAAATTCCTGTGCACATGCTCACTCATATCTATCAGTTAATATATGCGAGTGCTGTTGCAGGTAAAAAATCAGATTTTTGAAAATGTCACACACATTCGAAATTCAAACTGCTATATCTCGGCTTTTGTTTAGATAAAGGCAAAACAAAAAATAATCCGGAATCTTTGTAACAAGGTGGAACACATAAGAAAATAATCTTTTCAATTTCTAATTTTTTTGTACTTCATTTTAAATAAATTTAATTTTTTTTTAAATGGCCGCCAGTTTGAAACAAGATGGCGGATGATGTTCGCAAACGAACTCGGCCGAGAGATTGCTATCACTATGCACATCCCTTGTCACATCCTAATCGGTTCACAAATACGCGTGTTATTGCGTGACAAAGATCAGATCGTTTCAAAATGTCAGCCATGCTAGAAATTCAAAGTGCTATAACTCAGCCATTTTTTAAGACATAGACGAAACAAAAAATGCTCCGTAATCTTTGTAGAGGTCTGCACGGGCCCGGGCTTGGCCCGAGCCCCGTACCCAGCCCGGGCCGTCGGTATGAAGGCGAATTTTCTAACGGGCCAGAAAAAAATTGAACGGGCCTGCAGGGCCGGGCCGGGCCGATAAAAAAATTAACCGAGCCTATCGGCCCGATATAAGAATTCAAGCGAAGCAGATAAAATACGAGCCATTTTCAATGAATATGATTTTCTCGAGAAGTATAAATGTGTTCATGAGCCGATGCGAGTTTAACAACATCAATACAGATATGTAACATGTCCATCGTAGAGATCGGCATCATGCAGTTACAAGATGTCTGATTCCGGGTTTAATGTTTTTCAGTATACTCGTGCCGGGACGGAACTGGTCTTAATCGGTCTCAGGATGTGTAGGAGAGGCATTATGTTTTGTAAAAGTATTAATAGTGATAATGAAATTCTGTTAACAGTATCTTTGGAAATATACCTTAAGGTGGTTCTCATATTCACTGCTCAATAATGCGAAACTTTCAGACACATTTTCTGACTCATTTTTAACTATGAAGGCATAAAATTGACAGGACTGAGTATTGAAGGCATTTGGAAACGAATATCTTTCTTCATATTTGATAAATTACTTACAGAGATAACAGAGATTCTTGTCACGTGACTGTACGTTTTTCTCCTTTCCTGTGCGATCGCTTCCGTAAATTCGATTCAAACACTAACTTTCGCTGTATTTTCAGAGAAAGATATATTGCTTTTATCTATGAAAAAGAAGGCATTTCCATAGTTTCTGAATACGAATACCTGTCATTCTTACGCGTTTCCGAAAAGAAATGAATTCATAAATGTGTCAAAATGTAGCCGCTTTGAATTTGAAAAAAGCCTTAAAAATGAGAGAAATATTTTCTCAAATCTACTTTTTATTATACAGCTTCAAAAGTTGTCATGTTTTTAATCCTTTATTCTGAACTACCTTAACCTTTTAATGAATCCTTATTGGAATTTTGAAATGTCTATAGAGACGATGACTAAAACACTGTGTAATCGTTAATGTTTATTATTGTGTGTTTTCTGTTTTGCGAACACATAGTAATCTAAATTATACTGTAAAATGTTTCCATAAATATGTATGTAGTATTCATTAAAAGAATCTTAATTGTATGTCGAGAAAAAACGAATTTTTTTTGTAGCAAATGAGTCGGGCCGAGCCTGTTTTCAGTGATTTTTGTTCGGGCCGGGCCGTGCTCGGGCCGAAATTTCAATTTTTACACCGGGCCGGGCTGGGCCAAGATAGCTTTCGTTCGGACCGGGCCGGGCCCGTGCCCAGAAATTCCGGCCCGTGCAGACCTCTAAATCTTTGTATCAAGCTCAAACACACAAGGAAAAAATCTTTTTCAATATCTAATTATTTTGTACCTCACTTTTAAATTTTAATTTTTTTTTTAATTTTTAAATGGCCGCCATTTTTAAACAAGATGGCGGATGAGGCTGGCCAACGAACTCGGTCGAGACATTGCTATGTACTATGCACATTCCTTGTCACATCCAAATTGGTTCATAAATACGTGTATTATCGCGTGATAAAAATCAGATCGTTTCAAAAATGTCAGCCATGCTACAAATTCAAAGTGCTATAACTCAGCCATTTTTTAAGATATAAACGAAACTAAAAATGCTCCAGAGTCTTTGTATCAAGCCCAAACACATAAGAAAAAAAAATCTTTTTTAATGTCTAACTTCTTTGTGCCTCATTTTAAATTTAAAATTTAATTTTAAATGGCCGCCATATTGAAACAAGATGGCAGATGAAGCTGGCCAACGAACTCAGTCGAGACATTGGTATGTACTATGAACATACGAAATTTTATCCAAATCGGTTCATAAATACGAGAGTTACAGTATGACAAAGATCATATATATATATATATATATCAATTTTGAACAGAGGGGGGTTTAGGGGTCTGGTAGGTCATGATCGGTGAAACTATACCAAAATTTTTCGGAATCGCTTTCCTCCGAACGGCGGCAATAGGTAGATTTTTGTAAGGAAATTTACCTAAAACATATATTTTGTAAAACTTAACAGTACAATAAAATGCTGTACATGGCTGATTAATTGTAACTGGGACTCGTATTTAATTCACCGAAAAATTAAAAAAAAACTTAAAGGATTTAATATAACATATGCAGTTGCATTCTTACACATCGGGTCCATTTGTTCTGACCGGCCACTTTTAAATACAGCAAATAATCTCACACATAACCGGCTACGCAAACGTCCGTTAAAGAATCTTGAAATTAGATTTGAATTTATGAAAAAGTTTTTCGTATTGAACAGGTAAAATGTTTCACATATTTTTGGGATCTTTTACTACTTCGGTCGATTTATGTAGATTCTTGTTTATCAACTGAGAACTTTTTAAAAATAGTATTTGATATTTAAAAAATAGTTTTTTTTAATAAGTTTGTGTTGTAACTGATTATCATTTATATAATATCTGCTGTCAACAAACTTTTTCTAAATTAATGAGAGGAATGCATAATAAAATTATTTTAAAAAATTAGTTTGTTTTTTGATTATTTGAGCGGAAGAGGGAGGGAATAACGGAAGTGAGCTGAAACCTGAGTGTAAAATCTTCCCACATCTCCACTGAATATTTGCTGAACATAATATTTATATTTTCTAAAAACATGTTTGTGAAACTCTCTAGAGAGAAAAAGGAAACAACGGAAAATAAAATCATTAATGTTTAGCGAAAGTTAAAATTATAGGCTGTTCCTCATTGAGATTTATTCCAATCGTTTTTCAGAAATTTAAGTTAGATTTCAATTTAAACATTAAAAGTTAATTGACCTCTATTGGTATGTGGGCCAATATAGAATAATGTTTTAGGATAATTCAACACCGACGCTCACATACGATCGTTCTTACCAGTCGCGTGTAAATTTTGTCTAGAGGAGATCGTTAAACCTGAGCTCATGCACCTTAAAGGGAATGAAGAAATTAGAGAAATCTACAGAGAATTTGCAGTAATGTAAGTTCTCTGCAATTACTGGTTGGGTCTCACTAGTACTAACGAATTTATTTAACGGCTGTATAAGATTGTTAAGCCTCGAGCTCACACCATCTAATGGTGAGAAGAAATTGAAAAAATATCCAGAAAGGTCTAGTATAATACAACATCCATATAAGAGTCTTCTTCTCAGTAGAAAATATTTTATTTTGCATTATATGGAACAAGAATACGATTTCATAACATTACCAAAGAAATTTTTCCTTTTCGAAATTATAATGTTGAAAAATTAAAGCGCAAGAAGACAAATTGTTAAATATTGTAATAAAAATATTGAATGGACATTAAAAATCAAAGAGAACGAAATTAAATTTAATGGACTCATCAGATTAAACCTGGATTATTTTATGAATTTTTAAATTATACAGCAAAATAAATGAAAAAACGCTAAAAAATCGCATTTTGTAAACCTTACAAAACAATAAAATACTGAACATGGCTGATTAATTGTATCCAGGATTGGTATTTAATTCACCGAAAAATTGAAAAAAAAACGTAATTGTTTTTAATATCATATACAGTTCATTCTTTCACATCGGGTCCATTTGTACGGACACTTTTGAATACAGCAAATAATCTCACACTTAACGTATACGCAAACTTCCATGAAATAATCTTGAAATTAGACCTTCAATTTATGAAAAGTTTTTCTTGTTAAACATGAACGTGAAAAATTTTATAGTTTTAGGAGGCTTTTACTACTTCCGTCGACTTATGTCGATTCAGGTTTTTCCACTGAGAAGTTTTAAAAAGTAATACTCGATATTTAAAATAATTTTTTTAATAAGTTTGTGTTGTAATTGATTATCATTTACATAATATCTATTGTCAGCAACCTTTATCTAGGCTACTGAAAGAAATCAAACGATTAATGGTGTACCCCAAACATAATTTTTTACTCACATCTCTCAATGCATAATAAAATTATTTAAAAAAAAGAAATAAAATAAAATAAAGCCATTTAACATGATTTTTTTCAAAGACTAAAATTTAAGACATAAAAAATCGCACGCAGTTGATCATACATTGCGTACGTCATGAATTAAACATTAATAGTGTTATTACACGCAAAAATTAAAAGCGACAAAAATCGCCTGCGACTCGTATGTATTATCCACCTGAAACTTACATATTATCCAAGCATTTCATTGGCTGTTCGGGAAAAGGCTTTTCCAATTTTATATGAAATTTCATTCTTAAACTTTTAAACATCCCATAATATTACATTTTACACCATCGCATAGAGAAAAAAAATGTACTTTTAAATGCAAATTGTTTGAAAGCTGTTTCTGAGTTATAAATTTCTTTTCGTAGTTTTTATTATTGTTTTTGTCATAGTGGCAACAGAAGGTATCCATCTCTGTTGAAAGTAAAGGGCAATACAGATTACTGCATAGATCAATCAGAAAACTAATAAAACACAGATTAAACCAATAAAAAGCTTCTGATAAGCTTTTGATTTCCTACCCTGACGAGGACAATAACTATTTTTTCCAAATGGTTAAAAAATCGTTTGTTTTTTTTTTTTGTTATGTAAGAGGAAGCGGGAGGGAACAACGGAAGTGAGCAAAAACCTGAGCGCGAAAATTTCCCACGTGTCCATTAGATATTTCCTCAAAATAGTAGGTGCATTTCCTAAACAACTTGTATGTGAAGACACACTAGAAAATAAAGGAAACAGCAGAAAATAAAATCATAAATGTTTATCAAAAGTTAAATTTTATAGGCTGTTCCTCATTTAGATTTATTTCAATCCTTTTTCAGAATTTTAAGTTAAATATTACGATTTAAATATTAAAAGTTAATTGCCCACTATTGGTACGTGGCCCAATATAGAAAACTTTTCTACGATAATACTATACCGTTGCTCACATAGGTTGGTTCTTGCATGTCGCGTGTAAATTTTGTCTAGAGGAGATCGTTAAACCTTTCCTCATACCCCTAAAAGGGAATTAAGAAAGTAGAGAAATCTACAAAGAATTTCTGTGATAATACAGATTGGGTCTCACTGATACTAACGAATTTATGTAACGGCAAGAAAAGATCGTTAAACCTTGAGCTCACACCATAAAATGGTGTGAAGAAATTGGATAAATATTCAGAAAGGACTAGTATAATACAACATCCATATAAGAGTCATCATTTCAGTCAAAAATATTTAATTTGCATTATATAGAACAAGCTTACAATTTCATAACGTAAACTTCACCAGAGCGGTAGCGAAATTTAGCAAAGAATTTTTTCCTTTTCGAAAATATAATGTCCGAATGAGAAAAGCGCAAGGAGACAAATTGTTAAATATTTTAATAAAAATATCGTTAAGACTTTAAATATCAAAGAGAACGAAACAAACTTTAATGGACTCATCAGATTATATCCGTAATCTTTTGTGAATTTTGAAATTATACCGCGAAATACAAATGAAAAACGCTAAACAAATCTCATTATGAAAAACATATAGTTAGTAAAACTTACAGTAC
Source organism: Maratus speciosus (assembly GCA_963932465.1). Classification (NCBI taxonomy): domain Eukaryota; kingdom Metazoa; phylum Arthropoda; class Arachnida; order Araneae; family Salticidae; genus Maratus; species Maratus speciosus. The sequence continues at coordinate 51,552,120 of OZ010791.1, forward strand.
AATAAAATACTGTACATTGCTAATTAATTATGTGCAGGAATGGTATTTAATTTCTCCGAAAAATTGAAAAAAAAACTAAAGGATTTTATTATAACATACAGTTCCATTCTTACAGATAGGGTGCATTTGTTCTGACTGGTCACTTCCGAATACAGCACGTAATCGGACTGATAAACGGATACGCAAACGTCCATAAAATAATCTTGAAATTAGACATTGAATTTATAAAAATGTTTTTCCTGTTGAACATGTAAAATGTTTGAGATATTTTTTGGAGGCTTTTACTACATCCGTCGACTTATGTCGAATCTTTTTTATCCACTAAGAATTTTTAAAAAATAATATTTGATATTTAAAACAAAGTAGTATTTTTCAATGAGTTTGTGTTGTAACTGATTATCATTTATATAAAATCTGTTGTCAGAAACCTTTTTCGAAACTAATGAGAGGAATCGACGATTAATGTTGTGACCCAAACATGATTTTTTACTCATATCTGTCAGTGCTTACTAAAATTATTTAAAAAAGTTTGATTTTTGATTATATGGGAGGTACATTTCCTAAACAACCTCTGTTTGTGAAGACTCTCTAGAAAAAAAGCTAACAGCGGAAAATAAAATCATAAATGTTTATGGAGAGTTAAATTTTGTACGCTGTGTTTCATTTAGATTTATTTTAATCGTTTTTCAGACATGAAAGTTGAATTTCTATTTAACCCTTTATCTACTGACGGTACTTATAAGTACCATTAAAAGAACTTGTTATAAAATTCATTTAATACATCGATTAGTTGTAATACAGTTCAGAATGAGTTATTACTTTGTCTGATTGGTTACACAAAACAAAAATATTTTTAAAAGGTTGATTTCTTTTGCCTTTGCATCTTTTCAGTTTTCTTGGCGTTGAAAGATTGAGGGAGGGGTGTTTTCAGTTAGGAAATATTTCTGTATTTCTATTCTAAGAACATTATTTTTGTAAATTTCTTAATTCTACAAAGTACTACGAAAAAAGATTTAAAATAAAAGATTTGAGTGGGGTTATAAATATTGCATTTTTGTAAATTTCTTAATTCTACAAAGTACTAAGAAAAATATTTAAAATAAAAGATTTGAGTGAGGTTATAAATATTGCATTTTTGTAAATTTCTTAATTCTACAAAGTACTAAGAAAAAGATTTAAAATAAAAGATTTGAGTGGGGTTATAAATATTGCATTCTTGTAAATTTCTTAATTCTAGAAAGTACTAAGAAAAAGATTTAAAATAAAAGATTTGAGTGGGATTATAAATATTGCATTTTTGTAAATATCTTAATTCTACAAAGTACTAAGAAAAAGATTTAAAATAAAAGATTTGAGTGGGATTATAAATATTGCATTTTTGTAAATTTCTTATTTCACAAAGTACTAAGAAAAAGATTTAAAATAAAAGATTTGAGTGGTGTTATAAATATTGCATTTTTGTAAATTACTTAATGGTACAAAGTACTAAGAAAAAGATTTAAAATAAAAGATTTGAGTGGGGTTATAAATGTTGCATTTTTGTAAATTTCTTATTTCTACAAAGTACTAAGAAAAAGATTTAAAATAAAAGATTTGAGTGGGATTATAAATATTGCATTTTTGTAAATATCTTAATTCTACAAAGTACTAAGAAAAAGATTTAAAATAAAAGATTTGAGTGGGATTATAAATATTGCATTTTTGTAAATTTCTTATTTCACAAAGTACTAAGAAAAAGATTTAAAATAAAAGATTTGAGTGGTGTTATAAATATTGCATTTTTGTAAATTACTTAATGGTACAAAGTACTAAGAAAAAGATTTAAAATATGCTGGGCAACATATAACTATGATATGTTCCCGCACCATGTTGGTTAAATCAAAGTAAAATTGCGTAATTTGTTATTTCTATTTGTATAAATATTTTTTATAAAATATAATTATGAGTGTAAAATTATAATGTTTATATATTTAAGTAAAATAAGAGTGTAAGTTCATACAAAAATTATTAAGTTGATTTTAAATAGTAAATATATATTTTTAAAAAATTGTTGTATTGTAAAATGAATGTATAATATTGAATGGAGTTCGGATCTCAGACAACAACAATACGCAGACGCCATGGTGTCGTTTTATGACAAGCCAATGGAACGTGGTGTATAATTAGAAGTCGTAAAATCATAAAAACGTTGGAATCAATTTATGGCCTCAATAAAAGTGTTGGGATAAATTTATGACTTTTCAGACCACCCAAACTTTAAGGCAGGTAATAATATTAAAGTATATGTAAGGGGCCATTTGCAGACTGCTAGCTAATAGGCCTATCGAAGTATAATAAAAAATCTTCTCACATCCAATAACAGTGGACTAGACAAAAATAGTTCCTCCCACTGCAGGAGCTGGTGTGCAAGAAGAATAAGTTTTGAAAAAGGATAGTCTGAAAAAAGATGTAGAGGATGCAAGAGCTCTCCTGAAAGCCCGTGCAATGAGTCCCGTAAGCCCTAGTAAAGCCCAGGCGAGATGGACATGTTGGAGCGAGCCTAATCCAGCCTAATCAAGCCTAATTGAGGTTGTCTTCCTGAGGTACCTATCGGAGTGAGCCTAATCAAGCCAAATTGAGGATGTCTTCCTGATGTACATATCGGAGTGATCCTAATCAAGCCAAATTGAGGATGCGTTCCTGATGACACATTGCCATGATCCTAAGCAACGCAACAACTCGGAATTTGACGAATAAAGGCCACCATCCCGTATATTAAAAGAAGGTACTATTTTAAACATTTTCTTTTACCACTTAAGATCATATGAAAAATCTTAAAAAATACTTTTCTGATATTTATGGTAGAGAGTTATCTGAGATCCGACCAAACCAATAATTAAATAAGATTAAGGTAATTTTAAAAATGAAAGAGAGTATTTCTTTTAGCAAAAAGAAACAATTATAATAATTAGAGTACGTGAAAATATTGTCTTTTTTTTTAAAAAAGATTAAACATACTTAAAATAATGAGAAGCAAACAAAAGTGTTGCTTTCTATTTTTTGAATTAATATTATGTTTTTCTGTATATAGTAATGTTCAATGTAAATAAAATATTTAATCAATTTTTAAAAAGTTTCTGTAATTATTTAATTAATAATATTTAAAGTGTGTCAATTCTTTTTTTTACAGCTTAAATTTTAGTTTAATTCATAAGTGGAAGAGTTCGTCTAAATAATTCACAACGCAAACTCTTAATTTTATTCGTAATTATTCAAATTTAATAATTACTTTTTGACGCGAATTATAATTTAATTTTATTAATGCTTCGCGTTGCTCTTCTACTAGAATGTAGGTAAATACGATCACTTATATTATTTAAATTTATCTAAGGTATATAAAACTATATACCAATTTGCTATGAGGTTGCTTGGAGGATTTGGACCAATTAACAATTTTGAATATATTTAATAAAAAATAAACAGGTGTAATTATCTGTCCAGCATCCCCCCTTCATTAAGTAAAATGGTGCTCTGACTCAGGAACGATCATCTGAGGTCATTAGATAGGTAAATGGTGATATGACTCAGGAACGTTCATCTGAGGTCATTAGAAATAATAATAATAATAATAATAATAATAATAATAATAATAAAGGAAAATAAATTTAAGTATTATTTTAATGTCACAATTTTAAAGATATTGTAGGTATGTAAGTTTAATTGATTAAAATTTTATTAAAATTAATTTTATTATTGTAACAATACTGACACACATATAATAATTTTATATAAATAAAATGAATAATATATGTTAGTAAAAAACAAAAAGGAAATGTAAAAAATAATTCTGGGATTTATAATAGGTAAATTTAGGAATTACAATTTTTTTTTTTTTCTCTCTTTTCTCTTGTGGTTGGATCTCAGTTACCATTGAAAAATAATGGCATTCACATCACAGATGACACATTTGTAAAAATATTTTTTTTTATATAATGTATAAATAATAATAATAATAAGAATAATGAGTAAAATTTTATAATATGTCTGGTATAAAAATGATTGAAATGTCAATAGATCATCATTTTTGAAATTGTATCACCTTGATACAAAAGAAAATTTATGAGTCGTACTACGAAGTAGTAGTACAATATTTACAAAAAAAAAAAAAAAAAATAAGATTGTTTTTTCTGTAGAAAAAGACAGATATTTTTCTGTTAAATGAAATTATGTTGTTTTTTATATATACGTGTATTATAAATATTTTAGGGGTATTTATGTGTGTAAAAGAATAATCTACAAAACAACTTCATCTCCTAAGAAATTTTTTTTAAATTTTAGTGTTGTTGTTTTTATGTATTTATGCAATTTAGAATATTTTCATACATATGTTGTAATATAGAGAAAATAGTATGAGATGCAAAATATTCTTTTAAGAGGTATAGGATCTATTTTGAATTGATATTTTGAAAAAGTATACATTGATTAATAATACTTGTTAAAAATGACTCAGACGCTGGATATAGATACACGTATTAAGTTAGTGTCACCATTTGACAATAAAAAGAACAAAAACATTATATTTTTCTTAGAGGAATTTGATAATATTTTGAATTCGACAGATATACAGGAAGAAACTAAATTATTAATTTTAAAGGCTAAAATTACTGGGGACGCAAAACATATTTTAAGTAAACAGATTGAAACATATAACGAGACCAATTATAATTTATTTAAAAATAATTTGGTGGAGTTATTTGGTACAAAACTAAGCTTCCTTAATGCTCAGAGCAATTTCCTAAATTTAAAACAGGCCGCAAGTCAAACGATAGAGGATTTCATTTTGGAGTTTAAAAAGGGTGTAAAATCTTATATCGAAAGTGCAGGCGAAAATGTGGATAATAAGGAAGAGAATTTTATCGAAATCTTAAAAATGTCGAATTTTTTAAATTCAATTAGACAGGATATTGCACTAGATGTGCGTAAAAATGCGCCCAGGTCCTTCAAGGAGGCATGCGAGTTAGCAAAACTTATGGAAAGTGCGTATAATGAATCAAAGTTTGAGGAAATTAACGCAATAAATAAAGAAAACAAAGATCTTTATGAGAACATTATAGAATCAAGTAAGCAAAACAAAGAGCTAATCGAGAAATTAAAAGGGGAGATTGAAAAACTAAAAAAATCAAAGAAAAAAAACCATGCAATTAGAGATGATAGTGTTACGCGGAATAAGAAACTCTTTAATAAACACAATGATTATCAGGGTCCCCATTTCAATAACAATTTTCATTATAATGACTATGATAGATATTATAATGATTACTACAATTCATTTAATTACCCGACGCATTATGGGATGTATGATTATTCACAACCTAACTGGAATTCGGGAAATAGGGATTTTGGATATATTTCTGAGAATTATGAGCAAAATGGTTATCAATTTGAAAAGCGCAAAAAGAAAAAAAAATGGGCAAAGAAAACAGCGAAATCGGATCAAGATTCGGGATTTTCAGAGACGGAAATCGATAAAATAAATAAAACAATCGCAAATATAACAAATGCAGACAAAGATAGTCTGCCAATTATATCACTAAGTATACAGGGCGTCGAAATACAAGCGTTACTGGATACCGGAGCTGCTGTGTCCCTTTTATCACCTTCTTTATTCAAAAAAATTAAAGATACAAACGTCAAAATCAAATATTTGGGCAATCAGATCCAAATTAAAACTTTAACAAATTCAAAGATTTTTTTTAAACAATGTGTAAAATTAACTTTTCGATTAAAAGGTATATTCACAACAGGCACATTTTATGTCACTAATGATGATTTTGATAGGCAGTACCAAATGTTATTAGGGTACGATTATCTCAAAGAAAATCATATGATTTTGGATTTATGCAATAAAACATTAAAATTTAAAAATCAACAAATTAAATTAAACGTTGCAAGTGAAGTAAATAATTATGAAGTGAATAACATTACGCCATGTAATTCAGGGGAACATTCAAATAAAAGCATGTTTGCCATTACTAAAAATAGAATTTTTCTCCAACCTGAAGAATCGAAAATTGTAAAATTAAAATGCCCAGAGGATATAAATATGTCAGATATAATTATTTTTGACCCCATTCAAGAAAATAGTAAATTTTCATGCGAGACTTCGTTACACGAAGTTCAAAAAAATAATAACATAAATATTATAATAAAGAATAAACTGTTAGAAAAGTTAATTATTCAGAAAGGGACATTTTATGAAATAAATAATTTAAATATAGAAGATGTAAGAAAATTGCGAGAAGCAGAAATTAAAGAGACGGATTTCGATTTAAGCCATTTATCAGAGGAAGTACAACAAAAATTTCGAAAAATTTTAATGGGCAATGTTCATGCATTTTCAAAAAGTTATCAAACATTGGGGCAATCAGCGTTTGTTGCACCAAGTTTTCAATTGAATCATGAATTCCCGGTACAAGCTAAGCCATATAAATTGCCTCAGGCAGTAAGACAGTATGCGAAAAGGGAAATTGAACAACTGTTACAGGCTAAAATTATAGAGAAGACTGACTCCGAATATGCTTTTCCAGTTATTTTCGTTAGAAAGAAAAATCCGAGTAATAACCCGAATGCAGAACCCAAGTTTAGAATGGCAACGGACCTAAGACTATTAAACCAAATTTTACAACCTTATACTTATCCGATGCCGGACGTAAAAGACTTATTACAAAAAATAAGCGGTAAAAAATACTATACGGTGCTAGACTTACATAGTGCTTTTTTCCAAATAAATTTAAAACCAGAAGATTGCAAAAAATTAGCGTTTATTACGGAATTTGGAAAACATATGCCACTTCGTTTAGCTTTTGGCACACGAAATTCTAGCGCAATTTTTGCAGAAGTAATCGATAAAATTCTGGGACATTTTGACAAAAGCAAAGTATCATACTACATTGATGATGTGTTGATATCTGCAAATACAATAGCAGAGATGACGAAAACCTTAGAAGAAGTTCTACAGGTATTAATAAATCACAACATGACAATCGAACCTTCAAAAATGCAAAATCGAAAAAGACAAAAATAATAGAAGCACGAAGAGATTTGCTTTAAATCAAAATAAATTATTAATTTTGAAACCTGGTTCAGATAAAAAGGAGCTTTTAATTACCCCGGATTCATTAAAAATTGCAGCCATAGAAGAAGCTCATAAAGCGCATTTCGGATTTCAAAAAACTTATGATAATGTGAAAACAAGGCTTTTTTGGCACGGAATGTACAAAGACATTAAACAGTATTGTGCAAATTGTGTGCAGTGCCTCACATCTAAACAACACTCAACAATAAAAGTCCCTGTTAAAAAAATGGTGAAAGATCACGAAGTCGGTACAGTCCTGCATGCTGACGTCATTGGACCTTTAAACCTCACGTTAAGGAAAAACAGATACATTTTAATTATAATTGATTCGACATCGAGATTCCTGGAAGCTGTTCCCCTACGAAACGTAGAGTCACAGACTATATTAAATGTACTAAATAAATATTTTGCAAATTATGGGTTGTGTAAAGAAATTATCTTTGATAATGCAAAATATTTAAGAAGCGAAATTATGAAAGAATATTTGGAATCTTTAAACATACAAAGGAAATTTGTGAGTGTATACCGTGCGCAAGGAAATGGACTTTGTGAAGTTACCAATAAAATATTAAAAACATCAATTGTAGCTATGTCGAAACGCACTACGGAATGGGACATAAGACTGGATTTTTTTAAACTAGCGTATAATTCCTCGAAACACCGCGCTACGGGATATAGTCCCTCACTGCTATTTTTCGCAAGGGAAATAAAAAATCCCTTCACAGCCCATATTCCTTCTGAGGAAATATATACCCACTCTTATGTTAAAAGCAGAATACAGCATATGAAGGAAATCAAAATTCAATCCCTTGCAAACCAGGAGAAAATAATGCAAGAATATATAGATGAAGAGGCATATGAAAAAGTAAAGGATTTAAATTTGGGTCAAACAGTATATTTAAAATGTATTGGAAAACCAGGCGCATTAGAGCCAAAATTTCAAGGACCCTACGAAGTTACTAAAAAGTTTAGAAACTTTAATTATTTATTACAATATGTTCCAGATAAATCAATAGAGCCGATCAAACGACATATGGATCAGCTGTACGCTCCGAAATACGCAACAGGTCATACAGAGGCGGAAATTACGAATTTACAAGGGTCTCAGAAAAAAATTAAGGGTGATAAAAATTACAAAACTAAATGTGACATTTGTCAAAGAAAATCACACTCAACTGAAAATTGTTGGTTCAAATTGAACAAAAATACGAGTCAAAAGGGTGACAAACTTACTAAAACGCATTATAAAAAAAATAATAAATATTCTGAGAATATAGACCCATATTTAAAGTATCAAACAGACTATTATGATGAAAATATGTCGTTATATGGTTATACACCATATACAAACTTATACGGGGATGTTATACAAGATCATTACCCTTTCCCCCCTCCCCGATATTATCAATGGGATATGAATTGGTATTAAAAATAAATCAAAATGCATAATTAATCGAATTTCAAAATTTAAAAATTTTCAAAATTTAAAAATAAATTTTTTTCTTTTAGGTAAAAAAAAAATTGAAACAAAATTAATAACTTGCCTTTTTAAAATTCAAAATAATAATAAGAAAGGATAGGAACATGGGAACGCCAATTTGTCTCAGGGTTACAATATTGAGCAAATGTGCAGGGCGCACCCGAAAACATACTTATAAAATTATGTAATGTGCTTCACAAAACTTCACTGGAGCAGTGAAATATTTATCTCCAGGCAAAAGTTATATATATATTTTTTTTCTTTTCGAATATGAATTAGAAAATATAAAATCTTAACAAAGCCAAATAACATTAAAACTTAATTAATTTCAGAGTAAATAATGTTGGAGTAATTTTCAAAAAAAAAAAAAAAAAAAAAAAAAAAGAGAATTTTTTCTGTCTTCTATAAGGGTAGCCTTTGCTAATAGCCTTACAATTTAGATGACAAAATTTCAGAATTACTCTTTAAAATGAGTAGGTGTAAGCTATAGGTTCAGGGTAGTTAGAACAGCTTTATAGCATACTCATATATATATTTTTTTCTTATATAAATATATGGTTGACAAGGAATAAATTATTAGTGCACTCTATATTAGGATAGCGGTCAGCTATAAGCCTAAATATAATAAAATATACAAAAAGTGCTAAGATTTATTCCGGTAGTTCAAGTACAACTTATATGCTAAAGTCTAGAATTTAGACAGCAGGGATAAGTTTTATGAACAAAAGTGTTATAAAAAAATTTAAAAAAAGGATTTTGGTGTAGCACATTGGTTTTTAAAAAAACATATATATGTATAACAATGGACAAGGCAAGTTATTTCAACATGTTTGCACACAAAAATTATAAAAAAAAAAAAAAAAAAAAAAAATACACAAATAAATAATTGAAGTAAAATTAAAATTTTCTCACCAAAGGCTTTCTGTATAGGGTACAATTTTGGCCTACGGCTAGGTATGCACCAACACCAACAAAATATTTGTAGAAAATTTATCAATTCACAGATACATCAATATATGGTCCACCTAGGCATAAATTTCAGGATTCTTGGCTGAAAAAGGAATCGAAGAAAAAATTAAGTATGGTATAATTACTAGATGTTATGCTCAAACAATAAAATTAGTAATATTATATTGTAAAAAGCAGCATTTTGAGTTTTATTTAGGAAAATTTTGATTTTTAGGTTTTACACATTTATTGGAGTGTCTAGCTCAGTGTTTAGTTCCTAGATTTAATTAAAAAAAAATAATAAATAAAAATATAAGTTCGTGTTGTTTTCAAAATAAATAACAAAAGGTATAGCAATTAGCATTTACAGTTAAAATTTATGGAATTTTCATCAAAATTAACATTAGACAAACATAGTTTATATTATATTTAACTTGATAAGCTAATTTACTTTTATTAACGGTATTCAATTAGAATTAAAGTAGGCTTAAATTCAAGTTAAATTAATTAATAACATTGTTGTAGTGTAAAATTTTATGTAAGACTATTATATTTTTATTGTATATATAAAAATATGCAAATTTAACAATTAATAAAATGTATTAGCAAAATTATTTAATATAAATATTAAATGACATCTTGCTGAAATGAGCTAGAAATTAGATTTTTTTTTTTTTTTTTAAATGAAATATTTTATAAATTTATGTTAGTTTAGAATTTAAGCATTTTTTTTTCTCTTTACTTTCCCTTAGAATTAAATGCAATTCTAAATTTAACACATATAAATATACATAGTATTGATAAATTTGAGTGTGTGAGTTCATAAATTTTTTTTTTATATATAATTTGGCCAATTTAACATAAGAAAACAAAATAAATAAATAAATATATTTATATATATTGGCCTTAATTTTATTAAAATAGGTAGTATGGCTTAATAAATTTATTTACTTAATTTTTTATAGTACATACAGTAATTATTTTTTTAAAAAACTTAATCTGTAACAATTGGGTGTAGATATTTATGAGTATACAAAGATTCTTTTCTGCTGGCAGAAATTCTTTGGTTCGGCCGAGTACTCATGGGTTACTACATACGATGTTACGTAGTAATTATCATTTACTTTTGTTTTTTTTTTTAAATTATACAAGTGTATTAAGTACATTTTTTTTATAATTAAATAATAATTATTAATGTTGGATTAATAATAATAATCTAGTATCTTTTACTTTTTAAACATATCATTAAAGTTTAGACAGTAGAATTCACATACGGAATGTTAATGATAAATAAAATTTTGAATAAATAAATTTTTATTTCATTCAGTAAAAAAATAAATAAATATGAAAATTTAACAATCTTTTAAGATAGAATTGTTGGCTAAATAAATAATAATTTAAGACAAAAAAATTGTTCTCTTCTTCGTCAATGGCATTTTCTGACAACACTATTTAATAGTATTAAATGAAGGTGCATTTTTAAGGTCAGCGTAATGCATATTTTGCATTTTTGAGAGGCCGTAGAAGTCATTTTTCCGTGTTGTTTACATTTTAATAGTAAACAATATCATGAATCAAAATTTGTGTTTGTTAAAAAGGTCTAAAAATATACAATGTAATCAGTTAAAGAAAATTATATGCATTTTTTTTTAATCCTGAAAGGCAATTTGGTTTAGATTTAGACCTGAATGCATAAAAAGCCACCCTCGCTTCAGTTCCAGTATGAGGCAGGAGAATGCAGATGCTAGAATCGCCATTTTTCCCCTGCAAAATAATAAAAAAAAAGCAGAAGGTTTACATTAGATACGATACAAATACATACACTGTTTATGCATAGATTATGTTTAAAATTACATACAGGCATGCACAGTGAGTTAAGAAGAAAGTATATCAAGAAATTATACTAATTAATACGGTAATTACAAGCATGAAATGGTTTTAAATACATACCTTTGGGAAGTCGTAAAATTTTGTCACAGCACAATTCACCTCACAGAAAGCGATTAGTAGCTTGACCAACCCCTCGTTTCGAAAGAATCGGGGACGTTCAAAACTGGTTTTATTCAATCCTCCTTCTTCTTTTTTTTTTTCTCTCTTTCTCGTATCGGGTAAAGTTGGAAAGCATTGCGTAATGATATATTAAAGGAGATGAATTAGCTTGTACATTTTGACAGATCATACATGTTAGAAGTAACAAATAAATAAAATAATGTAACAAGTTTGTTACAATATTTTTTCTGATTATAATTTGAATACATCAGATTAATTATGTGAAAATATAACATGTCATATTACAAGCATTGTATTTACTTTTATTCAGTATAAAATGTGTTTTAGATAAAACACTGTGTCATAAGGTTGTATGTGATGAAATAATATGTCAAATGCGTATGCCATTATTTTTCTTATAATGAGGTTTATTTCGGCATATTAATTTCAGACAAAATTATAGCTTTGAATGTATTTTGGGCACTTAAACTGTAAAGTTACAAAATTAGTAAACATGTGTGTGGTAAAGAAAAAAGGCTTCGAGAAAGACGTCTGATTGTCAGTACAGAGGTCTTCTATAAATGTGAATGTCAACAGACAACTATGCTATCATGTGTTGAACTTTCTGTTATAAAACAATAGAAGAACTTCTTATAAAATATACCAGAACCATTGATAATTGAACTTTACAGTCTTCGCTCAAAAACTGTACACAGTCATACACAGTCATATGGACACGTACATTCCTTCAAGCTTTACAAAAAAAATAAAACCAGCAATCAGTTTTTATTTTTTTTTTCTTCCGATACCGGGAGAGATGCTGGGCAACATATAACTATGATATGTTCCCGCACCATGTTGGTTAAATCAAAGTAAAATTGCGTAATTTGTTATTTCTATTTGTATAAATATTTTTTATAAAATATAATTATGAGTGTAAAATTATAATGTTTATATATTTAAGTAAAATAAGAGTGTAAGTTCATACAAAAATTATTAAGTTGATTTTAAATAGTAAATATATATTTTTAAAAAATTGTTGTATTGTAAAATGAATGTATAATATTGAATGGAGTTCGGATCTCAGACAACAACAATACGCAGACGCCATGGTGTCGTTTTATGACAAGCCAATGGAACGTGGTGTATAATTAGAAGTCGTAAAATCATAAAAACGTTGGAATCAATTTATGGCCTCAATAAAAGTGTTGGGATAAATTTATGACTTTTCAGACCACCCAAACTTTAAGGCAGGTAATAATATTAAAGTATATGTAAGGGGCCATTTGCAGACTGCTAGCTAATAGGCCTATCGAAGTATAATAAAAAATCTTCTCACATCCAATAACAGTGGACTAGACAAAAATAGTTCCTCCCACTGCAGGAGCTGGTGTGCAAGAAGAATAAGTTTTGAAAAAGGATAGTCTGAAAAAAGATGTAGAGGATGCAAGAGCTCTCCTGAAAGCCCGTGCAATGAGTCCCGTAAGCCCTAGTAAAGCCCAGGCGAGATGGACATGTTGGAGCGAGCCTAATCCAGCCTAATCAAGCCTAATTGAGGTTGTCTTCCTGAGGTACCTATCGGAGTGAGCCTAATCAAGCCAAATTGAGGATGTCTTCCTGATGTACATATCGGAGTGATCCTAATCAAGCCAAATTGAGGATGCGTTCCTGATGACACATTGCCATGATCCTAAGCAACGCAACAACTCGGAATTTGACGAATAAAGGCCACCATCCCGTATATTAAAAGAAGGTACTATTTTAAACATTTTCTTTTACCACTTAAGATCATATGAAAAATCTTAAAAAATACTTTTCTGATATTTATGGTAGAGAGTTATCTGAGATCCGACCAAACCAATAATTAAATAAGATTAAGGTAATTTTAAAAATGAAAGAGAGTATTTCTTTTAGCAAAAAGAAACAATTATAATAATTAGAGTACGTGAAAATATTGTCTTTTTTTTAAAAAAGATTAAACATACTTAAAATAATGAGAAGCAAACAAAAGTGTTGCTTTCTATTTTTTGAATTAATATTATGTTTTTCTGTATATAGTAATGTTCAATGTAAATAAAATATTTAATCAAGTTTTAAAAAGTTTCTGTAATTATTTAATTAATAATATTTAAAGTGTGTCAATTCTTTTTTTTACAGCTTAAATTTTAGTTTAATTCATAAGTGGAAGAGTTCGTCTAAATAATTCACAACGCAAACTCTTAATTTTATTCGTAATTATTCAAATTTAATAATTACTTTTTGACGCGAATTATAATTTAATTTTATTAATTCTTCGCGTTGCTCTTCTACTAGAATGTAGGTAAATACGATCACTTATATTATTTAAATTTATCTAAGGTATATAAAACTATATACCAATTTGCTATGAGGTTGCTTGGATGATTTGGACCAATTAACAATTTTGAATATATTTAATAAAAAATAAACAGGTGTAATTATCTGTCCAGCAAAATAAAAGATTTGAGTGGGGTTATAAATGTTGCATTTTTGTAAATTTCTTATTTCTACAAAGTACTAAGAAAAAGATAAAAGATTTGAGTGGGGTTATAAATATTGCAGAAAATCTCTATAAATTCAAATTTAATTAATCCTTCTAAATTATTCAATCTTTCTAAAATCCTTCTAAAATTTATTAAACAATTATGTAAATCTTCTAATGTAGTATAAACAATTCACAAAAAATGCTTTAGAAGATAAAATTTTCAGGAATTCATAATTCAGTACATAAAGGATTAAACATTAAAAGTTAATTTCCCGCTATTGATACGTGGCCCAATAGAGAAATTTGTTCTACGTTAATACTAGACCGATGCTCACATTGGTTGGTTGTTACAAGTCGCGTGTAAAGTTTGTCTAGAAGCGATTGTTAAACCTTTGCCCATACCCCTAAAAGGGATTGAAGAAAGTAGAGAAATCTACAAAGTATTTACACTAATGCAAGTTCTGTGTTGGGTCTCTCTAGTACTGACGAATTTATGTAACGGTTGGATACGATCGTTAAACGTCGAGCTCACACCGTTTTACGGTGTGAAGAAATTGGAGAGTTATACAGAAGTGTCTAGTATAATACAATAGTGAAAACAACATAAAATAGAACGTTTTTTAAAATGCTTTTCGCGCATTATAACCCTTTTTATAATCGAATTTTTTAAGAAATGTTCTTCGCCATTTAGAACGTTTTTTAGAATGCTTTTCGCGCATATTCACCCCTTTTACATTTTGATGTTTTAAGAAATGCTCTTATAGATCATTTATTTATTATAACTACCATACCAACTTTCATGCTTCCAAACCCTTCAATAACACAAAAAATCGCATTTTTAAAACGTTTTTTGCTTCTGCACCCCGTTTGAGTTAGTGGCAAGGACTTAAGATATAGCCTATTTTCGTATGGTGACTAACACAATCCTTTTGATGCTATTACTTTTGAAATCGGTTCGGTAGTGCCAGAGATTACCTCCTACAAATAAACAATTTTTACCTGTTGCACTCGGGATATGTCTGAGTTGATCACATTCATATAAAAAACGTTTATTTATCAAATAAACTTTACTTCTTTGTAATATTAGTATAGATGAGTACCTGGTAAACCAAGCCTCGCTCGGTGCGTTTTTCAACACACTTTTTTTTTTTAACTCACCCTGTTTTTTGTATGTAAAAATGCAATTTTGTGATCTATTTTTAACATACAGTGTCGTCGAAAAATAATGCCTAGATTTTAAATAACTTTCACAAAAAAAACTATGAAAGGGAATTTATTGTCTTTAGTCTTATAATTTGCGCCTAAAAATAATTTTTTTCTTCATACCTTAGTATGTTTCAATGTGAGCACCGTTCGGTGTGCACCAGGAGCAAATGTGTGCAACGTGAGCACCAGGAGCAGTATGACCTGGATAAGTTCTCCAAAAAGCCGGTGTACACTGACTATTGACTTTGACTTCACATACCAAATCACGTACTGTGCTTTTTGTTACACGATCAACATCGTACTGTGCTTTTTGTTGCACGGTCAACATCGTACTGAGCAGCTGCAGTCTGGCGCGTCGATTGACCTTGACGACCGCACAACTAATCCACATAACACGGACACGCAAACGAATTCTGGTGAACAAAAACCAAAGTTGCGTTCACCAGTTATTGTGTAGTGAAATAATTACTCATTTAACATAAAAGGTTTCGATGTTATGATTTTTTTAAATCTAGGCATTATTTTTCGATGACCCGCCTGTACTTCTTAATAGGCTCGAATTTTAAAAATTACAACACAGGCGTGTTGTAAATAACAGTACAGCTTGTTATTATTTTTAGAGCCTAATCTCTATAATAATTACCCAAGTCATGTGACAGTCATCCAGTGTTGGGTACGCTCACAAAATAAACGAACTAATTCAAACTCAAACTCAATTTCTCAAAAATGAGTCAAGTTCACGTTCAAATTCAAAATTTCTGGAACGAACTCGTTCAACTCAAACTCATCTATGAAAGTGAGCGAAATTCACTAAAAACTCTTTTTTTTTTTAGATTTTTTTTTTTTTTTTTTTTTTAGAAATTTTTGTCCAATTTTACAAAATTTTGTGAACTAATCTTCTGGTTATTCGATGTAAAGGTCTTCATGGGCACGGCCCAATTTTCCTTTCTAATACTCGCTCCGAGCCTGGTTTGGCAATTACTTATTTCTAGAGGTTCGGAACGAGATGGGCCGGGACCGGAACTGGATTTACATTCCGACCCAAGCCGGGGCTTGACTGCATTTTTCTTGAGGTCTGAACTAGCAAAAATTTTCAGTCCCCGTTCCAACCCAGTTCATTCGAAAATCACTGGGCCTATACTCTGGCCTATCTAGTAAAAATATCAGTAAAATTTGGACCGGCCCAATTTTTTAAAAATTTAAATGCACGCATTTTTAAATCGCTATTATCCCACAATTAAAATGCATGAAACTAGCTGGTATTGTTGTTCAGAAACTATGTAACTGAGCTGTTTTTCCCATTTTTTTTTTCTTTGCAAACGCAAACGATCGTTCAGAAAATAGTGTCAAAGTGGACATTTTGAACCGAATTTCCGCGCGAAGGAAGGAAGAGCACTCAAAAGCGGACGAAAAACGTGTTTGTCACGTGATCAAAATCTCTTATAGCTCAATAGATAATTGATTGCTCAAAACATGAAAAAAAAAAACAGTTCAATTCCAAATCACTTCCATGGCCAGGCTTTCCAATTTTATACCTTTCCGTTAAAAAATGAATTTGTAAATGTGTCAAAACGTTTTGCGCTTGTTGAGCAGAGGAGTTAAGAACAGCCTTAATGACACTTCATAAATGATATTTATTATGTTAGTCTTTAAAAAATAAGTTTTGCAAACAAAACACTTTTATTAAATAGAAGAACTTTATCAGATGAAACTAAAGAAATTAATGTTTATTTTGTTCAAATTTTATATTTGAGTAAGTGGATTTCATCTTTCGTTTCAAATTGCTATTTTTCATAACAATGTAATACATTTCACAAAAATAACTTATTGATTTTTCACAAAATATGGTAATCCTTCCCCCCCCCCCAGAAAAAAAAGGGGGGGGGGAAGCTTAATCGAATGCCGTCTATATATCTTTTAAAAATAATTAAAAATTTATTGAATCATAATGTATATTTTCCCATTTGTTGAAAATTTATCTTATATATGATGCCTGATTTTTTTTTAAATGCCTGTGTCTATTTTAAATGTGAAAAACCTTTTTTAGTGGAAAAATTACTTTAGACGTATAGTGAATGCCTATGAAGTAAAATCTTTCATTAATAAATTGTCACCGCGTTATACATTAAAAAATACATGTGTAAACTATATTTATACATATAGTTTCTTATTCTAATAAATACATACAACACATTGATGCTAGAAAGGTCAAATAATTAAAAATAATTAAATAAATCATTGTATATTTAAGGATTTGTGATTCATCCCCAAATTTAAAGTTGATAGCATTTTTCTACCGAAAAAATAAATCTCTCTAATTTAGTGGAAATCTGCATGAAAAAGGTTACTGCTTTTGATTCGAAAGAAAAGGGAAGATGCTTCCCAACAATTGACAAATTGATTGAAAGCGGACCCACTGTTCTTGTTTCCCAGAACCGTCCTTCCTCTGTCCTTTTCAACAACTTTCGTCAATAGTTGTTGTTTATGACGGCCAATTATCTACACGATGGGTATGGGCCCGAAGGGGAGGGAGTGCCCTCCGTGGGGGGTCATTCTAAGGGAACCTAATCCGCATTACGCAAGGAAATCCAAGGTTCGAAGGAAATCACCTTTCATCAATAGAAAGATTTTTTTATTCATACCATAGTAGTTTACCGATATACAATTAGATAACTGAACTAGCAGCGACATTAGCAAGACTAGCAACGTTTTATCTCAAATGATACTTCAAATAAGCCGTAGGCTTTTTCGTTTTCTTTTTTTCCATCCTTTTAAAATGGATATAATAAGAAATTCACCAATTACTTATAGTCTGTGCAACAAAGTACAAAAAAAGTATCTGGCGCCTCCTCTTGTAATGGTATTGCTTAGATAATCTAACTGAACATGACTTTTTGTCCTAATATGGAGTTTTTCCTTTATATACTTACTTCTATTCTTTTCTTATACTAGTCTGGCCCAGCTAAAAATGAACTGCAGTTTTTCTACAGAAGTGGAGTATTTTTGATGTTTTTCTATAGTCAACTATAGATTTTCTGTAGTGCAATCTCGACTATAAAAATACTTTAGAAATTCTACGGCTAATGTGGCGTAATTTTGTGGTCCTTTATTTAAAAAATTCTCTGTGCTATTAACCTCAAAAATACTATAGTTTAAGTGAAGTCATCATAAACTTTTTAAAATAATGAGATTTTGCGTCTGTAGTAATACAGCAGTATAGAAGTAATTTTATCTCTTTAATTTTACCAGTTTCTCGTCTTTCTCTTAGTGTTTAATTATTTTAGTTGGCCGAAAGGAATAATTTTTATTATGTGTTTAATCAGAGAAAAAGAAAATTTAATTAAAATTAAATTTCAAAATCCGGGAGGGAATGCCGTCCTCGGGTTACAGCTCCCCCACCCCCCCACCCCCCTCCCAAAAAAAGAACTCTTTTTAACCTGACTTTAAGATAAAATTTAAATACATAAACATAAAAAAAAAAATCGACCGAAAATTAACTACCAAGAGTGAGATATAGGGGGGTGAATCTCTCCCCAACAGAAAATTCTTAGTTTCTGTTTAATTTTAAGTTATTCGGAATAAATAAATTTTACTATATTTGTCAAAATCGGAGAAAATAAGATATTTCCGTTAATTAAATTCCAGACTTCAGGCATGGCAATGGGCCTTCTACTCCCCCCCCCCCTCCTTAACGGAATTTTTTTTAATTTCTTTTATTTTAAAATATTGAAAAAGAATGAATTTTACTATGCATTTCATAAAATAAGAAAATTTAATTACTTAAATTTCAAAATTCAGGGAAGGGAAAGGGCTTTTTTCTCCTATCCCCCCCCCCTTCTCCCGCGCAACTGATATTTCTGACATACTGCTTCTTTTTTATTTTAAGTTTCTGCATATAAATAAATTTTACTATGTACAAAATCGGAGAAAAAGAAAATTCAGTTACATATATGTTTCAAAATCCAGGGAGCGACAATGACTCCCCTAGGCTCCATTCTTTTAACGGAAAATTTTGGTTACCCTAATTTTTAAGTTACTCGCAAAGAATAAATTTTACTATGTTATTCAAAACAGGAGAGAAAAAATTGGGTTATTTAAATTGAAATATCTAGGGAGGGGTAATTGGTTTCCTATGCCACCTTCCCCTAAACAGAAATTCTTGTTTCCTTTTTTTAAGTTACTCGAAAAAAATAAATTCTCCTATGTTTTCAAAATAGGAAAAAAAGAAAATTTAGTTTGTACAATTTCAAAATCCAGGGAAGGGCAATGGGCCTCCTATACCGCTCTCTCAACTGAAACTTTTTAGTTCCTCATTTCACTATTTCAAAACCAGTAGAAAAAAAAATTAGTTACTTATATTTTAAAATCCAGGGAGGAACAAATGACTGTTTATAACACCCCCCCCCCCGCCTCCTCCTAACGGAAAATTCTTGGGTTTTGTTTTTTTTTTTAGTCACTGTAAAAGAATAAATTTTATTATGTTTGTCAAAATAAGAAAATAAAATTAGTTACTTACTTCAAAATCTAGGGAGGGGTAGTTGCTCTCCTATGTCCCCCTCCTCCCCTAAACGGAAAATTCCTGCCTCCCTTTTTTTAAACTTACTCGAAAGGAATAAATTCTAATATGTTTTTCAAAAGTAGAATTTTTTTTTACTTTAATCTCAAAATCTAGGGAGGAGGCATCCACCCCCCTTTTTCTTTTTCATAGCACACCCGGACCCGGATTTACTAAATGCACAATTTGCCCTTCTCGTTCTCCCCGAAAAGACATGACTCCCCGTTCGTATGAAAATTACTTCTACTTTGTAAAAACGAATGAAAAAAAAAATTCTTATTAAATATTTTATTTTAAATTTACATTGGAATATTTGATTATTGTTCACGAAGCTGAGGCTGCATTTCTGACTGTAAATAAATATTTATTATTTAAATTAATTTTTAATATAATAATTGATTTAATAATTATTAATAATATTTATAATTAATAATTATTGATATTTAATATAATATTAATTATATATTACATAATATGAATAATATAGTATAATTTAAATAATTAATAATAATTATTAATAATATATAATAAATTAACATCATTTAAATAATATTTTTTATCCTAAATTCTGTCCGGTATGCAGATAGATTTTGCACTGTTAGCGAAACGAGATTGACCAATCAGAAGCTCGCATTTCCCGAACTTTTCCCTGTTTTAAGGAAGCAAGTTTTCTGATTGGTCAATCTCGTTTCGCTAACAGCATAAAATCTACCTGGATTCCGACGGGTGAAGCAGTAGTGCTCGTACAACTCAACTTTCGATCTAGGCGGAATGTTTTATTTACAACGAGATTTACAATACATGTGACTCGCGATTCTGCTTTCGTCTTATTTTTCATAACCCCTTTTGTTCGTATTATACTTTCGCGTTAATTATTATTATTATTTTTTAATGAATGTCAATAACCATAACATTGCGAATATTATGTACCGAGCTAATTTTTTAAAGAACTGACACCATGCCCGTTCGGTTTTTGCGTTCGTATAGTATTTTTTTAAATCTGATTTGTCCGTATAATACTTTGATTATTATTTTAGAATGGATATGTAAGATTGCTAAATTATGTACTGAGCTAGATCTCTCAATTTGAAAGGACTATTATATTTCCAAAAAACTGGGCCCTTTTTAAAAAATTCGGATATACTATTCAACAATAGAAAATAAAAGTCGCACCAATAAGATATTTCGGAGGAGGATTTGTAGGCGCAAGATACTATATATATATATATTTTTTTTTTTTTTGGCTTTTCTTTAAAGAATAATAGAGGTGTAGCTAATTAAAAGCTAGTTAGTGTAAATTTAAATAATTTATTGTTACTACAAAGGAAAAGAGTTCAAAAATCAATTTAAGTTTTTTTTTGTGTGTGTATTGTTCGGGTTATTTAATGTAACTTTTCAAGTAGTGCTGCTGGTTTAACATTTTAAAACAATGTGCATGACTTATTAAATTTTGGAATAAAATTAAATTTTAAAAGTAAACAGAAAATGTATGTTTTCAGACAATGCAAAAATCTTACTTTTTTTTTTTTTTTTTTTTTTTTTTAATCTGCCCACCCCCAACTGCTGCTGAAGATTAAACTCGAAGCCACAACGGTCGTCTAATGGCCTGGAACTAACCCTTCCCACTTTTCAATGTTTTTATTTTAAGCAATTTCTCTTTTAAATTTTTCCGGTGACTTTAAAAAAAAATTCTGCCTCCAGTCGAGTGGTGAGTATTGATTAGAGTGTGTGCATGAATGTTTCTTCCTTAGTATACGCTAGTACTAGGTATTCGATGCTCAGCAATTCTGCAAAGCAGCACTCAATAGACTAGTGTAATAGTCGCACCCAGTGTTGATTTCAGGGGGTGGCCCGGGGGGGGACATTCCCCCCCAGATCAATGAGATGTCTCCCCCGGAAGATTTGAGATTTTGTGTTTTCAATGGTCAAAAAGTGCAATTTCCTCCCCGGAACTCTATAATGTCCCCCCCCCCCCTGGAGCCACAAATCCCTCCCGGAGAAAAGTGTCTGAATTCAACACTGGTCGAACCCCTGATTTGAAGCAGAAAAAATCGTCAAACTATTTTCTTTTCATAAATTGGATGGATGAAAAAATTATGAAAGATTGGGTTCGCAACGTTTGGAAGAAAAGGTCTGGAGCATTGCTCAAAAAACCAGCCATGCTGGTACTTGATAGTTTCCAAAGACATTTTGTTGATGATGTAAAGAAAAAACTTTCAGAAGGCAAAACAGATCTTGTGATAATTCCCGGAGGAGTCACAGAGATTCTGCAAGACAATATAAGACGAGTATATGGATATTGGATAATCAAAGGATATTGGATATTACAAAGCTTGACTTTAATGACAAGCGATATACCGTAATTTCGGGTGTATAGCCCGCAGATCAAACAATTCAGTTTGGACCCAGAAATTTTATTCAGTATTTGAAGACCAATATTTACCGTGATCTAAAAAGTTACATTTTATTTAAAAAAATTTCTGGGTCGAAACACGATTGTTTGATCCGCGGGCTATACACCGGAAATTACGGTAATTTCAAAAAATTTTAAGAAGATGGGTATCTTCGACGATTTGGACGGAAGCGAAGATAACATTTTATGGAATGACGGAGATTCTTCAGACACCGACTCGCATTACAATAGTAATACTGAAACCTTTAGTAAAAGAAATTTATTACGAGAATTTTTTGTTCAAATTTTCACAAAGATTATTTGTAACTTTTACATCTATAAAAATATTACCATAAAAAGAAAAATGGTATTTAATAAACATCACATAATCTGGAAACATTTGGTAAGTTACTAATTTTATTATGTGTTTTTTTATACCAGTAATGTTTCAGCAGCATTTCAGTGTACAATATTATGCAGTAGATTTCTCCGCATAATAGTCGCATCTAGACTTTCGCAATAAAAAATTGGCTAAAAAAGTGCGACTATTATGCGAGTAAACACAGTACTATACAGTATGAAGTCCATTTTTGCAAAGAATCTCTACTACTTACTTAAGAGGTTACTTCACTCACATGAAAACGCCTGCCCTGTAATATTAATCTTATAAGAAATTTTTTTTAAGGTATCTCATTTGCATTTCCATATTTTGAAATTATTCTGTTTGCCAGCTGAGGTCGATCTTTACAACAGCCGTTTTTTACTTTCTTGATTTTTTTTCTGAGGCTATTTTTGTCTGAAAAAGATTAACGTCCTCATAAAAAAAGGCTATTTTAGAGTTCGTCTTTAGTTGCCCAATGCAATCAAAATCATGTAAAAACATGGGAATGCAAAGGAGATATTTAAAAAAAAATCTCCAAAGGATTAAGATTAGAAAGTGCATGTACTTGCATGGGCACAGATGTCATATACGGGCCGGGGGATTTTCCGACGCCAGTTTGGCGAAAACATCAACAGCATAAACAACAACATCCGTGTTACCATATCAAGCAAAATAATGACACTTTGGCGCCAGTTAAGTACCCGTTGAGTATATGACATTGGTGTCAGGCCCGGTAGCAGAAAGTTCGAGATGGGCGGCGGTCGTCGCAGATTTTCTTTTCTCTTTTGCAGATTCTTTTTCATCAAGCCTTTATTTTGCTTCATATTATGTTTAGCTCTTTCTTATTTAATACAAAAAGTTGAGATTATTATTAATAACAATTTATAAAATACCTAAAAACACTACAGGTAAGTGATTGTTTGATTAATTAACACTTCAATTGTAAAAAATATTTTACCTGCAGATTATTTTTTGTCCCTGAAGTATCTGTCGCAATATGGAGAATTTTCTGCTCCGGGGGCGTCAAGTTTATGACATCTGTGCCCTTGCGTGAAAGTGCATGAGCGAAGTAGCAAAGATGAATTTCACTATTTTGAAATTGTTAAGGGTGGAGTTTCTTCTAGGTTTAAGACAGGGCAGTCTGCTACCGGTGAGAAAGGGCATTTTTTAATTCTAAAGGGCATGTTTTGGATTCTTTAGGGCACTTTTCGCATTCTTAAAGGTGGCACAGTAGCATTCTTTTGATTTTTAAAGCCTTTCAAGACAACATCGAGTCAATTTTTACTATGCAAGTAAATTTTTTAATTCAAAAAGGAGAAAGGGCAATTTCTTTTACTGAGTTGCAAGAATTGTGCAAATTTTTTGGATGAGGAGCAAGAAGGGTGCTAATCTTTTGAATGAGGGGTGCTATTTTCTAAACCAAAACCCTCCCCGCCCTTCCTAAACTGTCTGTTCGAAACTCTGGTAGGAGTGCATTTTGCCAATTTAAAAAAAAGGGTAAGGCACAGCACCCGTAAAAAATATTCTGGAGGGAACACTAAATAGTAAAATATATTTAATTTATAAGTAGTATTACAGCTCCTAGATTTAAAGCCGGATTACCATTTCACCAGTAAGTAATTTATTTTCTTTTTAAGAACATAATTGCACTTGATAATTTCTTTAATAAAGAAGTTCTGTTTCTATGTTTTGCGAAGCTTCGTGTGTTTTGGTTTTGTTAACTGCATTATTTTACGTAATTTTCTTTTGTTTACATTGTTTAAATCAAAGTACACATGGGTGGTGTTTACATTATGCCAGTCAAGAAGTATCTCCTTTATAACAAAATTAACGATTTTGTTCTCTACAACCGATTATCAAATTTTGCAATATTTTTTATGAATGATTTGTGAATTTCGTATTTTCATTCTAAGACAGAGTCACAAAACTTCCATTTTTTCCAACGTCTGATTGAAAAAAATAATTAACTTTTGATCTGCGACTAATTGATGAATTTTGAGATATTTTCATGCAACTGACTGACAAATTTTGCAAATTTTCTTTCGAAGGAAAGATATGACATCTGTTCCCATTAAATTACTTATAATCTTGACATTAATGTAAACATTACCCTTAATCTCTGATTCATCTGATGTAAACAAACAGCCATTATTTGTGACATTAGTTGTAGATTTGTCCCCAAACCACTAATTTATAGGCATTTTAGAATTTTTTCAATTAATAATATAGAATTGTGTTTGCTTGATGTTTATATATGAAATTATCTAAAAATTAGGGAGCTTCACATTACTTTTCTTCTCAAGTGGGCACACATAGAAAATAGTGTCAGAATGAACAAAGTAACAACTGTTCTTATGACGTAATTTTCTTTGAAAAAGTTTTGTTACGTGCAATTTTATTTAAGGAAGTTTTGGGATTTTTTTAAAGAAAAATTATATGTGACTTTTATCGTATTTTATGAAATTCATATTTTCAAACTTGCATCGATAATTTCAGTTCTGTTCAATTTAAGAAATTTGACATATTGTATCTATGTTTGCTCTATGTTTTTTTTTTTTTTTTTTTTTTTTTTTTTTTTTTTTTTTTTTTTATTGTACTGAAATCTATCAGAAAAATTTGAGTAAAATATTTTTATAAATTCCATCCTTCAATTTAAGTATAATACATTATTAGCATTATATATACTATATATGATGTGGGAACACTGTATCTCCTGACTGAATTTATCCCTGTGCATTTGTTATGGTGAATACTTTTCATTACGGGTGTTCTCAAATCCAAAGGGGCAACTTTATGACATACGTTTTAAATTATTTTTGTTTGGAAACGCATGAAACTATTTAATCGAAAGATGCTTTCAGACGCTACTTTGCCGCAGAAACGCGGAATTCCGCTTTTTCAGCAGTGAATTTTATTATTCCCGGGATCGATGCAAATATGCATTAAAATTTGTTGACATTTTTAATGAGGGAAGGCTTGTAGTGGGAGTGTATGAAATATAACAAAAACGCGAGTACGAACCGCACTAAATTGAGCAAAATTGTCAAAGGATCATGGAAAAAATGCAATTAATGTCAAAGGATCATGGGAAAAATGAGATTTTCGTCAAAGGATTACAGGAAAAAATGCGACTTCAGTAAAAGGATCGCTGGGAAACGCAATTTTCATCAAAGGATCGCCGGGGAACACGATTTTCATCAAAGGATTGCCGGGAAAATGAGATTTTCATTAAAGGATCACGAAAAAGACACGATTTCCATCAAAGAATTGCAAAGAAACGTGATTTTCGCGGATAGACCATGTAAAATATGAGAATTTCTTCAAAAGGTCGGGCGAAATGCTCGAATTTCATTGAAAGATCGTGTAATATGCGAATTTCTTCGAAAGGTCGTGGAAAAAACGCAAATTTCGTCAAAGAATCACAAAAAAATATGATTTTTGTCAAATGATCGCAGAAAAAATGCAAATGTCCTTGAAAGATCGTGGAAAATGTGCGAATTTCTTCGAAAGATCTCGCGAAAAAATGTGATTTCCGCCAAAGGATCGTGCAAAATATGCAAATTTCGTCGAAAGACCATGTAATATGCGAATTTCTTTGAAAGGTCACGGAAGAAACACGAATTTTGTCAAAGAATCGCGAAAAAATGTGATTTTTGTCAAATGATCGCAAAAAAATGCGTATTTCGTCAAAGGATCGTGTAAAATAAGCAAATTTCTTCTAAAGGTCGTGCGAAATACGCGAACATACCTGGGACAAAGATACTATCTGTTCCACAAGTTCTCCTATTTCTAACCGAAAAATAATACTATTTTATTTTCCGATTGAGGTGTTCTTGCGGTCTGGGAAAAATTTTGATCCTAATTATAAGTGTTTGCAGTTATTGGGCTTTTATATTTTCGGCCCAGGGCATTATATTTTTTCGTTGCGAGTGGGGTTCTGGATTAGTTTCGGGTCGAGTTGACTATGATTTTTCGGGTTCGGATTGGATTTTAACTCTTGTAATTCGGGTTCGGGTTGACCAGATTTTTCAAAAGTATCCAAAATATTTTTTTATGTTAAAAATCTATATACAATAAGATCTTCATAATGGATACTCCCGAAAGCACATATCTAGTTAGCGAACACTTTTGCAATTCCTAATACTTATAATATATTTATATGCTTATATCGCTAATTTGGGCATCTCCCAATCTACACACTTGTAACATGTGTATGTGTGTATAAACTATCACAAGTATCAGGGCCGAAACTAAGGTGGGACAGAGGGGGCATGTGCCCCGGGCGCCAGAACGAAGGGATGCCAAATGAAGGATTATACCCTTGGAATGGATCATTTTCTTCGGATGGACTGGTGGCTTCCATTATTTTTCCCTCCTACCAAAAGTGTCCCTTGATAAATTGCTTCCTCATAGGAACTTATATCTTTTCGCAACAAACCATGGTCCCTTTCCTGTCTACTTATCAAAGTTTGGAAGAACGGACTCTGACAGATGCACATGTGGGCAAAGTGGTGATTCTCTACATTATATCTCCGAGTGTACTTTGACATCCTTTTACCACCTTCGTAAACCTAGTTCACTTTTGAACCACCAGTGGTTCAGAATCGTGCTCCAAAACCCATCATGGCAACAAAAAAAAAATAATTGAATGTATAAAACTAGTTGAAAACAATCAACATCTCTTCCACCTTCCTCCACTGGGTCCGGACGCTTAATCCCACCCTGTTTTGGAGTTGATCAACACTATCACATGGACATTTATATATTAAAAATGAACTGGAGAAAAGCTTTAGATAATTAGTTTAACTCTAGCAACTTTCCATCTATACAAATAACGTTTTATTTAAATTAGAGCTGTTTTCTTGCACTGTGTTTTTATTATTATTATTATTTCTATAATTTTCATAAAGCAAAATTTTCTTTTCTTCATGGTATTAGTGCTCTGCAAATGTTTGAAGAACGGTGTTGATCGAAGAACGGTGTTGATCGAAGATCGGTGAAATTGCTCGCGTCAAACAGAATGTTGTTGTAGTATATACTCGTATTTCATATATTTATGTATTTTTAGCAGCACTGTACTCTTGTTCTATCATTGTGTTCTTCTATATATATATATTTTTTTTTACAATCATTCAAGTACTGTAAAATTATGTAATGTTAATCGTGGGGTCTTAGTGGTTGTAAAATTAAGACTTCTCTCTTAGGCGAAATTTCACTAACATAATTAGTCGACTCAGTTTAGCCAAGAAATCATTCACTCTTGTATCTTGGGCATTACTAAGACTTCACGTTTTTTTTTCCCTTTCCCTATTTATTGTATTAATATTAAGAGGCATATCACAAATCATTTTTGTAAAATTTTCTTGGCACTCCCAGAACAGATTGGGTTGCCACTTGTGAAATAATTGTATGATCATTGTTCTTCAAATAAATAGGGGTATCCCTGTTGGGCGGGGCTTGCAGAGCTTAAGCCATATGGTAGGCCTCTCCGCCTGACCTGACCTGTGGTTTCCATTATTATGAAACAGCCATTATAAATGAAGTGTTAGGTGAAGATGAAAGAGCAGACGTAAAAAGTTAGTGCCCTGATTTTCTAGTCAGAATAGGAAAAAAAATGGCCAAAATTTTTTTTCTCTTTCATCTTCACCTAATATACTTCATTTATAATGGCTGTTTCATAATAATGGAAGCCACCAGTCCATCAGAAGAAAATAGCTCGGTTAAAGCGGAGACTCGGTTAAGCGGAACTCTACTGTATATTTCATTTTAAAAATGATCTTTAGAATCTTTTTGTTGGTATTCAGAGGGGGGGGGGGGGTCATGACCCCCGTGACCTCTTCCTTGGATCCGCCATTGTAGATTACGTAGTTCAGTATTACATATTTTATTATGACATATTTTAAATTTAAAAATAAGTTGGCGATTAGAAAATTGGTAAAATTCTCTTTGTACATATACTTTGCGATAGAGCGGAGGGGGGGGAGGTGTTTGCCCCGGGTGCAAAAAATGCTAGTTTCGGCCTTGACAAATATCATGCATGCTTTTTTGTTGTGTATCAAAAATTAAATGTTGGCACCATTTTTCATATTCCGACAGAAGAAAAATTGTTCTTAATGTACCGTAAAAAAGGAATAATCTATGGTCACATTTTTTATAAATTTTATTTCTTATGCAGTAATTTGAATATATACTCATTCATACACTAAAACATATTTATTTTCATCTGAAACACAGTTTTGCCCAAACTTTTTATGAAAATGCAAACAACCGGACTTCCAAAAGATCTAACTATGACTTGCAAGGGTTATTCTAGGCTACTCAACCGCAAAAAGAATATTAGAATCATTAAAACCTGGAAACAGAAATTTATATACAACCTGACCCGATGCAAGACTCTATTCAATAATCCCGATGTCTCTATACTATTCAGAGGTTCTACTATATTTGAATATTAAAACATAAATTTTATGAAAAGTTGAATATTAAACACTTGTCTTTTTTTTTCTAAAAAGCATAAAACTGGTAGTAGAGATATAAATGTAGGTTACTTTTGACAATTGCATTAAAACATAATTTCCTTTCCTTTCATTTCGGAGTCTGCACGGGCCGGGCCCAGGCTTGGTAGTATTATCATTCACGGCAGTCGGGCCGGGCCCAGACCATACTTTTTTCTGAAGGCTCGGGCCGGGCCTAATCACTACTCTTTCCGGGCCAGGCTCCGTCTTTTTTCCTGAAGGACCGGACAGGGCCTAACTTATTTTTTCCTTACCAAACCGGGACTTGTATCATTCTTTCTAGTCTTCACGGGCCTAAATTTTCAGTCCCAGTTTTGACCTAACCCGTATGAAAATCATTGTCTCGGCTTGGCCTGGTCCATTCAAAAATCAGTAAAATTTAGCATGACCCAAAAATTTTTGCAAAAAACGCATACATTTTTAAATCGCCATTATTCTACAATTAAACATTTAATTTTATTCTTTATAAAGAACTAGTTGCGTAGCAACCCGTTGTGTTGCTTTTGAATTGCATGAGACAATCCATCTTTTTGCGAAAAATGAAATCTTAACTTTATTGTAAATTTAGAAAGCCATTGCAATATTAATTTTATTAAATACAATATTTCAAATAATATGTTATATTTACAATTTAAGCCAAAACTTTCCCAATAAAAATGCACATATTCTATAACTTTATTTGCCTAGAGCTTTTTGCTCATCCAAGATTTTGCTTCAAATTTCGGAGTTCGTAGAAATGATGTCATTTGGGTCAACTTATACAAAAATGAATTTGTTTGGACGAATTTATTCAGAAGCATTTTATATTTATGAATTCAAATAAATATTTAAAGAATTTTTTTTTCTCGCTAAAACATTTCTCTTTTTTATTTCTCGCTTTTTCGCATTTTTAATGTCCGCTTCTGAAATGTTTTATTAGCCATCGTAAGGCAATGGTTGAAAATCTACTTTACGACTTTAAATTAAATGAAAATAACGTACGATGTTTTTTTTTCTTTTGACGTCAACAGAATTTATCTCAATGCTCCAGTCGAGAGTCGAATTTGTGTTTCTAAAATAAACGGATTCCTGAAGCTTGAATATGTGTGAGTTCGTATTTCGTGAAATTTTCTTGAAAACTACAATCCTTTTTTCACTATTTATTCAAATATACGTTAATTTCAATTTAAAAATGATTTCAAACAATGATACCTAATAATCCTTGTCATTTTCCCTTTTCTCTCTTTTATCCACAAAATGGAGCAATTTTAGTTTCCGCCATTACAGAAATGTCATCAAAAATAACGTAAAAAATTATATCTTGAAAAGTAAACAAATTTTAAAATTCTACGATTACGTTTAACATCCTCGGATCCATGCGGATAACTGGCGATAGTTTGATCACCCAACATTCCATATTCTAGGAGGAACAGCTGTGAAATACAAATGGACAATCACTTTTTAATATAATAGAATGATGAAGTTTTAATTTCGCTATAAAAAATTAGTCAGGGACTAATGCTGAATTATTTATATTATTTAAAGTGCAAATGGCTTAATCCGTAATGGAGCCTGTACGCAATGCATATAGATTAAAAAACATTATTCTTGAAAATTATTTAAAAAGACATAATAAATAAATCAATTAAGATAAAGTTTTCAAGAAACATTTGAAAGTAGATTTATTCCCCTGTATAATGGGTGTAAAAATTGAAGATGCGCGATGTTTAGAAATTAAAAAAATTGCAGTAGCAAAGATTGCAAATCCGACATTTAATCGTCAAGCGTTGCCATTCTCAAAAGGACGTCAGCCGTACGCATGGACATATTTTTCCTTTAGATAGATTTTCAAACGTGAAGTTCCGTTTGTCAGCTAAAACTTTGCATGTGAAAATGTATTCTTTTGGCTTGAGGGTCTAATTTCAGTACCGCGAAGTACAAATTCCAGAAACTGATGTCTTTTAGATGTATTCGTGTAAAAATATATAGTTTTATCAAAGAAAAGGATTGTTTTCTTTTAAATATGGCACTTGCTGAAGTATTACGTCAAGTGTCTCAAATTCGGTATCAGCCGAATGAAAATATATTATAACATTAGCTTTATGAGCGAAAATGTTTTTTAAATAGTGACGTCATTTTCTGTTCAGACTTAAAATAAAGTTATTTTTAATTGTAATGAGTAAATGGTATCAATACGGATAAATAAACCCCAATATTTCTTTTTTTTCTGCAACAGTGGAAATAATACTAGACCCTAGGGAGAGTCCTAACTACCGTGCAAGGCACTCTCGTTACCAGCGTTTATCGACTTCGGCTGTTGTAGTATTTTCCCAGTGTGCTTTGCGCTAATCAGCTGTTGATGTGCGAAAGTTAAAAACGAAACTGTAGGTTGTTTATTTCTGTGAAATTTGTTTAACTCTTAGCTAGTTGGTCTAATTATGATAATTGAAGTGTTATATATCTTTCAGTTATCTTAATTATGTCTGCTAGCTGAATTAGGATTAATGCAAAGTTCCTTCGTTTGCCCTGGCTTTGATGTAAAATTATTTCGTCTACTTTGAATAGTAAGTGCAGCAAAATTTTCAGGTTTATTATCGGTATCTATTCTTTGTATAAACTTGTTATTGTGGAAGAATGTTCTGAAAACTAAATATCAAACTGAATTTATTTAATAATTTTCTTTGAATTTATTGGCAATTTTTAAATCAACTAAGGACTTGTATATTGAAGAAATGATTGCCTTTATCCATAAGTGTATTATTTTATGCATATCTTAATGTAACTGATTTGTTAGACAGTGGTCTGATTGTAGTTAAAATTCTTGCCTCGCAATTCAAATGTTAATGTTACCCCCCCCCCCCCCCCCGAGATACTTTTAAAGTAAATTTATTAAAAATTGTCGTTATTTTCTGTTCTTTTTTTATCATTTTAATCCCTTCAAAGGCAGTGGTTCAGTTTCGGACCACGTAATTTTAATTCCTAAGTGCCATATTAGCACTAGAATTTTGGAATAAAATTTTTCCTTTTATTAAGCATGTGAAGAAAGGCTTTTATTTATTTTCAAATAAATTTGTTTGTGAATTCTGATGTCGTTCAGTCATTTTACAAATAGAAGTACTTTGCCCCTGACAGGGTATGGACAGGGCATATGTCTATTTCAAATAGTAATAAAGTAGTTATGAAGTTTTCAGGGTTCACATGGTCCTTGAAAACCCTTAAAAATTTTTAGGTACTTTTCGGTTAGCCGGGCGCCATTGTTATATATACATACATATATGTAAATATACATATATATATACATATACACATATTGTATATATACACACATATATATACGTAAATATTTATGTATATATACATACATTTATGTATACATATATATGTATATATAACACTGGCGCCCAGCTAACCGAAAAGTACCAATTTTTAAAATAATTTTTGGTCCTTGAAAGTCCTTATTTGTTTGGAAATTCTGCTAAAAATCCTTAATTTTGCTGGTACTTCACTGTGCCAACAATGGCATTAAAAATATTAATTATAGTAACCCTTATTTTTTTTTTTTTTTTTTTTTTTTTTTTTTTTTTTTTTTTGCTTTGTTTATTTTAACTGCTAAGTTAATAGTCATATTAAAGGCAGTGGCAGAAGTATTTATATATGTATAATTATATAAATGCTATAGCATAGATATATTATATTCACTGATACAGTATATTTATATTATGTTCATTCTGGTGGGCATAACAAACCACTGGAAATAAAACTGCCAATGTTAATATCATTTATTGCTAAAAGCCGTCAATTTGATGCTATGTATTTAATAAATGTATATGAAATTATGGTACTACTTAGTTATCCTGTCGACCAAAAATCTATAGCCAAACTATAAGATTAAACGACAATAATGGTTGATTGTAAATGTCAAATTCACTTGATTTTAAGCAAGTTACACGTGTTTATGTCATCAAGTGATTTTTATTTCGACGTTTTATTTGCATTTTTATTAATGTTATACTAATTTATTTGTTCTTTCGTTATTTAAAATAAAAATTATATCAGTTTGTATAATCTGGCGAAACTGGTCAACAGGATAGCTAAGTAGTACCGAAATTAGTGTTTTGTATCACCTTTATGATAAATCAAATTGACGATTGTCAACCATTTTTGGCGATCTATCTATCTGGCCTGGATAATACACAAATACCATTTTACTCTCCTATTGTTTCATAATCGGCAGTGAAACTCTTCTGCATTTTGGTGAATTTCTGATTTTTTTTAAAAATCGTATTCTCTCTTTCCCCAATGCCAAAATACGCAAAGTTTCAATTTTTTAAAACAATATAATTTTTTAAAAACTGTTTCTGCTGTTTTTATTACTTTATTGTAACGATAAATAATCGACCATCGACTCTTTCCACTTCTCAAAATTAGAGCTTTTCTCCTTTGCCCTTCTTATCAAACATGTACTGTTTGTGTAATATTTTTCAGTTTGAATATTACTCACTAGTTGGCATCACAAGTATTTTGAAAAGCCTGTCATGTAAGCAAATTATACTTTTCTGATAAAAACAGAACAGTGTCAAAAATGTGTAGTGTGTGTATGTAACTGGTGTTTGTTATGCATAAAATTAAAGATTAATTAAGGCTGTTCTAAAATCCAAAAGGGCAACTTTATGACATAAGTTTAAATTTATTTTTGTTCGGAAATGCATGAAACTAGCAGGTGTTGTTGCTCAGAAACTATGTAATCGAACTGTTTTTTTTCAGTTTTTTTGCAAACGCAATGATCTTTCAGAAAATAGTGTCAAAGTGGGTGTTTTGAACTGAAGTTCCTGAAGAAAGCAGAAAAAACCAGTCAGCGAAGGGAGAAAAACGTGTTTGTCACATGATCAAAATGTCTTATAACTCAATAGGTAATATATTTATCAAAAAACGGAAAACATAGTTCGATTCCAAATCGCTTCCATAGTCAGGCCTTCTAATTTTATATATTTCCGTTAAAAAAATGAATTTGTAAATGTGTCAAAACGTTTTGCACTTGTTGAGTAGAGCAGTTGAGAACAGCCTTAATAGACAAGGAGGCAGCTGCACAGACCATCACCTCATCGAATTGATGTCTGAAAATCTAGGATTAGACAGAACTTGATTAGCATATTGAAATGCAACTGGTCTGCCGAATCATATCTTGGTGGAAACCACTTGCAGACCTGATTTTAGTCGTTGATCGGTAGGTTTATCATGGTGTTTTCTTGCACCTAAAGGTATGAAGACATGGTGGACTGGGAGCAGGAAAACACAATGGTAATAAGATAACTACTAAAATCGGGTTTGCAGGTGTCTTCCACCAAGATATGACTTGGCCGACCAGTTGCATTTTAATATGCGAATCAAATTTTAACTAATCCTGGAACTTCAGCCGTCAACTCGATGAGGTGATGGTTTGTGCAGGCGTCTCCCGGCCTATAAGTATCTACATGGCCATCTCAACCTTGAGGATGTGATTATTTATTAATTAGTTTAAAATGCTATAATTTGTAAACCTTTAGCTGGTAAATAAATAAGTTATCTAATAAACTCCAGCTCCCTCCAAGAAAAAAATAAAATCTCTCCATTCTGCTTCTGCTGCCCCCCCCCCCCCCCCACCGCCTCGGCCTCAGTTCACCCCAAGTTTAAAATTGTTAAAGCAATTAAAAAAAAAATTCTGCTCCATCTGTTACTTTATTGCAACAATAAATAATCAATCATATAATTTTCTTCCATCCTCACTCGAAATTGCTTCACCTTCTTACTAAGAATACAAATTTAAAGCCTTTAAAACTTTGTCATGTTTTTTTTTTTTTTTTTTTTTTTTTTTTTTGTCCTATTTGTAAATCTTTAGTAAGGTAAATAATCAGTTATCTAATAATGCTCGCCCCCAACTCCCCCCCCCAAATATATATATATATATATATATATATATATCTTCTTCTTCTCTTTTTTCCCCTCCTCAGTTCACAAAGTTTAAATTTTTTTAGAAATATACATTTGAAATAATAAATCACCATGTAATATTTAATATTTTTATTCACATACACATATGTATATACTCATATTAGTGTTTATGTATATAGTATATACATATGTTGCATATATGTTGCGTATATGTTGCATATATGTCTGGCAATGACCTTTGCTTTCATAATTGCAACCATTTCATAACTGCAATTGCAGGGGCCCCTGTAACCAGGAAGTACCCATCTTTATAGTAAAATCATGAAGTACTATTTTCCCCCCTCCCTCCTCCTTTTGAAAATCAAAAAAATTATCAGTTATGTGATATTTTCTATTTATTTTATGTGTACATTAGCTTATATGAATGTTGGATACAGATTTTTTTTTTTTAATTCTCCCTCCATGTCATTAAAGGTGATGATTTTTTGGCGAGGTGCTGGTTTTTATGTAACTTTGTGTTCAAAATTACAAAAACATTTCCTTAATATCTTTTTTTTTTTTAATATTAGAGCACATTGTATGTACAATATCAAAGATTGCATAATTTTAATAGTTCAACGTCAAAAAAATTAATATTTAATTTTTTTTTTTTATTAATACGGAAATTATATTTTCAAAGACTATTTCTGTAATATTTTAATGCATATATTTTATACAGTAGACTCCCTCAAATCCGCACAGCTTGGGACGATGCTGTACCGATGTTAGAATTTTGCGGATTTCTGGCCATTCATTTGTTTACATTTTTTAAACAGTCATTTGAATGTAATAATGCAATCAAAATTATAAATGAATGCTTGCAATACAGTAAATATTGAAGTAATTAAGTAAATTAATAAACTAAAATAAGAAGTTATATAATTTAAAAAATGATTAAATTATTATAAGTAAAGGTCATGTAAATAATAATGTATAATTAAATATGCATAATAAATATGAGATACATTTTTCTTGAATTATTCAATGAAACTTGCCTCATAAAGGTACCCTACTAATTCACATCAAAATCCTAAAATAAGGAAGCTTCATTCCAGATTTAACTACACTTAATAACCAAGAAGGCTTGAGGAATACATAAATATATTTGGCAAAAAGATTGTGGTCACAAGTGACAGTGATATCAGCAGTATCTTGAATATTTTAAGAAATAAATATAATACAGTAGACTCCCTCAAATCCGCACAGCTTGGGACCAGAGGTTGTGCGGATTTTAGAATTTTGCGGATTTCTGGTCATTGATTTGTTTACATTTTTGAAACATTAATTTGATTGGTAGTTAAGCAAGGGAAATTATAATGAATGCTTACAATAAAGTGAAACATTAAAATAAGTAAAATATTAAAATAATTTATTAGTTTAAAAGTAAGTAATTATTAAAATAATTATGTAAAATAAAAATATTACGAATGAAATCGATTCAATTCGATTCCAAAAGTCCTATGCTGCCATCTAGTGATAGCAAGGAGAACAGTGTTAATGCTATTATCAGTATATATAGCTTATTGCGCTCACTGTAACTTTTTTCATTGTTATTTAGAGTCCTCAATGCTTTTCTTATACTGCTTTGTATGTTTAGAAATAAATTTGTCTATAATTTTAAAAAAAATTCCGCGAACAATAATTTTAAAATAGCGTTCCGGTTCGTGGATTTTTCCATTTCGAACCCTTGAATTTTTGATATAGATATGCTAATTTATATCAAAATCAAAAGTAATGTAAATTTATTTAGTAATAAATCAGCTGTAATAGCCAAAAGAGAATGATTAACAAAAAACTTAGTAAAAAAAACCATTGCGGTAGTCGCCGATTTCGGCGCCATCTTGAATTTTGTTCCTGCAACTTAACTGTAAATTTCATTGTTTACATCTGAAAAAATACGCGGATTTTAGGCGTTCGCGGATTTTAGGGTCGCGGATTTAAGGGAGTCTACTGTACTTCCTTCGTGAAAAAGGCATGAGTTCAGTCACATTAATGAGAACATATTAAAATACAAAACGGAACGATATATATATATATATAAGCCTGTATTTTTGTCCTTAAATCTAAACTGTAAGTTTCATTGTTTACATCTCCGATGACATGTGGATTTCAGGCGTTTGTGGATTTTAGGGTTGCGGATTTGAGGGAGTCTAATGTACTACAATACATAAAATATTCAGTATGAAAAATACAGTATGGAATCCCCAAATCCGAAGTGCTCAGGACCACTGCTTTCCAGATTTCAGAATTTACCAGATTTTAGGTCTTCACTCAAAAGAAAAGTCAACAAATGAAAGTAATATGATGGAATTTCGATATCTGTTGTATTTAGCATGACTTATAATTTATGCTTTTAAAAGAAGTCAAAATAATAAAAATGTTTTAGAAAAAAACAGATTAAAAAAAAAGTATTTAAAACTGGGTTTAAAAACAAATAAATGAATTAAATTAGCGAAGCAAAAGAAGTATTGAAGCTTACCTAATGTTAGAAAAAATCTTTACTACAACGGAACATAAAATTAAAGCTACCATAAATTATAGCTACTATTATAGTTATTTGAAAAAAAAAAAAAAAAAAAAAAAAAAAAAAACGTCAGTTAGCGTTTTACAGCTATCCAGAGCAAGGAACGCAAACCCCTCTCCACATAGCGCTCCATATTTTTTATAGTGGTTGTTTTCCACTTGCCACACTTTTTAAAGCAGGTAGCACCATCTTTTGTCGCCAACAGGAAATATTTTCATCTGACGTCCCTTTTTAAACTTTTCTTTTTTGAGAAAAATTCCTTTTTTTTTTTTTTTTTTTTTTTTTTTTTGTAAGAGAGAGTTCAGATTTCAGATTTGATGTTCCATACTATACTTAAATCGTTATACATGACCATTTTTTATTTAAAAGCTGCTCATATGCTTAAGAACATATAGAAGATTTATTTTATTTTTCCTAATAGAAAAATTGCAATAGATATTGTCAGCTAAAAATCTCCTAGAGAAGATAATACAATACAGGAAACATCTTTTTTCCTCTACATATAGTTCTTGATTTAATACATCAGTTTATAAAATTTGTGGTTAAATAGGAAAGATTTCAGAATTTTAATTTAATATTTATTTTTCAGTTGCTAAGATACAAGAATTTTTGTTTATTGAACTTTTGGTGGTTTTATTTCTGAACTGCTGGATGATAGATGAAAAAAATTCTCATACAAACAGATCTAATATTTTCCAGTATAATGTAATAAACACATTTAAGAAATATGTTTAATGGCACATAAAGCATATATTTTCTCCATTAACATTTAGATTACTTTTCTAAAATTATGAAACGTTTTCAGAAAAGCAAACAGAAGGAACATATTTTCAACAATGTATGTTTAATGATGTAAAATTGATATGAACATGAAGTATTACTTATCAGCAATGCTATGTTTAATGATGTAAAATTGATATGAACATAAAGTATTACTTATCAGCAATGCTAGTTGACTTTGCAAGTACCTGTGCAAGGAAATAGAGATGATTATAAAAGAAAAATAGGAAATTATATTGTAACTAATTACTTTTTCTCAAACATTAGTTGATATCTTATTTTTAGTAATACAGTTAGGGTTGTCTTTTTACCGGTAAAATCTGGTTTTTACCAGGACATCGTAAAAACTAGGTTTTTACCAGTAAAAACCTGGGAAAAAGTGGTAAAAATCTAAGGATGGCGCAGGTTGAGTACTCCAGCAGGACACAGATTGATAAACAGTACTAACATTTGTACAAACTACATTATGTACTAATTGATATTTGTAAGTGTTTGGTTTTTATTAAGGTTTATTAAGTGTGATAAAAGTGTACTTATAGTCTTTAAGTAAAAAATTGTAAACTAGTCACCATTAAGATAAATATAATAAATATTGTAATGTGAATTCTGATAATAATAGTTATATGATAAATATACAATAATATATTAAAAATTTTGAATTCTTGTAGTAGGAAAACAGGGATGAAAGTTTACCGGGCCTTTTCATATTCCTTAAAAACCACTACATTCTCTTATAGCATTCTTTTACTAACCTAATCAGAAACTAAATTAGGTGAATATTTTTATAGTGGTATTAAATACCCGGAAAACTTTCATGCCTGGAAAAATGAAAAATTAATAGATAAAATTTTTAAAAAGTGGCAAAAACAGCCAAATTAATAAGTTTTTCAACAGTGGTAAAAACTCTGGTAAAAACATGTTTTTCCAAAGACGGTGAAAACCATGGTTAAAACTGGTAAATACCGTCCAATCCTGAATAAAGTAGACTCCTTCAAATCTGCACAGCTTGGGACCAGAGGTTGTGCAGATTTTAGAATTTTGTGGATTTCTGGTCATCGCTTTGTTTACATTTTTTAAACAGTAATTTGAATGAAATACTGTAATCAAAATTATAATGAATGCTTTAGAGTAAAATAATTAAGTAGAAAAAATGAAGTAATAAAGTAAAATAATAAAAATTAAGATAATTTTAAAAATGGCTAAATTATTAAAAGTAAAGGTCAAGTAAATAATAATGCACAATAAAGATTTGCATTTTTTTTTTTTTATTATTATTCATTGAAACTTGCCCCATAAAGATACAATACTAATTCACATCAAAATCATAAAATAGGAAAGTTTTATTTCAGATTTACCAAACATAATAACCAAAAAAAAGAAATTGTGATCACCAGTATCCTGCAAAACCTTAATTTTTTTTCAGAAATAAATCTACACTCCTTAAAGAAAAAGCACGAGTTCAATCATATGAACAAGAATTACATATGAAAATGTATATGGAATGATATAAAAAAAAAAACTCTAAGTGTTTCCCCTACATTTGAACTGAAAGTTTCATTGTTTACATTTGTGATGATGTGTGGATTTGAGGGAGTCTACTGTATAATACAGTAGACTCCCTTAAATCCGCGACCCTAAAATCCGCGAACGCCTAAAATCCGCGTATTTTTTTCAGATGTAAACAATGAAATTTACAGTTAAGTTCCAGGAACAAAATTCAAGATGGCGTCGAAATCAGCGACTACCACCATGTTTTTTTAACTAAATTTTTTGTTAATCATTCTCTTTTGGTTATTACAGTTGATTTATTACTAAATAAATTTACATTACTTTTGATTTTGATATAAATTAGCATATCTATATGATGACATATCGATCTTACGATCGCTTTACCGATAGATGGCAGCATAGGACTTTAGAAATCGAATTGAATCGATTTCGTCGGTAGTAATTTAATATTTTTCTATTATTTTAATAATTACTTACGTTTAAACTAATAAATTATTTTAATATTTTACTTATTTTAATGTTTCACTTTATTGTAAGCATTTATTATAATTTCCCTTGCTTAGCTACCGATCAAATTAATGTTTAAAAAATGTAAACAAATCAACGACCAGAAATCTGCAAAATTCTAAAATCCGCACAACCTCTGGTCCCAAGCTGTGCAGATTTGAGGGAGTCCACTGTAATAATGTTTTTACTACAAGAAAATAAGTCTTCAAAATTTTTAACAGCATTCTACGTTATGAAGTATAATTTGTAATTATATGATTATTCAGAAACCAAACTACTTCTTAGAAGCAAAAAGTCATTTAAAATGAAACATTGGACAGCTTCAGATTATTAGTTTTATTTATAACTGCATCAATGTGATAATAAATATTGTCCATTAAAAAATTTGAGTGAAAACTTTGCATGTTATAATCAAAGAACACTTGGGAGAGAAAATCAGTTTGTATAGTCTATCTATATTTTTTTGTATTTAATTGTTTCTGTGCACATTTAACTTCTAAATGTTTATATTCTTGTCATATCAAATAATGACATGAACTAATATTCAAAAACTTCTATTTTAAGATTCTAGTGTATGTACACACAAATGCAACTTAGCATTTTCCAAAATTAATGACAGTGATTTGCCACTATTATGTATTAAAAATTTGAAATAAAAAGTCAACAAGTTTATTTATTCCTTTCTTCTATTCAAATATTTATTACTATAAATGATTTCTTGTCATCTAATAATTATTACTTATGCAGCATAAGGGTTTAAATTGTAAAAATAGTGTCCATAACAAAGTAATATTATTTTTATACAGTTGATCTTTTTGAGATATTAGGATATAGAGAAATACTAAGTGTTTATTTTTTTAATGAACACTTACATTACGCTATTGCTTACTGAGACAAAAATGATTAAAGAATGTTTTTTTACAGTTTTTCGTTGAAAGGTAAAAAATACAAAGTAAATAAATTAAGTAGAGGATCTTTATAACGCAAACCTAAAAACGCAAATTTTTGCACCATATAGAATTTTGCATTATATAGATCATTGAAACTTACCTTGTAAACATGGCCAAATAGGTCTGGAACATATCAATGTATAGTAGAAGATCTTTATATTGCATTCTTCAGGATGAAAAGTTTGTGCAGATTATAAATTTTTGCATAATACAGATCATTTCATATATTGTGAAATTACCTTACAAACATGATCAAAATACACATGAACAAAACATTACATTACTTATTTCAAAAAAAAATTAAATTAAATTAAATTATATAGATAAAGAGGAAATACCGTTTGAAATTTAGTCCTCTAGAAGCTAGCAACATTTCTACTATATAAATTGCAGGCTCTTCTTAAATGTAAAATTCATTGTTTACATTTCAGAAGCTGTGCGTTATATGGAGAATTGCGTTATAAAGATCTTATACTGTATTTATTTTTTATTAAATAAAATATGATTGGAACATTTTCTTTATAAAGTTATTAACAATGCTTAATTTTATATTTTGCTTTTTGAAATTGCTGCCCCACCAGTAGCCTAGAGGTTCTGCTCTCGAAACTGGTAGACGAAAGATGCTGGGTTCAAACCCAATCGTTCAGAGTTTTCCTTGGTTTACTTCGAACCTTGAATTCCTTGTATAAATACGGGTTAGGCTCCCTTAGAAAGACCCCCACGGACGGCAGTCCTTACCTTCGGGCCTATATCCCTCGTGTTGATAATTGGCTGTCATAAAACAACACAAACACCTTTTGAAATTGCTGTGACAATAACACTGAAGAAGCAGTATGAAATTATACAAAAGTGCACTATTTTACTGTAGTAATACCCGACAGCTTGTTCTGAAAACTTTTTTTTTTATGCATCATATCTATTCTAGAATCTGTTTACAGTTCTATCATTGCTCCATGCTCTTTTTTAATGATTTCTAATAGTATAAAAAGAAATTTCAATACAAATTCTGATTGTTGACACTTTTTAATAATACACAATTTTCAGAAGAAAGTTTTATAAACAGTTTTTGTTAAATGAGTTAAAAATAAATTAATCATAAGGAATATGTAATGAAATGGCTATACATAAATGTAACGGGGTTAAATAGAAATTCTTATCTCTGACAAAAGAAATGACAACAACACATAAATTAATGGAAACTTTATTTTAATGTTTTCCTACTGATATTTCATATTTATGTAGATGTTGCATAGATTGTAGAAAATGCTATGTATAATTTACAAAAAGATGTTCGAAACCTGCTGCAATGTTCATAGTTTATAAAACTGTGGACGTGGATTCTGGATTACTTGTGTATGTTTTAACCCTAATAAAAACAAAGGATTTGTTATAAATTTAAAGGCTCTAAATAATTTATTCACAAAATAGAAATTCTTATCTCTGACAAAAGGAATGGCAACAACACATAAATTAATGGAAACTTTGTTTTAAGATTTTCTTACTGATATTTCATATTTATGTGGATGTTGCATATATTGTAGAAAATCCTGTGTATAATTTACGAAAAGATGTATGAAACCTGCTGCAATGTCCATAGTTTATAAAACTGTGGATTCTGGATTACTTGTGTATGTTTTAACCCAAATAAAAACAAAGGATTTGTTATATATTTAAAGGCTCTAAATAATTTATTCACAAATATCTCTCTACCTTTCCCATTTTGCAAAACTGCATTTCCTGCCTGCGGTGACGTTCGTGTTGCGTCATTGGTCACGTGGTTTTGTTTTTCTTACGGGAATTGATAAAGCTCTGGGTACGAGAGTAGTCTGCACGATAGTTAGGACTCTCCCTAGAGTCTAGTTGGAAATAATACGATTGCTACCATTTTGATGAAATTTCAAAAAATCTTTTCAAATTAAATTAAAAATATAAAAGTGAAAATATTTAGAAAAATAGCTAGTGCAAAGACATCTACAAATGAACAGCTTTCATAAAAAAAAAAGAATTGTTAGCAAAATTGGTACAGTAGAAAGTTCAAGGAAGATGTCTAAAAAAGCTATCTTGTGTTTTCAATATATAGATTATTTTTTCTCTTTTAATTTAACAGTTGCCTAGCAACTCTATTTCATACAAATTACATTTAAAAGCACATATTTTTGCCAATTCGGCTCTAAAAATTTAAATTGTTCGACTACATATATGTTAAATTCGTGCTTTTTTTATATATATTATTCTTTTTTTTATTTATTGATGAAGCTTTAATTTCTTTGTAGAAAATTAGCGGGGGAGAAATTCTGAACTTTTTTTTTTAATGTGCAAATTGTTTATTAATATTTCGCAATGGAGCCGGTACGGCAAAATCATTTAATTGATAAATAACAACGAAATAAAGCCAAAACTCACTGGGTTTTATAACAGACGATATTCTTGACATAGCACGTATTTTAATTTCAATTTTTTTCGGTTTTTATAAAAAAAAGCAACAAAAAGATACATCAATCTACTATTTTCATTTTTGCCCCTTTAGTTTCAACAGAAATGGAGTACTTCAGCTGCCACAATTAAAAAAAAAGTAATAAAAACTACAAAAAAATTAATATCTTAAAATTAAAATGAGATACAGCTTTCAAACAAATTGCATTTAAAAGAGCATTTTTTTCGTTATACGGCGGTGTAAAAATTTAAAATGTGCGATGTTTAGATGTATAAAAATTTGCAGTAGAGAAAATTACAAAACCAAAATTTTATTTCAAATTTCAAAGTGTTGCCATTCGCAAAATGACGTATGCGTTACGCACAGATATGTTTGTCCTTTATAATATAGATAGTACATTTCTAGGATTATTAAAATGTAGCTAAATTAAAAAATAGTAAAACGTGAGAAAAAGAACCTGCCTATGACGGAATCCTCTCTTAACCTGAAAAATATGTTGATCCATACAAAATGGATGTACTAATACATGAGAAAAGAATATACAGGGTGTCCGGTCTCAACGGTGTCCAATGGCTAATTCCTAAACCATTAGTCATAGACATATAGTTACAATTAGAAAAATGCTTTAAAATTAGGTAAAAAAATATTTTAAAAGCGATTTGGGTCAATACAAACATTTCTTAAAAAATTACGAAATTTAAATTTTTATACAGTCCCCCGTCCTATAAGTTATATTTAGTAAAATTTTCCTATTACACTGACAAGTAAGACAAAAAAAGTCCCTTTCATATAACACTAAAATTGAGCAAGTTATAAAGCTTTAAAATTGCATGACTTATGCCACTTTTCTGCTCTGAAAACAAATGAGTTCGACTTGGCTTTGAGGGGTCACATTCCAAGTGCTTAAAGTATTCGAAGATCTCATTTCATGTGTATCTGCGCTTTAAAAAAATCGTACAAGTGTTATGATTAAGTTAACATTTATTAATTTTCAGATTGGCTAAAATAACATATGTTTTTTTTGTCAGGATTTGAGACTGTTTCTTTTATGCTTTCTTTTAACAAAAATTATGTTATTTTTATAAGTTTTTATGTTACTTACGATCGTACGTATGCTTTTCCAGTTCAAAATTTGTACTCGAATTTTAACTGACATTTAAATATCCGATCGAGATAACA
The DNA here is from genome assembly GCA_963932465.1 of Maratus speciosus. Classification (NCBI taxonomy): domain Eukaryota; kingdom Metazoa; phylum Arthropoda; class Arachnida; order Araneae; family Salticidae; genus Maratus; species Maratus speciosus. The sequence goes on from OZ010791.1 coordinate 51,597,033, forward strand.
TTTTACATACTGTCGCAAATACAAAAACAATCCAATATTATTATGATTTTCGGTGGTTACCATTTATACTTATTTTACAGGATAACACAAATAATTTCGGATAGATTACCGCCAAGAAGTTTAAGAAAAAAGTTTTAGATTAGATAATACAAGACTGCGATTGTTGGTTTTTTTTTTTACTTTTATGTGTTTTTTAGCACTGAATCCGAAAATTACATTAATTTTTAACCATCATGTCAGGATATTCCGCAAATCATAAATTGTAAAAGTTAAAGAATAACAAAAATCGGATACTATAAAGTAGAGAAGATGGTTGTGTTTTTTAACTTTTGATAATTGATTTTTTCGTACTTTTTAGCACTGAATCTGAAAATGACCTTCATTTTTAACCATCACGTTACAATTTTTTTGCAAATCGTAAATGTGTAAGTTAAAATATAGCGAAAATCTCTTACTATAAAACATATGTAAAACTTTTTTTGTTTTATTTTATTTTATTTTATTTTATTCAATAATTTATTCGATATTTTTGCTTATCCTGGGATTCTTATAGCTAAATAGCTGAGTGGTCCGATGAGATGAGGGAGGAGACTCAAGTTTAACTTTGATCTTTTTAACTTTGAAATTTGCGAAAAATCCTGATGTGATGGTTAAAAATGAAGGTCAATTTCAGATTCAGTGGTACAGAATACAAAAGAATCAATTATCAAAAGCTAAAAAACATGACATAACCCAACTTTTGCAGGCTAGTGTAATCTAATAATATTTAAAAATACGTATCATTTTGTAAAGAATTGAGGCTGGTAACTTAGCTTCATTTTATTTAATAAAAATTCTGTCTTTTCTTTCTTCTTAAATGTTTATTACAAATTGTATATTTTGCATTAATATGTCAAAATAATCAAAGATTTCAAATTTATATTGCAGTGTTAATTTTACGATCGACCATTTTTTAATATATCTGACGAAATTATATTTCGACTAAATTTGTGAATGACCCCCAATTTGCAGCAAAAAATAGGCTCCAACTTTAAACAGCTATTACTCGGTCAATTTTAATCGTAGAATAACGGGACTTTTTGTGTATTACTTGTTAGTGTAAAAGGAAAATTTTACTAAATATAACTTATAGGACCAGGGGACCGTATAAAAATTTAAATTTCGTAATTGTTTAAGAAATGTTTTTATCGACCCAAATCGCTTTTAGAATATTTCTTTACCTGATTTTAAACATTTTTGTAATTGGAACTATATGTCTATGACTAACGGTTTAGGAATTAGCCATTGGACACCGTTGAGACCGGACACCCTGTATAATACATTTACACCTGTTAAGATGGGAACTTGTCTATAACGTATTTTTTTCTTTCTTATGCAATTCGGTCTTAGAAGATTTTACTGTATAGCATTCTTTAGATTTCTAAGTCTCCAATACATGGAATATGGATTAACTATATTAATAATAACTGAAGTATTTACATACAACAAATAGCGATTCATAAAAAATGTATAAATATCGCAATAACTTTTATAAAAATGAAACTGGAAACAGTACAATAAGAATCAAAGATAAGTATTTTTGTCGGAAATCCTCCAACGAGACAAATTTTTAACCAAATCGACGTAAAAATCAATGTTTTGTAGCAATTCGTTTGGGCCGGACTGGGCTCGGGCCAATAAATTTTCTCTACGGGCCGGGCCAATATTTTTTGTACGGGCCAGGCCGAACTTTTATTGTTTATACCGGCCGGCCCGAATTTTTTTTCTATGGATAGGGACGGGCCCGGGCCTAGAAATTTAGCCCGTGCAGACCTCTACAATAGGCTGCATGTACAGGGACCTCCGTCCCAAAATACTGTTTCTACTACATTTCTTTCTATATATCTTATTGTAAGCTCTATTGATTTTTTAATGGATCTCTATTAGTATGTAAATATCTGAATTATTATCAATATCATTAATCCATTTACGCGGCTTGGAGGCTTTAAAATCTGAAAATTCTATCTCGAAAAACCTTCTAAGACGGAAACACATTGGAGAGAAAAAAATCGCGATAATTAAATTCCTTTTTTATCAGGTCTGTCGTCTCTTGCAAGTGTATTATATATTTTCAAACGGATTATTATCCATTTAGAAGATCCAGATCCACCGATTAAGAAATTTTTCCGTTTAAATCAGGATTTCGTAATACACAGATTCTTAAAACAGGATTTTCAGTATTGTATGCCTTCCCCACCGCCATTAGAAATGTATATGTACTACTATTCTTTAAAGAGAATTTTTGTAGAATGATGGTAATTTAAAAAAATATTTTTTTTCAGAAAAAATTGTTGACACAAGGTAAGTTGTTCATTAAACAGATTTTTGCACGTGTCAGACTGGGACGGGGCAATAGTTTTCATACAAGCAGGGGTGACCGGGCCAGTAAATTTCTGTCGGTGCAGACTTTTAGGAATAATAGAGCACAAACTCAAAAATAAGTCCTGTTCGGCACGGCCCGAGCCTCCAGAGAGAGCAAGACTCGAGCACGACCCAAAAAAACTGATGATCACACTCGACCGCCCCAAGTCCGTTTAGGCCTCTAAATGGCATTTGAATGGGAAAAACGTGATCTTAACCGCTGGAACAATTTTAAATAAGTTATGAAAAAAATTGAGTTTGAGTTGTAAATTTCGTTCAAACTCGCGGATTTTTTGAGATTTTCACGTTCGTTTATCAAAAACTGAGTTAAGTTCAGCTCAAAGTTCACAGAAATTGAACTAAGTTCGCGAGTTTCCGTTCAATGAACGCGTTCATACCCAACACTGCTGTCATCAACAGCTCCGGGTTGACCGCTCCGCTTTCTACAGGCCATGTGGCCAATTTGGAAGTTTAATGTTAGCCGGGCGCATGGGATAAATCGCCAAATATTTTTTCATCGCCATCATATCATCAGTATTATAATAGACCATTTCATGCGACTGTCATAAACAATTTTTCGCGTGGTAAATTAAAACAAAGCTTTGATGTTGAAATTACATGTCATGGTTTATGGTACTATTTGTTACTTTTCTTTTCTTTGTTTTTAATAAATAATTGAGAGTCTTAAATTTTAACTATTTCAGTTTTTATATAAAATGAGTGGAAGTATTATATTTTAAATGAAATTTTTGAAATTCGAAAAATACGATGGGAATTTATCTACGATGGGAATTAATATTCGGCTATTTATCAAAAGTGTTTTAATAACTGGTATGTATTCGTAACATTTTATACGATTAATATTTAAAATGAAATGACGCATAGCAACCGATAAAGTTAAATAATGCTATAAAAAGTGATAAAATATCTTTATTTAGATTGACGAACGTCTAAATAAAGATATTTTATCATTTTTTATAGCATTATTTAACTTAATATGTTTATAAGTGATTATTTATACATGTTGTTATTACACAGTTGTACATACAACTGTTTCTTTGGAGTCAGATTCCAACCAAAATGTCATGACTGACTTCGTCTATGCTTAGCATGCATTTAAGGGGCCATCCACAAATGATGTCACGCATATAGGGGGGGGGGGGGATGGGGTTCATGAAATTGTGACAGTTTGTGACAAGGGGGTGGGAGGGGGTAAGAAGAAGTGTGACATCACACATTTTGGTTAAAATAAAATCATTAAAAATCAACAGATTAAATTTTAAAGTTTTTTTGAAATTAAAGTATTTTCTGTTCATAGAGTAAAGATAACATTTAAAGCCAAATATATTAATTTACATTTCAAATTCGAAAATACTACTGTTTTTAATTGTTCTTTCATATTAATATTTTATTACTATTGTATATTAATTATGTCTTTTGTTGTAAATTTTAATCTTATTTCATGCAAAATAAGTACACGAATCATTTTTATTATTATGCTCACAAATGTTTCAAAATAAAATTTGATATATGATCTATAACATAGTACTTTGATTTTGAACTGCAAGTATATGTTTATGTAATATAACGTGATATGTGACAAGAGGGGGGGAGGGGGTCAAAAATATTGAAAAAAAGAGAGTGACATCATATATGGATGACTCCTAAGGGAGACCAAACTGGTCGCCAAGGGCGGCTAGTTATAAATTAATACATTGATCTTTAGTCATTTTTTGATTAGCCCGACAGATTAGGATACAGGGGCGCGCCTGAGTTGTTAGGCGCCTGTGTGCAAAACTTCAGCTTGCGCCCCATATCGCTCTCTGAAAAACTATCGTTTCATAAAAACTTACATGCGATCACAAATGAAATCTTACAAAATATAGTATAATTTTAAAATATATATAAACTAGAGAACAGGAATTCTGCTTTTTCAGAATTTAGTGTCGCCCCCGGCATTTCCATTACTTCATTTTCTTCTGATGGACTGATGGTTTCTATTATTATGAAACAGCCATTATAAATGAAGTATTAGGTGATGATGAAAGAGCAGCCGTAAAAAGTTAGAACACTTATTTTCTGGTCAGAATGGGGGGGTGGGGGGGTGGCCATATTTTTTTTTTTTTTTTTACGGCTGATCTTTCATCTTCACCTAACACTTCATTTATAATGGCTGTTTCATAATAATAGAAGCCACCAGTAGAGTCCTGCATCGGGTCGGGTTACCTGCTTTTACCCGAAACCGACCCGACCCGCGGTTCGAGTCGGATCGGGTTGGAGCTATATTTTCCAGTTGCGGGTCGGGTCGGGTTGACTTAAAATTTTTTTGGTGCGGGTCGGGTTGACTTTCATTGTTTCGGGTTCGGGTCGGTTTCGGGTTGGCTTTTTTACACTTGCGGGTCGGGTTCGGGTTGACCCGCTTTTTAAAAAAAAAATGTGGAAAATATTTTTTCCCGTTAAAAGCCTTTATAAACCGCAGATCAAAGTTTCACAAAAGCAAAATGTATCCCTGTCTGTTTTGTATTTAGTCATCCTTTCACCAGTCTTCGAAATAACAAACTGCATTATATTTTTATCGTATTTTAAAAATACAATACGCAGCAAAATGCTAAATGGTCCTTCCTGTCTATCAAGTGAATAATTTAATTGTGGTGATACGCGATGCAGTATGTTAGACAAAATAATAACTGCTGATAAACTAAAGTCCACTTGTGTAAAACGAGGTTTATCGTTATAAATGGAACTTTTGAAACCGCAACTAATTTTAAAGCATATTTAAAGATTAGATTTTTTGTTTTATACCATTTAGAGTCCTGCATCGGATCGGGTCAAAGGTTTCACTATAGCTGAATATTAAAGAATATAGATTTGTTCATTCTTCTCTGTAAAACATAAAAATGATATTAGAGAATTAGAGGTCTGCACGGGCCGGAATTACCAGGCCCGGAAACGGCCCTCGCCGTCCCGTCCCGTGTAAAACTTAAAAGTTTGGCCCTAGCCCGGCAAGGCCCGTTTATAATTTTATCGGCTTCGTCTAAATATTTATATCGGGCCGGTAGACCGGCTTAATTGTATCTATCGGCCCGGCCTGGCAGGGCCGTTCTTTTTTTTTTTTTTTTTTTTTTTTTTTTTTTGCCGGCCCGGACCGTTTAGTTTGTTTATCAGCCCGGCCCTTTGAAAAAACTGTCCTAATAAAGCGGCCTGGCCAGTTTGAAATTTTGCCGACCCACCGCGGCCCGGTACCGGCCGCGACCGGTGCAGACCTCTATTAGAGATACGTAGATAATTTTTCATAACGGTATTAAAACATGATTTGCTTTCCTTAAATCGCGGGTTCGGGTCGGGTTGCGGGTTGAAATATTGCGGGTTCGGTCGGGTGCGCGTTGATATACTTCGGGTTTGGGTCGGGTTGCGGATTGCCTGAAATTATTTTTGCGGGTTCGGGTCAGGTTGCGGGTTGCCGAAAATTATTTTTACGGGTTCGGGTCGGGTTGCGGGTTGACTTAAAATGGAATTTGCGGGTTCGGGTCGGGTTAATAACTCGGTTAAGCGGAACTCTACTGCAGTACAAAACATATTTCAATTTTTAGACTGAAAACACGCGTTTTATTTTATGTAAAATGACGCTTAAGAATTCCACATTTACGATCTACTCTTAAACATCTACAGTAAAGCATGCCTAGCACATTACTATCACGAAATAATGCACAAATGCAGCAAAAAGATTCCGTCATTCACGAAAACCGAAAAAAAAAAAACCCCTTGCTATCTAATGATTCATAGATACTTACAATTAAATATAGTATATAATAGCTCCATTGTTTTAACAGAAATCATTCGTTTATATATTTTTTTCAAAATAGCACTTATTTTAATTACATTTTCTTTCGGTTGTTACGAGAAAAAGGCAACAAAAATATATAATTACTATTTTAAAACTATTTTTCCTTTACTTTCTACAGAAATGGAGTACTGCCGTTGCCAATATTAAGCAAATGGCTCCAAAAACTACAAAACAAAATTAATATTTCAAAAATAAATGAAGATACAGTTTTCAAACAAAATGCATTGAAAAGAACTTTTTTTTTCCAATACGACGGTATAAAAATCGAAAATGTGCGATGCTTAGAAGTTTAAAAAATTGCTAAAGAGTATTTAATCGTAATGCTTTGTTTTACAGCTAGCTTCTGTAAGGTAACGTTATTTTTTGGACACAAAATAAGCTGGGAGAAAGAAATAGCATACCGTACCGGAGGCTAATAAATAAAGGTATAATATATATATATATATATATATATATAGAAATTATAAAACGAATATGTAAAAGAAAAAATACATAAGGGTACAAAATCTGGAAAATAAAATAATTTACCTTGTGAATTAAAAAAAAATCGACAACCATGTTTCAGATTTCAGAAAATGGCTTTAAGCTGATTTACAGCTAAATGATTAGTGCTGGACAGATAATTACACCTGTTTATTTTCTATTTAATTTATATCCAAAATCGTTAATTGGTCCAAATCATCCAAGCAACCTCATAGCAAATTGGTATATAATTTTATATACCTTAGATAAATTCAAATAATATAAGTGATCGTACTTACCTAAATTCTAGTAGAAGAGCAACGCGAAGCATTAATAAAATTAAATTATAATTCGCGTCAAAAAGTAATTATTAAATTTGAATAATTACGAATAAAATTAAGAGTTTGCGTTGTGAATTATTTAGACGAACTCTTCCACTTATGAATTAAACTAAAATTTAAGCTGTAAAAAAAAGAATTGACACACTTTAAATATTATTAATTAAATAATTACAGAAACTTTTTAAAACTTGATTAAATATTTTATTTACATTGAACATAACTATATACAGAAAAAACATAATATTAATTCAAAAAATAGAAAGCAACACTTTTGTTTGCTTCTCATTATTTTAAGTATGTTTAATCTTTTTAAAAAAAAAGACAATATTTTCACGTACTCTAATTATTATAATTGTTTCTTTTTGCTAAAAGAAATACTCTCTTTCATTTTTAAAATTACCTTAATCTTATTTAATTATTGGTTTGGTCGGATCTCAGATTACTCTCTACTGTAAAATATCAGAAAAGTATTTTTTAAGATTTTTCATATGATCTTAAGTGGTAAAAGAAAATGTTTAAAATAGTACCTTCTTTTAATATACGGGATCGTGGCCTTTATTCATCAAATTCCGAGTTGTTGCGTTGCTTAGGATCATGGCAATGTGTCATCAGGAACGCATCCTCAATTTGGCTTGATTAGGATCACTCCGATATGTACATCAGGAAGACATCCTCAATTTGGCTTGATTAGGCTCACTCCGATAGGTACCTCAGGAAGACATCCTCAATTAGGCCTGATTAGGCTCGATTAGGCTCGCTCCAACATGTCCATCTCGCCTGGGCTTTACTAGGGCTTACGGGACTCATTGCACGGGCTTTCAGGAGAGCTCTTGCATCCTCTACATCTTTTTTTAGACTATATTTTTTAAAACTTATTCTTCTTGCACACCAGCTCCTGCAGTGGGTGGAACTATTTTGTCTAGTCCACTGTTATTGGATGTGAGAAGATTTTTTATTATACTTCGATAGGCCTATTAGCTAGCAGTCTGCAAATGGCCCCTTACATATACTTTAATATTATTATCTGCCTTAAAGTTTGGGTGGTCTGAAAAGTCATAAATTTATCCCAACACTTTTATTGAGGCCATAAATTGATTCCAACGTTTTTATGATTTTACGACTTCTAATTATACACCACTTTCCATTGGCTTGTCATAAAACGACACCATGGCGTCTGGGTATTGTTGTTGTCTGAGATCCGAACTCCATTCAATGTTATACATTCATTTTACAATACAACAATTTTTTAAAAATATATATTTACTATTTAAAATCAACTTAATAATTTTTGTATGAACTTACACTCTTATTTTACTTAAATATATAAACATTATAATTTTACACTCATAATTATATTTTATAAAAAATATTTATACAAACAGAAATAACAAATTACGCAATTTTACTTTGATTTAACCAACATGGTGCGGGAACATATCATAGTTATATGTTGCCCAGCATCTCTCCCGGTATCGGAAAAAAAAAATAAAATAAAAACTGATTGCTGGTTTTATTTTTTTTTGTAAAGCTTGAAGGAATGTACGTGTCCATATGACTGTGTATCTACACAGTTTTTGAGCGAAGACTGTAAAGTTCAATTATGAATGGTTCTGGTATATTTTATAAGAAGTTCTTCTATTGTTTCATAACAGAAAGTTCAACACATGATAGCATAGTTGTCTGTTGACATTCACATTTATAGAAGACCTCTGTACTGACAATCAGACGTCTTTCTCGAAGCCTTTTTTCTTTACCACACACATGTTTACTAATTTTGTAACTTTACAGTTTAAGTGCCCAAAATACATTCAAAGCTATAATTTTGTCTGAAATTAATATGCCGAAATAAACCTCATTATAAGAAAAATAATGGCATACGCATTTGACATATTATTTCATCACATACAACCTTATGACACAGTGTTTTATCTAAAACACATTTTATACTGAATAAAAGTAAATACAATGCTTGTAATATGACATGTTATATTTTCACATAATTAATCTGATGTATTCAAATTATAATCAGAAAAATATTGTATACAAACTTGTTACATTATTTTATTTATTTGTTACTTCTAACATGTATGATCTGTCAAAATGTACAAGCTAATTCATCTCCTTTAATATATCATTACGCAATGCTTTCCAACTTTACCCGATACGAGAAAGAGAGGAAAAAAAAAAAAGAAGAAGGAGGATTGAATAAAACCAGTTTTGAACGTCCCCGATTCTTTCGAAACGAGGGGTTGGTCAAGCTACTAATCGCTTCTTAAATATTTTGCATTATCAAAGATAATTTCTTTACACAACCCATAATTTGCAAAATATTTATTTAGTACATTTAATATAGTCTGTGACTCTACGTTTCGTAGGGGAACGGCTTCCAGGAATCTCGATGTCGAATCAATTATAATTAAAATGTATCTGTTTTTCCTTAACGTGAGGTTTAAAGGTCCAATGACGTCAGCATGCAGGACTGTACCGACTTCGTGATCTTTCACCATTTTTTTAACAGGGACTTTTATTGTTGTGTGTTGTTTAGATGTGAGGCACTGCACACAATTTGCACAATACTGTTTAATGTCTTTGTACATTCCGTGCCAAAAAAGCCTTGTTTTCACATTATCATAAGTTTTTTGAAATCCGAAATGCGCTTTATGAGCTTCTTCTATGGCTGCAATTTTTAATGAATCCGGGGTAATTAAAAGCTCCTTTTTATCTGAACCAGGTTTCAAAATTAATAATTTATTTTGATTTAAAGCAAATCTCTTCGTGCTTCTATTATTTTTGTCTTTTTCGATTTTATTTATTATAATTTTTAATTTTTCGTCTGCATATTGCTCCGATTTAATATTTTCGTCTGTAAGTGCTATGTTACTTGCAAACAAATTATTTTGGAGTTCTCTGTCTGTTGTAAGATTATCTAAATTCCTGCTCAAATAGTCTGCTGGATTGTTAATTCCTTCGACGAATTCGAAGTCGAAATTAAAGTCTTGTAAATCTGCTACCCATCTGTTTATAATTTCCGATTTATCTTGTAAATGTAAATGCTGAGTTAGTGCTTTCGAATCAGTTAACACAGTAAATCTTCTACCTGAAAGCATATATTTAAAATGCATAATTGCTTCATGCACTGCTAATAACTCAAATTTAATACTCGGATAATTTTTTTCCGGTTCTCTAAGTTTTCTCCCGAAAAATTCAACAGGTAGCAAATGACCATCCTTTTCTTGAGCTAGAACACCTGAAATTGCAACTTTGCTCCCATCCGTGAATAAGAAAAATTCCTTGTTAAAATCGGGGGGTCTGAGTGTCGGTTTTTGTACAATTTCTTCCTGAATTATCAGGAAAGCTTTTTCTGCTTCTGGACTCCACTTAAATTTAACTTTATCTTTAGTCAGCTCTATTAAAGGGTTAACTTTGTCGGAATAGTTGGGTATTAGCGTCCGAAAATAATTCGCTAAGCCCAATAAAGATCTGACCCCCTTTTTCGATTTTGGTCTGACTAAATTTTTTACTTTTTCAATATTCTTTTGAGATGGAGAATATCCCATTTGATTCACCCTAAATCCTAGGAATTCTATTTCTGCTTTGCAAATTTGCATTTTTGAAGGTTCGATTGTCATGTTGTGATTTATTAATACCTGTAGAACTTCTTCTAAGGTTTTCGTCATCTCTGCTATTGTATTTGCAGATATCAACACATCATCAATGTAGTATGATACTTTGCTTTTGTCAAAATGTCCCAGAATTTTATCGATTACTTCTGCAAAAATTGCGCTAGAATTTCGTGTGCCAAAAGCTAAACGAAGTGGCATATGTTTTCCAAATTCCGTAATAAACGCTAATTTTTTGCAATCTTCTGGTTTTAAATTTATTTGGAAAAAAGCACTATGTAAGTCTAGCACCGTATAGTATTTTTTACCGCTTATTTTTTGTAATAAGTCTTTTACGTCCGGCATCGGATAAGTATAAGGTTGTAAAATTTGGTTTAATAGTCTTAGGTCCGTTGCCATTCTAAACTTGGGTTCTGCATTCGGGTTATTACTCGGATTTTTCTTTCTAACGAAAATAACTGGAAAAGCATACTCGGAGTCAGTCTTCTCTATAATTTTAGCCCGTAACAATTGTTCAATTTCCCTTTTCGCATACTGTCTTACTGCCTGAGGCAATTTATATGGCTTAGCTTGTACCGGGAATTCATGATTCAATTGAAAACTTGGTGCAACAAACGCTGATTGCCCCAATGTTTGATAACTTTTTGAAAATGCATGAACATTGCCCATTAAAACTTTTCGAAATTTTTGTTGTACTTCCTCTGATAAATGGCTTAAATCGAAATCCGTCTCTTTAATTTCTGCTTCTCGCAATTTTCTTACATCTTCTATATTTAAATTATTTATTTCATAAAATGTCCCTTTCTTTATATTATCAGTTGAGTCATCTTGCTTGCACTGAAAGTTCTTTATAATTTCCCCCATTTTAGTTCCTTTCTGAATAATTAACTTTTCTAACAGTTTATTCTTTATTATAATATTTATGTTATTATTTTTTTGAACTTCGTGTAACGAAGTCTCGCATGAAAATTTACTATTTTCTTGAATGGGGTCAAAAATAATTATATCTGACATATTTATATCCTCTGGGCATTTTAATTTTACAATTTTCGATTCTTCAGGTTGGAGAAAAATTCTATTTTTAGTAATGGCAAACATACTTTTATTTGAATGTTCCCCTGAATTACATGGCGTAATGTTATTCACTTCATAATTATTTACTTCACTTGCAACGTTTAATTTAATTTGTTGATTTTTAAATTTTAATGTTTTATTGCATAAATCCAAAATCATATGATTTTCTTTGAGATAATCGTACCCTAATAACATTTGGTACTGCCTATCAAAATCATCATTAGTGACATAAAATGTGCCTGTTGTGAATATACCTTTTAATCGAAAAGTTAATTTTACACATTGTTTAAAAAAAATCTTTGAATTTGTTAAAGTTTTAATTTGGATCTGATTGCCCAAATATTTGATTTTGACGTTTGTATCTTTAATTTTTTTGAATAAAGAAGGTGATAAAAGGGACACAGCAGCTCCGGTATCCAGTAACGCTTGTATTTCGACGCCCTGTATACTTAGTGATATAATTGGCAGACTATATTTGTCTGCATTTGTTATATTTGCGATTGTTTTATTTATTTTATCGATTTCCGTCTCTGAAAATCCCGAATCTTGATCCGATTTCGCTGTTTTCTTTGCCCATTTTTTTTTCTTTTTGCGCTTTTCAAATTGATAACCATTTTGCTCATAATTCTCCGAAATATATCCAAAATCCCTATTTCCCGAATTCCAGTTAGGTTGTGAATAATCATACATCCCACAATGCGTCGGGTAATTAAAGGAATTGTAGTAATCATTATAATATCGTTCATAATCATTATAATGAAAATTGTTATTGAAATGGGGACCCTGATAATCATTGTGTTTATTAAAGAGTTTCTTATTCCGCGGAACACTATCATCTCTAATTGCATGGTTTTTTTTCTTTGATTTTTTTAGTTTTTCAATCTCCCCTTTTAATTTCTCGATTAGCTCTTTGTTTTGCTTACTTGATTCTTTAATGTTCTCATAAAGATCTTTGTTTTCTTTATTTATTGCGTTAATTTCCTCAAACTTTGATTCATTATACGCACTTTCCATAAGTTTTGCTAACTCGCATGCCTCCTTGAAGGACCTGGGCGCATTTTTACGCACATCTAGTGCAATATCCTGTCTAATTGAATTTAAAAAATTCGACATTTTTAAGATTTCGATAAAATTCTCTTCCTTATTATTCACATTTTCGCCTGCACTTTCGATATAAGATTTTACACCCTTTTTAAACTCCAAAATGAAATCCTCTATCGTTTGACTTGCGGCCTGTTTTAAATTTAGGAAATTGCTCTGAGCATTAAGGAAGCTTAGTTTTGTACCAAATAACTCCACCAAATTATTTTTAAATAAATTATAATTGGTCTCGTTATATGTTTCAATCTGTTTACTTAAAATATGTTTTGCGTCCCCAGTAATTTTAGCCTTTAAAATTAATAATTTAGTTTCTTCCTGTATATCTGTCGAATTCAAAATATTATCAAATTCCTCTAAGAAAAATATAATGTTTTTGTTCTTTTTATTGTCAAATGGTGACACTAACTTAATACGTGTATCTATATCCAGCGTCTGAGTCATTTTTAACAAATATTAGTAATCAATGTATACTTTTTCAAAATATCAATTCAAAATAGATCCTATACCTCTTAAAAGAATATTTTGCATCTCATACTATTTTCTCTATATTACAACATATGTATGAAAATATTCTAAATTGCATAAATACATAAAAACAACAACACTAAAATTTAAAAAAAATTTCTTAGGAGATGAAGTTGTTTTGTAGATTATTCTTTTACACACATAAATACCCCTAAAATATTTATAATACACGTATATATAAAAAACAACATAATTTCATTTAACAGAAAAATATCTGTCTTTTTCTACAGAAAAAACAATCTTACTTTTTTTTTTTTTTTTGTAAATATTGTACTACTACTTCGTAGTACGACTCATAAATTTTCTTTTGTATCAAGGTGATACAATTTCAAAAATCATGATCTATTGACATTTCAATCATTTTTATACCAGACATATTATAAAATTTTACTCATTATTCTTATTATTATTATTATTTATACATTATATAAAAAAAATTATTTTTACAAATGTGTCATCTGTGATGTGAATGCCATTATTTTTCAATGGTAACTGAGATCCAACCACAAGAGAAAAGAGAGAAAAAAAAAACAAAATTGTAATTCCTAAATTTACCTATTATAAATCCCAGAATTATTTTTTTATTTCCTTTTTGTATGTTGTTTAAGACGGGATCGTAAAAGTGGAATGCTTTAGCGTATGCAATTGACGTCATTTTATAAAAAAAGCGTATATTTTAATTATTAAAACTGAAATATGTTTTGTAGAAGTTCGTCATTTTCACCCCAGCTGCTTTGAAATTTTTCGGAGGGGAAAATGCATTATTTTTAAAAATAACGTAATCCAAATCACACACTTATAAAACGCAATGTTTTACAAACATTTAGAGTGACTTTATGGAAAAGCAGTAACGTACAGTGTGCTTGCTCATTGTCCGAAAAATAGCGATTTATATTACAGAACTGGATGATTCTCTCTTGAATGCTCGCTTCGCCGAGTTAGACAAGCAATCAAAGAATATCTTGGCAATAATTCGAGGTTTAAAATAATATCAGGCTCCCCAAGTTTTTGTTCAAAATTCTCTCTACTAATAAAATTTTATAGACATGATACTGTAATTTTATCAAAATAGCATAATTTGCATAATTTAATTTTTCATAATTTTATATAATCTATATATTTAAAATACAAGAATGTGTTTTAGCCATCTGCCCTGAACTTTCTGCTGAACCAAATTTACTAATAAATTTTTAACTGGAAGCTGTTCATTTGTAGATGTGCTCGCACTAGCTCTTTATTTTTTATAACCCATTATTATATTTTAATTTCAAAAGTATTATATGAAACTTCTTCAAAATGGTGGTAATGAGATAGCTTTCATTATTGCAGAGAAGAGAGAAATAATGAGGTTTATTTACCTTTATTCATGTGATTATCTGATAAAAATTCGAAATTGTTGATAAAAATTGTTGTATAAGATTTGATGGTGCAAAATGGCATTAGGGACATAATACTTTGAACGGAAAATTACGTTACTACTTTTGAAAACACGCATTTTCCTCATAAAGTTTCCATATTTTTTTTTCCTTCTGTATGAGTACTAAGTTTCAGACACTATGTGAAATGCTTACGTAAGTGAAAATGACATCATATTTAAAAAAAAAACGATGATTTTCTTAGATAAAACTAAACTTTTTAACACAAATGCGTCAAAAAACACAAATTACAGCAATTTTTACTCTTTGGTACTGAGATTAGAATCTGGAGTTAAGAGCGCGACTGTTCACATGCAATAATTTTGCTGACAATCGTGACTTCACGTTTTGAGTTAAAATGATTTTAAAAATGATCCAATTAAAATATCAATTTTTTTAAAAGGGTGATTGCGGGTCGAGAGGTTAATTTTTAAATTTATCTCTATCGCGTGGAGCTCGATTAAGAATGATTAATCCGTTTGCCCTTAAAACAACATAAAGAGTTCACCATTTTCTTACGACTAATATTTCGTAAATAAAAATAAAACTACCTTTATGATTAAATAAATAAAATAATACAAATAAAACATAAATTTAACAGACATGTAATTGAACTACGCGCTTAAAGCTCTGAAATTATCAGAAAATATAATGATGTCATAAGCAGCAAAATCTTGGGCTAATAACTCTTAGCATGCGGCTAATGCGAAAAAATTGCTTTTAAAAATTTTCAAAAATTTATTTGATTGTATAATCCATATTTTTCATGTGAAAAATTCTTTTTTATTTTTAGTGGGCAATCTAAGAAATATATTGCATGTAAAAAAATATTACTTTTCAATAAAAAAAATAGTTTTAATATATTCGGTAACCCTTAAGCCCTGGTACGATCCCCTAGTTATAGTAAAAATAAAACTCAGTAGCCTCATGATTAATACTCACAATGTCATTGAATATCCAGTTTAGACTACCAGTTGGATATAGCACGTAAAATGCACGAAAATTTGAATCTAAAACTCTTCTTTATTCTTTTTTTTTTTCAGGCAAATTAAATCCGTCTTCGTATCCCCGAGCTTTTGTATTTGTCTATTTTTTGTTTCAATAAAACAGTTTCAAATAGTGTATCCGAAATAGTGTCCTCGGTGGAATCTAACATTAAATAGAATGCTAAAAAAATGCCCTTTTTTTGGGGGGGGGGGGGGGGGATGCTTCAAGTTACATTTTTACGTTCTGAATTGAAATTGATTAATTTATCACATTTAATTTAAAGAATAATAACTTTTAATAAATTGTAAGTAATTTATTTGAGGTGTAAATCCATAAAATATAATTAAAATTTCAAGAATAATTAATTTTAATAAAATTTAAAAATATGTATTTTTAAATATTTCTTCCTCGCTTGAATTGCTTGGCGCCTTTATTATCCTGGCGCCTGTGTGCGCCGCACACTTTGCACAATAGGTCGGCGCGCCCCTGTTAGGATAATATTAAAAAAAAGAGTTATACGAATAGCTATATTTAATATTTTTCCATATATCTCTTTGAACTTTCATAGTATACCCGATTACACTTTTCTAATATATACAGTTATACACAACCCTACGTTATATAGTTTTTTTTTAAAGTCAGTATTCTTTTAGCAACTTTTTTTTTATAATACAATTACAAATTCATATATTTATTCATATATTTAAGTTTCAAACAGATCGCCTTGTTATATTTCCTAATTTTAACAAAATCGCGTTGTGTTAGTTCCACATTCCACCACCAGAGAGCACACTCTACTCTTAACAAAACTGTATCTGAAGGATAACATATCAATCTATAAGTAGATATGTTACTCGAGGTGGTGCCGGTCCTAATAAGAAATTAAGATATTTGCTGAAATTACTATTCGGAAATAGTGGTAACTAAACTTTAGACAATTTTATATTAAATAAGTAGCATATATCTCAGGACTCCCTCAAAAAAGGCATCTAAAGCGGTCTGAAACGCTAATTTTTTAAATAGAAATCTAGCGCCCCCCCCCCCCCCCCGGAATTTCAAATTTTTTACACTTTATCTTATGCGTTATAAAAAATCTTAAAGTTTCAAACAGATCGGCGTTATGTTAGTTCCACATTCCACCACCAGGGAATGCACTCTATTCTTAACAAAGGCATATCTGAACGAAACTCCTTTACGCAATCTTTCCGTAGATACATGGTTCGGGATGGTGGCGGTCTTAAACAAGAATTTAAAACATCTGCTGCGGTAACAAACGCTAAGATTTTTAAAATAATTCTAGCTCCCACCCCTCCCCCTCTCCTCGAAATATCACACTCCATTCTTTTTTACACTTTTTCTTATGTGTTATAAACTATCTTAAAGTTTCAAACAGATCGAGTGGCGGTCTTAACCAATAATTCAAGATATTTCCTGAAATTACTATTCGAAAATAGTGGTATGAATACTTGTAAACATTCTGATGATGAATGAGTTATACTTATCTCATAGCGCTGTTCAAAAACCCCACGCAAATTATTAGATTTCCTAGTTTAAGTTAATTCGTGATTAAAAAAGCACGTGTCTCCATTTTAATCGACGCATTTGATAACAATAAACTGATTAATTAAATATTAATTAATATTTTAACTTGTAATTAAGATAGGACTTAGATATGGGTATCAATGAAATCAGCGAGAAATTTCACATCGGGATGCCAAAAAAATTAATCAAAAAATTTAAAAAGTTAAAATTTCGTATTAAAATATGCTATTATGGAAAACCGCAGCGTCGTCATGTCTACCTGCTTTCCCGCCGAATGGAAATCTCTTTTCATTGTCTTTCCTATTAAAGAAATTAAATTTTTATCCATCGATTTTTAGTGGATATTTTAACTTATACACATCGCAGAAATGTGAACTTTATACCAAATGAAAGTAGATTTTTTTTCGCGTCTGTCTATTCCATTTAAAAATTTCTCGGACCAGTATTTTCTAATATGCGATTTCGCTATAAAATGTCCACTTCATTTTTCGGCTTAATTTCCTCCGTGGTAACCGTGCATCGGCTGATTTTTCTGTCAACCCTTAGGAGAAACACGGATGCGTTAAAAAGGTAGATTGGTTAATTTTAGAAGTTAATTAGCCCGTAATTCGTTTAATTACCAACTTTTTCAAAATTTTATGATTTGTTGATTGATGTGAGGTGTTCAGCTATATGTACCCAAAATTTTAAGTCTCTAACATGTATAGTTTCTGAGAACGGGCTCTGTGACGGACAGACAGACAGACAAAGAAGTGAGAAGAATAGGGTTTAGGGTATCGTTAGATGAGCGAAACCCTAAAAATGTTTAAATTTTATAGGAAATTGCTGTTAAATGTGTGGTTTTTTATTAATTAAAAATGAACTATAAGTTATTCTGGTTCCGGATTACTTTAGTTGCCTCGGCGTGTTTTAATACACATGTGTGTAACATTTCAACTGTGGATTTGTATAGCACTACAGGCAGACAAATTTTCATTTTTATACATTAGATAATACGTAATATTCCATTTATTTTATTCGTAAAATTAATTAAATAATTGTAATTTTTCACATGAAAATCATAAAACAAAAAAATTATGACGTAACATTCACTTTTGCTTTTAATTCGTGAAACTATTTATTTTATTTTCATTTTTCACGTGGAAATCTTGCAGTAGAAAAATAATGATGTAAAATTCCCTTTTTTTTAATTCGTCAAACCATTTATTTTATTTTTTTTCGCATGGAAATCTTACATTAGAAAAGTAATTGATGTGGTGAGAATTTTAATGTAGATTTTTAATTATTGGCAACAGATATAAAGAAAAATGTTTAAATTTGATAAGAAATTGCTGTTAAATGCGTGTTTTTTTTTTTATTAATTAAAATTGAACTATAAGTTATTCCGATTCCGGATAGTTGTCACATGTACTTAACATTTCACAATTCTGGCTTCTAAACTGTGGATGACAGTAGCATTACAGACAGAAAAATTTTCATTTTTATAGATTAGATTTCGAGATAATCTTTTTAACTACTGTTGCCAAATACAGCGCAAATAATAATATTTCTGTTCTAACAATTGAAATATTTCCAGGTGAATCTCTCTATTCTAAAAAAATGTAACAAACGCTGTCACCGACCCCACCGGTTTTGAATTTTTTGTGACCGGAGGACTTTCTTCGTTAATATTAAGAAAAATAATCCATACAACAATGTGAAAATCGGTGGTGTTATAGAGAAATATTTGATAAAGACGCTGATGCAGACAGTTTTCAAATCGAAGAATTATTTTAAGAGATATTTAATGTTAAATTTGGTCAAAATCGTTCCATTAAAAAAGTTTTATAGGAGTGAAACCTTATACATGAGAATTTAATCAAATTTAGATCATTTTATACACTAAAAGTGCCCGGTGTGCAGACTGCATTTATTTTTTTAATTTGACTCATGTTTAGTGTTCCATACTTAAAAAGCAAAAACGGAACCATTATAAGATCACTCTTTTGTCTGTCTGTCTGTCACAGCCGTTTTACTCGTATTCTATGGAACGTGGAGAGTTCAAATTGCGGGAAGTAATAAAGACTATTAATCCATATATTTACGGATTATTAAACATTTACAAATATTTTTTAGGGAAAATGTAGAGGGCTAATTAATTTACTTGAAAAAAAAAATATTTTCTTTGTATATCGTGTGGGGTATCGTCTGAAAGCTTTCGTAAAGCTGAATTCAAAAATAGATTTCTTTTAATTTTAGGTATTATTAAGGGGCTCTGCCCCCTACGAGCTACGCTCTCCAACCCCCGCTCAGACAACCACAAACTCTAAAAGTACGCTAATTTTATCGGCTTTAAAAATTTTTCGGAAGAATGAATTATAATTAAAATAACAGTGGTGATCTCCCTGCTAACGGTTTGTTTTTGTCTTTGATTAAATCAGATCAGTGGAACATGTAAAAATAAGCTAATAACTATAAAATGAATTAAGTAAACATAGTCTTTGTCTCTGGGTATTTTTATAAATTTTATAAATGTATCGGTTTTAATCTGACGTAATTTTCACCAAAGCTTTCTTTCTCGTTTTAATGATCACGTGAAAATACTTTTGTTGTTAGAAAGGAAATATTATTTGCTCTATTTTAGAATTCTCAACAATAGTTTAAACAGATTATCTCAAAAATCAAATAAATCAATAAATGTCTCGCACAAATATATTTTTTTAATTCAAACTGTTTGGCAATAATATGAATTGGCAATTTTAAATAGGACGTAATTTCCTCCATGTACACTTTTAACGCATATTAATGGATTTATTATTTTACATTTTTTTTCTCTTTTAAAATTCACGTGTAAATATAGTTTTTATGACGTAATTATAACTATCTTCCTGCTTTTAATACGTAATCATTTAACTCTCATTTGAAAGTTTTATTCTGTTTTTAATTTGAAGGAAATATTATTTATTGCGCTGTTTTAAAATTTGGCAACAATTTAAAATAATACCCTTTTCTAAATTTGTAAAAAATGCCTCTTAAAATGCTGAAAAATTGAATTCAAAATAGAAATAAAACCTCAAAAAATGAGTCAAATTAAAACAATAAATGCAGTCTGCACACCGGGCACTTGTATTGTATAAAAATGATTAAATTCCCATGTATAGTTTTTGCTCATATAAAACTTTTTAATGGAACGATTTTGAGCAACTTCAACATTAAATATCTCATTAAATATCTCTTAAAATAATTCTTCGATTTTAAAACTGTCTTACCTCAGCGTATTTATCAAACATTTCTCTATAACACCACCGATTTTCGTATTTTTTTATGCAATATTTTTCTTAATATTAATGACGAAAGACCCCAGGTCACAAAAAGATATATAATTGAAAATGTAGTGCAAAAAAATCTTCTCCTCCATCTATTTCCGAATCTACTGAAACTAAAATTATGAAAAAATCAGAGGCAGTTAATTTAAACCTTGCAGGAAAATTATAGAGGTTACCCTAGGTCACACAGTTTTTGAGAAAAGCGCATTTTTCTGTTAAACACAAATTGCTATTTGCGGGCATTCAGCAAAGGAGTTGAGGATCGCTGGAGGTACCTATCGTTGCAGAGGTATAAAAGCATTTAAAGGTACATATAAATATTATACAGACATACATACAATAAATACAATAAACCCAACTGGAGTGAAAAATTAGGCAGAAGCAGGAATCGAACCTATACCGTTAAACGGCTCTGTCTAATTTTTCACTCCAGTTGGGTTAATTGTATTTATTGTATGTATGTCTGTATAATATTTATATATACCTTTAACTGTTGAATGCAAGCGTTATTTATGTATGAATATGTGTTTTAATATATGTTATAGTATGTGTGTTTTATTATATAAAAGCATTTTTGATAATGATTTTTGAAAAAAATTGTCGGTAATTAGCTGAGATATTAACCCTTAAGGGGAATTTAAATTCTTTAAAAATAATTTTTTTTATTTTTGTAAATTTCACCTTAAAAATTATTCAAGGATACATTATATGCATTATGGCATGCATTTATCACAAAAAAAATAAAAAAAAAATATTTGTGAGAAAAAAATGGAATTTTACGCGTCGTCTTAGAAATCTGCGAAATGCCCCCTGCCATATTCCATATCAATAAAAATCCACAATATTTTTTATAAAATTATATATAATTTTATATATAATATATTTAATATATATATATAATATATTTATATATATTATATATAAATAAAATTGAGCATCGAATTTTATATATTTGAATTTAAAGGTAAAAAAAAAAATCAAAATTTCAAAATTTTTTCGAAATTTTTTTTTCAGTTTTTCAGTTTTTTAACCTTTAAATTCAAATATATAAAATTTGATGCTGTATTTTATTTATATATATAAACCAAACTTTTATAAAAAATATTGGGAATTTTCATTGATATGGAATGTACAGGGGGCATTTCGAAGGTTTCTAAGACGACGCGTAAAATTCCATTTTTTTCTCAAAAATAATTTTTTTTTGTGATACTAGGGGGGTCTGCCCCCTACGAGCTACGCTCGTCAACCCCCGTTCAGACACCGCCGACTCTAACAGCACGATAATTTAATCGGCTTTAAAAAGATTTCGGAAGATTGAATTATAATTTGAATCTGAGAATTATAATCTGACGAAATTTTCACCAAACTTTTCTTTTTCTTTTTAATATTCACGTAAAAATGCTTTTGTTAGAAATGAAATATTATGATCATCTTAAAATATCAAATAAATATCTCGAGCAATTTTTGAATTTAAACTGTTTTGCAACATTATTTTTTGTTCATTTTATATAAGTGTAATGTGACGTAAATTCTCCTATTTAAGACTTCTAACGCATGTTTATGAATTTATTATTTTACAATATTCTGTCTCTTTTAAAATTAACGTGTAATTATAATTTTTATGACGTAATTTTCAATGAGTTCCTGCTTTTTATATTTTCTGTTTATAATAGTCACGTGTAAAATAATTTTTTAATTTGAAGTAAACATTATTGTTTGCGCTATTTATACAACTGGCAACAGTTTAAATTAATAACATTTTCTAAAATTTGTAAAAAATATCTCTCGAAATGCTGAAAATTGAATTTTGAATTGAAATAAAACCTCAAAAAATGAGTCAAATAAGAAAAATAAATACAATCTGCACACCGGGAACTTATAACGTATAAAATGATCTAAAAATGATTAATTTTTCATGTATAGTTTTTGCTCCAATAAAACTTTTTTAATGGAACGATTTTGTCCAACTTTAGCATTAAATATCTCTTAAAATAATTCTTCGATTTGAAAACTGTCTGCATCAGCGTGTTTAACCCTTTCACCGTCCTAGGGTTTTACTGTATTTTTATAAAAATGCTTGTAAATTCCAGGATATATATATTTATTAATGGCAGTTTGATGCTATAATATCTTTAATATCACTTCTTTCAATATATGGCTCAAATTAAAATTCGGCTTAAAATATTTTAGGCTACAACCATTTTAACATGTTTTTTAGAAACGGTCAAACATTTCTCTATAATACCACCGATTTTCATATTTTTGTAATCAACAGTTTTTTTTTTAATATTAACGATGAAAGGCCATGCTTAAGCATTCAAATTGGATGTGGATCTACCCGGAATATCTACGCAGATTTTCATTGGTCCATTTCCAAATCAAAACTTTTTTATATATATAGAAGGAAAAGCATGCCGTAATGCATATAATGTGCCCTTGAATAATATTTAAGGTGAAATTTACAAAAAAAAAAAAAAAATATTTTTAAGGATTTTAAACTTCACTGTTCCCTTAATGACACGTTTGGTTTGGACATACATAAGGACAGGGACGGCATACTATATGTACCATCGGCTTTTAAAGCCTAGATAACAACTTTTAATGATACATTTGCATAATACAATGTCAGTAGCAGCATAAAAGCAAGAAACACTTACTTGTTAAAAACAGAGTAATTTCATTAGAATTAATCACATAAATATTATGGGATTCGCGAATAGTTTGCATTGAGGTGATCTCTCAATACGCCTGCCGTGTCTTTAAAAGCTAATTAAAAACCTATCTGGAAAAACGCGGCACGAAACATTCGGTGTTTCATATTTGCGACCTCCTTTCGAAGCGGGCTTAGAACAATGCAAATTTTACATTGCACAACGATTTTGTTTTA
Organism: Maratus speciosus; assembly: GCA_963932465.1. NCBI lineage: Eukaryota > Metazoa > Arthropoda > Arachnida > Araneae > Salticidae > Maratus > Maratus speciosus. The sequence continues at coordinate 51,620,536 of OZ010791.1, forward strand.
GGTACATTTTAAGAAGAAAAGTTTATTACGACGCGGAATTTAGTTTTATGACGCTCTATATTACGGCGCTCTATTTTTATTGTCAATGCCGAATTAAGTTCATCATAAACATATTAGGATAAGATTTAAATATGAGTTATATAGAATTGCAATATTTGATATTATTAGGCTACATATCTCTTTGAACTTTTACGGTATACCCAATCATTCTTTTCTAGTATATATACAGCTATACCAAACCGTACGTTGTATAGGTTTTTTTACAAAGTCTTATTTTTTTACTTTCTTCTATCTTTACAAGAAGAAAGTATTGGATTCGTGAAAATTTTTTCGACGGATTTACACGTTTTAGGGGTCACAGATCCCGAAAAACATGTTTTTACAAAATGTCTGTCTCAGTTTGTGACTCTGTCTGTCTGTATGTGACACAAATTTTGTGAGCGCTCTAATGCACGGAATTTAATAAAAGTTTATATTCAGGTAGTGGCTAACATAAATTGGGGCTGATTGGTTTTTGGTGTAAATCACCCAACAGGTGGCGCTGCTATGCTGCATTTTTCACGATTTCTGCAACAGCTCTATCTCAAGAACTAATGCACATCTTTTCATCAAACTTCAGGATCAGTTAGTCCTTGATATAAGTTGGTACTGATTACATTTTAGTTTAAATCGCCCAACAAGTGGCGCTGCTATGCTGCATTTTCTACGATTCGCGCAATATCTCTATGTCAATAATTTATGCAAGGATTTTCATCAAACTTCAAATTCAGTTAGTCCTTTAATTGGTGCTGATTACGTGTTGGTGTAAATCACCCAACAGGTGGCACTGCTATGCTTCATTTTTTACGATTCGCGCAATATCTCTATCTCATGAACTAATGCACAAATTTTCATCTAAATTCAGATTTAGTTAGATGTTGACACAAGTTGTTGCAGATTCGGTTTTGGTATTAATCGCTAGACGTTGACATAAGTTGTTGCTGATTAGGTTCTGGTGTAAATCACCCAATAGGTGGCGCTGCTAGGCTGCATTTTACAGGATTTACTAGATTACAGCGATAACCATATCTCAAGAAATAAATGCCCGGAATTTCATATCTTTAGAATCCTCATGATGGGTATAGATTGCCATTTTTATTTTGGCATTGTGATAGCGAATTTTCAAGTATTAACATGTATGAGATAGAAGACAGTTTTGAGATCGGTACATCCGATTAGTTCTTTTAGTAACGATTTTTTTAATAACACAGTTAATAATTCATATTTATTGTGGGGAACCCTCTGAGCGCGAGTAATACTCGCACTTGACCGTTTATTTGAGGTTTTATTTCTATTTTAAATTCAAGGTTTTATTTATATTTTAAATTCAGTTTTTCAGCATTTTCAGAGCTTTTAGAAAAGGGTATTATTTTATAATTGTTGTCAAATTTTAAAACAGCGCAATGAATAATATTTCCTTCAAATTAAAAATTGTTTACAGGTGACTATTATAAACAGAATTTATTATATACAGAAACTATTACAGAACTATTAACAGAAACTATTAAATGAGAATTAAATGATTACGTTTTAAAAGCAGGAAGTTATTTATAATTACGTAGTAAACAACAAAACTATATTTACACGTGGGTTTTAAAAGAGAAAGAAAATTGTAAAATAATAACTCGATTAATATGCATTTCAAAGTTGTAAATGTGGGAAATTACGTCATATTTGAAATTGCCAAACCATAATATTGCCAAACAGTTTAAATTTAAAAATATAGTTGCCCGAGACATTTATTTCATATTTTGAGATAATCTTTTTAAACTATTGTTTCGAATTCTAAGACTGTGCAAATAATATTTCCTTTCTAACAACAAAAGTATTTTCACGTGAATATTAAAAGAGTAAGAAAACTTTAGTGAAAATGACGTCACCTTTAAAACGATACATTAAAAATGTCTTATTTTAAAAAAAACTTTCTTATAGCGTTCTTAGAAAATACCGGAAGAAAAAGACTCTGTTACCTTAATTCATTTTTTCAATTCCTACTATTCGTTCACACACTCCCTATAGTTATTTATATATTTATATATTTATATATCTTGTTCAAATTTTCAATCGTTAATAAAATACTCATTATTCATCCTATCAAGTTGAAATAATTTTTTTAACTTGTACTGGATGACAATTGATGTTAATACAGTTTTTTCAAATATTAATTAATGAATTAAATTTTAATTAATTAATTTTAGTTTTGCATGGAAAACAAAATGGCGGCCATTGGTTATTGAAGATCAATGAAAGTATTTTCAATAAGGGGTTACCATAGGGGGGACCCAGTTCTGTCGCTAAATACCGCCAACTTTTTCGCCAACTTGGCGATATATTGCCAAATTTGGCGGCCAAAATGAGTCACCAAAAGTGACGCCAACTTGCCGATATTTCTAATATTTCGCCAAATTTCCATAGAGTTCCATTGTAAACCTACTTGCACTGTAAACTGAAATGTCTGAAATTCAGACATTTAAGTGTCTGAAACGCAGTGTTCAATTTTCAGATGTTTTAAAATGTCTTAAAATTTTCAGACACTTCTTGTGTCTGAAACAAGAGTGTTCAATTTTAAGACGTTTTAAAATGTTTTAAATTTTTCAGACACTTCTTACATCTGAATTTCAGACATTTCAAATGTCTTAATTGCGGCCACCTTTGAACCCCCGCCCCACCCCCCCCTCTTTTTTTTGGCCAATATGAAACCATCTTTGACCACTTTTCTTTCTAAGCCATATGCACTGCCATGTTTGACCACATTGAATCATTTTTTATAAATGGGAATACTTTGTTACCATAAAGCAGAGTTGATTGCAGCATGGGAAAAATGGGGTGCTTCTCTACCCCCTGATTTTAGGGTACCCCAAATTGGATATGAAATTTTCATAAAGCTGATATTTTAAATCAGTTTTGACCTTATGAGGATTGTAATCAGTATTTTGTAGTTTTAGAATAGGATAATTATACGTATATATATATAAATATGTATTTTTGTGATATATATGCCCCACGGCATCAAAAATGTTTATTACTTTTAGTGAACTTCAGATTAATTCTAGTCCAAAAACCTAGTATTCATTCGCCCCCTTCCCCCACTGCCTTCGTATACTGTTACAAAAAAAAAAAATAAGCCTATTCGATGCCGTCAAATACATATTTGGATGATATAAAAAACTGTTGGAACCAGAGAGAAAAGTAAAGCTCCATCTATAAAAAGTTACAGTAAAAAATTGTCAAATAGTTTCATTTTAAAATAGTAAGTAGTGCGTAGAAAAGTAATGGAATCAGATTATCTGTAAAGCTCATGAAATTACCCAAATTTTTGTTGATAGCTGAAAATGTGGACTGAGCTTTACTGGTGCCTTAAAATCAATCAGGGAAGTAAAGGCATTTTTAACTCATTCTGAATTCCGATCATTCGTAACCAGTTCAAAAATTTGGGTTCATAAGAATAGGTTAGAGGTTGATTTGGATATGAGCGAGAACATGAGAGATATCGAGAACATGAGAGATCGTTCAGTACGAAGTATGGACAAAATTCCACTCCAGGGGTCACTGATAAGCCTGGAAGATTAGAGCCCAAAGTAAGCCCAAAACCCTAAGCATGTAGGATTCAACCATATGCTAACTACTTGTCTGGCTTAAGTCCATTGACATAAGGCTCCCTTTTCACAGTAATTACGTGAAATAAAAATTATTACGCTAGATGTGTTATGTCAGTGAAATGTTAATAACAACAATTCCTCAACAATGTGACCATATTAATGTTATACTTAAAATATTACTTCATTGTTTACATCCTTTTAGTTTGTGGTGTTTAGCTTGAATATCGAGAACATGAGAGTCATGTCCACATGTCCACAATCATGTCCACAATTCTGGGCCTGACAGAAATTTTTTAGCACATAACTACACATTCTGTTTACTATACCCAGTACTCATTTTGAGTGGATAATATGATTTTGAATATAAGGCACCAGTAAAGCTCAGTCCACATTTTCAGCTATCAACAAAAATTTGGGTAATTTCATGAGCTTTACAGATAATCTGATTCCATTACTTTTCTACGCACTACTTACTATTTTAAAATGAAACTATTTGACAATTTTTTACTGTAACTTTTTTAGATCGAGCTTTACTTTTCTCTCTGGTTCCAACAGTTTTTTATATCATTTCACATCTTTTTCAGATCCTTTCAGGAACTTAATCAACCAACTTCAACTAACCAAACAACCGCTCCAACTAACCATCCAATAATCCCAATTAGCCGGTCCAACCAATTGTCCCAATCAAAAACTAACAGAAACATTGGTTCACCAGTGCATTTCAAGAGCTCTGATGACCCCATACTTATAGCTAAACCTCATATTAGTATATTGGCCTATACTTTACTCATGACTGGCCGCCAGACTTGTCCTTAGACTAAGTTTTATACATAGTGTGATCTCTTTTATTTTTCTGCTATGTACGTACGCCTCTCTGGTTTAAGGGACTATGCAGTATCCCAGGCCAACCCCTCAAACACACAAAAAGCTAGGGTAAGAAACAGTCATAAGAAATGAATTAAACTGCGAAAAAACTATAAAATGGGAAAATTTCTGTTTTTGGGATTTAATGGGAATTTAAAATTAAAAAAGTCTGAAAACGACTGAATGCAGAAAAATGATCAAAAGTGACTGAAAATATTACACAATACAACTGTAAATAATATCAGAAATATTACTAATATTGGATATCTATCTATCTATATTATAAAGGACAAACACATCTGTGCGTAACGCATACGTCATTTTGCGAATGGCAACACTTTGAAATTTGAAATAAAATTTTGGTTTTGCAATTTTCTCTACTGCAAATTTTTAAACTTCTAAACATCGCACATTTTAAATTTTTACACCATCGTATACGATGGTGAGTGGTTTACGAGGAAAAAAAAAAAAAAAAACAGTGGCACTCCGGGAGTGCCAATAGAAGTGAAAACTTCAACAATTACGTGTGTGTTTTTTTAATCGTCAAGAAATGTTTTATTGTGCAGGAAATTCTTTTAAATGTAGTGTTTTTTTTATTCATTATTATACAATAACATACACCATAGACATACACCATAACGCAAAAATAACACGAATTTTAAAAACAAGAGAGTTTTTCTGCTAAACTTACCCGATATTTGATCGAATAGTTCACTTTTGCCGCCAACTATTTACATAAATAACAACTTGTTGAATAAAGATAATTTTATTTTTCTAGAGCAAGGTAGCTTTATTTTAGCGAGAATCACGAGACTTGGCTAATTTTTACATGAGATGTTTTTGATGAGATTTCCTTTTTCTAACTCTTGTACGTGTATTTCGGGAACCAATAGCGCACAGGGAAGCATGCGGCGCGCTTGCCTGTAAATTGTTGTTATTGATTAAGCAATCAATAACAATTAATTGCCCGCCCTCCTCATACCGAACTATGCACAATACATGTACATACTTATATACAGAGGTGTCGGTTACAATAACAGTATCACGAGTTCAATGGTTTTTCCCATCTCAAAAAATGCCAAACGCGCCCAAAGAAGCTTTCACTTCAATAATGAAAGTATCAAGTATTTGTCTTTAACAATAAACACAACAGCGTACTGCAACGAAAATGTAAATTTTGTGTGTGTTCCTGTGGGAACGCCGGGAGAAAAAGTGAGTTTTAGCGTTGTTCTTCTTTTGCGGATTGAGCTGAAGAGGGAAAAGTTCCTGTCATTCACCGCTTGGCGCGCTAGTGTCTATGTGCCAAAATGCTAGAATGTCGGTTACGTAACAGTGTCTCCAAATCAGTGGTTTTTCTCCATCTCAAAAAAAGCTCAACGCGCCTAAAGAAGTTTTCACTTCAAAAATTATATTTTAAATGCAATTTGTTTGAAAGCTGTATCTCAATTTATTTTTGAGATATTAATTTTTTTGTAGTTTTTAATACCATTTTTCTTATCGTGGCAGTAAAAGTAACTGATTTCTATTAAAAGTCATTCAAAGTAAACGGAAAATAGTCGAAAATGGGAGATACTGTATCTTTTTGTTGCCATTTTCACATAAAACCTTAAAAAAAAGTTTAAATTAAAATATGGGATATGTCAAGAATATTGTCTGTTATTCCGTGGTAATGACGTCATAGGCACACTTTTTTATAGACAAAATTTAAGACTGGATTGTAAAAGTGAATTGCTTTAGCGGATGCAAATGACGTCATTTTATAAAAAATATCGCTTTTGATAAATTTCAAAAAATTATTAGATTGTATAATTCGTATTTTCCATATGAAAATTGCTTTTTTAATGTAAGTGGTCAATCTAAAAAATTTATTGCACATAAAAAATTATTAGTTTTCAAATTAAAAAAATGTTTTCACCTATATTCTTTAACCCGGGAAGCCCGGGTACGATCCCCTGGTTTATAATAATATTTCGGAGGTCAAACTAAAATATCGCGATAATGACTGACATATTTACATCTAACCATTGATAAAAAAAATCAGGAAATTCGGAAAGTAGGTGTCCTTTGTACACTGTAAAAAAAATCCATGGACTTTCCGTTTTGGTAAAGGCAACTAGTTGCCTTTTCCGAAACGGAATAGATTCCTTTTGAGAATGAGAAGTTTTAATTTACAACACGATTAGTTTCTGCATACATCTGCAATGAAACATCTTTCATTACCAAAAAGATTACTTTCATTGCAGATGTGAAACTAATCGTGTTGTAAATTAAAACTTTTCATTCTCAAAAGAATCTATTCGTTTCAGAAAAGTCAACTAGTTGCCTTTTCCGAAACGGAAAGTCCATGGATTTTTTTTACAGTGTAAAGCATGCATTAATTAAGGAGATAAATTATGTAAACGTGTCTATTGACAATTGGCGTATTTGGTACGGATAAATTATATAATTGAGCCTACAGACAGTTGGCGCATGTTACCGGGCATCGTTTAGGGCATAATTGACTGAACCGTAAGCGCACGCTCCTATTTTTGTAACGTTAACACACGCGTGGGGTAAATCTCACCTCATTTTATCTCCCAATATATTTTTGGCTAAATGTGTTTTAAAAACAAGTCTACTACTTTATATAGTAAAATGCATCAGTACTACTTCTTTTTAGGGAAAAATCAAGCGTTTCATATTTATTTTCCAATTTTATAACAGTTTCTGTAAAACTGGTGGGTTTTGTCTTTAGAAAATATGCAACGATTTGTTTTACCTCTTAAAATATGAATTATTTTATAAAATTTACAGTAATTACATTTAATACACTTTCATCAACATATGCAGGTGGCTTTTATTTCACTCTTTCAGTAAAATTATTTTAGTATGTGTTATCCCGTAACGAATGGACATATAGAAATGTAACATTTGTACACGCACGGGATTATTTAATCCCAAAAGCCATATTTCTACTTTTCTAGCCAACAAAGTAAAGACATTTCTCCATACAACCTATCTCAACCTTGGCCTTGAAAGGTAAGGAAGGTTAGAAGTGTTTCATGACGTAATTTTGAAGTTCTTAGACCGGCATAACCCCTTCTCCCGCAGGAAAACGCAACGTCTCCGGCCAGCCAGACCATCCGCATACATACTAAACCATAAAACGGAAGAGCATATAGAAAAATGAGCTTTGCTAAAATGACGAATTTTTGAAGTTTTTTCATCTGCATAACTCCTTCTCCCTCAGGTAAACGCAACGTCTCCCGCCAGCCAGACCGTCCGCATACGTACTACACCATAAAACGGAAGAGCGAATAGAAAAATGAGCCTTGCTAAAATCAAGTGACGAAAACGTTGCTAGCTCTTAGACTATAGATCATTTTCAACCACGTGATCACAAACCTGGCAACACCCGTGGCAACCAGTTTTGGTGGGCAAACAAATATTAATACAGTACCCGTACTCCTACTTCTATTCTACTTTGGTCGCAAGACGAACCACTTTGTTTTTGTGTCACAGATGTCATATACGCACCATATTGGAGCGATTTTTTTCTGATTTCAATGTCATATATTCAACGGGTAATTAACTGGAACAAAATGTCGACATTTTGCTTGATATGGTAGCCTGGATATTGCTGTTTATGCTGTTGATGTTTTCGCCAAATTGGCGTCAGAAAAAAATTGCGCCAATATGGCATCTGTGCCAAGAAGTGAATGATACTAAAGCTAAGGAACGATATGCTTCCAAAATTAGTGTTATTTCCGGTGTAGATCCATATAGTTTGAAAAAAAATGATTTGAAGAAATATGTAGCGGATTTACACGACGTTAGTTATTTTAACATCGTAAACTATTTACTTTATGGGCAAAGTTTTTATACTGAGAAAGACTTCAGGTGTTATAAAAGCCTTGAATCTTACAAACAATTTGCCTGCAACTGGGTAAGAAAAGTGCATTCTTTAAAAATCGGAGATTTTCATCTTGTTATTGGAAAAGTAAACATACATTTCTGTGCATGAATTAGTAAAAATTCCATGTGATTGTGTTTTAATTCATAATAAAAATTGTAAACTTAATTCACACAATATAGCGATGACAGCCATCTCTGTCGCCTTTTTTCACACCACTTTTTTCTTATTATATTATCTGTCTTTGGAATGCCTGGTAATCTATAATAGGATTTATTATGTTCCCTATTCGAACGATTAACGCACATTTTTACACAACAAGTCGCTGTCATGGTGATGCGAACAAATGTGATAATTTACGTGATGACACCTGCAATAAGATATCACAATAATGTAAATAATCACTCAGAAAAACTTTAAAATGTAGGCTCAAATTTAAAAAGTGAAATCTTTCACAACAAAAGCAACAGCAATGTGATTCGCTAGGACCGATGTGAAAGTACGAGTCAAAGAAAACTACCAATGTTATTTGTTTGCCCACCAAGTTTTTCGCTAGCGATCACGTGCTAGAGCCGTGACGTCAGTTGAAACTGACCTATTAATTTCGGTCGAACAATATTAATTTTTTTTTAACTCGCGAAATTGAATTTCATTTGGCGTTATAATGACGTAATTATAGTAACGTGTTTCAGCTTTTAAAATTAAAATGCATGTTTTCTTTGGCGCGTGCAATAGGAGTATACGATTTCCTTGACAATACGCAGGAAAATGCAATAAATACAACCAAATGAACTAGCATATATCGAAAATTTCTTTCGTATGACTTAAAAATGAATCTTTCACTGTATGGATGATATTAATAAGGATTAATTTCAGAATATCAGGAGTCTCTTTCAAAATAAAACATCATTACAAATTTATGTCAGTTAAACAGAAATTGACGTCATACCTAGCAAACGATTTTTTTTATTATTACCTTTTCCTAAATTGTTTTCTTGAAATTAAAACTCCCGTATTAAAATAGATTTTTAAACATTAAAAACATTCAAGTGAAGATAATACATCATTTTAACACGTGTTTAGTTAAAGTTTTTACATATATATAGGTAAAATTTTCATTTTCTGATTAGAATGACGTCGATTTGAAAAATGCAAAAATATAGCGAGAAAATCTGATTTTTATTTAAAACAAAATACGCGTGTTATTACTGTTTTTCAAGTTATTGTGCCGCTTTTTAGGATGTGACAACAGCAAAGAAACGATTGAAAGAGATATTTCTATATTGTTAAATTATGGAACGCTATGTAAAGTTTAAATGGGTGCTATTCCCTTAATATTGGATATTTTTTGACCCGACCTTCAAAAGGCACATCGCTAAATTAAGACCTTTCCAACAAGCCATTATTCATCACTGAATGTTTTGTGGTTTGGATTGTAATTGAGTTGTTGCTTTTCATCATGTTTCAAAACGTAAAAGATGCGGCTGAGCTCTACTATACAGCACTACCGTGCTGTATGATAAATATATCATTTTCTTTAACCTAATCATGTTCTAAAAGTACAAAATATTTATTAAAATAAGTATAAGATCAAAACAAATTTAAAATATCAGCTTTATGGAAATCTCATACAGAATTTAGGGTCCGTAAAGCTAAAGGCCCATAGAAACAGCCCAGTTTCCCCATGCTGTAATCAGCTCCGCTTTATGGTAACAAATTATTCCCATTTATAAAAAAGGATTCACTCCTTCAGAAAGAATTCCATCCCTGCTTTGTAGTTCAATTTTTTCCTATTTAAATAACATATTCCCAGTGCAATTCCCAGTTTAAGCATTTTTTGCATTTTTATTTCCGTGTTAAATAAAATCTAATACTAGGTTCCCCAAAATTTGCAGTATATGAGAACCCAATATTTAAAAAAAAATTGAGTATGAAACTCTTCATTTAAAGAGTAAATTCGATTTTTTTTTTTTTAAGAAGGGTTTATTTACCATAAGAAAAGTTGAGAATTTAATTACAAAATATTCAGAATTTCACGATAGCTTCATTCTAATGCTTCTATGATTTGTTTTCATGTTCACACACATATATAATAACATACAGGAAAAGTCATTTCTAGTTTCAAAACCTATTTTGCCTAAATATACATATTTTTTTGGCCTTGTTTGTATAAATGTACTTTGAGGAAAACCGCAATTTTTTGTGCGAAATGTAGTTATGCATGGAAATATACAAAACTCTAGCTGTTTTCTAATTTCCATTTTAAACTTGTAATAACCTTTTAACTGAAAGCTGTTCTCAACTGCTCTCCTCAACAAGCACAAACCTTTTTGACACATTTACAAATTCATTTTTTAAGGGAAAGGTATAAAATTGGAAAGCCTGAGCATGGAATCGAACTGTGTTTTCCATTTTTTGATCCATAAATTATCTATTGAGTTATAAGCGATTTTGATCACATGACAAACACGTTTTTCGCCCTTTCTTGAGTGGTTATTCTTCTTTCATGCGGAAATTCGGTTCAAAACGCCTACTTGGTCACTATTTTCTGAAAAACCTGTTGCGTTTGAAAAAAAAAAAAAAAACGGAAAAAACAGTTCGATAACATAGTTTCTGAACAACAACACCAGCTAATTTCATGCATTTCCCAACAAAAATAAATTAAAACTTGCGTCATAGAGGTGCCCTTTTGGATTTGAGAACAGCCTTAGAATAAAATAAGCTTAGTTTTCAATTTCTCATGTTTTGCAAATTCAAAATTTAAAATTTTTAACAAAAAAAAATCAAAGTAAATATATATATATATATATATATATATTGAGGAAATGGAATTGTAGCTCTAAATAATTTATATTCTATACAATGTGCTATTAAAAAATTAAAATTTCGAAAACTGATTTTATATATAATAATCACAAAATAGCAGCATTTTTTTCCCCTTTCAACTGTATAGTTTAGAGAATATACGGATGTGCCATATAATTAAAAATTGCTTTGAAACCAAATAATAGCATGCAAAATATATATCTATACATATATATTTAAGTTGACACAAAAAAGTTTTGACAAATCGAATTTCAAAACACAAATCAATTTTGCCAAAAACAGATTTTTGGCTAAAAAGGTTTTCCTCGAAAATTATACATCTCTAATTATAAAATATAAAAAATAAATCACGATAGATGTTTGTTAATTTTCAAATTTTTATCCAATATTAAACTTCGAGTGAATTGCATATCCTTCATAGCGAACAAACAATTAATTTAAAAGTAAGTTTAAAATAAAATGTGGTTATATCTGCGATAGAAAACGTTACAAGGAATTCAACATGTTCATCAAAACGCTAAATTAACCTTTTAAAAAACAACCCTTTTTTTTACTTCTTTTAAATCCAAACAAAGTATTTCTTCTTCAAGAAAAGTTTCGACAATTTTACGTTTTTGCTTTATTTTTATAGACATTCTAAATTAACCAATTTTGTACATAATATTACTGATATTTTTACATAATCAAATTAGCCTACACTCACACAAAAAATATAATATATAATTTTGGAGCTGCAGTTCCAGAATTACATGTATGTAAGAATATATATTTCTAGAATTAGCTGTTTTTTCTGCAAACAAATTCAAATCTAAGTTATATTCCATGCAACATCTCATGTGGTACTATAAACAAAATATCAAAAACACTTACTGATATAGATTTGACTTGATTTAAAATAACTGTCATAGTGAATGAGACAAAAACTTGCATATTTTTTGAAGAAAACCCCTTCCTATATCCTGCTAGCTCTGTTAAAATAATGGAAATTTTCCATTCTGAAAACAGAACCCGCGGGACTAGTTTGTAGGTCTGGGGTTAGTTTTCTTGTTTAACGAGATGAATAACTATATTCTTGACGAGAAGCAATGAAAAGTAATACTGTCTCTGTTGGGAACTATTTGTAGAGTCATCCGGATGTAATTTCAGTCGTTGTATCGATATATGAAGCACATAAGATCCCTCCAGCCATCCAGAATGCAAGAAAATTCTAAATATAACACTTCCACTAATAACGCAGCCGCAGTAATAACATAATGACAAAATTTTTCACAGTAAAAAATCCGGACCGGTCAAAGATGCGAACTGTCGAAGAACGTTTAAATTTGAATACGACAACGGACTCCGGACTCAAAACACATATTCGCTTCACAAAGAAAAAAAAAGCTGCGAGTCAGCATTTCCATTGGAAACAGGTGGCTATATCATTACGTCAGTTTACGGGTTACAGTATGATAAGTTGTTAAAACTTTTTTTATCAGCGAGAAGTGGAACGTTGTATAAGAAGAAATCAGAAGCATTTTATTTTCTTTATTTGGCGTTTTTCGTAATGTTTACACTTATAAATTATATGAATATAATTATTACAGTTTTTATTCTTTCAGTCAGAGGGTGAAAAATATATTACAAATTAAAAAAATCGTCGTAACGCTAGTTAAAAAAATAACATTTATTCTTCGAAATGATTACATATTTGAACACTAAGAGAAAAAAGAACTAAGAAATTTTCGTAAGAGGAGCACCGCCCCCCCCCCCCTCCCTTCCTAAACCACTAACAGAAATCAATTTTTAAATATTTCCTTTTGACGTTCGTATATTTAAAATTTATCTTAGATAAGGGGTGTTCCGAAGGGCAAAACCCTCCACTAGAGGCAAAGAAATGTTCTGCATTTTGAAAAATATTGTTAGAAATTTATTTTTATACATCTATTTAATATTTAATACTTCTTACTTGTTAATTTTTTTATATAAAAATTATCTTGTACAAGGTGTTCTCACAAAAGAATCTTGGTTTAACTTATTTCATATTTATATTTTGCGTTTTAGTTAGGCGAACTAGGCAGGGGACTCCAGACACATCTGTCCATCCTCTCCCCTTTCTACATTTTTTTCTAAGAGCAATCATATCTCTTTGTATTTAGAGAACGGCCTATGAGTGGGCTATGAGCATACCTATGAGTGGTAGTAGTTTTTGAAAAACTTTATATTTTGGGAAAAGTTTCTTTAGCTTGTACTTTTGCACTAAAAATAATTTAGTTCGAAAGTTAGTAAACGGGCATTTACAATTTTGGCAGACGTCCCCATGGTCAAATTAAGTTGCTTATTTTATACACTAATACGAAATTTAGTGGATGGCAAAGCATTTCATCCATTCGAAAACGTTTTCTGATGGATCTGCCAGATATATTGCGATACAATTGCATATGAGGACACCAGAAGCGAAAGGCTATAAGTGACAAAATTGAAAAAACTGAGATCAGTATACTGGCTATCTGGAAATAAAGCTATTTCTTTTATGATTGCTCTCAGAAGAAAATGTAGGGAAGGGAAACGTTGGACAGATATGCCTGAAGTCCCTGCCTTGTTTGCTATAAACTAAAACGCAAAATATAAGAGATTTTCTAATTATGTGTTGCATTCTAGAGGTCAACTACTTAAGCTCTATAAACTACTTAACCTCTTTAATCTGTACTTAAAATTTAAAAAATATATTGTACTTCACTTTCCTTCCACAGTTATTGAAATAAGAATTGAAAGACCGCTGTGAAATTAGCAACAGCTTCGTATTTTAATTCAGTCACTTACTATTGATGTTAATCGTTAAATTCAATTTATTCCAAATCTAAATTTTTCCCCTTGTATCCCTTGGCCGCAGGGGTCCTCATATACAATAGTCGTTTCCTCATACATATGATACAATTGTATTACATTCAGACATATAAGTGTCTGAATTTCTACATGTCTTAATTTCAGACACATGATCATTATTCAGACATTTTTCTCAGTTCATTTATACCATGATCACAATAAGACACTTAAGGATCTTAAATTCAGACACTTATGATGTCTGAAATTTCATATTCAGACACTTAAGTGTCTGAATTTCTTTTTCAGTCACATATGTGTCTGAATTTAAGACGCCTCTATTTGCAGTGTGCTTATAGAAAAACAAAAAATTGAGCTATTTTAATGCAACAAAAACTAATATTAGCTTAAGGGATTATATTAATTTTTTCTTTCAGTAGGAATTGACTTTAAAAACAAAATTTTTTTATTACTTGTTAAATTATAATTCATTCTTCCGAAAAATTTTTAAAGCCGATCAAATTAAACTGCCTTTACAGTTTCTGTGATGTAATGCATCTGGCAACAGTTTTAAAACAACTAATCGGGATCTCTGGGTTCGAGGCTAGCTTTGTTATTGTTGATGTTCTAAGCTTGTAACTATGCTGTACATATCGCGCGCTTGAGTTCTTATACATTAAAGTAGCTTAAAGATCTTCCGAGTTATTATTTAGTTATACTACATGGTGGCAGTGTTTATTGAAAAAGAAAAATGTATCAAATACCTGCGCCAGAACAATTTTCCTTTCGCCCTGACGACTGGCAAAAATGGATCGACAGATTCGAACGTTTCAGATCTGCATCAGGTTTGAAAACGAAACAGCCGGAAGAACATGTAAACTCTTTAGTTTATTTAATGGGCTCTCAAGCCGAAGCAATATTGTCATCTTTTAATTTAAGTGCAGACGATATTAAAAATTTTGATATTGTAAAGAATAAATTTGAAACGCATTTTATTCCTACACGTAATGTTATATACGAAAGATATAAATTCTACACGAGAACACAAGAAGAAGGTGAATCAGTGGAACAGTTTATCACATCGTTATATACATTAGTGCAAACTTGTGAATTTCCTACCTCTTTTCAGGAAGAAATGATTAGAGATAGAATTGTTTGCGGTATTCGCGATAAGAAGGTTTCTGAAAATCTGCAACTAGATATGAAACTTACACTCGAAAAAGCGATTACAACAGCTCGTCAGGCTGAAACAATTAAAAGTCAACAACAAGTTCTGAGTAGTGATACTACGTTTTTTAAGGTAGCTAACAGAGTAGCGATACCACAGAATAAGAAATACAAACAAAATAAAACATTTGATTCTTTCAATTCGGATAAGAACAAAGAAGCATGTTTTTGGTGTGGAAAACAAAACAAACATACGAAATCGGAATGCCCTGCGCGTAAAGCGATTTGTAACCGGTGCAAGAAGGTTGGTCATTATGCTAAAGTTTGTAAATCAAAAATGCAGGTTAACGAAGTTGAAAAAACAAAATCGACGAATTCTTCTGTTTTTTTAGGTTACATAATGAATACTTCAGATAAAAACAACCCTGTTAGAATACCGGATAACCGTTGGAATGCTAAAGTATTGATTGAAAAGACTCCTCGAGAATTTAAGATCGATACAGGAGCGGATGTGACGGTCGTTCCTAAGGCTATTTATGATTCGAAATTGAACCATATAAAATTAAAGGGATCAAGTAAAGTCATTTGCGGTCCAGATGGGAAAAATCTGAAGATAGCTGGGATAATTCGAGTTAAATTAAAGAACAAAAGTTTTAGTTTTGAAGATGATGTGTATGTAATAAATAATTTACAACACCCATTGCTAAGCTGTACAGCTAGTGAGAATTTGAATCTCATCCAGAGAATATTTGAATTGAAATCAAAACTAGATCCTGTCAAGAAATTTCCAAAATTATTTAGCGGAATTGGAAAGGTTGAGAAACCGTATCAAATAAAATTAAAGAATGATGCTAAGCCTTACGCAATTTCTGTACCACGGCGAGTTCCATTAGCTTTAAGAGGTAAATTTAAAAAATTGTTAGATGAAATGACAAGGAATAAAATTATTGAACCAGTAGGCGAAGCCACAGAATAGTGTGCGCCTATGGTTATTGTTCCAAAAAAGTCAGGTGACATAAGAATTTGTGTTGATTTATCAGTTCTGAATGAGAACATTGAAAGAGATATTTCCCCATGGCCTCAGTTGACTATACTTTAAGTCAATTTAGTAATGATAAAGTGTTTAGTATTATTGATGCAAATGCAGGTTTTTGGCAAATAAGTCTCGATCCAGCTTCTGCAAAGTTAACTACTTTTATTACACCTTTTGGAAGATTTATGTTCAATTGTTTACCGTTTGGAATTAAGACAGCTCCGGAAGTGTTCCAAAAAAGAATTCGCGAAACTATTCAAGAAGGTCCTGGTATAGTGGGTCTTATGGATGAATTTGTAATTTTTGATTTTACTGAGGAAGAGCACAATAAACGACTAAATGAAGTTCTTTCAAAACTTCAAGCGGCTGGGTGGACTTTGAACGCTGAAAAATGCCAGTTTGCAAAAGATTCCATACATTTTCTTGGTCATATAATTTCTGAAAAGGGAATAAAACCTGATCCGGAAAAAACAAAAGCTATTTACAGAATTCCAACGCCTAGGAATGTGACGGAATTAAAAAGATTTTTAGGAATGGCTGGATTTTTGAATAAATTCATTCCCAATTTTGCTGATGTTGCAAAACCTTTTTACGAGTTAATGAAGAATAATGTTGAATGGATTTGGGGAAAATCTCAAATAATGGCATTTGAAGAGATCAAGCAGAAACTTTGCCATACTCCTGAATTAGCATTATATGATCCAAAGAAAGAAACCTTTATATCAGCCGATGCATCATCTTACGGCCTTGGTTCAGTTTTGTGTCAAAAGGATAATGGTCATTTACGTCCAGTTTTCTATGCATCGCGGACATTGTCCGATACAGAGAAAAGGTACGCACAAATAGAGAAAGAAGCAGTAGCTATTGTATGGGCTTGTGAAAGGTTTCGTGATTTTATTGTTGGCCTACAAGTTCACATAGAAACGGATCATAAACCTCTCGTACCCATTTTAATGTCAAAACCGTTAGACAATCTAACTCCTAGACTCCAGCGTATGAAACTGCGAATGATGAGATATTCCTATACCATCAAATATACTCCAGGGAAAAAGCTTGTCATTGCAGATGCGTTATCCAGAAGCCCTTTACCGGAAAATGGAAAGGAAGAATTAACCGAAGAAATAACTGCTTATGTGCAGATGATTACAGAAAATTTTCCTTCTTCAGATTCTAGATTGGCTGAAATATGGGCGTTGCAAAAAAAAAAGACTCAGTTTGCAAATTACTGATTAAATTTTCAAGAGATGGTTGGCCAGGGAAAAATGAAGTGCCAGAAGAATGTTTAAAATACTGGGAACATCGGCATTCAATTTCTACACAAAATGATTTGTTGATGAAAGATGCGAGAATTATTATACCTTTGAAATTACGTGAAGAAATATTAAATAGAATACATGATGGTCACCTTGGGATAACAAAGTGCAGAGCTAGAGTTCGTGAGTCTGTTTGGTGGACGGAATTATCGTCAGAAATTGAGAATTTAGTCTCAAACTGTATTATTGTATTGTAACTGTGTATTCAGCAACAAAAATATTTCAAAGAGCCTTTACTCCCATCAGAATTCCCAAACAGACCTTGGCAAATAGTCGGAGCTGACCTTCTCAAAGTTAGTGGTAAATGGTATCTTATAATGGCGGATTACTATTCTAGATATATTGAGGTGGCAAAATTAGATCATCTTACTTCCGAGGCAGTCGTTAATCACATGAAATCCATTTTTGCACGTCACGGTATTCCTGAAGTGGTGAGAAGTGACAATGGTACCCAGTTTTCGCAAAGAATTGTAGATTCTAAATACAAAAAATTTGCCAACATTTATAAGTTCTCCATTATAACATCCAGTCCGAAATATGCTCAAAGCAACGGTTTCATAGAGTTGATGGTGAAAAATTTTAAGTTACATTACTTGAAAGCGGAAAATGATGATCCATATCTTATGCTACTTGCGTTAAGATCAACCCCAGTAGAAAATGAGTTTAGTCCAGCAGAACTCTTGATGGGAAGACGCTTACGAACGCCTATTCCTATAGTGAATGATAAGTTAAAGCCTAAAGTATTAGACGAGAAATCCTTATTCAAAAAGGAACAGGAAAGGATCGAGAAGCAAAAGCATTACTTTAATCGCCATCATCGAGCTAGACAACTACCAGAATTAGACGTCGGTCAGCAGGTATGGATCTCCGACATGAGGACGTATGGAAAGGTAAAAAGTGCTCATGAAGCTCCTAGGTCATACATGGTTGAAACTCCTCGAGGTATCCTAAGAAGGAATCGTATATATCTGCATCCTTCTACTGTTCCAAAATCCTTCAGATGGGAGGATAACGACACCCCAGTGAAAGAGAACGCCGTTCCTGATGATACATCCGAGAAAGACAGCTCCCAGGATACAACATCTATGAATGATCCTGTTAGCATCCCCTATTCTCCTAATGCTGCAGTTCCAGAGACTAAGCAGGCCAATCCATTTAAGACTCGTAGCGCCAGAACTGTTCGTGCTCCTTCAAGACTTATTGAAGGACGACTTTTAAAGGGGGAGATGTGATGTAGTGCATCTGGCAACAGTTTTAAAAGAATTTATCGGGAACTCTGGGTTCGAGGCTAGCTTTGTTATTGTTGATGTTCTAAGCTTGTAACTATGCTGTACATATCGCGCGCTTCAGTTCTTATACATTAAAGTAGTTTAAAGATCTTCCGAGTTATTATTTAGTTATACTACAGTTTCCAATGTCTGAACGGGGGTTGGCGAGCGTAGTTCATAGGGCCAGAGCCCCCTAGTAATATATAGGATAACATTACAATCTGAATTAATTAGCAGATTTATTTGTGATTTTTAATGGTATTTCTGTAATGGTGGCAACTGCATTACACCATTATTGCAGATAATAATCATTATACTAGTTTTCTCATTCTAGAATTAGTATAGGAGGCAAGTATTTTTAATATCGTTACAGCCATTTTCATTATATAGTAGCATTTTCAGTGTAGAATTTTTTTTAACTATCAAAATGAAATTCTTCGAATTCAAGGCATTAGTAGTTCGTTTTCTCTTTCTCGAATCAGTATACGAGGCTCATTTCGTATAAATCGTAAGAGCAATTTTCGATTTATAGCAAGCAGAATTTACAAAGCTGAATTTGTTTAAACCTCTCAAAACAAATTTCGTTGATTTCAGACCTAGCTAGATCATTTTCTCGATCTCGATTTAATATAGGAGGCAAGTTTCATGAAAATATTCCTGGGATATTGCTCAATGCACTTTTCCTAGTTTTTATATTTTGTTATGTTTGAAGTAGAATAGCATCATTAGAATGTGCTGCAAAAGATTTCGTCCTCATAGTTCTTAATGTAACAGAATTATTTTGTGCTTCCCTGTAAACAAATTGTAATTGCTACATAGTCTATACTCCTGAGAAATAACGTTGTAGCCCACCTGGAAGAATCATAGCATTTTAAAATTACATGACATTGCGAGTATAAATTACGAGACACAGAGATCGCCCACACAGCTAGACAGATGGGAAAACAAAAAAAACCGAATTTATATAGACTATATAAAATGATTGTATGTGCTTGCCGGGAGGCGGCAGCACATACTGTTCACGGCTGAAATTCAGAATCTATATTTCTCTTACGTAGCATTTAAATAAGGCTGAATTTGTTGCTTGACTTTTGACAACAACCGCAGTAATAAAATTAATTTGCCATATTACATTCCAATAATCAGAAGCGTGGTTTCACCACTGAAACTCGCGTCATATTTTTAAAAAAGTGTCAATGGTTTTCATAAAATGTAAACATATTAAAACGATTCCGTTTATTTATGCACTAATCGCGTAAGAGCAGAACACAGATTATTTACTGAGAAATAATATCAAGCAATCTGTTTAAATAAAATGACAGTGAATAACCTTTCATAGTAAGCAATGTGTAAAACGAAATGTTTCAAATGATGATAAAGACGTCATTCTGCAAACACAAGATGCAATTTCATCCATGGATTAAAATATTTTACTATAACTGTGTGAGTGATGATGTCATATTCTTGATGCTTATTCCTGCAGAAAAACACTTGCTGGACTTGACACTTGCTATTTATTTAAAGATTCTTGGTGTACACAAAATAAGATATTTCTGAATAGTACATAATTTCCAATTAATTAAAATGAATATTTAATGAAACTCAAGAATTTAAAAAGAATTGCTTAAACGACGCTCTAATCCCAAAAGGGGTGAATGATGCATTCAGAAAATCAGCTTTTTTATCAAAAGTTCTTTTAGACACATCAGAAAACGCGTTGTTTACGTTTTGTTAACTTGCCAAGTGTGATGACTTTTTGCTAGGAGAGATATGGCCGTTTGCGTTTATAAGGTTGCGATGATTAAAAAACACCAGGTCCTATTAAAAAAAAACTCCAATTCAAGTAAACGAAGACTTATTTTATTTTCATGATGAAGGTCTAAGGGAGAGGTACAGGGGAGAAGCAATAAGAAGCCTCTTTTAAGACGTCATCACGAGGCTGGGGAGAAAGCAGGAATGATAAGAATTTACAGTTACAACTTTCTTGCTTGGCGGGCTACAATATCGCCAATCTAAAAGTATTTTTGCGCCATGCACAGGGGCTAAGAGAAACATTGGCTGGTATGTTCGCCAAAAATGTACGGTAGGCTTCTACCATATTAATTGTGTAGGGGGGGGCAGATTGTGGGCTGCATACATTCCTGAGTCATGATAGACTGAGCCTCATCTGTACATTGATACAGCTGCGGTTAAATGTAAAAATAAAAAGTGTTATCTGGAAAGGGCACAGTAACAGACAGAGTTCGTTAGGCTAAAAAGCATGAGACTGTATTTTTCTAGACCAGATGTTAGATCAAAGATACACCGCTTTACCACAAAAAATGTAGAAATGCCATACATCTGAACAAAAGGGTGTGAAGCGAAAATAATTCTAATAAGTAGATTGCATGTAAAGTGATTTTGAATGATGAGTTATATTCATGCCCAAATAAGGAAATGACCGAAGTTAAAATGCGTTTGAAACTAACAGTCAGCCGTAACGACTTTGGTACAAGGTTAAAGCGTATGTGTGAAAGAATCAGAAAGTGAAAATAGAGAGTGATTCACTGATTTTATTTTATTAAAGAGACGAGTACTTAGAATAATTTGATTTAAATGAGAAGAGCTGATAATACAATCGATTTAGTTTTTAAATGCTGAATTTAATTTAGGGGCTGATTTTATGTGATGACTTTTTGCTAGGAGAGATATGGCCGTTTGCGTTTATAAGGTTGCGATGATTAAAAAACACCAGGTCCTATTAAAAAAAAACTCCAATTCAAGTAAACGAAGACTTATTTTATTTTCATGATGAAGGTCTAAGGGAGAGGTACAGGGGAGAAGCAATAAGAAGCCTCTTTTAAGACGTCATCACGAGGCTGGGGAGAAAGCAGGAATGATAAGAATTTACAGTTACAACTTTCTTGCTTGGCGGGCTACAATATCGCCAATCTAAAAGTATTTTTGCGCCATGCACAGGGGCTAAGAGAAACATTGGCTGGTATGTTCGCCAAAAATGTACGGTAGGCTTCTACCATATTAATTGTGTAGGGGGGGGCAGATTGTGGGCTGCATACATTCCTGAGTCATGATAGACTGAGCCTCATCTGTACATTGATACAGCTGCGGTTAAATGTAAAAATAAAAAGTGTTATCTGGAAAGGGCACAGTAACAGACAGAGTTCGTTAGGCTAAAAAGCATGAGACTGTATTTTTCTAGACCAGATGTTAGATCAAAGATACACCGCTTTACCACAAAAAATGTAGAAATGCCATACATCTGAACAAAAGGGTGTGAAGCGAAAATAATTCTAATAAGTAGATTGCATGTAAAGTGATTTTGAATGATGAGTTATATTCATGCCCAAATAAGGAAATGACCGAAGTTAAAATGCGTTTGAAACTAACAGTCAGCCGTAACGACTTTTGTACAAGGTTAAAGCGTATGTGTGAAAGAATCAGAAAGTGAAAATAGAGAGTGATTCACTGATTTTATTTTATTAAAGAGACGAGTACTTAGAATAATTTGATTTAAATGAGAAGAGCTGATAATACAATCGATTTAGTTTTTAAATGCTGAATTTAATTTAGGGGCTGCACTGTTTGACTATAGTGCACAAAATAAATAAGTTATTAAACAGAATTTTAATTCAAACTGTCTGTGGAAGGGGGGGGGGGGGAATGGAATGTAAACATATATAACGAGATAATCGTTATACCAAGTATCTAAGATATATTGTATTTTTCACGTCGAATGAACTTTAGATAGCGTTTGTTGACTTATATTGAACTTCCTTGGTATCAGATAGTGTTTATCGAAATAAATTTAACCCGTGCTGTACAACATTATGCGCAGTGAGTTTTAAATTAATTGTGTTACAAGGTATTTTTTTAAATTAATTATTTTAAATTTCAAAAATTGGTAAATTTAATAATGTTAAATGATTTATGCCTATTGGTAGCACCAACTAAATGCATTTTTTAATTGCAAGTTTTCAATTACTTTTTTTTAACCTTATTTTTTTTTCATAAGTTAAAAGATTTGTACGCATTATGGCTAGATTTATTGCAAAAAGTAACGAGCAAGCGAAACGAGCTGAGGATGCGTAGCGGTCCCAATGTGAATTGAGTCGCAATTCACGGGGTTGGCGAGCGTTATTAAGTACTAGTTAGTTAAAACTCTATTCACATATTAATACGCAATCGATCTGCTAAGTCATATCTTGGTGGAAAATACCCGAAAACCCGATCTTAGGGGTTGACACGTAGGTTTACCATTGTGTTTTCCTGCACCCAAAAGTTAGAAAACATGAAGGACTCGGAGCAGGAAAACACAATGGTAAACCTGCGAGTTAACCGCTAAAATCGTTTTTTCAGGTGTTTTCCACCAAGATATGACTTGGTAGACCGATTGCATTTTAATATGAAAGTAGAGTTTTAACTAATTCTTAAATTTCAGCCGTGAACTCGATGAGGTGGTTGTCTGTGCTGCCGGTCTAATAAAAACTTTCTTACAGATTTGTTGGAATGCGTTGAAAAAGATAAAATAGATGAAAACAAAAACGAAAGACCATGCGTAAAGTATAGATTATGAAACTCTTTCCAACAAATTCAGGATACTCTGACCAATCTTCGCATTTTACTAAAGTGACATATGTTGTCTAAATGATAAATTTTAAAAACGTATAACGCATTTGAAAATACAATTTTTTCTGTTACCATGAACCATTTCTTTACTCCAGACCTGTATATGATATACAGATATGCATGCATACTACATAATGTGCTAAATGTTTATTCAGTTAAACGCATAGCACAGTTGGAAATTTTCCCTCGCCAAATCCCGCCAATAAACGGATGTTGTTGACAACTTTTCATGACCCTGTATATAATCTATAGAATTTATACACACCAAATAATATTTTAAAAATGGCTAAAGTTAAAAACGCACACCACAACTGAAAGCGCATTTCCAGCAATTATTGTCCGTCGGCTTCAATAGTTCAGTTATTTTCTTCTATAACCAAATTAGTTTGTGTATTCCTTTAAATGAACGATAAGTTCTTAGAGCCCCATATTCCATGATGAGAACCTTATAGTACACTTCATAGATGTATATCAATTTCAATATGTTTAAAATACTATAATATCATTAAAATACACGGCTAACGATTTTTTCCCATGGATCATAATGTAACGGAATACTTTGAATGGTCCTGTAAGTGAGCCGAAAATGCTACACACCTCATTTTTAATACCAAACTTGCCATAGTAAACCTCAATAACATATACCAATTTCATGGCAATCGGACTACATTTGCTCGAGTTAGAGCACGAACAGCCGGACAGACAATCCGAATTCATGAACACTTTTCAACTATGTTGGAAAGTGTAAAAATTAAAATAAAATGAAACATTTAAATCCTTCAAGGACGGTGGGATACATTATTTTCATGGAAATATTTAATTAAATTTTACAATTTTGTTGGGAGAAAGTTGTAAAACTGCTTTTCCTTATTTTGAAATATTATATTTTGAAAATTTCGATGTTAATTCGGCATTACAAAAGCAATATTACTTATCGACAAAGCGTTAAGTTTTGTCAATAGGTGTGCAATATTAAGAAAGATTTTGAACTGATATTTTTGAACTTGATATTTGAAAATATAGATATACCAAAAAAAAACTGATATTATGTATAATACAAAATGTAATAATTAGGTTTAGATAGTTTTTTTTTTTTTTTTTTTTTTTTTTTTAATGATCGAGAATAACAATATTGTTTAGTTAATGTTTCGTTTCTTTTTCAAATTTCACGCGCACGATATCACAGTTAGCATCTGGTTTGAACAAAGTAAAAGCGCATTTTCTTTTGAAATTGACATCATTTTTTATGTAGAAATGCTCCAATTTATCCTTGAGTTAGATATTTTTTTCTTTTTTCTAGCAATGTTTTTATTGCCAAAAATAATATACTCCTGATATTCCATCCAAAGAGGAAGGTACAACCAAAAATATTTAATTAGACATAACATCCACGTGAATGAATCGGTATCAAAATAATTTAAATATTCACATTTCGAATAAAAACTAATTTCTTGATAACTTGATTATTTGTTGTTTGCATTAATTCACTATTATTATAAAATAGAGGCGATTATTGTACGAAAGTTTCGTTAAAATACTAACTTTTGAAATATGGAATGCTTAGGAAATGTACAGAATGTTAACTCATCTTCGAATGATACTAAAAGCACGGAAGATGATGATATTGTTATATTAAATATAGGAAATTACGAAGGTTACAAAAAGGAATCTCTCATTATAATGCGGATTGGTAACGAATTTCATTCTGAAGCTGTAAATACAATTAAAAATGCACGTCAGTATGCAGGACAACCTGTGAAATATGATGAAAAACAATCTTCATGTTTGGAAATTGAAAAGAGATTGGAAGTTATAAATATGGAAGGATATGAAAACGTACCTGATGGTTTGTATTTGATGTATCGCCTACAGGAAAAAATCAACGAACATCATGTAGATGAGAATTTGGTGAACGTCAGAAATGAAGATGCGGTAGATGAAAATCCTAAGGATGAAAGCCCAAATATCTCTGAGAGAGAGAATAAGAAAACAAATGTCTTCCAAAGAATGATTAATTTGCTTGAAAATCTTAGGGCACCTTCTGGTTTTTCATTTGACGATATAAAATCGCACTTATGTACAAACGATCTTCAACTAAATTTGAAGCAACTGAACGCGCTGTTATATAGAGCAGTTAAAAAAAATATCTTAGAAAACATTCCTGGCGGTGTTAGACGGTATAAATTTAAAATCTAACTGGTGAGCATTGAAAAAGATACATGCCCAGCTTCATATATGCCCAGACCATTCCTAAATCAGTTTCTTTCGTCACCTGGATTTTCAATGCCGTATTTCTCTATTGCTAATTCTCTAAAGAAAAATTCATGAGTTAATTCTATTACAGTAACTGGTTTACAGTCTTCTTTTCTCTTAAGGAAAATTAAACTTTTTCGTTTTTTTCGATGGCCAAATTTACTTCTTAAAGGGCACATTTGGAATAAAGATGAGCTCTCACAAGGTACCAGTCAAGATACCAGAACTGAAACCGACACCGAAACTATCGATACCTAGCATCACTAGAAGAAATATTATAATCTTAATAAATTATATTCAAGTGTAAATTCTACATGATCGTGTTAAAAATTCTCTTTATTCTAAAACATATATGTGGCAAAATTGATTCTATTTCTATTGAATTAACATTTACTTATTTATAAGTACTGTCGCCGAAAATTTTAGAATATTTTGATAAAGTGTTTAATAAAACTAAAGGAAAATTTTTGAGTAACTTTTGTAAATAATTATTTCGGTAGATTAAATATCGTGGTTTAGAAGTCTTTCCTTTACGGGAGTTAAACTTAAATATTTTACATCTAAGTTGAATTTGATTACCTATTTACACAAAACTTATTTATATATTTTTTATCAAATAACACTTGCCGTAGTAGCGGAATGTAGAAAAATTTTCGGTACTTGCTAGTTATCCCGTCGACTAAATTATTGTCGCCAAATTGTAAGATCAAATGCCAATAATGATTGATCGTAAATGCCACATTTACTTGACAACACATGTTTACGTCATCAAATGATTTTTATTTCGATGTTTTAGTTGTATTTTTATTAATGTTATACTAATTTATTTTTTCCGTTATTTAAAATAAAAATTATGTCAATTTGTATAATTTGGTGAGTGGTTTGGCGATTTATATAATTTGGTGTAATGGGTAGACTGGATAACTAACCTTTTTTTCTCTTAAGGTAAGTTAAACTTAAATATTTTGCATGTAAGTTTAATTTGATGCCCTATTTACCCAAATTGTATTTTATATAATTTTTATCGAATAACACGTACGATAGTGCAGTTATTGTAGAAATTTTTTCTTAACTGTCTACAGCCAATTGACATATTACAGCGAACATGGACTGACGCAAAAGGGTACTACTTGGTTATCCCGTCGACTAAAAAACTGTCGCCAAACTTTAATATTATATGTCAATAATGGATGATCGTAAATGTCACATTCACTTGACATTAAATGTGTTTGTTATGTCGTCAAGTCTTTTTAATTCGACATTTTATTTGTATTTTTTAATGTTTCACAAATTTATTTGGGTACTACTTGATTATCTCGTCGAACAAAAAACTGTCGCCAAACTTTATGATTAAAGGTACTTCTTAGTTATCCCGTCGACCAAATGACTGTCGCCAAATTGTAAGATTAAATGCCAGTAATGGTTGCCATTAATTAATTAATTGTAATATTAAATGACAATAATGGCCAATAAAACCATTAATTCGACGTTTTATTTGTATTTCTATTAATGTTTTACTAATTTATTTGTTCTTTCGTTATTTAAAATAAAAATTATGTCAATGTGTATAATTAGGCGAGTGGTTTGGAGATTTATATAATTTGGCGAAATTGGTCGACGGGATATCTAAGAAGTACCAGATTAAATGCCAATAACGGTTGATCGTGAATGTCATAATCTCTTGACCTTAAACACGATCAAGCGATTTTTAATACTAATTTTTAATTGCATTTTTATTAATGTTTTACTAATTTATTTGTTCTTTCGTTAATTAAAATTAAAATTATGTCAATTTGTACAATATGGCGAATAGTTTGAAGATTTGTATAATTTGGCTAAGTTGGTCGACAGGATAACCAAGTAGTACCCGTAAAATTAACTACATTCCGTAGTGAGCTTTAATTTTATGTGTAAAAGCAATTAAATATTGTAAGTGATTATTTCCAGTTTCCTTTTCAACACCAAACTTGGCTATAAACCTGGCGATAGAAATAGAATATCAGTCGGTACTTATATATCATCCGCAACCTGGCCATAGAAATACTGCGGCAACAATGGTGAGGTGAGAATAATAGCAATTACAGCAACCCTTCTACGTTTGCTGGGCTGAAATGTTCAGTAATAGCATTTTTGCAATCGCCAATATAAGATTTCATATTTCGATGAGTAAATTAAAATAGATTTGTTGATGTTGAAACGAAATTTTGGTACCTGTTACTCATCCCGTCGACCCGCCAAATTATATAAATTGCCAAACCACTCACCAAATCTTACAACTTGATCTAATTTGTATTTTAAATAACGAAAGAACAAATAAATTAGGCACAGTGTCATATTCGCCCCATATTGGCGCGATTTTTTTCTGACGTTAATGTCATATGCGCCCTTAAGCGTCGCCAAAGTGTCGTTATTTTGCTTGATATGGTAACCGGATGTTGTTGTTTATGCCGATGTTGTTGTTATGTTAATGTTTTCGCCAAATCGGCGTCGAAAAAAACTGCGCCAATATGGGGCGAATATGACATCTGTGCCATAAATTAATATAACAGTAATAAAAATACAAATAAAACGGCGAAATAAAATTCACTTGATGACGTAAACACGTGAATTCAAGTGAATGTGACATTTACGATCAACCATTACTGGCATTTAATCTTACAATTTGGTGACAGTAATTTGGTAGACGGGATAACTAACAAGTACCAAAAATTTTTATTTTATAATGTTTTTAATTGTTATTATTTTTGGTACTTTTTGGCTAGCCGGGGACCAGTGTTACATGTATATACATATATATCGCCAAAAGAAAATCTCCCCATAAAAATCGGATTAGAATACGGAACTCTACTCGAAAATGCTTTAATTTAAATGAAATTGATGGAATACGGATATTATTATGTTTTGGAAAAAATATTTCTTAGTTTTCCAAAATAGCAGTCTTGGCGAAAGCAGCAAATATGGCAACATATTTTATGGCATATTCACTGTTTTGTGTACACAATTATTTTCCCAATATTTATACAATTTGGCACAGATGTCATAAACGCCCCATATTGGCGCGATTTTTTTTCCAACGCCAATTTAGAGAAAACCTCGTTACCATATCATCTATATCCAGGTTACCATGTCAAGCAAAATAATGACACTTTTATACCCGTTAAGTACCCGGTTCGTATATGATATTAGCACCAGAAAAAAAATCGCGCCAATGTATATGACATCTGTGCCTACAATTTGTTTAATAAAAGATGCCTGGCACAGATGTCATATACGCACCACGTTGGCGCGATTTTTTCTGACGCCAATATGGCAAAAACATCGTTTTCATGTACCAGTTACATGTATATTTTTAAAAAGGGAATAACAATAAATAAAAAAAGTCTGCTTAATAACTATAGAACAAAACAAAAATTCGCGCCAACGTGGTGCGTATATGACATCTGTGCCAGAAGCCCTTTATTTATGTTTATATACAAACAGAATTAACTTGTATATAAAACATTTAATATAAAAAAAATTAAGTCAATTCCTACTGAGAACATCAAAGGAAAATTTAATATAATCCCTTAAGCTAATATTAGTTTTTGTTGCATTCCAATATCTCAATTTGGTCATTTCCTATAAGCAAGTAAACCCTATTGGTTTACAATGAAAGTCTATGAGGATTTGGCGAAATATTAGAGGTATTGTCGAGTTGGCGTCACTGTTGGTGACTCATTTAGGCCGCCAAATTTGCCAATATATCGCCTAGTTCGCGATAAACTTGGCGGTATTTGGGGACAGAATAGGGTTCCCCTTATAGGTATGAAGATGCATTAAATGCTATTCAATAACCAAAAGCCGCCCTTTTGTCTCCCAAAACTAAAATTAATTAAATTTAATTAATGAATTAATATTTGAAAAAACTGTATTAATATAAAGTGTCATCCACTACAAGTTTAAAAAAATGTATTTGAAATTGAATTGATGAATAATAAGTATTTTATTAACGATTGAAAATTTGAAAAAAATATATATAGGGAGGGTTGAACTAATAGTAGAAATTTAATAAATAAGTATTTTATAAACGATTGAAAATTTGAACAAGATATATATCGGGAGAGTGTGAGAGTAGGAATTAAAAAATAACGGTACTTTTCGGTTAGCGTTATATATACATATATGTATTTGTATATATACAATAAATGTACATATACATATGTCTGTATATATATACAGCATATGCACATTATTTATATATATATATATATATATATATATGAAGAGCTAAGTGGAAGAACATGTTAAGTAACAAAAATTACATTTGAAGAAATTTGACGTGAAAGTTTTGTTGTCAATTTTAATAATTTATTTTCTGTTTGATACCATGTGTTTAAAATATTAACAGGTGTGGTACTAAACTCTATCAAAAAAACTTATTCATATTTAATTTTTAAATATTAAAAAAAATTAATATTATTTGCATTATTAAAATTATTGCAAATATTAAAATATTAAATATTAGTGTATAATATCTTAAATCTTCAAGGCTAAATAGAACTTTGGTACTTTAGCTTTACCATGTGATAAAATACCTGATAACACCTTCGTCCAAAACATAAAATAATTTTTAAGAAAATGTAGCATAACATGTTCTTCCACTCAGCTCTTCATATATATATATACATGTATGTATATACATACAACATATTTTATGGCATATTCACTATTTTGTATACACAATTTTTTTTTCAATATTTATGCAATTTATTTATTAACAAGTAATATAAAAATTTTGTTTTTAAAGTCAATTCCTACTTAGGTCATCAAAGAAAAATTTAATATAACCCCTTAAGCTAATATTAGTTTTTGTTGCATTAAAATATCTCAATTTGTTGATTTTCTATAAGCAAGTAGGTTTACAATCGAACTCTATGGGAATTTGGCGAAATATTAGAGATATCGCCAAGTTGGCGTCACTTTTGGCGACTCATTTTGGCCACCAAATTTGGGCGATATATCGCCGTTGGCGACAAACTTGGCGTTATTTGGCGACAGAACAGGGTCCCCCCTATGGTAACCTCCCTTATAGATATGAAGATGCATTATATGCTTCAATAGCCAATGGCCGTCATTTTGTTTCCCATGCAAAACTAAAATTAATTAATTAAAATTTAATTAATTAATATTTGAAAAAACTGTATTAACATCAATTGTCATCCAGTATATGTTTAA
This sequence comes from Maratus speciosus, assembly GCA_963932465.1. Lineage (NCBI taxonomy): Eukaryota > Metazoa > Arthropoda > Arachnida > Araneae > Salticidae > Maratus > Maratus speciosus. Next base: position 51,651,432 of record OZ010791.1, read on the forward strand.
AAAAATTTATTTCAACTTGATAGGAGGAATAATAAGTGTTTTATTAATGTTTGAAAATTTGAAAAAGATATATAAATATATCTACCCTATCTATCTATATTATAAAGGACAAACATATCTGTGCGTAACGCATACGTCATTCTGCGAATGGCAACACTTTGAAATTTGAAATGAAATTTTGGTTTTGCAATTTTGGCTACTGCAAATTTTTTAACTTCTAAACATCGCACAGTTTAAATTTTTACACCGTCGTATAGGGAAAAAATATACTTTTAAATGCAATTTGTTTGAAAGCTCTATCTCAATTTATTTTTGAGATATTAATTTTTTACAGTTTTTAGTACCAATTTTATAATTGTGGCAACTGAAGAACTCCATTTCTATTAAAAGTAAAGGGAAAATAGTCATGGTTTATTTATTTTTATTAATTATATCCTTATTGATGCCATTTTCACATTACAAATAAAAGTAAGGTTTTTCTAATTTTTGAACAGAAAATGACGTCAGCCATTAAAAAAAAACAGGCATTCTTCTTCATAAATCAAAAGATTGAAGAAGATATTTCAATATTTTTACATTTACGCTGATACTGAGTTTTAGACGCTATGCAAAATGATTCAGTGAGTAAAAATGATGTCATATTTAAAACAAAACGATCATTTTCTTTGATAAAACTAAACATTTGACCAATACTAAATGGCCAATACCATGGCAACTAAAAGCAAATTTCTGAATGGTAAATTTTCGCGGGTACTCAGATTAGAGCTTAAATTTTATGCGAATGTTCATATGAAAAGTTGTATAGGACAAACGTGACTTTAAGTTTAGAAATGCATTCATTAATAATGTATTGCGCGTTAAAATACTTTTAAATTGTGAATTTGAGTGGTGCGTATGCCAATTTTGAGAATTTCAAAATAACGTACAGTTTAGATTTTATGAGGTGAAATTTTATGATGTGACAAAGCGAAATCATTTTTACTGATTTTTCATCCCGTAAAAACAAACGCAAGAGCCTCAATTGATAACTTCAACATAATTACTCATTTTGATTACGTATTCTAATACAGTTTAATTTTTCAATAACTAGGGGGCTCTGCCCCCTACGAGCTACGCTCGCCAACCCCCGTTCAAGCAAACCAAAATCCAAAAAGCACGCTAATTTGATCGGCTTTAAAAATATTGAATTAAAATTTAAAAAAACAGTAGCGATCTCTCTGTAAACGGGTTTCCATTCGTTTTTCTTGGATTGAGGATTTTTAAGACCAAATCTGCTGCTGTTAAGAGATACAATGGTGGTTTTCGTATTTAATTTAAAAAATAGTTAAACATTTGAAAATAAGCTAATGTAAAAGGAATTAAGTAAACAGCGTCATTGTCTCCCGGTATTTTTTAACAGCGCGATAAGATAGTTCTTTTAAATAATTCATTTTAAATGTATCGTTTTAAATCTGACGTAATTTACACCAAAGTTTTATTTCTCTTATTAATATTCACGTGAAAATACTTTTGTTGTTAGAAGGAAATATTATTTGCGCTGTCTTCGAATTCACGATAATAGTTAAAAAGATTATCTCAAAATATCTCGCACAAATATATTTTTCAATTTAAATTGTTTTGCTATATTTTTTTGCCATTTTAAATATGACGTAATTTCCTCAAATTACAAGTTTTAACGCATAAAAACGATTTTTTTTATTTTAAGATTTTGTTTCTCTTTTAAAATTCAAGTGCAAATATGGTTCGTCGCAGATGTCATATACGCGCAAATTTTTTCTGACGCTAATTTCATATACGCAACGGGTACTTAACTGGTGCTAAAGTGTTGTTATTTTGCTTGATATCGTAAACCGGATGGGTACAGATGTCATATTCGCCCCATATTGGCGCGATTTTTTTCGGTTTCCAATTTGGCGAAAACATCAACAGCATAAACAACATAATCCGGGTTACCACATCAAGCAAAATAACGACACTTTGGCGCGGAAAAAAATTGCGCCAAAATGCTGGTATATGACATCTGTGCCTATGGTTCTCATGACGTAATTTTCCTGCTTTTAACATGTAATCATTTAATTCTAATTTTAAAGTTTTTTTTTTTTCTGTTTGTAATAGTCACGTGTAAATAAATTTTTAATTTGAAGTAAACATTATTGTTTGCGCTGTTTATGCAACTGGCAACAGTTTAAATTAATAACATTTTCTAAAATTTGTAAAAAATATCTCTCGAAATGCTGAAAATTTGAATTTAAAATTGAAATAAAACATCAAAAAATGAGTCAAATAAGAAAACTAAATGCAATCTGCACATTGGGAACTTATAACGTATAAAATGATCTAAAAATGATTAAATTCTCATGTATAGTTTTTGCTCCAATAAAACTTTTTTAATGGAACGATTTTGTCCAACTTTAGCATTAAATATCTCTTAAAATAATTTTTAGATTTGAAAACTGTCTGCATCAGCGTATTTATCAAACATTTCTCTATAATACCACCGATTTTCATATTTTTGTATGCAACAGTTTTTTTAATATTAACGATGAAAGGCCATGCTTAAGCATTCAAATTGGATGTGGTCTACCCGGAATATCTACGCAGATGTTCATTGGTCCATTTCCAAATCAAAACTTTTTTTTTATATATAGAAGGATTTAAGCAGTTGAAGTTTTTGGAAATAATATTTTGGTAATTTTAGGTTAAGAACATTATTTGTTTTAAGAGTTAGATAACCATTGCAAGATGAATATTTTATTGTAATTATTTTTGTAGGTTTATTATAAATTCGAACTAACAGTTCCATTCTAAACATTTTAATTCGTCGAATTTCGACGGGTTTCAACTCGTATATATAAAATCCTAATGAATCGAATTGAAACGAATTTATGTAACGATTCTATGAAACGGCTGATTAAACAACTGATTACGTTTCACGGCGATTTCTCCTAAAATATGGAATACTTTGCGATGAAATTAACACCAAAAATCCGTATTGATCCACACATCTCAAAACTGGATTTAGAATTTTTAAATTCGAATTAGTTTTCGAAATATTAATTTTTTTCTAATTTTAAATGCTTTTTTCCTAATGATGGCAACTCAAATTTTAATCATGACAGATATTTTTTTTCATATTTTAGAAAAGGTTATTTTAAATTAATTTGGCGACGAGTTTGGCCTCCCTTTCCCCTTAAGGGGGGGGGGGGGGGGGTTCTCCCTTAAATGTATGCTAAGAAATGCATCATGTTACTTTTATTCAGAATTCAATTTGTATTTCATTATCATTTTATTTAATACAAAACTTTCATTTAAAGTTGAAACCTTTAAAATAAATGGCTTTTACTTCATTCTTTTTTTTTAACGAAACGAAAAGAAAAATATTAGACACAGATGTCATATACGCAACGGGGTACCTAATTGGCGCCAAAATGGCGTTATCTAGCCTGACATGGTAACCCGGCTATTGTTGCTTATTTATTAATAAATATTTATTTGAATTTATTTTCTTTTTATTTACAAAAAATGTTATAAATTATTTTGTTCTATAGTTATTAATTATTTTTTTTATTTATTGTTATTTCATTTTAAAAATAACAGAAAATAATTTAAAAATACATATGTAACAGGCATTTGAAAACGAGGTTTTCGCCAAATTATCGTAAAATAAAAAAAAAATAAAAAAAAAAAATCACACCAAACCCGGTAAGTATGTGACAATGCAACAAATCATGAGATTTAATTTCCACTTCAAAGCAACGTTTTAATGTTATTACTTCTCCCGTCGACCAATTTCGCCAGATTATATGAATAACCAAATTATACAAATTGTCATACTTTTTTATTTTAAATAACAAAAAAACAAATTTATAACATTAATAAAAATACAAATAAAACGTAGAAATAAAAATCACTTGATGGCGTGAACATATGTAACTTCCTTAGTCAAGTGAATGTGACATTTACGATCAACCATTATTGGCATTTAATTTTATAGTTTGGCGACAGATTTTTGGTAGATGGGATAACCAAGTAGCACCGTTTTAATTTACCACTTGAAAAATAAAAAAAAATGCTAAATGGCGAGTTAACAAAAAAGCTATTGGCGAGATTTTCACCCGGCTAACATAAATGTACCAGGAATTCTTTGTGATCATGGCAAAATAATTCGAAAAAATAATTTTGATTCTTTAATCAAAATGGAAACCTTTCTTATGAAAAGCGAAGGAATCAGCCTGTTGAAGGCAGGAAAATATTGAAAATTATATCCTGAAAATTGTATTTACACGTGAATATTAAAAGGGAAAGGAAACTTTAAAATAATAAAAACATTAATATGCGTTTAACCCTTTCACGGAAAAGGCACTTCTATTCGAAAAATCTCAAAATCAGTGAATGGCACCAGAATTTACAAACAAATTTCGAAATACAAAAATGCTTTTGTTCACTTACTTAATAAAAGGGAAATTTTTATCCCAATATTCTGATGCTAATGTGGCATTTAAGAATTAAAATTAAGTGGTCCAAAAATGAACCACCGCCCTTGAATGGGTTAAAACAGCAAATTTTAGTAATTGTATTATGTCAATCGTTTTATAACGCTGTTAAAAAATACCGAGAGACAAAGACTCTGTTTACTTTATTCATTTTATTTTAGCTTCTTTTTCAAATGTTTAACTGATCTTCTTTAACCAAACACGAAAACAGTCATTGGATGTCTTAACAGCAACTGATTCTACCTTAAATTTTTGCAATCAAAGGGAATTGAATGGAAACCCGTTTACAGGGAGATCGCTACAGGTTTTTCCAGTATAATTCATTCTTCTCTAATCTTTTTAAAATCGATAAGATTAGCGTGCTTTAAGATTCTACAGTGTCTGAACGGGAGTTGGCGAGCGTAGTTTGCAGGGGGCAGAACCCCCTAGTAAATAAGTAGAAATTAAATTTGAAAAATTAAAAAACCCGACTGCCTAAAAAGCGAACTAATTAATTATTTTTCATCAATGTGAAACTTTTTTTTTTTTTTACATTATATACTTTTTTTTTTTATTTACTTGTATTGATGACTTTTAAGTTGCGTTTAATTGTTAGTTCCTATCTATAAACACTGTTATGATGAAGCTTATAGATGTCTAAGATGAATAGAGTAGCAGTCAAGCTAGAGATCCTACCTACACAACTTCCAGGTTGTGTAATATTTAAACAGAGCTTCTGACTGTAAAATAGTCAATGAAACATCGTCTTCATTTTGAAAGAATCTATCCAATGATATGTCACTCAATAGGGTGCGTTAAAAAAATTTTTCGTCTCTACTGCCATTTTGTATTTTACGGCCGCCATTTTGAACTAATAAAAACAAAACCTAGGCTATAACCATCGGAAGGATAAGACGAATCGATAGACACCTCATTCATTAAAATCCTTCCAGCCGTTGTGATGTTTCAAAGGTTTAAAGAAATCCACATACGTAGATACGCGTGAAACACATAACCCTTCTTTTCAGTCGGGTAATAAATATGTAAATATAGGGAGAGTGTGAACTAATAGTAGGAATTGACCAAGAACCCATTTATTTATGTTGATATACAAACAGAAGTAAATTGTATCTAAAAATAATTTATATATCAAATAAAATGCTTATATATGTATATACTAGGGGGCTCCCCCCCCCTGCTCGCTACGCTTACAAACCCCCCGCGTAAACGCTTCTCGATTCCATTCGGTATCTCAAAGCAATCACTATTTTCTAGCTCACCTTAGGCGTAATTGTTTTGCGTTTCTATTCTCGATCTCTTCGCGATCCCTTATTTTCTATATATTCAACTTTTGGATTCCACTTGGTAAAAACACGCTCCTCCCCAACTCCTGACAATTTTATTTTCTTATCTCCAAGAGCATAATCATTAAAGCTTATAGAGTTTCATAATTATAAGAATTATCTATTATATATATAAAATCTAAACGTAAATTTCGTTCCGAACATCTAGATTTCGAGTTCTACTGCATGGATTTTGACGTAACTTATACTGTTAGACAGGTATCGTTTCAGGGAAGGTTTTAAGCTATAACACATCGCTCTATGTAGATTAATTATAGAATTATGACGAAAAGTTCTGTTATTTTGGGCGAAAGGTTTACCATTATTTGATTGGCGATGAATTTCGTTAATAAATGAATTGAAAAGACAGTGCATCACGGGGCAAAAAACTGTTACTAATTTTATTTCAAAGAAGAAAAAAAAAAGATAAAATGAAGGTAAAAAGAAAAACGAGTGTTTAATGTTTTGACGAGTGTATAATGTTAAAATGCGAAAATATTTAATTTAAACATGAAAGGCAATGTTCGTAATGCTTAAAAATTTATTCAATATGAAAGATTGCAGCTTAAAACTATATTTGGCAATTTATCTCTTGCGTCAGGTTAAGAAAAATGCATCAGAAAATTTCATAAGATATCTTAGTGACACTTTATTATTATTATTATTTTTTTTTTTTTTTATCTAACTCATCCATCACGTGGCTTGCAGAAGAAACTAACAGATGTAATTTTAAAAATGGTGGTAGTTGTGAGTTACATATTGTATGTTTATTTACGATTTCATTTTATCGCCAAACAATTTAATTTTAAGCCAAAAAAGCATAAGCGTGGCATCGCGGCATAGGTTAATATTTTTTAAACGAATGGCGATGGGGGAAATATTTGGTTATTAATAACATGTGGCCGGCTAACATAAAAGTACCGCTTTTCCTTGAGAATGTTGAAGCAACCTATCACGGAAATAGTTTTTAGAAAATTATTAGTGGTAAAAAAAAACAACCGCATTTAATAGGTCAGTTAAAAATATCATAAATATTGCTAATATTGAATATTATAATGATATTTCGTAGGTCAAACTAAAATATCGCGACAATGATAAGCATATTTATATCTGACAGTAACCATTGATCTGAAATTCAGGAAAATTGGAAAGTAGATGCAGTTTGAAAAATATGCCTTAATTAAGGAGATAAAGTGAGTAATCGCGTCCACAGACAATAGACGTATTTGTTACTGTTAAATTATATAATTGGGTCTACAGACAATTTGCGTTTGTTACAGGGCGTGGTTTGGCGCATAATTAACTTAGGAAAAGAGTTAAATTATTCTGTGCTTTTAAAGCGGATCTTATCCATAACCGAATTTACAGAGAATTGGCGTAATTTAACAGATAGTTTTTTGGAGACATTTTGCTACTTTTACTTTATACCAACACCATACCAAAATGTATGCTATTGCGCCATTTATTTCAATCCTAAACGTGCAAAGAGTTTTTGGTACTTTTCCAGTATAAGAAACTTGGCGAAATAGAGAAAACAGCCTTGGCGGAGAAGAAAATTTGGCAACATATTTTCTGTCAACCTATTCACTTTTACTTTTCATATACACAAGCATTTTTTTTCAATGTTTATTCAATTTATCTAACATAAAGATGCTATTTATCTAATTTTATATAGTAACAAAAGTAATTTGTATATAAAAAACAATAATAATATACATTTATTTTAAATGCATATATAAGCAAAAAAAAAGTTCATCTAGTTTGTTTTCTTAACTGTTTATTTCGTTTGGCAACAAATCTCACTTTCTGATGCCCGAATTGCACCGAGCTGTTCAAAAAAAAAAAAAAAACGCCAAGGCGCCTATAGTGGAAAAGTACCAAATTTTTATTGCAAACCGTGCCACACATTGTGGCTATTTATCTAATTATCTAATTATCTATTTATCTAAAATTAAGTTATAACTTCATTTTTCGCTGATTAAAAAATGGAAATGTTTGCTGCAGTGCTAAGAGACACTTAGAATTTCATGTGCGTAGATTAAATGGCGATTTTGAAAAAACAAAAAAATATTTTATTATATTTATTTATGCTTTTATTTTCAGTATATATTTGTATTGATTTAACAAAATAGGGCACAGATGTCATATTCGCCCCATATTGGCGCGATTTTTTCGGTTGCCAATTTGGCGAAAACATCAACAGCATAAGCAACATAATCCGGGTTACCACATCAAGCAAAATAACAACACATTGGTGCAAGTTAAGTACCCGTTGCCTATATGATATTGGCGACAGAAAAAAATATGGTGCAAATATGATATCTGTGCCCAAAATAGCAGTTGAAACACCGTAATTTTTAAATGTTATATTTTTTAATTTATTACTTTCGGCCAACAGTGTTATTTTTTTTCTTCGTTTGGTGACAACTATTATCCTTGGCGACAATGACGATGATATGCGGAAAAGTACTGAACTTTTAGATTGCAGCATGGAGGCCGCAATATATAACGTGATGCAAATTAATGTAATACACAATAAAGTAACAGGTATATACCTTCAAGCTACCACTGAGACGGTAAAATACCATTTTTTTAAAAATAATTAAAAAAAGAGATGAAGAAAATTCTGTGATCGGAACCCCTACCAAATTGGCTCATTTTATCGAGAATGTTTTGGTACAAAATCAAATACATTTGTGTAACATGATCGTACATCTCAATACTCGCCGATTGGAATGTTTTAAAAATTATTCACCAGAAAGAACGAGAAATAACTTGCAGTTTCATAAATTTTAAGTATCAATATTTTTATCTATTTATCTATCTACTTCTGCTACTATATATACGGATGTAAAATGCAAATGGGAAATTCGTCCCGGCTGCATATAACTTGTGCTCTTCTGAATGGATTTCGATGGGAATTAACCCACACAACACATACGTCCAGATTATATTCAGTTTTCATCCACCATTTCCGAAATACGTCTATATATGTAATTTGGACGTATACAGCGAGCTAAAATACGTTCAGAATTTGTTGAATGTTTGACATAGACGTAACTACGAAATAACTACAAAATATGGACATCAGTTTAAGAACATAAATTGGATGAAAACGCAACTAATCCAATTTTCGTCAACTCCCAAACTAAACCTTCACCTGTTTGTCCAATTTTGTGTTTTAATAACTTAAACTGGATGAAAACAGTACTAATCTAATTTTCGTTAATTCCGGGACAAAAACCTGACCTCGCCATGTACGGACATAATCTGGACAAAAACTTAACCTATCAACCGCCATCTTAAAATGGCGGCATATACAGACTTAGGCCTAAGTGACCGAAACTTGTATTATTTATTTTTGTTTGTTTTATTAATTTTTTATACAGTTTTCAACAAGTAAGGAATTTAATGCATTTATTTTTATCAGAATATCACATTGTGGAGTTACGCTCCACATCAATCAATCAACGTGTGGAAGATTTGTTTATCTCATCGCGGAAATGAAAGCCATGCCGAAATAGTGAAAATGAGTGTGAATGCTGGTAAGTAAATTGACTTAATTTTCTAGATTTATTGTGTTTGTGTGCATACTTTACATAAAACATTTCTGTCACGATTCTGTGTTTTGTTATTTATTTAATTTATCAATAGTTTTGACTTTAGTCTGGACTTTTTGATAAGAGAAATCAGCGTTTGATTACGTAAATAAGAATGTTTTGTTTACATGATTTTTCTCGGTCATAATGCAGTTTTATAAAAAGTAAATAAAAATTTATTGGGTTGAAACGAATTTTACATTGATTTAGGGGCATATTAAAAAAAATAATTCTTTGACAATTACTATATTATGTGTTGCAAGTACGTAATTTCTAAAACCTTCCCATTTGATAGCAACTTCTTTTTTGACATTTAAATTTATGTGATATCCAGTTCTTACTAAGACACCACACTTTTTATATTTTAAATTTTCTAGTGCTCTAAGGAAAGATCATTACTCAAATGTTATTCATTCATTATCATATTGTAATGTGAACTTATTTACTTAATACTAATAATTTTTAAAAAAAAGTCTGAACTATTTTGCTGAACAACATGAATTGTTTTATTATTGTGTGCATGAAAAATGTATGAGGAAAATTTTTACTAGTATGTTCTAGATACAACTGGAGGTTCATTTCACAATTTTTAAAAAGGACAGGATGCATTTTGTCAATTTTCGAATAAGCAGGGTGCTGCGCCCTTAAATGATGGCCTAAAAGAAACAGTACTACTAATGCTCATATATATGTGTCTCATATGTATCATTATATGCATATTATTTACTTCCTGGATGCCATTTATACATCTTATATCATATTTTTATTATATAGGGCTGAAACTAGGGGGGTACAGAGAAGCAGAGGGGGTATATGCTCTGGGTGCCAGAATGAAAGGCGAAGGGGGGCACAAAGCGAAGATTTTGTTTGTCGTTTCATACAAAAATGTATATATCCCCAAAGCAGAATACTTTGCAATGTTCTGCAACGAACTTCATCTGAACAGAAATGTTCTGTGGGAATTTAAAAAAAGAAAGTTGCAGGGAGATTTTCTTAATACATGAAGAAGTGCAATGGCATCTTTTATAGGAATGCAAAATACATTTTGTAAAATGCTGACATACTCAACCGAAAGAAACTATTGGCAAATTTTGTGATTTTACTGTGGTCAAATGATGAATTTCACTGTTTTTTCTGCCAATCAATTGATTTTCGCAATATTTCAGAATTTTCCCTCTGTCAACTGGCGGATTTGACGTTTTTTTTCTCGGACCCAATCATCGAATTGTGGGACTTTTTTTCCCCACAACTGGTTGAACAATTTCGAGATATTTTCTACAATTCACTGACAAATTTCGCGTTTTTTAACTGCAACTGGTGGGTGAATTTTGCGATATTTTTCTTTGACCGTTTGGTGAAAATCGTATTTTTTTTCACATAACTGATCCATGAATTTCATGTTTTTTACCAATAACTGATTGGCAAATGTTTCAACTTTTTCCTGCTACAGATTGGAAACAATCATTGTTTTTTTCGTGACTGATCAAAGAATTTTGTGATTTTTCTGACAATTTTTTTTTACACGTGACTGATTCAAATTTCATTATATTTTCTTTTTATCGATTGGCAAATTTTTTCTCTTTTTCTTGCGACTGATTGAATCAACGATTTTCTGATTTGTTTAAAAGATCAACAAAAGGATTTTGCAATTTTTTAGCCGCGACTGATTGGCAAATTTTGCGATATTTACTTTCTACTTATTGGCAAACTTTGTCGGTTTTTTTGCGACCGATTGGCAAAAATTGTGGATTTTTCCATGATTGGTCGATGAATTTCCAATTTTTGACGATTTTCACAGGCCGTTTTCATCACAGATTGGGGAATTTTGAAAAATTTTTCTTGTACCGATAAGCAAATTTTGCAGCAGCTTCTTGCGACCAATTTTAGAAAATCGTACATTTTCTCTGCTACTGATCAACGAATTTTGCAGCTTTTATGACGAGACACTGATGAATTTCACACTAGTTTCTTTCTACTGATTAGCAATTTTTTCCGCTTTTTCTTGCGAACGATTGGTAAAAATCACGTTTCATTTTTTTTTTGTGAGTGCAACTGATTGACTAATTTTGCATTCTACCCACGACAGATCAGTGAATTCCGCAACATTTTCTTTCAGTCGATTGGAAAACTTCGTTGCTTTTTTGTGATTCATCGGCCAAATCTCGAGGGAGGGGGGTGGGGGGTGGTGCACGACTGATCAATGACTTTCTGATTTTTCCTGACAATCTGCTGATGAATTTTTTTTTTTTTTTTAACCTGTGACCAATTTTTAAATTTCACAATGTTTTTCTTGAACCAATAGGCAAATTTTTGTGGCTTTTTCTTGAGACCACTTAGAGAAAATCATGAGTTTTTTCTGCTACTGATCTATGAATTTCGCAGTTTCTTCCAACGATCTATTGACGAATTTTGCGATTTTTTAAACCGCGACCGATTTGCAAATTTCACGATTTTTTTTCCTTGTATCATAGGCAAATTTTGAGGCTTTTTCTTGAGATCGATTAGAGAAAATCATGTTTTTTTTTACAGTTTTCTTCCTTGGTGCACTGACAAATTTCACGGTTTTTTATCTGCAACTGATTGGCGAAAATCGTGGATTTTTTTCCTGCAACTGTTTGTTGAATTTTTTGTTTTCCCACAACAGGCTGAAGAATTTCATGATTTGTTCTCCATGATGAGCTGACGAATTGCACGAGTTTTGCATGTGACCAGTTGTCATTTCACAATCTTTTTAAATAAACAATTAAAGAATTTTGCTTTTTTTTTTTTTTTTTTTTTCCAGCCATTGAGTGCAAATTTCACAATTTTTTCTAAGACTGAATGGTGAATTTTCTTGAAAATGAGGATTTGAAATATTTTGTGATGTACATCACATTTATAAGCATATTCTGCTTTGATGGTATATATATATATGAAATACAAAGAAACTAAAAAAAATAATATAACAGATTCTGTGGTTTTAAAGTAATTTTCTTGAATTTTGACTGCTTCCCTGTTCTTATCATGAATAATTGGTGTGTATAAAACTCTGACTTATAGAAAAATATGTATATATACAACAATTATAGTTTATGTAGATGTCAAGAAAGTTTGAAACATTATAGTGGCCACTAACTTTAAAAAGTGGCTACTAATGAAACTGAGTCTACCGGCCACTGGCTACTAACTCAATTTCCCAGTTTTCACCTATAATATATTTCCAGAAAAGTTTCAGCAGAAGGGAAGGGGGGGGGGGGAATTCTCCCCAGCGCTAATTACTTTTGTTGCAGGTCGGGTTAATTCTGTGTTTGGTTGGGTTCGGGTAACTTGATTTTTCAAAAGTTAGTTCAGTATGTATTATTTCAGATTAAATATATTTATAATAATAAAACTAGATGTTTGTGTATAAGCTGTTTTCTAAAGAGACTGTTGTGTTTCTTCTGTGATCCTTTTATGAAATTCACTTTTTTTTCACGATCTTTTAAAGAAATTTGCGTTTTCTCGTGATCCTTTGAAGAAATTCGTGTTTTTTTTTGTTTTTTTTTGCGATCCTTTGACGAAATTAACCTTATTTACGTGGTCCTGTGATGAAATTCAAATTATTTCAATGTTCCTTAGACAAAATTCGCTTTTTCCCACGATCATTTTACAAAATTTGCATTTTTTTTGCGATCCTTCGACTAAACTTTCTTTTCTTCAACGGCCCTTAGACGAAATTTGCGTTCTTTCTGTGATCATTTCTCAAAATGTGTTTTATATGCAATTCTTTGACGGCATTTTTTATGCGAGACTTTTGCGAACTTCATGTTTTTTCTGTGATATTTTGACGAAACCGCATTTTTTCTTCAATCATTTGACGAAATTCGTGTTTTTACCACAATCTTTTTACAATATTCGCGTGATTTCTGCGATCCTGTGACGAAATTCGCATTTTTTCTGCGATCATTTTGCAAAATTTGCATTTTTCCCACGATCCTTCAGCTAAATTTGCATTAATGACCCTTAGACGAAATTCACGTTCTTTCCGCGATCATTCCATGAAAATTGCATTTTTTACGCAATTCTTTGATGAAATTGGCATTTTTTATTAGTCTTTTAGGAAATTCGCACTTTTTCCGTGATCCTTTGACGAACTGTGCATTTTTTCTGTGATCATTTGAAGTAATTTGTGTTTTTACTGCGATTTTATGACGAAATTTGCGTTTTCACTGCAACCTTTTGACGAAATTTGCGTTTTACCGCAATACTTTGATGAAATTCGTGCTTTTCCTAGATCCTTTTCAAAATTCGTGTTTTTTTGCGATCCTTTGACGAAATCCGCATTTTTTACGTGATACTTTGACGAATTCAGCGATTAATCGAGATTATTTGACAAAATCCGTATTTTTTTTTTTTGCAATTATTTGATGAAATCTGCATTTTTCTGAGATAATTTAACGAAATTTGCATTTCATGAAATTGCCCCTTTTTACGCAATTTTTTGAAGAAATTTGCATTTTTTTTTTTTTTGCAATCATTTGACAAAATTTGTTATTTTTCTGCGATTCTTTGTTGAAATTCACATTTTACTGCGATCCTTTGCCAAAATCTACGTTTTCCCGCTGTGGTTTGCAGCACTCTGTGTTTTTCCGCGGTCATATGCCGAAATCTGCGTTTTTTCCGCAATCCGAAATTTGCTTTTTTCCCAGCAATCCTTTGGCGAAATTGGCGATTTTTTCTGCGAATGATTGACGAGAAAGGCGTTATTTTGCAATCAGTTGTCATAATTCACTATATTTTTCAGGGATTTCTTTTTTATTTCTGAATGTTCGGGCCGATAACCGATTTTTTTTTAATTTTCAGAAAATTCAGAGACGAACTGTCCCTGCCATAGACCCGTTCTCACTTAGCGAATTCTGTTTTGCTTTTCATAAAAATATCGCTTTCCCCTCTTTTTTTTTCTTTCCCGCTGTGTATTATATGTTTTTAGTCTGAAGAAGCCCTAAAACGTCTGCGACGCTCGTCGCGGTGTCGCACACATTCTGCCACAGGGTTGGTGATTCATTCTCGGGGGACATTATGTTTAACCCAAAAGTATAAAAAAATTAAATCAAGAAAAATAGATGTTTACTTTTGAATAACATAATTTTGTTATTTTCTATTTTTGTGTAATAATGTAACATTATGTTATGAAGCATTATAAGCCTTTAATGCAATTAAAAGAAAATTTTAATATATATATATTTTTAAACAACATTATCATTATTAGGTATCATTATTAGTAATTAAACAAGCAATCAAGTAATTAAGTAAAGTTATGCCACTCATGCATTTTGCAGATAATTTATTTCAATATTTTCATAACCCCTTTCTAAAGAGTATTAAATTCATGAATCAAGTTACATATGATTGTTATTATATAACAAGAGTAAGTGGTGGCATCTGTTGGTGTTGATTCTAGTAAAAAAATGTCATCGGGTGGTAATTTTTAAAAAAGGCCATACTGTTTTCAAAAAGGCACTCTTATAGCTCGTCAAAAAGAAAAAAAAAATTGAACTGGTTTAAAGTTACCTTTTATCAGTAGAATTTTGTGATATTTTTCAGTGACCGATTGAATTTTGTGATCCCTCCCCTTACCCCCTGATCAACTGACGAATTTTGTGATTTTCCCCACGACCTATCGAGCAATCTCTCATTTTTTTTTCTACAAATAACTGATGAATTTTCAGGGGTCGATGCAGACTTTTATTCTTGGGGCCCATTTTGTGTAAAGTAGAAGTTATTTTTGTGAAAAATAACATTTTGTAACGAAAGTTGAAATCCAGTTCTAAAATTCGAACCCAGAATTTAAGAACAAAAACATACTTTAAATCCCTTTGCTAAAGTTTTTGTTTTTCGTGACATGGTTTTATTTACAAATTACACATTTTAAAACAGTTTTTATGAAAAAGAATGTTACATAGTATACGTATGTTACATACTATTTTATTAAAAGGAATTTTGTGAAGGGGCCTGTTTTATTAAGTTTATTTTTGTGAAGGGGCCCATTTTATTAAATTTATTTTTGTGAAGGGGCCCTAAATAGGCCCCCAAATTTTGTCTGGATCGACCCCTGATTTTTCAATATTTCTAACGATAGACTGATGAATTTCATGATTTTTTTCCTGTGACAGATTGGCAAATTTTGCAATATTTTAAAGCAACCAACTGAAGTATTTTTCAATTTTTTTCTGAGGATCGACTGGCAAATCCGTGATTTTTTCTGACCAGTAAATGACAATTTTCGCTTTTTTTTTTTTTTTTGCAACCAATTGATGAATTTCACAATATTTTATCTCTACCAGTTGTCAAATTTTGCATTTTTTTTTATTTCCTCATGACCGACTGGCAGGGTTGCAAAAAACCCGGGTTTTTTATAAAAAACCCAACCCAGCTGGGTTTTATTGGGTTTTTTAGGGTTTTTTCGGGTTTTTTAGGGTTTTATTCAATTTCTTGTTTTTTTAAGAAGTGGGGGTAGGGGGAGTCCCTTATTTTTTATAAGAAATCTTATTATATTTTTATTGATTAATTTAATATACAAGTAATTTTAATTGAAATATAAATAAATCAGTGTAAAAGTCTGGAAAAAAGCTTTTACTTCTGACATCATATAATATTATGTAATAACCACATATTTACAAGTTACTTTAATAGCTTACGTTTTATCTGTATTTCTCACTAAGAACACATTTTTGAAACAAATCTTTAATCTTTTATTATTTATTAATCAAATAATGCTTTATAATATTTTCAACTATGTTTCATTGTATATTTTGAAAATATCCAACACTGTTTATTGTTATCAACAAGCATGCATCTATATGTAATAGGAAATGATATTTAACTTGTCCCCCCCCCCCCCCCCCAAAAAAAAAAAAAAAAAAAACAGGTTTAAGCAAACAAACAAAAAAAACCCGGTTTATTTGGGTTTTTAACCCCCCCCCCCCCCCCCCCTTTTTTTTTTGCCAATCCTGGCCAAAAGTGAATAAGTTAAATTTGTATCCAGTTGGGAATTTATGTTATGAAGTTTTATATTGTTAAATCTTGATAAAAGACCTTGTCATTTTTTAGCTAATGCGAAAATGTTATGATTAGCTCTGTATATTGATTTTGGCTTCTTTTTTTCATAATATTAACAGGCTTTTTAAAAAAAAAGACTTTTTTTAAAAGCACATTATTTCATTTTGACTTTGTCAGATTTGGATTTGGCAGTACACCTACACAATAAGTTTTAATAGGACAGTGTAACTCTTGAAACACAAATGTTAAAAAACTAATATAAAAGTTACTGAATATTAAGTAATATTATCATGAATTGTAAAAAAACCCAATAAAACCCGCTTTAACATGGGTTTTATTGGGTTTTTTAGAGTGGGTTTTACCCAAAAAAAACCCACCCGGGTTTTTTTGGGTAGGTGGGTTTTTTGCAACCCTGCCGATTGGTGAAAATCGTAGTTTTTTTTTCAATTTTGCAGATCTTTCTTGCGACTAATCCACAAATTTCATGATTTTCTTTTACATGAACAGTTGGTGAATTTCCGAATTTTTCCCTTTGACTTAGTACTGGCAAAACTATCAAGGGTTTTTTTTTTTTTATGCGATAGATCTATGGATGAGTATCTTGATTTTTGTTTCATGCATCTGATATATTTCACGTTACTTCCCTGCAACCAAACAATTAAATTAATATTTCTTATAATCAATAGATATAAAATAATTAAAATGGGCCACTAGGTGCATAAAGGGCTGCTGACCCCTGCCAAATTGGCCTAGAGTCAACACAATCATTACATTACTGAGTAGCTTTATGCTCTTTTATAGTAGAATGCACATAAAACATTGGTTGTGGAAAGCACATTTATCCGTTGCTAATTTCTTTTGTGAACAAGACAATTGAGAATCGATCAATACTTGATTCTCGATCAGAGAAGAAAAAATGGTGAATTAGACAAATTAATCTAATGTTGTTATTTTTTTATGTGTGTGTGCATGAGTTAAAGTAATCACAATATTTGCAAAATTCATGCATTTTAAAATTGCTTTAAAATAAGATTATACTGGATCCACTCATTTTTTTTCCGCCTTTTTCTCCCAGTAGATACAAGCTTCTTGTCTTTGGAAAAACAACTGTTTTGTAGATAGATATCATTATTGATTGAATAAAAGTTGGACTCAGCAGGACTCAACTCTTTTCAAGCATGATTTAACTTTGAGTAAGGTAAATTTTCAGTTAAAGTCCATAAATGCTGTTATTAAATAAAATTTTCAATTTATATGTCTGTGGGTATTTGATTTTACAATTGTCAGTTTGCATAAAAAATGAATAATGTGGTACTTTTATGTTAGTCAGGTGCAAATTATGTTAACAGAATTTTTTTTTTCTTTGCCAGTAGCAACTTTTTTTTCCACATAGTAAATATTAGAAACAACGATTAGAAATTGAAATAAAATGTTTTGGTTTGTGTTATTGTTTCTTATTAAATCTTTTTACTTCAACTGTAATGATGAGTGAAAAAAAAATCTTTTGTTTTATTTTATTTATTATTTACAACTCTATTTACAACTATTTTTTTCTATCTCTAATCTCTTTTCTTATATTCTGTTACTATATAACACCATATGTGTGTGAATGTGTCTATCTATCTATCTACTATCAATTCTAATGTGATATTATGTTTAAATTTTTTGATTGAGATACTTAAAGAAAGGGCTATTTAAATTCAAATTATTCAATTTTGTGGCGGGCAGCATCACCCGCTTACAGCACAGTGTATAATCTCAATTTCGGAAAACATATATAATTTATAACTCATAAAAATTTCTGTTTGGAGAATAAACAGTATATTTTTTTAAGGTTAAATTGAAATATATTGGAAGGTAGCATATATATATATATAAAAAAAAAAAAAAAAAAAAAAAAAAAAAATGCAAGCATTTCCATTTTTAAATTATATTTTAATGCCAATATTTTATGTAGTCCTTGGATACGTAAATTTAAAAACATAAAACAATTTTACATGCCTGGGGGTTGGGATTTCAGCAGGTGTAGCGTGCCTGAATTTTAAGGTTTAGCCCACAAACTAATAAAAATGTTGATATTAAAATTAATTGTTTAAAATTGTGAGAGTGAATAGTTAAATGTAATGCAATTATAAATAATAGTTCAGGGATGGCAAACCTTTTCACATTTGCATGCCAAAGGTTTCCAAAAATATATTTTATGTAACTGTAATGTGCCAACCCCCCCCCCCCCCCCCTCCCTGCCTCATCTAAAAATAATCAATAAACAGTAATGAATCAAAGAACTTGTAATTAGGGATGGGACAAATAGTGATTTGGCCAAATAACCAAATATTCGGCAGTCAAATACCAAGTTTTTTTTCCAATAAAGAAATAACTTTCGGTTATATATGCATACATAGTTTAAAATTTTAAAATGGAAAAAGTATTAAAAACAAATTTATGTTCTATTTAATAATCTGTTTAAATTTCTTTATTACTTGATTTAGGGTGAAATCCCCAGTAACTGACACATTAAAAATTAGTGTTCAAATCACTATTACAAAATTTTAAATCCATTCTACACTTTTTTTTTTTTTTTTTTTTTTTTTTGAATGGGTGGTAGAGATACATTTAAAAATTACTGTTGACAAAATTTTGAAAAATTATATATTGTATTATTAAAAATAAATGTTTTTCATAAATATGGTGAATAACTTCAGTAACTGGCACAACCCCATTTTGAAAAACCAATAACTGACACAAAATGAACCAGTGTTTCACACTTTACTTGCGACGAAAAAAAAAAAAAATTATGCTTTAAAAATACTTTAAATATTTATTATAAAAACAAATTACTTAAACCTTATTTATATATGATACGATACTATAGATGTGTCTCTCTTTTCATGTTTTAAATTATTAATAATGCAAGTATTCAATAACTGACATTTATGAACCAGTAAACTGACAAATGGTGTTAGGCTCTGATAGGACAACTTAAAATGTAATGGTGTTGATTACAAGATAAATTTATTTATTTTATTTTATTTATTTATATATATATTTTTTTAAGCAGTTCAAAAAGATTTCAACTTTCTTTAATATTACCATTAATTAACTCCTCTGTCAGAGACTGGTGAAAAGAAATTAATTCACTCACCGGCCTTCCCAGTTCAGAGGTGAAATGTTTCAATGCCGCAGAATTGCCGTTCATAGTAGCATAAATAACCAGCAAACATGCAACACAATTTACTTTTGCATTCATAGAGACCACTACCAGTGGAAAATTGGATAACCAAATTTAAGTAAATTTGAATTTTTTGTTTTTATTATGGATTTTAGTTACATCACAAATTGTGATGCAATACCCTATATATCCAACCCTAATTATAACATCCTCTATTAATTTTGTAATGAGTTCCTCTGAATTGCACTAGTTATAAAGCTTGACATATTAAAAAAAACATAATTTGCAAAACAACAACAACAACTAAAAAAAAACCCCTCATTTCATGCATTGTATAGTCCCAAGAAGTGATAGATATTAGAATTTTTCTTCAGCTGCTTCTACAGTAAATGTTAAAGTTTTGCAACAAATACGTTTAAACCAATTGATCTTAAAGAAATAAAAATAAAATTCGAACAATATGATACTTAAACTAATCTAAAAACTTACATTCCATTCGAATGAAATGGAAATAAAGCTGAGACTTTTTTAAAGGTTTGCATTTTCCATGTATCTTTGTAATTTAAGTTTTTAGGGTAGTTTAAGTATCCTATTGTTTGAATTTTATTTTTAAAAATTCATTTGGTTTAAACATATTTTTTGCAAGACTTTAACATTAACTGTAGAAGCAGCTGAAGAAAAATTATAATACAGGACTCCCTCAAATCTGCAACCGCCTAAAATCTGCACATCATCGCAGATGTAAACAATGAAAATTTCAGTTAAGCTGTAGAGGCAAAGTAACAGGATTTTTTAGTTTTATATCATTTCGTATGTATTTTAATATGTAATTCTCGATAATATGATGAGACTAAACTCGTTGTTTTTCATGAAGGAAATATAAATTTATCACTGAAAAAAAAAAGGATATTGTTGATATCACTGCTAATCAGCCTTTTTACCAAATATATATATGTATTAATCAATTTTTTTTCTATAGTTATTAACACTGGCAAACCTGAAATAAATCTTCCTTACTTTTTGATTTTGATGTTAATTAATAGGGTACCTTTATGAGGGAAGTGTCATTGAATGATTCAAGGAAAATGTATCTCATTTTTATTATGCAATTTTAATTATACGTTATTAATTACTATTTATTTGACCTTTACTTTTAATAATTTAATCATTTTTTAAATTATCTTATTTTTTATTATTTTAGTTTATTACTTAATTATTTTAATATTTTGCTGTATTGCAAACATTCATTATACATTTGATTGCATTATTACATTCAAATTATTGTCTAAAAAATGTAAACAAACCAGAAATCCACAAAATTCTAAAATCTACACAACCTTTGGTCCCAAGCTGTGCGGATTTGAGCGAATCTGCTGTATCTATCCCTTCTCGAGCATAAACAATGTGTAAAATAATTTTTTTTTTGTTCTGTAAATTATGTTTTTGTTTAATGATCTATATGACTGATATATGATATAAATATTACTTATATGGCTCATATATGAGCATTTGGCTTATACATATTGTGCATGATGTTTGTATGATGTATATACAGTCGGACCTCGATATCTCGAACCTCCTTATCTCGAAACCCTCAATATCTCGAAAAAAGAAATTTCCCCTGCATTTTCATCAAAATTCTTATGTATTTTCCATATTTATCTCGAAAAATATTTTTCAAAACCCTTGATATGTCGAAATTTTTTCCACAGAAATTAGTTCGACTTTTTACTTTTGGCTATTGTCAGCTGTAGAATTTGATCTGGATGCCTGGTTTCACATTCTTTTATCGCTTTGTTGATACAAAGAACTTAAAGTGTAAGAATGGAAGGCGTTTGAAACTGAAAAAGGGACAACACAGGGCTCCCACTCAGTCCGTTTTTTGAACACCACTTTTATTTAAAGAAAAATATTCTTTATAAATTTCGCAGCAACCTACCGGGAAGTGCGTTTTTCTTGTAATTGTTGCAGAAACCCTCCACGAATTTCTTTCTAAAAAATTATTAGTTTTCAAAAAATGGACCAGTGAGAGGCCTGGACAACATCGTTTTTTGGAAACTTTGCTGTGAAAGGGCATCAGGTTTTTTAGCTACCTGTGAAGAGTGGCTTTCAGAACTTCCTTTTCTTTTAAAGGACTATAAAGCAGATGATGTGTTTTTAACGCAGATGAAAGTGTATTATTGTACCAATGTTTTCCCAACAAAACGGCTGCATTTAAAGGTGAAGAAATCTGACATGGAAAACAGTAAACTTCGTGTAGCTGTGCTTTTGGCAGCAAATCAAAGTGGTAAAGGACAGCTTCCTTCTCTTATGATAGGACGATCTAAAATCCAAGGTGCTTTGCTAAAATTAAGTAATTTCTAATGCTGTACAGATCAAATATAACGTCTTGTATGGCAAACGCAATTTTTGCTGATTGGCTGACAGGAATCCGTAAAACAATGGCTAAAAGTAAAATACGCATTCTCCTATTCATAGACAATTGTAAAGACCACTCTAATCTTCCAACGCTAAAAAATATCACTTAAATTTTTGCTGCCAAATAAGATTTCGAAGCTTCAACCAGGACAACCAATCAACCAGGAGATAATCCTTAGCTTCAAAGTTGATTATCGAGCTCAAATTGTGAGAAACTTCTGAATAATATCGGTGAAGGTAAACCTTCTAGCGCACCTATCACCATCTTACAGTCAATGCGAATGGCTCACTATGCATGGAAAAATGTTACAGAAACAACAATAAGAAATTGTTTCATAATAGCAGAATTTTTAGAATATGTAACTTTCAGTGAAACTGAGGAAGTTGATTCCATTAAGCAAGCAACTGAAGAAAGAGAACTGAATCCAGAACAGTGGGAATTGATAAAAAAAGAGTGTCACACTGAGATTTCATTCGAAGAATTCTTGAATGTAGACAATGAGCTTGAAACATGCGACACTATGACGGATGAGGAGATTGTTTCGAGTATTAATGCAGAAATTTCTGATGAAGAAATTAAAAGACTTACATGATCAACAACAGCATGAAAAAATTACAGTGAAAGAAGCTGAGACGGAAGTTTAATTGCTGCAGAGATTTCTTGAATCAAATGAAAATATCAGAACATCAGCATTTGGTACCATTGCTACGTGAGAGGAGACTATGCAATTGCAAAAAGATTCTGCGAGACGTCAGACTTCAATTAAGAACTTTTTGTTCCGAAACAACTACTTGCGTTTCTTAATGACAAATTGGATATTATTTAATCGAAACAAGTTTGTGTGTAACACAATTTTGAAATTATTAAGGCTTTGAGAAGTGTAATTTGTTAATTATTAATAGATTATGTCTCGTTTTTGATGAATCCTGTTTTTTACAGCAAAAAGCAGTTTGTGAGATTAAATTTTGTCAAAACCTTGATAACCCGAAACCTCTATATCTCGAATTATTTTCAGTTCCCCACAGATTCGAGATATCGAGGTTGTACTGTATAAGCTTGGTGTTGATCTTTTGCAAATTTGAAACTGCTACCTTGACATAATTGTAAAAGAGGAGGCTGCTATAACGAGAAAGCACCAAATTTTGATTTTTCTTTTCTTATCCTTACTTTATATAAATATAGATCTTTAAATACTCAAAATAAAGGACACAATTTAACATTATAAAGTACTTTTTTATATATTTTGTAAACATTGCATCAGTAGTTGTTTGTTTAAAAAATAATAATAAAAATTTGATAAATAGATTAAATTAAACACCGGCTAGTAATTTTTAAAAATATATAAAGGTTTTTTTTATATCATTCAAAGCTGGATGAAAAAACTTCATTTTATTATGAAATAATACAAGATGTCTGATGATGCTATCTATCTGTAAGCAAAAATTAAAACTAAAATTAAATTATTTTTAATTTGCATCTAACGTTATGAATTATTGATATGTGCTATTTAATGAATTATTATTCTTTTTATTTATAGGCTTTGAAGCTGCTGTCTGTTAAATATACTGAAAATAAGTCTGAGAAGCATTAACGTAGAACAGAGTTTTCCCCAAACAGTTTCCGCAGGATCATCCTGCCTACTTTATAGTAATGAAATATAGCACCCTTTTTGCCTTTCTGTGAAAAATATATTTTATATATGAATTGTAAAAAGAAAATATTGTTGTCAACAAGAGCCAAATTGGAAAATAAATAAATAAAACTTCATTTTTTAAAATATTTCTTGCATCTTTATTGTATATTCTTTTATAACAATGATAATATATGTACACTGTTCACTAAAGATTTTGAATAATTTTAAACTAAAAGTTTGTACATAATTTTTAACCATATTTTATGCATGAAAATATTTGATAAATTTCATTTTTTATGCTTAAGCAATGTTTTAAATAAACTTTGATTTCAAAACATTACTTAAATACACTGAATGTATTGTTTTTGTTATTTTATAATGTACTACAAATAATCAGGTTAATCTGAAATATATTTGATAATTTACATATTTAATTGTACAAAATGTAAATTCATTTATAAATAATTATTCAATATTTAATTGAATGATATTTAATTAAGAGCACAGATTAATTTTTTAAGACTTAGTTTGGTGATAACCTAAATAAAAATCAGTATTTTAATGAATAAGTTTTGATCATATACTAAATTTTGTACTCTTACTCATATTGTATTCTGGCATGTAACACATACATATACTTTTAGATTTAATTTTTGTATTTTTTATTATAATTGCCATATGTCGTGCAGATTGTTCGCAAAAACTTTCATGAGATACATAGTGAAAAATAAGATTTAAATTATTTTAAAGTACAATACTATTATTTTTCATATACTCTAATAGCAACATTTTTTAAACATAAAAATTGATTCATAATATGCACCTATAAATTTTGATAATTTTTCTTCTATCAAAAATTATTGTTACATACCAGAATATACAGTATGTATTTTTACATTAATCAGTGAAAAGTCAATTACTAAAATAAATAAAATGGAACTATTTTTAATAATCCATGCATGAGTAATGGAAAGTTAATCTTGCAGTCTAGGGATATTTTTTTTTTTTTACATATTATGATGGAGCAGTAGGGAGTAGGTCTGCTTATGAAAAACAAAGTTCACGCTCGTACTACATTTTAAATTTCTTTAATGATATTTCAAAATAATGTTTGTTATTATTATTAAAAATGTAAAATATTTTTTTTGCACACCTGGCAACAAATGCAAATTTCAGTGTGTAAAATTTTATTCACAATACATAAAAGTTGTTAGGGAATATCACATTTTCTTCCATGAATTAGCAGCATTTGAAAAACTCAAAATTTTCAATTTCTTTGATGCATTCCATTCTTAAGTGGATCCTTAAAAGGAAAATCATATTCCCTGTTAGAGCTATTTTAATTCAAGTGAAAAAAAAAAAAGTGGAGTAGTTGAATAACACTGATTTTACAAAGAATTTAAGAGAAAAAATCCATTGTTCGCAAAATGTAAAACTTTGCAGTTGACGATATTGTATGCTAATGAATAATATAATGAAATTTCAAAATGCAACGGCAAAATTCTACGAGTTCTAGCCATCACTAATTTCTTTTAAAAATCTTCATCTGATTTAATTATAGATATATGTTATTAAGTAAAGCGAAGATTTCTATTAAAAATTAGTGCTAGCTAAAAATTGTAGCAGTTGGCAGCTATGCAAATATAAGACCTTTTTAGAAGCATTATCATCACCAATGATAATATAAAAGAAAACCAAGAAATATATATATATATTTTTTCCACGAGAAAAAGTATATAAAATAAAAATGTGAAGAATAGCAGAAATGCATAGATTTCTAGAATCTAGTAATGCACAAAACATAATTCTTTTAATAGGACGCTATTCTTTTCATTGAGTGTTGTTGAATTCATAGAGTGTTATCTTAATGATTAGTTTTGTTATTACCTCCATGTAGTAATCATAGTATACTAATCCTAATATTATAAATGTGGAAGCTTGAAAATGTTTGGCTGTACTTAACGTCAAAACAAATGATTAAATGTCCTTGTATTCATTATCCATTATATTCATTTCTTTCCAGTAGTGCAAAATTTTCATTTAAGTTTAAAAAATTTACGGCTTATGTTAAAGCATTCTGATGTAGCATTTAATTGTATTATGAATTAAAAACTGTATTACTAAAAATTTTCTTCTTTTTTCGTGAAAGAACGTAGTTGTGTTTGGGCCGAATGTAACAGATTAAAGTCTCGTATAGCCTCTGTTTTTCAAATCAAGCTATAACATATACTTTAGGAATTAATGTATTTTCTTTAAAGATCTTAGAAAATTAAAAGTATCATAAAAAAAAGTTTATTAGCAATATGTATAAAATATATATGCTTTTACTGATTTATATGAATGAGTCCTGGCAAGGAATTTAAAATATTTAAGTATTTAATATGATTTTGGGAAAAAAAGTTCTAAGTAAATTTCTATCAAAATTATTTATATTAAAAGTTTTTGTTATTTCAGTTTTTTAATATAACGTCATCCTTGCCTGGGGGAGATAACAGATTCGTCTCATTTTGGTCCAAACTACGTATTTTGGATCAATAAACACATTCATATTAAGGCTAAAAGGGGTCTATATTTCGTCAAAATGTGGTTGGTGTTTTCGGATGTAATATGGACAAATTTTGGACGTCTATATTACAGCCAAAATTCGTGTGTATTTCGTCCGGATGGAGGTATTTTTTGAACGTAATATGGACAAATTTTGGCCGATCCAAATTTCGTTCATTTTATGTTCATTTTATGCTCATTTCATGGCCCAAAAGACGTACTTCTGACGTAAAGGGGGGTGACATTTGGACGTAATTTGACGAAATTTAGGTGAAGTCCGGAGGACTTTTAGACTTCAAATGGACACGTCCATTCATCCAAATTACGTACTTTAGGCGAAAATTGGACGAATCTGTGTTGTGTGGGAAAATGATAGATAATTTTTCAGGGAATATTTTAGCATATAACATATCGTTCTACGTTGCTTTGACATAGAATTATGTTTTAATGTTATATAATCAGACGAACCCGATTATAAAAGATTAGCGTTTTTAAAAGATTCTGCCGATTGGATTTCGATTGAACTTACACTGTTAGTTAGATAATTTTTCAGGCAGGATTTTAGTATATACTGTACCGTTCTGCATTGCTTAATAATAGAGATGTGGTGAAAAGGTCTATAATCAGTTGGACCCGATTATGAAAGTTTAGCATTTTTTTTAAATTCTAGAGAACATATTTTGATAGGAGTTCCATTTTTAGTTAGATGCCTATTCAGATATAGTTTTAGTATTTTGCATATTGCTATAAGTGGTTTAGCCATAAAGTAATGGCGGAAAGCTCCATAATCATGTGAAAACGATTATGAAAGATTAGATTTTTCAAAAAGTTCTAGATGGCAGATACTGATAATACTTGCTTTTTTGATTAGACAGTGTTTGGGGGGGGGGGGGGGGTTAGTTTATTCCACATCACTCTACGTTGCTTAGTTGTAGAATTATGGGGGAAAGTTTTATAATCAGATGGACCCCAACATTAAATATCAGCCTTTTAATAAAGTTTTACTGGATGGATTTTGTCAGTTTCTTTTTTTGCATTATTAGTTAAATACTTTTTCAGGTGTTGTTTATTTTATTACATATTGCACTATTTTTCTTTACTAAATCCTACTGCAATTGATCAGCTAAAACACTGTAAAAAAACAGAATGAAAAACGGAGATTCTACTGGCAGTCGAGACGCCAGTACTATTTCCTTATTTAAACGGAAATTTTCCCCCCATGAATTCCAGAAATGCATATTTTTACGGAAAAATTTCCCCATAAATTACGGAAATTTTTCCGTTTCTCTGTAAATTATGGGGGAAATTTTCCGTTAAAATACGAAAATAGTACTGACGTCTCGATTGCCAGTAGAATCTCCGATTTTTAGTCCGTTTTTTTGCAGTGAAGAGGTGGACCTTAAAGCTGAAATTTTGTCTGCAAATTAGAAAATATAATAGCACAATGGCGTTCATATCTTTTTCAGCAATGCGAAAGGACATTCCAGGTAATGTTCCATATTGCTTAAATCACAATGTCACATTCATTGATACGTTTTGTTTGATTCAAGGTTCGTTTGCATAAACAGACCAGCGTAGCGGGCATAGCCTGCTAGATAAATATAAAATTATATATAAAGTGTAACGAATAGTGTAAATAGTTAGTGTTTGTGCTTAAAAATAATGTAAATAGTTCAATTAAGCTCTATTCATAAGCTAACATTAGTTTTTGTTGCATTGAAATATCTCAATTCGTTTATTTTCTGTAAGCAAGTAAACCCTATTGCATTTCAATGGGAGTCTACGGAAATTTGTCGAAATACTGGAAATAGCGCCAAGTTGGGGTCACTTTGGGCGACTAATTTTGGTCGCCAAATTTGCGATATATTGCCAAGTTGGCGACAACTTGGGCATTTTCATTGGTCCATTTCTAAATCGTTACTTTATATATATATATAGAAGGATTATATATGTGTATAAAATCCAAATCTCTGTGTCTCCTTCACAATGAGTAACCACAATGAGTTCACAATGAGTTCATAATGTCCAACAATGAGTAATTGTTGAAAAATATTAATTGCATGGTTACCATAATAGAGCCAAATTTTAACCAACTTGGCAAGATATGGCCAGCTTGGACGAAATATCGACAAATTTGGCAACAAAAATAAGTTATCACATATGAATCCCGCTTGGCGATAGCTGGCTAATTTGGCGAAATTCCCATTTAAAACCATTAACCCTTTATCTACTGAATTCTGAATTCATGAAAATTTTATCTTCTAAAGCATTTTTCTTAAATTGTTTAAACTACATTTGAAGATTTACATAATCATTTAATAAATTTTAGAAGTATTTTAGAAGGATTGTAGGATTTAGTAGGATTCATTAAATTTGAATGTATAGGGATTTTGTGCAATATTTAAAACCCCACTTAAATTTTGTAGAATTAGGAAATGTACAAGAATAATGTTCTCACAATAGAAATATTTCCGAATCGAGAAATCCCCCCCCCCCCCCCAACGCCAAGAAAGCCGAAAAGATGTGAAGGCAAAAAAATTCATCCTTTTAAAAAGATTTTTCTTTTGTGCAACCCATAATGATTTTGGAACAAATTAAAGTGATGTATCTATAACTCATTCTAATCTGTATTACAAATAATCGATGTATTAAATGAATTTTATAACAAGTTATTTTAACTTATTGGTACTTATAAGTACCGTCGGTAGATAAAGGGTTAATTTCCCATATCCGAGCTCACCACAGTTTAATTTAAACTCCACGCATTTAAGTTTTTCAAAAAAAAAAAAAAAAAAAAAAAAAAAAAAGAGAAAGAAAGAAAGAAAAAATCAAAAATTATGGGTGAGAATTTAAAATGTAATATACGAAAATGCACGCCTTTCTATCTTCATCCCAATGCTATTTATAACATAACCGCCATTAGACAACACTGTACTGTCTGAGCTCTTAACTGTCCGATTTTAATGTGCTTTAGGTACATATAATCGTGAAAAGTAAAAAAGCACAAGTTTAGTGCTTTAGGTACTTCTCTGTATAAGGGCCTTGGAGAGATAGAGAAAATGACCTCGGCGGAAAATGAAATTTGACAACATATTTTCTAGCAGCTTATTCACTTTTTTATATACACAAATAATTTTTCAATATTTATACAAATTACTTAATAAAAAGTAACGTAAAAGTGCGGTTTTTGTATACAAACAGAAGTAAATTGTATATAAAAAAACTATAATACAGATATAAATATTTATAGTTATATAAATAAACTTAAAAATTCATTAATTTTGTTTTCTATCATGTTGGTAAATTAATAACAAACTAGAGCTGTAATATAGAATGTGTGTTTTTAATAGGACACATTTTTTTTCAATAATTTATAGTATTTTTCATTTGAAATGAATGAGTAATGAATGTAATGAATTGATATCAATGAAATTTCCAGTTATTCTGTTAATTTAAATGACGATAAATCCCATAAAAGTTACAACGCAAACATTTTCTGCAGTTGGACTGTATTTAACGTTTTTTTTAACACACTAGGGGGCTCGGCCCCCTACGAGCTACGCTCGCCAATCCCCCGTTCAGACACTGCAGTCTCTAAAAGCACGCTAATTTGATCGGCTTTAAAAAGATTTTGGAAGATTGAATTATAATTTAAAAATAACAAAAGCGATCTCCCTATAAACGGGTTTCTATTCATTTCTCTTTGATTGGGGAATTTTACGGAAAAATCAGCTGCTGTTAAAAGATACAATGGCATTTCAAAATCATCTAATATAAAATGAATTAAGTAAACAGAGTCTTTGTCTCCCGGTATTTTTTAACAAAGCGAAAAGAAAGTCCTTTTAAATAAGACATTTTAAATATATCGTTTTTAATCTGACGTAATTTTCACCAAACTTTTCTTTCCCTTTTTAATATTCACGTGAAAATACTTTTATTAGAAATGAAAAATTATTTGCGCTGTCCAAAAAAAAAATAGTTGAAAAGTTCATCTCAAAATATCAAGTAAATGTCTCGCGCTATTTTTAAATTTAAACTGCTTTGCAATATTATTTTTTGTTCATTTTACGTAATAAGTGTAATGTGACGTAAATGTGATGTAATTTCTCCTATTTAAGACTTCTAACGCATGTTAATGAATTTATTATTTTACAGTATCCTTTCTCTGTTAAAATTCATGTGTAATTATAGATGAAGTAATTTTCAATAAGTTCCTGCTTTTTATACGTAATTATTTAATTCTAATTTGAAAGTTTTTTTTTCTGTTTATAATAGTCACGAGTAAATAAATTTTTAATTTGAAGCAAACATTATTGTTTCCGTACAGTTGGCAACTTCCGTACAATTTTCTGAAATAAGTAAAAAATATCTCTCGAAATGCTGAAAATTTGAATTTAAAATAGAAATGAAACCTCGAAAAATGAGTCAAATTAAAAAAATTAATTATTTCTGCACACCGGGAAATTATAACGGATAAAATGATCTAAAAATGATTAAATTCCGATGTATAGTTTTTGCTCCTATAAAACTTTTTTAGTGGAACGATTTTGTCCAACTTTAGTATTAAATATCTCTTAAAATAATTCTTCGATTTGAAAACTGTCTGCTTCATCGTGTTTCTCAAATATTTCTGTATAATACTACCAATTTTCCTATTTTTGTATACATTATTTTTCTTAATATTAACGAAGAAAGACCTCCGGTCACAAAAAATTCAAAACTGGCGGCGGCGGTGGTGACAGCGGTAGTTACTTTTTTTTAGAATAGAGAGATGACTTGTCTGTCCGTCTGCCCGTCTGGCCGTCTATCCACGCTCTAACTCTAGTAAATATGCTCGGACCGTTCAGAGATTTTGGATGTTAGTGACCTCTACCATAGCACGTTCCCTATTTCAAATGAAGTTTGTAGCATATTTAGTTCATTTACAGGGGCAGTCAAAATTTTCCGTTACATTACGGCCAATGGGGAAAAATCATTCAAATGATTTTTAATGGTGTTACACTTTTTCAAACATAGTAAAATTGATATTCATTTATTAAGTCCACTAAAATATGCATTCTGTTGAATATGCGGTGCAAAGAATAGTTATTGTTCATTTACAGGGCCACACAAAAGAATTCCCTTCATAATGATATAGGGTGAATTGTTTGCGGTGTATTTGAAAATATTTCAGATACTATATTGTATCCGAATTACTGTATATTAGTAATGATTGCTCGAAATGCATTTTTAATTATGATATGCGCTTTTTCACTACATTTATGCATACCATAAATTGCGTATAAATGCTATAGTTCATTTACAGGGCTACAGAAAGGAATTCGTAAAGGTTACTCAGTATGAGCATAAATTGCTTAAACATGGGTTTTAAAGGAGTGTAAAGATTTGGATGGTCTCTGCAGAAAACCCTCAGTGACACAGATTCCCTGTATAGGAAAATCTAATGTGTTTCCAAAGCAGAACCAAAATATAGTTCACTAATCTGAACGGTAAGGTAAAACGAACCAGTCGATCACCATCGATCTACTACGTTTGACAGTTTACAACAGTTTGCTAATGCAAGGGACCACCGGTATTGTCTTTGATGCACCGCGTGGGAAATAGCAAGCATATTTTCTCTCGCAGGCTCCGTGTTCAAAGATGTAGGCGTCCCCCTGGCCGACCACTCTAAAAGTTGGTTTTTAAATGAATTAGGCATTTTTACGCTGAACTAAATTTAGTTTACTAAGAAATATTTGTAGAATATAGATAAAATGATATACAGAGCCACACAAATTGTTGGATTCATGGCCGTCTATGGGTGATATTTTCTGGAAATATAATTTCAGTAGTTTTAAGAGTTTTAGTTTGAATTAAAGTTTAACTATATAGTTAAATAGTGGCATGTAATAAAGGTACTAGGTAAACTACTGGGCTGTACAAAAGTATTCAAGTATGTTTCCAACTATTAGTATAAATTGCCGAAAGATGAATTTCAACCTGTTATGCATTTTCATGCTAAACTAAATTTTCCCATTATATAGTATACATATCAATCTACAGATCAAATACAGAGCTATTCAAAAGAATTAGAATACATATTTGGCTATGGACGGTAACTACTGAAATCAGTTTTTCAAATGTTTTATGCGTTTTATAAAATCTTTACTTAGTTATTTTACATACCACATTTTCCTAAATAACGAAGTTTTGTTAAAGCATTCAGGAAGTGTTGGAAAGTGTTTCATGATCTATGCTTAATGCATGATTTTTCTTTCTTGTTTTCATTGACACATATGTAAGTATTTCAAGATGTAAAGAGGAAGGCCAGTTAAAAATTTGTGTCGCAGTTTCTTAAGAGCAAGGTCAGTTTTCCAATAATGAAATAGTTTTTACAAAAATCATCGTATATCCTGAAGTTTTGTGACCAAATTTGAATTTATCGTTAAATTCTATTTTTTAGGCATTCATTATTGCATAGTTTTTCATAAATGTGTTTCTTTTTTAAAATGTGTTGTTTTCATCTATGACTACTGAACAAGTGAAAAAAAACTCACATCCTTGCACATGTGTTGTGTAAATCTTTATATATCATGTTCCGTCATTTTTGACGGACATTTATGACGGTCATTATTCGTATATATATAGATACGAATATGAAAAAAGATTAAAATCGATCAGGTTTATTTTCAAACCTGTTTATATCAATTAGCAACGAATCTCATTTTTTAAGCCCGAGTTGCGCCGAGGTATTTAATAAACGCCGAGGCCCGTATACTGGAATAGTACCCAATATTTGGCGATTTATCATCTGCGACTGGCGAACATAAAAGTAACTTATCAATTATTATCTCCCGATATGCTGTTTCTTCCAGATAATTATTCCGCGGTAGTAACGTCGTATGCATATTTCTCTATAGATATTGTTTAACATTGAATCGCAAAAGTGGAATTATTCAGCGAGTGTAAATAACCTCATTTTTAACACTTTCCAACAAAGTTGAGAAGTGTTTATGCATTCAGTTTGTCTGCCCGTCAGTCCGTCTGTCCACGCTCCAACTCCCGTAAATATACTCGGATTTTCATGCAATTGTTAAACCTTATTTTGTGTCACCAAGGCATGTTTGGTATTGTATATGAAGTATCTGGGATTAATAGTTCATTTACAGGGGCTTTCAAAAGATATTCCGTTACATTTCAGTCAATGGGGAAAATCGTTTGCAGTGTACTTTAATGACATTACGCTATTTCAAATATATTGAAATGGATATAAATCACTAAATTTCACTACAAGATGATTACTATAATATAGGGCAATACAATATATACAGGGCTGATCAAAGAATTCGGATAGTTTCCCTATTTTAAGACCTGGACAGCTGAAATTTGGTTTTTGAAATGTGTTTTGCGTTTCCATAGGGTTAAATTAGACATAATATTTTAACTTATTAAACGGTGCAGTGATCATGATTCTGAATGTGTTGGAAAGTGTTTCATAATCTATGCTCGACGAATGATCTGTTCTTTCTTGTATATAAAAGAAAAAAGTGTATTTTAAGTCTTAAAATTGAAATATCTCTTATGTATATATTTTTTTTGTTTTTCACGGGAGCAACACTAAATTTAGAAAAGCGGCATCCTCGTTTTCTAGTTAATGTTATAAAGCATTACTGTTTTTTTCCCTAAACTAAAGGTCATTTTGAATATGATATTTTTTTTGTGGACTTTCCCATTTTCCGCTTTTTGTTTTCAATCATTCTGATTTGCTAAAGATACAGAAACTATACTCAGTAGGTTGCGCAGATCGAAGATTTTACGTTTAAGTGTTTATTTTCTGTTTTCATTGATATACTTTAAATTTTTTTGATGAAAGCTACTAATATTTGACTCTTTAGTGATCGCGATATTAATTAATTTTTTGGAGTTGCAATGCAATTAGTTTCTTGAATCAAAGATTGTTTTTTGATGGTTTTAAAGCGGAGTAGACACTCATACTTGCGATAGTTACCATGCCCTTCCCCCCCCCCCCGCCCAATCTAATTCCGAATTTACTGAAAGTAAAATTATGAAAAAATTAGAGGTAGTAGGCGTTACTTTAAACCTTGAAGGAAAATTATAGCGATTACCCTAGTTCATATAGTTTTTGAGAAAATCGCATTTTTCCGTTACACACAAATTTCGATTTACGGGTATTCAGCAAAAGCGTTGAGCAGCGCTGGAGGTACCTATCGTAGCAGAAGTATAAAAGCATTCTTGATAATGATTTTCGAAAAAAAAATCGTCGGTAATTAACCGAGATATTAACGCTTAAAGATTCCTACATCGTATC
The DNA here is from genome assembly GCA_963932465.1 of Maratus speciosus. Lineage (NCBI taxonomy): Eukaryota > Metazoa > Arthropoda > Arachnida > Araneae > Salticidae > Maratus > Maratus speciosus. Next base: position 51,685,936 of record OZ010791.1, read on the forward strand.
TTGCTAGGTACCGTCTCGGCTCACAAAGGTATCTTTGGTAATGAACTAGCAGACGACCTAGCGAAGAAGGCCACACAAAAAGAAACAATAGATACAGTGCTCCAGTCATACATCAAAAGGGCCCTTAGAGAAAGGATACTGACACGATGGCAGGAGCACTGGGATACCTCATTCAAGGGCAGGCACACATACAAGCTAGATCCTAAAGTTTCTCTCACACTATATAACTTACCACCCTTCACAGCAGCTTCTTAACCCTTAAATGCCTGGTGTTGCTTTTCGGCAACATACCCAATTTAGACTCTAAAATACCATTAGAATAATAATGAAGCTATAATGTCTAATGTTGCCAATAAAATACATTCTGAAGGTATTATTAAATCGATTTTCAACATGTAGAAGGCAACACTTGTACTGCTTAAGAATAAAGATAAATTTATTGTTTCAATTGTTGCTACTTGCTGTTTTTGTTTTGTTTGGAAGTTTGCGAAATACCCTATTTTGACCTGCAGTGAGCAAGTAAAATTTATTTCTTATTATAGCTCCTAACATTCTTGTGTGTTTAATATTATACAATTTTATGAAGGGAAATTATTTTTTTAATTAAACGCCACTATTGCCGATTACTAATAAACTGTGTTTTAGCCGTAAACTATACTTAAAACAAAATATGATTTTTTTAAGTATTTTTCCCATGATTTATTTAAAAAATGAAAGCCGAAAAACATTATTACAATGATTTTTTAAAAATTAGGCATTTAAGGGTTAACAGGAAATGGCCCTTTCATGACATATCTGGACCGCTTCAAGATAAGATCCACTGCCACTTGCGAATGCGGTGAACTTGGCACTGTAAATCTCTCGTAATATAGTTGTAGTCTCACGCAACGCTGGCACTTGAGGCGTCCAGACATACTTCCAGTAAATTGACTCCAAAATGTCCTTTTACGCACCCTCCTAGTCAACAAATTAAAACACATTCACAATTTCCTTAACTTACCTATCAAACTTAACGTAAGCCCTGGATGCTTGAGTGTCTGCTCGTGTCAACTTACTAACCTAACCCAGAATGTACTCTCTCATGGACGCTTGAGTATTTGCTGGCGCCATGGAAATCATTCTTTTCCCTTCCTGCCGCCCCTTGTCGCGAGAGGGGTCTGTCCCCTGGCGGCCAGGAGCAGTGATGTAATTTTTTTTCTTTTATTCTTCAATGTTCTGATACTCCCGCCCTTTGTCGCGTGTAGGAGTTTTCCTGGCGGGCTGGGGCATTTGCCTTCTTTTTGTAAACTTCTACATTGCTTTATCAAATACATTCTGGTTTCTGTGGTCGGTGGTACGTGGCCGCTCTTGGCGCGTGAGCGTCGCACAGTTGAGTATTTGACCCGAAATCCTGGTCAAAAATATTTTTGGATGTAAATTAGTCCGATTGGCTTGAAATTCTTAGATGTTATTGGGTATCACCATGACATGTTTGGTATTGTAAATGAAGCCTATAGCCTTTACGGTTCATTTACAGAGACACCCAAAAGAATTCCCTTACGTTATGTTCTATGGGGAAAAATCGTTTGCTCTGTATTTTAATGATATAATACTTTTAAACGAGCTGAAATTTATATACATCACTAAGGTATACTAAGACACTTATTGTAGAATATGGTGTGCATAGAACATATCGTTCATTTAGAGGGACACACAAAAGAATATGGCTGAAGAATAAATTTAACTATTGAAGTCTATGACCAATAATTGCTGGAAGTGCGTTTGTAGTTGTGATAGGCGTTTTAAAATAGAATATATATTTTTTATATTACTTGGTGTGGATACATTCTATAGATCATATACAGGGCTGCACAAAAGTTCTCAAGTACATTTCCGTTTACTCACGGAAATGTCTAAATGAACATTTTTAACTGCGCTATGCGTTTCACTGAACTAAATTTTAGCATACTATGAAGTATACGTACAAATACATAGCTTAGTTTAATATTTTATATCTTAAAAGCTGACGAAGTGTAAGTAAGATTTTAACACTTCACATAATAATAAATATACACTTTATAAATATTTTTATAATTAAGAAAGAAAACAGTCTCATGTTACGCCGCTAGGAATGCGTGCGCTCATGAAGACTTCTCCATCTTGTGCTGCGTTGCAGCCTTACCGACTTACATAAGTGAGAAATGCCAGGCTGGACATCGTCCTTGTGGTTTAGTGGTAGAGCACTGGAGATCTATTCCAGGGACCCGGGTTCGATTCCCGGCTTGGACATTTTTCACTATGTTGGTTTACGCTTTGTTAGCAATGTGATAATTCACATCATTAATATTCAAGTATATACAATTTGAAGGCGATCGGATATTTCTATCAAAAGATATCGAGTTGCGTGCGTATGTACGTACCTACATACGTACATATGAACGTACGTACATACAGACAGAATATGTAGGTGTAAAAGCTCTCTGTTAATATCTTGTGAGCTAAAAACCTGCAATACGACAGTAAATATATAGTTTTTATCTCTTCAATTCGGTGACCGCAAAACAGAGCATTTAAATAGTCATCCCGAAAATTTTTTTTATAAACAAATGGCAACAATATGCGGAAGATTTTTTTGCAGAAATTGACACTCAAGACTATATCTAATACGATTATAATTCAAACATGGCGGGGCAAAGCGCGGCACATATTTAAAAAGCTTTCGATATGCATAAATTAGAGCCATAAGCGCTTTAAAAATAACCCTTTTACACATTTAATGCTTTTTATTACATTAAAAACGAAACTATTTAAATTAACGCATAGTTTAACACTAAGCTCTGACCTTTGTTAAACACGTAAGCCCTGTTTACTTTCAATTCAACATTTCATTGAGCCTCAAAAAAAATTATATTTAAACATATGAACAATGCCAAAAAACAACAAAAAACCACTTCTTCTCACAAAAAAACTTCCTCTTCAGCTGAGGTCAGGAGCCACCGGATATAACTCAGGTTCCTAAAATAGACATAGATCGATGCACTAATTAGCTAGTAAAAAATATGATTTTTACAATTGTTGACGAAATTTTAATTTTTGCATTTTTGGCCAGGTTTTTGCGTCAAATGCTTCACTGTGCGTCGCCCCGTGCGCTTCTTATGTATGTGCGTCTGCATTCGGCCGGACAGGGCTGGACTGACGAGCCCTAACGTGTCAGGGAACATACCGGGAGAGACGTTAAGCTCTAAGGGGCAGGCTTAGCCGGCTCTGAGCAGTCTCTCTTAGTCTCCTTATCTCTTAATGAACCGGACGTTTTGGAAGTACATAATGACAAAGGCGGCGTACTCTATGTACCATCGGTTTTTCAATTCCTACTATTAGTTCACACTCTCCCTGTATTTATATATCTATTTATTTATTTATATATTTATATATCTTGTTCAAATTTTCAATCGTTAATAAAATACTCATTATTCATCCTATCAAGTTGAAATAAATTTTTTTGAACTTGTACTGGATGACAGTTAATACAGTTTTTTCAAATATTAATTAATTAATTTTAGTTTTGCATGGGGGCCATTTGTTATTAAAGATCAATGAAAGTATTTTCAATAAGGGGTTACCATAGGCGGGACCCTGTTGTGTCGCCAAATACCCCCAAGTTTGTCGCCAACTTGGCGATATGTCGCCAAATTTGGCGACCAAAATGAGTCGCCAAAAGTGACGCCAACTTGGCGATATCGCTAATATTTCGCCAAATTCCCATAGACTTTCATTGTAAACCTACTTGCTTATGGAAAATCAACAAATTGAGATATTTTAATGCAACAAAAACTAATATTAGCCTAAGGGATTATATTAATTTTTTCTCTGATGACCTAAGTATGAATTGACCTTAAAAGCAAAATTTTTATATTACTTGTTAAAGCTAAGTTAGCAACTTTTAGTGATATATGTGTAATGCAATGTCGAGTGGCAGTATCAAAGCAATAACCGTCAAATTATGTATGTGTAACCGTCAACCGGTATGTGCCTACCTTCGGGGCACTTTTTTTATTTAAATAGGAAATTTTTATTAAACACATGCATTTTTAGTTAAAGCAGTGAATAAAGCTGTGAATTGATATAAATTTTTAGAGGAATTTTTATTAACTTTTCATATTTAGGCAATATTTAGTCAAATTCTGATAAAAAAAAATGCGTGTATGCCAAACCTTCTATAACGAAATCTATTCAACATATTTCACTTTTTTTTCAACACTAGGGGGGCTCGGCCCCCTACGAGCTACGCTCGCCAACCCCCGTCCAGACACCGCAGACTCTAAATGCACGCTAATTTTATCTGTTTTAAAGATATTTCGAAAGATTGAATTATAATTTAAAAAACAGTGGCGATCTCCCTATAAACGAATTTCTATTCATTTCTCTTTGATTGGGGAATTTTAACGCCAAATCCGCTGCGGTACTACTTGATTATCCTGTCGACCAATTTCGCCAAATTTATAAATCGCCAAACCACTCGCCAAATTATACAAATTGATATAATTTTTATTTTAAATAACGAAAGAACAAATAAATTCGTACAACATTAATAAAAACACAAATAAAACGTCGAAATAAAAATAACTTGATGACGTATACACCTGTAACAACATTTCAAAATAAGCTAATATAAAAGGAATTAAGTAAAGAGAGTCTTTGTCTCCTGGTATTTTTTAACAAAGCGAAAAGAAAGTTCTTTTAAATGAGACATTTTAAATTAATTTTCAAAATATCAAATAAATGTCTAGCACAATTTCTAAATTTAAACTTTTTTGCAATATTATTTTGTGTTCATTTTATGTAATAACTATAATGTGACGTAAATATGACGTAATTTCTCCTAAGACTTCTAACGCATGTTAATGAATTTATTATTTTACAATATCCTTTCTCCTATAAAATTCACGTGTATACTTTTTATGACGTAATTTTTAATAAGTTCCTGCTTTTTATACGTAATTATTTAATACTAATTTGAAAGTTTTTTTACTGTCTATAATAGTCACGTGTAAATAAATTTTTAATTTGAAGCAAACATTATTGCTTGCGCTTTTTATACAGATAGCAACATTTTAAATTAGTACAATTTTCTGAAATCTGTAAAAAATATCTCTAGAAATGCTGAAAATTTGAATTTAAAATAGAAATAAAACCTGAAAAAATGAGTCAAAATAAAAAAATTAATGCAATCTGCACTCCGGCAAATTCTAACGCATAAAATGATCTAAAAATGATTACACTGCCCTGTATAGTTTTTGCTGCTATAAAACTTTTTTAGTGGAACGATTTTGTCCAACTTTAGCATTAAATAACTCTTAAAATAATTCTTCGATTTGAAAACTGTCTGCATCAGCGTGTTTATCAAACATTTCTGTATAAAACCACCGATTTTCATGTTTTTGTATGCATTATTTTTGTTAATATTAACGAAGAAAGGCCTCCGGTCACAAAAAAATCAAAACCGGCGGCGGCGGCGGCGGTGACAGCGGGAGTTACTTTTTTTTAGAATAGAGAGATATTAGCAAACCACTTACTTGTGTTATGACGCAAAATATTTGCAAAACCTCTTAAATTTACTAACTTATGCCAAATTTTGTATACAAAAGATGATTTTTTTCAATAAAAATGGCTCTTAAATTAATATATAAAACTTACAAGCTATAGTTTGCTTCATAACATACCTATAGATGAGCAGATTCTTGTCATAAAATTTTATTTCAATATCTTAATAACTTTTTAAGAAATGGTGTTTCCCGTAAACATACACAATGAAAAACGCAATTTTCCAGAAAACGCAAATAAAGATTTTGATAGAGCACAAAAAATTATGTATAAAGTTTACAATTTTGAAATCCACCATATTTGCAGGGGTTTATGTATTTGTGCATATGTTATATGTTACATATTTGTGTATTGAAATGTATTCTTTACCTTCTGTGGCTCTTTAAACGGTCACTTCCGGTTTCAGAAACTACATTTACGGTTTATATTTTGGGCTGTAACTTTGCTTCTTATTATCGCTGAACCAAAAATAAAGCATGTTTGGAATCCTAAATGTTTTAACTTTAATTTAAACTAATAAAAAAAGAAATAGAAAAATTTCGCAAAAACAGCGATTTGAAGGTAGGCACATATACCTTAAGGGGTCTCAAGACTCTTAAAATTGGAAAAAATTTAAAAAAAAGTCCATTTTCAACATTTATGTCTTAAAATGTATAAGGTTTTAAAGCACAATTTTTATTGGGATGAAAGATATAAGTGTGTTCTTTGTATACACACATAATACACATAAGTGCATTCCATGTATTTAAAAAATTCAAGATGCAGAATTAGTATTTATAGGGGACTCGAAATTGTCAGACATTAGTCGAGCAGAAAATTGGTATAACCGCTTACGCGCAGGATTACAAAATAGATATTGCAACTAGAATGAAAATTTTGGTGTCTACTTATACTTCAGATTGTAATAATTACCCTGAACCTAAATAAATTTGTATTTAAAGCATTCTTATATATTTAATGCAAAGTTGTATTTAGCTAATACAAAATTTTGAAATTTTCAACAGTATAATCACCTAAAAAATATATTATTTTAAACATTAAAAAGAAAAATTTAGGTTTAGTTTATGCAGACTAACATGAAATATATGTTTAGAAAATATCATAAAAAATATTCAGAAGTTTTCGAGGTATCTTGCGTGTTACGCCCAAAAACGCCATTTGGAGAAAAATGACATCAAAGTTTCAAAAACGCCGCTTCAGCTATTGTGCGGGCATAATTCTAAAAGCTATAACTTCTGTTATAATGGGAGCTTCAATGAAACAATTATATCATAATGTTCAGAAATTATAGGAGTTTAACATCTAAAAAAATCATCAAAGTTTTGAAGCTTTAAGAGTCATGAGACCCCTTAATTAGAATGAATGAGATAAATACTATGGGACGTACTAGTTTCGCAACTAGTTGTCATTGAGTGGAGCTCTCAATACGCCTCGAGTGACTTTAAAAGATAATTAAAAACCTAACTGGAAACACGAGGCACGAATCAAGGCGGTGTTGCAATTTTGCGACCTCCTTTCGAAGCGCGCTTTGCACAATGCCAAATTTAGACTTTTAACAAAGGTCTTGTTTTAGCTACACTGTAGAAAGAAAGGTTATTACTAGGCTGAATTTTTTTTTTTTTTTTTTTTTTTTTTTTTTTTATGAAATGCCAAAAGAAGTTTAAATATGCACTGCTTTTATTGTCAGTACCGAATTAATTTCATCATAAACAGATTAGGATAATATTAAAAATGAATTATACAGAATAGCTATATTTGATATTATTTATGTTCTATATGTCTTTGAATTTTCATGATACATCCATTTGCACTCGTCTAGTATATACAGTTATACACAACCCTACGTTGTATAGTTTTTTTTTTTTTTTTTTTTACAAAGTCTTATTACTCTTTTAGCAACGGTTTTTTTTAATAATACAGTTAATAATTCACATATTTGTTGTACGGAACCCTCAGAGCGCGAGTAATACTTGTATTTGACCGTTTATTTTCAATGATTTTACCCAATTTTAACGAGATATTTCAAATCTTCGATTCAAACTATGCCTAGTCACCAAATTTCAAGACATTTGAATGATAATTTTTGGAATTATAAACATTAAAAATTTAGTGCTTCTAATGTTAAATTACATTTTCATATTTTTATTAACATCTCCTGAAATTAAACTCCTAATGTGCTAATTTTTTGTGCAGCAGTAATACTAAAATACCCAAACATAAATACGTTGAATTTGCTATTTTTATAATTTTATGATTATGAATTATAAATTATAAAATTAATATTCGAAAAAATTATGAATTGCAACCTATAATTTTTTTTTTTTTGGTGGATTTAGATTTATTAAGTCCTGCTTTATGGAAATCCAAAATTTCACATTTTCTTCCAAGTAGTTTTCAAATTATGCTTAAACAAGTAAGAAAAATCATGCACTCAGCATAGACTATGAAACACTTTCCAACTCTTCCTGAATGGTTTAACTAAACTTCGTTATTTAGGGAAATAAGTTATATAAGAAAACTAAGTAAACATTCTAGAAAACGCACGAAACATTTGAAAAACTGATTTCAGTATTTACTGTATATAGCCAAATATGTATTCATATTCCTTTGAACAGTAATTGTATATATATCAACCTACATAATGAGGAAATTTAGTTCAGCAAGAAAACGCATAACAGGTTGAAATTTCTATTTCAACAATTTATACTAATAGATGGAAACATACTTGAATAATAGATGGAAACATACTTGAATAATTTCGTACAACCCTGTAATTAACCTATCACCTTTATTACACGCCACTATTTAGCTAAAATTTAATTCAAACTAAAACGCTCTTAAAACTAAATTATCATTTATAGACGGTCTTATACTTAATTCTTTGCGTGACCCTGCATATCTTCTTATCTATACTCTACAAACATTTCTTAGTAAACTAAATACACTTCAGCGTAAAAATACATAACTCATTTAAAAACCACCTTTAAGCAATTTGCACTCATACCCAGTAATCATGAATTCTTTTCTGTAGCCCTGTATATGAATTATAGCATTTATACACACCATATGCTATGCATAAATATAGTGAAACATAAAAGCTCATATCATAATTAAAAATGCATTTCCAGCAATCATAGCTAATGTACAGTAAATCGGATAGAATATACTTGTCTGAAATCCTTTGTGTGTCCCTGTAAATGCTATGCACTCCATATTATGCATGAAACAAGTTATAGTAAACCTCAGCAACGTATATCAATTTCATCATACATGAAATAATTTAACATAATTAAAATACGCTGCAAACAATTCTCTCCATCCCTATGTCATTATGTAACGGAATTATTTTGTATGGCCCTGTAAAATAATAATAACTATTCTTTACACCGCATCTTCTGCAAAATACATATTTTAGCACACTTTCCTTAATGCACATAAATTTTTTTATGTTTGAAAGCGTGTAACACCATTAAAAATCATTTTAAACGATTTTTTTCCTTAGGCCGTAATGTAACGGAAAACTTTTGACTGTCCCTGTAGATGAACTAAACATGCTACAAACTTCATTTGAATTAGGGATCGTGCTATGGTAGAGGTCACTAACATCCAAAAATTTCGGAACGATCCGAGTATATTAGAACGCGGACAGACGGCCACACAAACCGAAGTTATAAACACTTTTCAACTTTGTTGGAAAGTCTTAAAAATGCACTTTCAGCAATCATCGTTACTATACAGTACTTCGGAGTCAGTATTTTATCCGAAATTTTTTGTGTGTCCCTGTAATAGCTATGCACTTCATATTATACAGGAAGTAACTTGTAGTAAACCACAGCAATATATATCAATTTCATTGCATATGCAATAGTTTATCATGATTAAAATGCGCCGCAAACGACGTTAACCCCTCTACCATTATGTAACGGAATTCTTTTGTGTACCCCCTTTAAACGAATAATAAATATTCATTGCACCACATATTCTAAATAATGCATATTTTAGTGTACTTCATAAATGTATATCAATTTCATTATTTTCAAAAAAATGTAACAACATTAAAATAAACTTGAAACGCTTTTTTGCCATTAATGCAACGGAGTACTTTTGAGTGTCGCTGTAAATACCATGCACTCCATATTATACAGAAGTAACTTATAGTAAACCTCAGCAACATCTATCAATTTCATTATATATGCAATAGTTTACCATGATTAAAATAAGCCGCAAACAATGTCAACCCCTATACCATTATGTAACGGAATTATTTTGTGTACCCCTGTAAACGAATAATAAATATTCTTTGCACCGCATATTTTAGTGCACTTTATAAAAACATATCAATTTTATTATGTTTGAAAGGGTGTAACATCTTTAAAAATCATTTGAAACGATTTTTACCCATAGGCTGTAATGTATCGAAAACTTTTGACTGTCCCTGTAAATGAACTGTACATGCTACAAACATCATTTGAAATGGGGATCGTGCTATGGTAGGGGTCATTAATATCCAAAAATTTCAAAACGATCCGAGTATATTTACGAGAATTAGAGCGCGGACAGACGGGCAGACAAACCGAAGTCAAAAACACTTTTCAACTGTGCTGGAAAGTGTTAAAAACGGCAGAATGATTGTTTAAGAGGCCGTCTACAATAGAAGTGACTAGATACTTTGAAATTTCTTATGATATCCTGTAATCTAGTAGTCTTCAATGTTGGTAAGGGTTTTCTTTCCCACAACTGTACATGTTTAGGGGTTTGAGATAACGTGGAGGTTTGACCTTCCAGACTTATCAAAGACCCCTGGAATGGAATTTTGTCCACACTTTGTAATGAATGGAACCCCCAGGTTCTCGTTCTTTACCGAATAAGCATCTAACCTATAGTTATAAACCGAAATTTTTAAACTAGTTATGGATGAATGAATTCGGAATGTGTTAAAAATGCATTTACTTCCCTGATTTATTTTAAGTCACCAGTAAAGCTCAGTCCACATTTTCAGCTATCAACAAAAATTTCAGCAATCTCGTGAGCTTTACAGACAATCTGATCCCATTACTTTTCTACGCACTTTTTTAGACAGAAGCTATTTGCCAATATTTTATTGTAACATTTTCTGATCGAGCTTTACCATTCTCTCTGGTTCCACCAGTTTTTCATGTGATTAAAAAAGATTTTTAACTGATCTAATATTTTCAACTATAGATGACTAAAAAGAAAAACAAAAGGACCTACTGTCTCGTAAAAAACGTACTGATTACGTTCAGGTACTTTACTTTCTTAAACATGGAGGATAAAAAATATTTTTCAGTTAATGCTTTGTTTCTTTTTCAAATTTCACATGAATGATGTCACAAGTAGCATCTGGTTTGAACAAAACAAAAGCGCATTATGTTTTCAATTTGACGTCATTTTTTATGCAGAAATGCTTCAAGTTGTCCTTGGAGTTAGAGATTTTTTTCTTTTTCTTCTAGCAATGTTTTTATTATCAAAAATATTTCATATACTCCTGATATTCTATCATCAATGAGAATGGAACAGCTCAAAAATATTTAATTTGACTTAGCATCCACGTGAATGCATCGCTATCTAAATAATTTAAAAATTCACGTTTCGAAAGAAACTTTAATTTTTCGATTGTCATTTGAGGATATTTTGATTTTTTTACAATTCCTTTAGATATAAATAGTAAAAATGGATTCGCCAGGAAATTCTATTAATACTGGTGTATCTGATCTAAATATTAAAAATAAGGATGAAATTGTAGTTATGGATTTGAAAGGATTTGAAGATTACAATGAAGAGTCTTTAATCATTATTCGTACAAGTGCTACACGTCAAGTAGAAATCTTAAATAAAATACAGTATGGGAGTGAATATGCAGGAAAAGCTATCTATATTGATGCAAAGAAGTCGTCATCCACAGAATTAGAAAAAAGAATTATGTGCATGGATTTTCAGGGATATGAAGGTATTCCCACAGGAAAATATATTATCATTCGCTTGGAAGAAAAGATAAAGAACTCTAATGGAGATCAGAATATGCCAAAGATTAGAAATGATATAAAAGAAGATGCCATTCAACCAAGTATTGAAAACTTAGAGTCCAGTGAGGCTTCTGATACACAACCAAATGTTGCAACAAATATACATGCAATAACTCAAGATATTCTGAGTAATTACTTAAATTTGAGTGGTTTACAGCCCAGTGAGGCTTCTGTTACACAACAAAATGTTGCAACAAACATCCCTGTAATAACTCAAGATAGTCTGAGTAATTACTTAAATTTGAGTGATTTACAGTCTAGTGAAGCTTCTGTTGCACAACCAAATGTTGCAAGAAATATCCCTGCTATAACTCAAGATATTCTGAGTAATTACATAAATTTGAGTGATTTACAGTCTAATGAGGCATTTGTTACACAACCAAATGTCGCAACAAATATCCCTGCAATAACTCAAGATATTCTGAGTAATTACTTAAATTTGAGTGATTTACAGCCTAGTGAGGCTTCTGTTACACAACAAAATGTTGCAACAAATATCCCTGCAATAACGCAAGATAGTCTGAGTAATTACCTAAATTTGAGTGATTTACAGCCTAGTGAGGCTTCTGTTACACAACAAAATGTTGCAACAAATATCCCTGCAATAACTGAAGATATTCTGAATTACTTAAATTTGAGTGATTTACTGTCTAGTGATGCTTCTGTTGCACAACCAAATGTTGCAAGAAATATCCCTGCAATAACTCAAGATATTCTGAGTAATTACTTAAATTTGAGTGATTTACAGTCTACTGAGGCTTCTGTTACACAACAAAATGTTGCAATAAACATCCCTGCAATAACGCAAGATAGTCTCAGTAATTACCTAAATTTGAGTGATTTACAGCCCAGTGAGGCTTCTGTTACACAACAAAATGTTGCAACAAATATCCCTGCAATAACTCAAGATATTCTGAGTAATTACTTAAATTTGAGTGATTTACAGCCTAGTGAGGCTTCTGTTACACAACAAAATGTTGCAACAAATATACCTGCAATAACTCAAGATATTCTGAGTAATTACATAAATTTGAGGGATTTACAGTCTAGTGAGGCTCCTGTTACACAACCAAATGTCGCAATAAATATACCTGCAATAACTCAAGATATTCTGAGTAATTACTTAAATTTGAGTGATTTACAGCCTAGTGAGGCTTGTGTTACACAACAAAATGTTGCAACAAATATCCCTGCAATAACTCACGATAGTCTGAGTAATTACCTAAATTTGAGTGATTTACAGCCTAGTGAGGCTTCTGTTACACAACAAAATGTTGCAACAAATATCCCTGCAATAACTGAAGATATTCTGAATTACTTAAATTTGAGTGATTTACTGTCTAGTGATGCTTCTGTTGCACAACCAAATGTTGCAAGAAATATCCCTGCAATAACTCAAGATATTCCGAGTAATTACATAAATTTGAGGGATTTACAGTCTAGTGAGGCTCCTGTTACGCAACCAAATGTCGCAATAAATATACCTGCAATAACTCAAGATATTCTGAGTAATTACTTAAATTTGAGTGATTTACAGCCTAGTGAGGCTTCTGTTACACAACAAAATGTTGCAACAAATATCCCTGCAATAACTCACGATAGTCTGAGTAATTACCTAAATTTGAGTGATTTACAGCCTAGTGAGGCTTTTGTTACACAACAAAATGTTGCAACAAATATCCCTGCAATAACTGAAGATATTCTGAATTACTTAAATTTGAGTGATTTACTGTCTAGTGATGCTTCTGTTGCACAACCAAATGTTGCAAGAAATATCCCTGCAATAACTCAAGATATTCCGAGTAATTACATAAATTTGAGGGATTTACAGTCTAGTGAGGCTTCTGTTACGCAACCAAATGTCGCAACAAATATACCTGCAATAACTCAAGATATTCTGAGTAATTACTTAAATTTGAGTGATTTACAGCCCAGTGAGGCTTCTGTTACACAACAAAATGTTGCAACAAATATCCCTGCAATAACTCACGATAGTCTGAGTAATTACCTAAATTTGAGTGATTTACAGCCCAGTGAGGCTTCTATTACACAACCAAATGTTGCAACAAATTTCCCTGTAATAACTCAAGATATTCTGAGTAATTACTTAAATTTGAGTGATTTACAGTCCAGCGAGGCTTTTGTTACACAACAAAATGTTGCAACAAATATACCTGCAATAACTCAAGATATTCTGAGTAATTACATAAATTTGAGGGATTTACAGTCTAGTGAGGCTCCTGTTACACCACCAAATGTCGCAATAAATATACCTGCAATAACTCAAGATATTCTGAGTAATTACTTAAATTTGAGTGATTTACAGCCTAGTGAGGCTTCTGTTACACAACAAAATGTTGCAACAAATATCCCTGCAATAACTCACGATAGTCTGAGTAATTACCTAAATTTGAGTGATTTACAGCCTAGTGAGGCTTCTGTTACACAACAAAATGTTGCAACAAATATCCCTGCAATAACTCACGATAGTCTGTGTAATTACCTAAATTTGAGTGATTTACAGCCTAGTGAGGCTTCTGTTACACAACAAAATGTTGCAACAAATATCCCTGCAATAACTCAAGATATTCTGAATTACTTAAATTTGAGTGATTTACAGTCTAGTGAGACTTCTGTTACACAACCAAGTGTTTCAACAAATATCCCTGCAATAACTCAAGATATTCTGAGTAATTACTTAAATTTGAGTGATTTACAGCCTAGTGAGGCTTCTGTTACACAACAAAATGTTGCAATAAATATCCCTGCAATAACTCAAGATAGTCTGAGTAAATACATAAATTTGAGTGATTTACAGCCCAGTGAGTCTTCTGTTACACAACCAAATGTCGCAACAAATATCCCTGCAATAAATCAAGATAGTCAGAATAGTTTATTAAATTTGAATGAAAAAAGAATCAATTATCAAACCTTTTTAAGTTTGCTGGAACATCTAAAGAATAAATCTTATTTCACCTTTCTAGAAGCCAAAGAGCTTTTTGGTCAAAATGATGTTAAAATAAACTCTCGCCAACTGACTACATTGTTATATAGAGCAGAAAAAAAGAAAATATTGGAAAAATTACCCGGAAACAGGCGTTATAAGTTTAAAAAGTAACTAACAAGTTCTCATCTGCAGTAATTCGTGTTAAACTGTGTAATTTCTACGTAGCCTGTACAAAATTATCTTTATTCTAAACTATAGTACCTGGCGAAAGTACCCGGAGTTAAGTGTTACAAATTTAAATATAACTGAAAAGAATACATTTTTTGTTTCACAGAAGTAAAAATTTTAGCAAACTGAAAACTGACTTAAATCATAAAAAATTATTTTTTTTTCTGAAGTGTTCTCAACTATATGTGTTAAAATTGATTCTATTTCTATTGGATTGACATTTACATATTTATAAACATACTATCGCCGAAAAATTTTGATAAAGTGTTTAATAAAACAAAAGGAAAATTTTAATACTGTAAATATAAAAATGGTTTGATTCTTTAATGTTAAAATGAAATTTTGTTTAATAATATTATTAGCTGTTATTAATTTTGGTATTTTTTGGCCATATATATATCGTCAGTACCATGTCAAACTATCCAGTGTGAAAACAGTGCGCTACTTTTTTTTTATTTATATTTCTTGATTGGCACCACTTTTCTGAAATGGTAAAATTCGACTTTTTAAATAACCCTTGTTGCCTTAATTAATATGTCATTAAATAAGGCAAATTTTACTGTTTCAAAAAAGTGGTGCCAATCAAGAAATCTGTATTTTAAAAAAGTAGCTCACTGTTTTCACTTTGGATAGTTTGACATGGTACCGATGATATGTGTGTGTATGTGTGTGTATGTATGAAACTGGCGCCAAGCTAACCGAAAAGTACGAAAAATTATTATAAATGAAGTATTCAAAATTATTACTTATCTATCACCAGCATTCAAGAAATAATAAAACAACTCCAAATGCTGGAGATAGCAACAATCACATCGAAACTTTATCGCCAAAAAAAAATGATCGCCATAAAAACAGGAATAAGATACGGAACTCTACCCGAAAAATTTATAATTCAAATGAAATTGATGGAATACGGATATTATTATGTTTTGGGAAACATATTTGGAAGTTTTCCAATATAGCGGTCTTGGCTAGAGAAAGAAATATGGCAACATATTTTATGGCATATTCACTGTTTTGTATACACACTTTTTTTTCCCAATATTTATACAATTTATTTAATAAAAAGATTCCATGTCAGAAATGTCATACAAACTCGATATATTGGCACGATTGTTTTCTGACACCAATTTGACAAAACATCAACAGCATAAAATACAACATCCGGGTAACCATATCAAGCAAAATAACGACACTTTGGCGACAGTTAAGTACCCGTTGCGTATATGACATTGGCGTCAGGGAAAAATTCGCACCAATATGTGGCGTATATGACATCTGTGCCAAAGACATTTATTTATTTTTATATATGTTACCGGCCAAACCCGATTTTAGGCAAAACTAGATTGGCCTAGGACAAACTAGTTAATCCTAACGTGCATAGGATAAACTAGTTTTTCCTAGGCCAAACTAGTTTATCCTAATGCCCATAGGATAAACTAGTTTTTCCTAGGCCAAATTAGTTTATCCTAAAGTTCACAGGATAAACTAGTTTTTCCTAGGCCAAACTAGTTTGGCCTAACGCTATTAGGATAAACTAGTTTAGCCTGCTATTCATTGGTCCAAACTAGTTTATCCTAGGCCGATCGAGTTTGTCCTAGGCCAATTCAATTTGGCGTAATTTTATTGAT
Organism: Maratus speciosus; assembly: GCA_963932465.1. Classification (NCBI taxonomy): domain Eukaryota; kingdom Metazoa; phylum Arthropoda; class Arachnida; order Araneae; family Salticidae; genus Maratus; species Maratus speciosus. The sequence continues at coordinate 51,702,366 of OZ010791.1, forward strand.
CCCAAAGACCGCCTCGCCGCCAATTTTCTAGTTTATCCTAGGCCGATCTAGTTTATTCTAGGCCAATGCAATTTGACGTGCTTTTATTGATCCCAACTACCGCTCCGTCACCAACCTTGTGCAAAGTAGTATTGCCGTTACCCCTGTATAATATATTTTAATCGATGGTGAGTGGGATACTGCCCCCATATCTTCCACATTTCACCGCAGCCGGTAGTTATAAAATATGTTCCATATAACAAACTGTGTGCTGGAGGACCAAAGAATGGGATTAGAGGTATCATAAAATTTAGGAGAGAAAGATTTTAGGGGATTGATTAATAATGTACAGTATAATCTCAAAAATCCGGCATCCTGGGACTTTGCCGGATTTTTGAAAATTCCATATTTCTGAAAGAATGTCAAATGCACATTTGATATTCTTTCAAAAATCTGGAATTTTTAAAAATCCGGCGCGAAGTTCCGGTCCCAGTTTGGCATAAAATACATATATTTTTAAGCTACCATTATTCCACATTTAAAACTCTTTAAAGAATAGTACATCTACATTTATACGGAACTGCAAATACAGAACTGCAAAACCTATTAGAAGAATCTGTGTATGACGAAATCCTGTTTTAAATGAAATTTTTTTTATCGGTGCAAATTGGATACATTGAAAAAATCATAATACATTTGCTAGAGACGACGGACCTGCTAAAAAAGGAAGATAACTATAGCGAAGTTTTTTCTCTCCTGTGTGATTCCGTCTTAGAAGGTTTTTCTATATAAAAAATTTCAGAATTTCAATTCTCCAAGTCGTGTAAAAAAATTAATGGTATTATTAATTATTCAGATATTTACATAGAAACAGAGATTCATTAAAAAATCAATATAGTTTACAATAGAAGCATTAATATCGTTAATCCACATTTTGTGGCTTAGAAATTTAAAAATTTTAAAAATTCTATACAATAAAATCTTCTAACTCGGAATTGCATAGGAAAGAAGAAAAATCCGTTATAGGCAGGCTCCCTTATTCGAAGGTTCATCATCTGTTGTAAATGTATTATTTTTACAAGTAGAGTAAACATCCTCTGATCCAGCATAATGGATAGTCCGGCAGGACTTTCGGAAACACAGCTGAATCGAGAAGAAATAAAGGAGTGAGTTGAAGAAGATTTTGATAAACCGACAGTTGAAATTTTGTCTGATGAGTCCATCATCTGAGTGTTATCAACTTAACTGCCCCCAAAGTCGTTGGCTCGGATGAATATGATGTGAACGAGTCGAACAACATCAGTTGATATCAAGCAGCTGATGCCTCGAATACATTTATCAGGTTTTCTGTGCGCAGCCGTTCGTTCAACCATGCGGAACGTATTAAACTTCACATCATAAAAAATAACATCCTAATAAAATGAAGAGAAAAGAGTACTACAAAATGAACTGATATTCGAGATTTGTTTAAGATGTCTTCTACGAGTAGACCTACAGCGCAAGTTTTCATTTTATACTCATGTACATATGTTGTACAAAACTTACATTACTGAGTATTTTTAATATTCTATTCAATCTGTTTTAAAAATTAAAAAAACAGGCTTTACTGGCATTTTCTGTTTAATTCTAACTTCTACACGTTTTTCCGACATTCATCCTGTAATCTGGAAAATTTCGTAATCAGGCATGCTGCAAATCCTGAACGTGCCGGATTAGAGGATGTTTATGGTACTAATATCCTCATATTACATAGATCAATATATATTTTTTTGTTAAACACGGGATTCCGTCATAGGCAGGTTATTTTTCTCAGGCTACACCGTATTTTAATTTTATTACCTAAAAATGCATCTACTCATCTTTAAAAAAATAATAATAAATGCATATAAATTTTAATTCTGGAATAATAGCCATTTAAAAATACGTGCATTTAAAAGAAAAGTTGTGCCGAGCCAAATGTTACTGATATTTTTACAGAACAGACCAGAGATCCTGTCGATCCAAATGATTTTCATATGAGCTGGGTTGGAAATTTGACTGACAATTTCTGTCTGTGCAGACCGCAAAAGAATGAAATCTAGTCCTGACTTAAGCCGGAAAAAATTGAATCCAGGTCCATCCCGGTTCGAACCTCTCGAAAAAAATAATCGCCAAACCAAGCCCGGACCGAGTGTCCGGAAGGAAAATTAGGCGGGCCCGTAAAGACCTCACATCGAATAACCAAAATACTAGTTCACAAAATTTTGTAAATTTGGACGCTAAACTACTATTATATATATATTTTTTTAAAACGAGTTTTTAGTGAACTTTGCTCACTTCTATAGATCTGTTTGAGTTGAGCGGATTCGTTTAAAAATTTTTGAACTTGAGCGTGAACTTGACTCATTTTCGAGAACTTGAATTTGCGTTTGAATTGGCCTAGGATAAACCAGAAGGTTGGCGCCGAAGCGGTCTTTGGGATCAATAAAAGCATGCCAAATTGAACTAGCTTAGGAAAAACTAGATTGGCCTAGGATAAACTAGTTCAGACTAATAAATAGCAGGCTGAACTAGTTTATCCTATGAGCATTAGGCCAAACTAGTTTGGTCTAGGAAAAACTAGTTTATCCTATGGGCGTCAGGATAAACTAGTTTGGCCTAGGAAAAACTAGTTTATCCTATGGGCGTTAGGATAAACTAGTTTGGCCTAGGAAAAACTAGTTTATCCGATGCGCGTTAGGATAAACTAGTTTGGCCTAGGCCAATCTAGTTTGGCCTAAAATCGGGTTTGACCGGTAGCATATACAAACAGAAGTAAGTTGTATATAAAAAATAATATATATATTTAAATAAAATGTTTGTATATATATATATATAGGTACTACTTAGTTATCCCGGCCACCAATTTCTAGAAATTACATAAATCGCCAAACCACTCGACAAATTTTACAAATTGACATAATTTTTATTTTAAATAACGTAAAAACAAATAAATTTGTATAACATTAATAAAAATACGTCGAAATGAAAATCACTTGATGACGTAAACACGCCTAACTTGCTTAAAGTCAAGTGAAAGTGAAATTTACGATCAACCATTATTGGCATTTAATCTTATAGTTTAGAGATAGATTTTTGATCGACGGGATAACTAAGTAGTACCTATATATATGTGTGTGTGTATACGTATATAATCAAAAATTGAAATTCATCTGGTTTATTTTCAAACCTGTTTATATCAATTAACAAGATATCTAACTTTTTAAAGCCCGAATTGCTCCTAGGTTTTTAATAAATGGCAAGGCCCGTATACTGGAAAAGAACCCAATATTTGGGGATTTATCATCTGCCCCTGCCAAACATAAAAGTAACAAATAGATTATCATCCCCCGATTTTCTATTTCTTTCGGACAATTATTCCAAGGTAGTAACGTCGTATGCATACTTTTCTATAGATATTGTTTAAGATAGGATCGTAAAAAGGGAATTTTTTAGCGGGTGCAAATAACTTCATCTATGATAATAAGGAAAGAAGTCGACGGTGTTCTAAAGAGACCGCTGTACGTAGAACTACAAAATTTGGAGAAAAGGTAGTCTATATATGAAGTTTTGCACCTCGAAGCTCGATTTTCGATTCTTTGATTAGATTTTTTTTTATTTAATATTTTATGCGATTTTTAGCGCTTATTTAAGTTTCGAGGTGATTTTTCCACAATAGTGAAAAGAATACGGTTTCTTTCTTGAAATTCAATATAGTAATTTTTTTTCTCTTTTCAAAAAAGTTTATTCGGAATTCGTACAGCGATTTTTGAATTTTTAGAGAATTTTGTATGCGATTATTGAACAGCGTTTAATGCATCTCCATATCTATAAGGGGGTTACCGCATCGGGGACACAGTTCTGTCGCCAAATGCCGCCAAGTTTGGCGACCAAAATCAGTCGCCAAAAGTGACGCCAACTTGGCGATATCTGTAATATTTTGCCAAGTTCCCATAGACTTCCATTGTAAACCAATAAGGATTACTTGCTTACAGAAAATCAACAAATTGTGATATTTTAATGCAACAAAAACTATTATTAACTAAAGGGATTACATTATTTATATTTAAGGGAATCTAAGTAAATTAAATGTATCCTATATATATAAAATCCTAATGAAACGAATTTATGAAACGGAAGTATGAATCGACTGATTAAACAACTGATTATGTTAAACTGCGATTTCTTCTAAAATATGGAATACTTTGCAATGAAATTAAAACCAAAAATCAATATTGATACGCAGATTTCAAAACTGGTATTAGAATTTTTAAATTCGAATTAGTTTTCGAAATATTCATTTTTTTCTAATTTTATATACATTTTTCTAATGATGGCAACTCAAATTTTAATCAGATATCTTTTTTTTTCAGATTTTAGAAAATATTACTATTTTAAACTAATTTAGCAAGAAGTTTGGCCTCCCTTAAATATATGCTAAGAAATGTATCATGTTACTTTTATTCATAATTCAATTTGTATTTCATTATCATTTTATTTAATACAAACTGAAACATTTAAAATAAATGGCTTTCACTTCTTTATTTTTTTTAAACAAAATGAAAAGAAAAATATCATATACACCGGGGTACCTAATTGGCGCCAAAATGGCATTATTTTGGTTGACATGGTAACCCGGCTATTGTTGTTTATTTAATAATAAATGTTTATTTACTTTATTTTCTTTTTTTAAATTACATAAATTGTTTTGTACCATAGTTAACTATTTTTTTGGTTATTTTCCTTTAAAAATAAAAAAATAATAGAAAATAATTAAAAAATACAGTACTACTTAGTTATTCCATCGACCTACTTAGCCAAATTATATAAATCGCCAAACCACTCGCCAAATTATACAAATTGACATAATTTTTATTTTAAATAACGAAAGAACAAAGAAAATAGCATAACATTAATAAATATACAAATAAAAGTCGAAATAAAAATCACTTGATGACGTAAAGACGTGTAACTTGCTTAAAGTCAAGTGAATGTGACATTTACGATCAACCATTATTGGCATTTAATCTTATAGTTTGGTGATAGATTTTTGGTCGACGGGATAACTAAGTAGTACCAAAAATACATATGTAACTGGTATTCGAAAACGAGGATTTCGCCAAATTTTTGTGAAAAAAATCACGCCAAACCAGGTGCGTATATGGCATCTGGCCAAATATTAAAATATGTAACAAACGATGACATTTAATTTCAACTTCAAAGCAATGTGTAGCAAAGCAATGTTCAAAGCAAGTAATTTACCACTCGAAAAATAAAAAAAAAATGCTAACTGGCGACTTGAAAAATAGCTATTGGCGACATTTGCACCCGGCTAGCGTAACAGTGTTGGGCCGCCAACCATGTACCAAGAATTCTTTGGAAACTTTTATGTAGTTTTATTCGAAAAAGAATTTTGATATTTTAATCAAAAGGGAAAACTTTCGGAACAGATACGGACCCATATTGACGCGATATTTTTCTGACGCCAATGCCATATACGCAACGGGTACTTAACTGGCGCCATAGTATCGTTATTTTGCTTGATTTGATAAGTGGGATGTTGCTGTTTAAGCTGTTGATGTTTTCCTCAAATTAGCGTCGGAAAAGAATCGCGCCAACATGGGGCCGTATATGATATCTGGGCTAAACTTTCATATGAAAAGCGAAGGGATCAAAGCGTATTTATTTATGGCAGTTACATGACTTGGACTATTATAATATAGATGAAATGATGGCGATAGAATAATATTTGGCGACTTATCACCTGCACCTGGCTAACATTAAAGTACCAAAATGGCCCCAGGAATATAAAATGCGAAGTGTTTCGCCCATAACTGTTGATGATAGTCACATGACTTAGGCTATTGTTATAGAAATTGTTTTAAAATACCGGAGACAAAGACTCTGTACACTTAATTCATTTTATTTTAGCTTCTTTTCAAACGTTTAACTGATCCTCTTTAATCAAACACGAAAACAACCATTGGATGTCTTAACAGCAACTGATTCGGCCGTAAATTTTTGAAATCAAAGGAAATTGAATAAAAACCCGTTTACAGGGAGATCTGCACAGCTTTTTTCAGTATAATTCAATCTTCTGTAATATTTTTAAAACCGATCAGATTAACGTGTTTTTAGACTCGGCGGTGTCCGAACGGGGGTTGGCGAGCGTAGCTTGCAGGGGGCAGAGACCCCTAGTTATATATAAAAGTAAAATGATACAATGCATTCTTTCCCAAACGTAAATTTTAAGAGAGCCCTCAAATTAGAGGAATTAGATTTGAAAGTTTTATCCAATTACATTACATTTTGACTTTCGTGATTTTTGAACTTTTTGTGATTTTTAATTCGATTTTTACGTTTCTTCGCGATCATCTGCAATTTTTTGACGTTCTATTTTTGACCTTTAATACTAAAGCAATTTCTGCCCTCATTTCAATAAAGTTTATTTGGATTACGTATAGCAATTTTCGAATTTTTCGGGAATTTTTTATGTGATTTTTAATGCATTTTAGCGATTTCCTACAAAGGAATCAACTTTCAATCTTCGAACACAATATATATATTTTTTTCTCTTTTCAAAATTTGTTCAGCGACTAAAAATTTTTTCGCGATATCTTATTGTGATTTTCAGAGCTTTTTCGCAATTCGTACTGTTTTTTTGACGTACCCGGGCAAGTTAGCTAGTTTTTTATCAAAATAAAGGGTGTATTTTAAGTCTTAAAACTGAAATATCACCATCTTTATATATACCTTTTTGGTACTACTTAGATATCCCGGCGAGAGATTTCGCCAAATTATATAAAACGCCAAACTATTTACAAAATTATACAAATTGACATATAAATGTAAGTAAGTATGAGTAATAAGCCTTAATTACATCCACTAATAACCACATCACAATATACAGTTGGACCTCTGTTTAACGAACCTCTATTTTGCGAACTTTTCCTTGGAACCAAGAACATTTTGTGAATTTCTTCGTAAAATAACCTCCAAGTAGCGAAGTGCATTCTCTATTTAACGAACTTTTTCTTGTGATCTAAATTTTTTTTCTCCCCATTTCTCAAAATATTTCTGGACATTTCAAACTTATTCTTTCTTTAAACACATTTTATGATGTTCAATGGCCTTGAACTGGTTTTACAAGGCGCCTTCTTCGTCAGCAGTCAGAATTCGGTGAGTACGGAGAACGAAGATGATAATCCCTTAGAGTAACTTCAAAAAATGTGGATATAGAGGAGAAAAAAAGAAGAAATTAACTATGATGTGCTGATTGATGACTGTATTTCAATTAATTCTGAAAAAGAGACCTCGGAAACACTATCCGAATTGGATATTTTCGACAGTGTGGAAAATAAAAACAATACAGCAATGAATTGCGATGAAGATGAATATGATGATGATGGAAATGATTATGATGCAGGAATTAACAAAACTTCGTATGATGAAATGCTAAAATCACATGAAACAATCGGACGCGGATTATAGTTAGAAGAAAATACGCATGAAGGGGTTTTTGGTGCATTGCAAAGATGCGAGACGTATTATGGAGAAAGCACTTTTTAAAAGAAAAAACTCACGCGGAATTAACAGAGTTTTTCAGAAATTAAATTTAAGGACGCATATGTTAATGTATGGTTAAAATTATTTGTTATAATAATAATAATAAATACGATAATGTCATTAAAATTAGTTACTTTTAATGTAAAACTATTTACTTTAAGCAGAAAGTACACTGCATTCCCGGACAATGTTTTGTTTTGCTTGCAGATTTCAAAGATTTAAACACATAGAAAAAATGATTTGATGATGGATATTGGTAAGTAAAATAAATAAAACAAATCCATATAATTTATTAAAAAAAATTGATTAATTACTTTTAGTAAAAATATTTAGTGTTTATGAATTTAAAATCTGTTTTATGTAGTTTAAAGTATTTTAAAAGGTGAATCTCTATTTAACGAATTTTCCATATAACGAACTTTTTTCCGGGATTTAGCGACTTCGTTAAATAGAGGTTCTGTATATTCAAAACGGAAAATTCAAAACATATATTGAAATATTTAAACACATGAGAAGTAAATGAAATACCTATTTTGTCATGTTACAACTCCTTCGTGAAGGAGTTGAAACATGTCAATATAGGTTTTTTATTTACTTTTAATGTGTTTTTAGTAACGTATTTTAAGCAAATAAATGTTTCAATATATGTTTTGAATTTTCCGTTTGGGATATATATACATTGTGATACTAATTTACATAATTTTTATTTTAAATAACGAAAGAACAAATAAATTAGTATAACACTAATAAAAACACAAAAGAAACGTCTAAATAAAAATCACTTGATCACTTAAACACGTGTAACTTGCTTAAACTCAAGTGAATGTGACAGTTACGAACAACCATTATTGGCATTTAATCTTATAGTTTGGCGATAGATTTTTGGTCAACAGGATAACTAAGTAATACCGTATTTATTTGTTTTTCATCGGGAGCAACACTAAATTCTGAAAAAAAAGATTCCCGTTTTCTGGTTAATGTTATAAAGTTATTATTGGTTTTTTTCCTAAACTAAATATTATTTTGAATATAATACTTTTTTTGTGGACTTTCCAATTTTCGCTTTTCGTTTTCAGTCATGCTGATTTACAAAAGATACAGAAACTATACTCAGTAGGTTGCGCAGATGGAAGATTTTACGTTTAAGTGTTTATTATCTGTTTTCATTATTTTTTTTTTTTTTTTTTTTTTTTTTTTTTTATGAAAGCAAATATTTGACTCTTTAGTGATCTCGGTATTAACGATTTTTTGGGGGATTTCAATACAAATAGGTTCTTGAATTAAGGGTTGTTTTTTTATGGTTTTAAAGCGGAGTAGACACTCATGCGTGCGATAATTATTGCGACTTGGGCAAATGTCATCCATTGTTACTTTCCGCTAAGATCTTTCGTATACCCGCAGCCGCCATCTTGGATTTCTTGGCGACTTTTTGTTGGCGTTTATCGATAAGGCAACCCCGTTAAGCCTAACATGCACATAAATCGCTGCTTGGCGAACCTCACATTTACTACTCGGCGGAGAAGGGGTTTTCACGCCAAGAAAAAATCCAAGATGGCGGGCACGGGAATATATAACATCTGTTCCCATACTTTCATTTATCTACCGGGTGTCCTAAAAAGGACAGACCGATTTTAAAATTCAATAACTTGGAAACAATGACAGATATTTAAAAAATTCTCGCAGGAGGGTTATGCATGAGGTCAAAAGCTTTTTTACAATGATTTTCGATTTATCTTCGAATTACAAACAATGGATGGCGCTGTGAGCAATAGGCGTTAAATACAGTCTCGATTTTTTTGCCTTTATCTTCTTCCATGCGGAAAAATGAGGTAAAATGCATTGAGTGGGTCGCGAAGTGCCAAAAATCAAGCCTGAATTGAGCTTCTATTGATCGCAGCGCCATCTATTATTTGTAATTCAAACTAAAATCAAAAATCACTGTAAAAAAAAAACTTTTGCCCTCCTGCAAGAATATTTTGTAGATCTGTCATTGTTTGCAAGTTATTGAATTTTAAAATCCATCAGTTCTTTTTAGGATACCCGGTATAATAGAAGGTAGTATTGGAATCGAAATTCATTTCCACATCCGGTTATCAATGGATTTATCCATTTGAGGGTTCACAGATCCCGAAAAACATGCTTTTAGGAAATGTCTGTAAGTCCGGGTGTGTGTGTCCTCGTCCTACCTATGTCTACTGCCATTAGGTCCTCACTGTATCACTGAAAAGTATATGAAGTTATGCATAGAGTTGAATCAAATTTCATATATATTTCTTGGGCTATGACGAGCAGCTCCCAGTTGAATTTGTTGATATTACGCGGCAAGAGGGCGCTGTGATAGCGTTTTTTGTGCTCTTTTCATTATTGTAACATCAAAAAAGTATAAAATTTTGCATACCAAATATTGTATGTTTATTTTTGTCCATGTCCTGGAGGTCTCAGCTGAATTTGGGGATATTCCGCCGGAAGAGCGGATAATGATTTTTTAGTCCCCGGTACGGTATGCTATTTCTTTCTCCCAGCTTAGTTTGTGTGGTCCTTCTCTATATAAAAAAAAGTTTTGATTTGGAAGTGGACCAATGAAAATCTGCGTAGATATTCCCGGTCGATCGGCATCCAATTTGAATGCTTAAGCATGGCCTTTCTTCGTTAATATTAAAAACACTGTTCCATACAAAAACATGAAAATCGGTGGTATTATAGAGAAATGTTTCATAAACACGCTGACGCAGACAATTTTCAAACCGAAGAATTATTTTAGAGATATTTAATGCTAAAGTTGGACAAAATCGTTCCATTAAAAAAGTTTTATTGGAGCATAAACTATACGTGAGAGTTCAATCATTTTTAGATCATTTTATACGTTATAAGTTCCCGGTGTGCAGATTGCATTTATTTTTTTTATTTGATTCATTTTTTGAGGTTTTATTTCTATTTTAAATTCAAATTTTGAGCATTTCGAGAGATATTTTTGACGTATTTTAGAAAATGCTTTTAATTTAAACTTTTGCCATCTGTATAAACAGCGCAAACAATAATGTTTACTTCAAATTAAAAATTTATTTACACGTGACTATTATGAACAGAAAAAAACCCTTTAAAATTAGAATTAAATGATTACATGTTAAAAGCAGGAAACTTACGTCATAAGAATCATATTTACACTTGAATTTTAAAAGACAAACAAAATGTGAAAATAAAAAAATCATTATTATGCGTTAAAACTTGTAAATGGAGCAAATTAGTCATATTTAAAATGGCCAAAAAATATGGTAAAACAATTTAAATTAAAAAATATATTCGCTAGACATTTATTTGATAGTTTGAGATAATCTTTTCAACTATTATCGTGAATTCGAAGACACCGCAAATAATATTTCCTTCTAACAACAAAAGTATTTTCCCGTGATTATTAATAAGATAAATGAAACTTTGGTGTAAATTACGTCAGATTTCAAACGATACATTTAAAACGAATTATTTAAAAGAACTACCTTATAGCGCTGTGAAAATATACCGGAAGACAATGACACTGTTTACTTAATTCATTTTACATTAGCTTATTTTCAAATGTTTAACTATTTTTTTTAATTAAATACGAAAACAGCCATTGTATCTCTTAACAGCAGCAGATTTGGTCTTAAAAATCCCCAATCCAAGGAAAACGAATGGAAACCCGTTTACAGGGAGATCGCTACTGTTTTTTAAGACTTTCCAACAAAGTTGAAAAGTTTTTATGACTTCGGTTTGTCTGTCCGTCTGTCCGTCTTTCCGCGCTCTAACTCCCGTAAATATACTCGGATCGTTCTGAAATTTTTGGATGTTAGTAACCTCTACCATAGCACAAACCCTATTTCATATGAAGTTTGTAGCACGTTTAGTTCATTTACAGGGACAGTCAAAAGTTTTCCGTTACATTACGGCATATGGGAAAAAATAGTTTAAAATGAATTTTAATGATGTTACATGCTTTCAAATATAATAAAATTGATATGCATTTATCAAGTGCACTAAAATATGCATTCTGTAGAATATGAGGTGCTAAGAAGAGTTATTATTCATTTACGGGGCTACACTAAAGAATTCCGTTACATAATGATATAAGGGTGGAAGGAATTTTTTTCCGGCGTATTTTAATTACGTTAAATTATTTCATGTATAAGGAAATTGATATATGTCGCTGAGGTTTACTATAACTTATTTCATGTATAATACGAAATGCATAGCATTTACAGGGTCACACAAAAGATTTCAGATACTATATTGTATCCAAAGTACTGTACAGTAGCGATGATTGCGTGAAATGCTTTTTTAATTATGTTATGTGCTTTTATGTTTCACTGTATTTATGCATTGTATAGGGTGTGTATAATATCTGTACTTTATATACAGGGCACACAAAAGAATTCGTAATGGTTACTGGGTATGAGTGCAAAATGCTTAAAGGTGGTTTTTAAATGAGTTATGCATTTTTACGCTGAACTCAATTTAGTTTACTAAGAAATGTTTGTAGAACATGGATAAAATGATATACAGAGTCTCGCAAAGAATTGGATACATTGCCGTCTATAAATGAAAATTTCTGGGAATGTGATACCAGTAGTTTTAAGAGTGTTTTACTTTGAATTAAATTTTAGCTAAATAGTGGCGTGTAATAAAGGTACTAGGTAAATTACAAGGTTGTACAAAATTATACAAAGTAAAAAGGTATTGTTGTACAAAGGTATACAAGTATGCTTCCATCTATTAGTATAAATTGCTGAAAGAGAAATTTCAACCTGTTATGTGTTTTCTTGCTAAACTGAATTTCCCCATTATATTATAGTACATATATCAAACTACAGATCAAATACAGGGCTGTTCAAAAGAATTGGAATACATATTTGCTATGAATGGTAACTGCTGAAATAAGTTTTTCAAATGTTTTATGCAGTTTCTAAAATGTTTGCTTAGTTCTCTTTTATACCTTATTTTCCTAAATAACGAAGTTTTGTTAAAGCATTCAGGAAGTGTTGGAAAGTGTTTCATAATCGCATGATTTTTCTTATATGTTTATTTCTTAATTTTAATTCAATATTTTTAAAGCCGATCAAATTAGCGTGCTTTTTGGATTTTGGTGTGCCTGAACGGGTGTTGGCGAGCGTAGCTCGTATGACGCAGAGCCCCCTAGTACCAAACAAAAAAAAAAGCGGATATTATGTCTAATACAAAACGTAATAAGTTAGGTTTAGATAGTTTATTTTTTTATGATAGAGGATAAAAATGTTGTTTAGTTAATGTTTTGTTTCTTTTTCAAATTTCACGTGAACGGTGACAAATTATGCTTCTGGTTTGAACAAAAAAAAAGCGCATTTTCTTTTGAAACTAACATCATATTTTATGCAGAAATGCTCTAATTTATTCTTGAGTTAGAGATTTTTTCTTTTTCCTAGCAATGTTTTTATTGTCAAAAAAAAATATAATCCTGATATTCCATCACCAAAGAGGAAGGAACAACGCAAAAATATTTAATTTAACAAAATCCACGTGAATGAATCGCTATCAAAATAATTTTAAAATTCACGTTTCTAATAAAACTAATGATTCTCTTTGGTTTGCTTTAATGCCGAATTATAAAATATAAGTCGCTATTGTCCAAAGTTTTAGTGTATACTAGGGGGCTCGGCCCCCTACGAGCTACGCTCGCCAACCCCCGTCAAGACACCATAGACTCTAAATGCCCGCTAATTTGATCGGCTTTAAAAAGATTTCGAAAGATTGAATTATAATTTAAAAAACAGTAGCATTCTCTATATAAAGGGATTTCTATTCATTTCTCTTTGATTGGGGAATTTTAACGCCAAATCCGTTGCGGTACTACTTGATTATCCCGTCGACTAATTTCGCCAAATTATATAATTCGCCAAACCACTCGCCAAATTATACAAATTGACATAATTTTTATTTTAAATAACGAGAAAAAACAAATAAGTTAGTACAACATTAATAAAAATACAAATAAAACGTCGAAATAAAAATAACTGGATGACGTAGACACGTGTAACAACATTTCAAAATAAGCTAATATAAAAGGAATTAAGTAAACAGAGTCTTTGTCTCCTGGTATTTTTTAACAAAGTGAAAAGAAAGTTCTTTTAAATAAGACATTTTAAATTAATCGTTTTTAATCTGATGTAATTTTGACCAAACTATTATTTCTCTATAATAAAACACTCATACTACATGTATTAAAACACACATACACACATAAATAACGCCTGCATTCAACAGTTAAAGGTATATATAAATATTAGACTTCTAACGCATGTTAATAAATTTATTGTTTTACAAATTCCTTTCTCTCTTAAAATTCACGTGTAATTATAGTTTTTATGACGTAATTTTTAATAAGTTCCTGCTTTTTGTACATAATTATTTAATTCTAATTCCAAATGTATTTTTATGTTTATAATAGTCACGTGTAAATAAATTTTGAATTTATTTACACGTATAAATATATATATATATATATATTTTAAGCAAACATTATTATTTCCGCTGTTTATACAGTTGGCAACAGTTTAAATTAATATCACTTTCTAAAATCTGTTAAAAATATCTCTAGAAATGCTGAAAATCTGAATTTAAAGTAGAAATAAAACCTCAAAGAATTAGTCAAAATAAAAAAATTAATGCAATCTGCACTCCGGCAAATTCTAACGCATAAAATGATCTAAAAATGATTAAATTCCTATGAACAGTTTTTGCTCCTATAAAACTTTTTTAGTGGAACGATTTTGTCCAACTTTAGAATTAAATATTTCTTAAAATAATTCTTCGATCTGAAAACTGTCTGCATCAGCGTGTTTATCAAACATTTCTGTATAATACTACCGATTTTCATATTTTTGTATGCATTATTTTTCTTAATATTACCGAAGAAAGACTTCCGGTCACAAAAAATTCAAAACCGGCGGCGGCGGCGGCGGCGGCGGCGGCGGTGACAGCGGTAGTTACTTTTTTTTAGAATAGAGATATACTAAATTTCAAAACATGGATTCCCCAGCTACAGTTCTAAATGCTTTAGATAGTTTAATTTTTTTTTTTATGATCGCGGATAAAAATATTGTTTAGTTAATCTTTTTTTTTTTTCTTTTTCAAATTTCACGCGAACGGGGTCGCATTTAGCATCTGGTTTGAACAAAATAATAATAATAATAAAAAAAAAATAAATAAAATAAAAGCATTTTCTTTTGAAATTGACATAATTTTTTATGCCGAAATGCTTGAGCTAGAGATTTTTTCTTTTTTCTAGCAATGTTTTTGCTGTCAAAAATAATATACTCCTGATGTTCCATCACCAAAGAGGAAGGGACAACGCAAAAATATTTAATTTGACTTAACATCCACGTGAATGAATCGGTATAAAAATAATTTAAAAATTCCCTTTTCGAATAAAAATTATTTAATTTGATGACAGTTTGAATCTCTATAGTTTGCGTTAATGGTAAAGTTGGAAATATAGATCCACCGGCAACAGAACTTAATGCTGAAACATCGGAAATTAATAAAATCGCTGACGACATCGAAGTGTTAAACATCTAGGGTTATGAAGGATACGAAGACGAATGTATTATAATTTTACGTGCTAAAAAGGAGAAATATCCAGAAGCAACGGTTAAAAACGGTTTTGAAACGGTTTAAAATGCTGGGCAGTTTTTAAGACATCCGTCGAACTATGACGAGTCATTGGAAATTCAGCCGAGTTTGGAAAGTCTGTCGTCTTCGCAGATCGAAGAACGTGGGGAATGTGTCCGAATGGAAGGTTACGAAAATATCCGAGATGGACTTTACATCCTTTTTAGGATGCAAGAAAAAAAATAAAAGATAATGGAGAAGAGATTTCGGCGACGACCGCAAATGAAGGGGATTACAACGATAGTTCTACATCGAGCACAGGAATTCCAAGTACTAATGGTACTAATCTGAGCGAAAGTGATAAAAAAAAATCACCTACCAGAATTTCATTGATTTCCTGAAACGGCCAGATATTCCCTCTGCTTTTACATTCTACGAGTTAAAGGAATACCTACGCACTAAGGATGTTATAATAAATTCGAAGCAACATAATTCGTTCTTATACAGAGCTACTGAGAAGAATATTTTAGAGAAATCTTCTGGAGATGATAAGTCTTATAAATTGAAAAACAAGTTTGCCTACCTTAAATGATTTTGACAGCCTTTCTATGTATTGAGCTTCAGTCTTCTCGGAAAGATTTAAATAGTTTGCCTGCCTTAAAGGATTTTGACAGCCTTTCTATTTATTGAGCTTCAGTCTTCTTGGAAAGATTTAAATAGTTTGCCTGCCTTAAAGAATTTTGCCAGCCTTTCTATGTATTGAGCTTAAGTCTTCTTCGTTTTTGTTATGCAGTCCCATATGCTTCTAAAATAAGACATTTGAAATAACGATCAGCTTTCAGAAGGAATCAGATGTTGTCGTAAGAGCTGAAATCAAGGCAGAGTCTATCGATCCCACCAGAAAGCAAGATTCGCATCTGCTTAAATTTTGTTAAACTGTGTAAATTCTGCATAAGTCCTTCAAAATTATCTATATTCGGAAGTTTATAGTGTCAAAGTTTACTCTTTTTTTATTTGATTGACATTTACATATTTATAAACATATTATCGTGCCTAAAATTGTAAAACATTTAAATGTGATATTTTTTTTTTTTTTTTTGCTAAGAGTCTACCGATGCCTAAATGATCACTAAAATGTTCTCCTTTGCATAAATTGTATTAAGCTGTTTAAATTCTACATAACTTGTGAAAATTTCTCAATATTCTGAATATATTTTTTGTCTATATTCTCTTTCTATTTATTTGACATTTACATATTTAGGTACTTCTTAGTTATCCCGTCGACTAATTTCGCCAAATTGTATAAATCGCCAAACCTCTCGCCAAATGATACATATTGACGTAATTTTTATTTTAAATAACGAAAGAACAAATAAATGAGTATAACATTAATAAAAATACAAATAAAACGTCGAATAAATGGTTTTATTGGCCATTATTGGCATTTAATCTTATAATTAATTAATGGCAACCATTATTTTCATTTAACCTTACAATTTGGCGACAGTAATTTGGTCGACGGGATAACTAAGAAGTACCCATATTTATAATAATATCGCATACATACTATTGCTTGTTTGATAAAGTATTTAATTAAACTAAAGTAGAATGTAACAGTTATTTCTGTAAATATTTATTTCTGTTACAGTAACGATAAAATATCTTGGTTTACATTTTTTTTTCGCTACTACTTAGTTATCCCGTCGACCCATTTCGCCAAATTATATAACTCGCGAAACCACTCGCCAAATTATACAAATTGGCATAATTTTTATTTTAAATAACGAAAGAACAAATAAATTAGTATAACATTAATTAAAAATACAAATAAAACGTCGAAATAAAAATCACTTGATGGCGTTAGTACGTGTAACTTCCTCAAAATCAGGTGATAAGGTAACATGATAAATACAATGTATATATACATGATATATACATGATAAATACTAAACAAGGTAACATGATAACTGTAAAATAATGTATGATTAAATGTATGCTAAGCATTTTTATGCTTAGCATGCTTATCAAATGTATGCTAAGCATTTATATGCTTAGCATGCTTATCAAATGTATGCTAAGCATTTTTATGCTTAGCATACATTTAAGGGAGACTAGTGTCCAAAAAAATAACGTTATCTGACAGAAGCCAGCAATAAACAAAGCAGATGTATCATTGTACGATTAAATGCTCCATAGCAATTTTTTTAATTTCTACGCATCGCACAATTTTTAGACCGTCGTTCTGGGAAAAAAAAGTTCTTTTAAATGCAATTTGTTTGAAAACTGTAACCCCATTTATTCTTGAAATATTATAATTTTTTTTTTTTCTTTTTTGTAGTTTTTAGCGACATTTCTTTAATTTTGGCAACTCAAGTACTCGATTTCTGCAGAAAGTAAAGGAAAAATAGTTGAAAAATAGCAATTATACCTTTTTGTTGCCATTTTCTCATAAAAACTGAAAAAAAAGTAATTAAAATACGTGCTATTTTGAAAAAATATAAATGAATTGATTTCTTTTTGCTGCATTTGTGTATTATTCTGAGATAGTGACGTCCTACCCAAACTTTATTGTAGATGTTTATGATTGGATTGTAAATGAGGAATTCTTCAGCGGATTCAGATGACGTCGTTTTATATAAATAAAATCGTGTGTTTTAAGTCTTAAAACTGAGCTACAGTAGAGTCCCGATTATCCGAGTCGCGCTTAACCGAGTTTCCGCTTTTACCCCACATATTTTCTTCTGATGGACAGATGGCTTCTATTTTTATGAATCAGCTATTATAAATAAAGTGTTAGGTAAAGATGAAAGAGCAGTCGCAAAAAGTTAGAAGTCTTATTTTCTGGTCAGAATGGGGGAGAAAATTGCCAATGTTGTTAATAATTTTTCTTTTCATCGTGGGCGACGCTAAAGTTTTGAAGTAGCAGAATTCCTGTTCTCTAGCTTTATACTTTTTAGTCTTTAAAATGTCAATTGCACAACCATTTGGCCTATTTTAGCGAACGTATATTGTCGTATCGTTAAATACACTGTTGTTCCATCTCTTATCCAAATATACGAGAATATTTCGCAATTTATCACAATGGGTGGCTAGTAATAGAGGAATGCCTTAAAATTAACATATTAAGTTATAATTAAGTTCTAAGTTTTTACAATGTTGTATTGTCATCGGAAACGCAGATGCGAGCTTAATTCTTATACTCGAAGGCCTTCAAAAAGTGGGTTACCGGGACACAGAACCTTTAAATTTAAATTAAGGGGGTCCGGGACACATTTTCAAATAATTTTTATTTATTGAGTTAAAATTCTTAATTTTTTTCTGTTGGTTAACCATATCATTTGTAAACAAAATCACGTGATAAAACTACTCATATTTTTTTTTTAATTTTTAATTTAAAATTTATTAAAAAAGTGGGGTAATTAAAAATCGTTATAACTCTAATTATTATTAATATAATTTAAATTTTTTTCATTTAAATAAACAGAAATATATAAGTTTTAATTTAAATTCAGCATTTTTAAAAATATTAATAAAAAATATTAAAGTATTTTAGGGGAAAAAATTTAAAAATAAATGGTGCAACTTAAAAAAAAAAATCAAATTTTCAAAAGTAAATATTTTTTTCAAATATGCTCAATCGAAATTAAAGAAAAATAATTGAAAAAGGCATGTTCCAAGTTTGAACCATTTATCTTTAACGGTTCCTGACTTATAAGAATTTAAATACGAAAAATGTTGAAAAAAACCCTATCATGAAGAAAAACGCATTTTTAAAAGAAGTCGTTTGGATGACAGCCATTGCTTGAAAGCTACATTTTGAAAACAAACCAAAACGAAAAAAATAATATATTTTTACAGTTTGAAGACTTTTGTGTCCCGGACCCCCTTAAGACACCATCTGAAATTGGACGTCATCATTATGGCAACCTAGAATCATTACCTATCATGGAATAGCTTTGTTACATCTGATAGAATTTAATAGAATGAAGAGAAGTTTTTTTAATGTTTTTGTAAGTTTTGATTCGATTTTCATAGAATTTTAAATGACTATAAAATTCTTAAACGATTATATATATTAAATTTCAAACCATTCGGTTGGGTAGTTTTTGCGCTGTTATATGCGGACAGACGGACGGTTAGACCAGATGACGACTATAGGTGCAACGCATTTATATAAGTACTTGGTAGACCGAGACTTGGTAGTTTTTTCAATAAATTTACTATTAAAGGATGAGGAATCAATTAAAATACCAAAAAGATAATTTATAAAATGTTTCATTTTTTTTCTTTTTGTTTCCCTTTTATTGAAAAATAAACAGGGCAAAAAGTATTTCATTCAATTAGTTCTACATTTAATGTTAAATTTTTGTAACAAATTAGTTAAGCCAATTGAAGATTAAAAAATAAAAATAAAATCCATACAATATGATACTGAAAACACCCTAAAAAAAATAGATTCCGTTCAAATGAAATCGAAATAAATCTTAGACATTTTTTTAAGTTTTGTATTTTGCATGCATCTTATCATTTCATGCACAATTGTCATAAACATAATACAAAATCTGCAATACAAATATCTCTCTATTCTAAAAAAAAGTAACTACCGCTGTCACCGCCGCCGCCGCCGCCGGTTTTGATTTTTTTGTGACTGGAGGCCTTTCTTCGTTAATATTAACAAAAATAATGCATACAAAAGTATGAAAATCGGTGGTTTTATACAGAAATGTTTGATAAACACGCTGATGCAGACAGTTTTCAAATCGAAGAATTATTTTAAGAGTTATTTAATGCTAAAGTTGGACAAAATCGTTCCACTAAAAAAGTTTTATAGCAGCAAAAACTATACATGGCAGTGTAATCATTTTTAGATCATTTTATGCGTTAGAATTTGCCGGAGTGCAGATTGCATTAATTTTTTTATTTTGACTCATTTTTTCAGGTTTTATTTCTATTTTAAATTCAAATTTTCAGCATTTCTAGAGATATTTTTTACAGATTTCAGAAAATTGTACTAATTTAAACTGTTGCCAACTGTATAAAAAGCGCAAGCAATAATGTTTGCTTCAACTTAAAAATTTATTTACACGTGACTATTATAAACAGGAAAAAAACTTTCAAATTAGAATTAAATAATTACGTATAAAAAGCAGGAACTTATTAAAAATTACGTCATAAAAAGTATACACGTGGATTTTAAAAGGGAAAGGATATTGTAAAATAATAAATTCATTAACATGCGTTAGAAGTCTTAGGAGAAATTACGTCATATTTACGTCACATTATAGTTTTTACATAAAATGAACACAAAATAATATTGCAAAAAAGTTTAAATTTAGAAATTGCGCTAGACATTTATTTGATATTTTGCGAATTAATTTAAAATGTCTCATTTAAAAGAACTTTCTTTTCGCTTTGTTAAAAAATACCAGGAGACAAAGACTCTCTTTACTTAATTCCTTTTATATTAGCTTGTTTTGAAATGTTGTTACACGTGTATACGTCATCAAGTTATTTTTATTTCAACGTTTTATTTGTGTTTTTATTAATGTTGTACGAATTTATTTGTTCTTTCGTTATTTAAAATAAAAATTATATCAATTTGTATAATTTGGCGAGTGGTTTGGCGATTTATATAATTTGGCGAAATTGGTCGACAGGATAATCAAGTAGTACCGCAGCGGATTTGGCGTTAAAATTCCCCAATCAAGGAGAAATGAATAGAAATTCGTTTATAGGGAGATCGCCACTGTTTTTTAAATTATAATTCAGTCTTTCGAAATATTTTTAAAGCCGATCAAATTAGCGTGCATTTAGAGTCTGCGGTGTCTGGACGGGGGTTGGCGAGCGTAGCTCGTAGGGGGCCGAGCCCCCTAGTTTTCAATTAAAAATGGAAGAAGTCTAAGATTTATTTCGATTTCATTTGAACGGAATCTAATTTTTTAGGGTGTTTTAAGTATCATATTGTATGAATTTTATTTTTATTTTTTAATCTTCAATTGGCTTAACTAACTTGTTACAAAAATTTAACATTAAATGTAGAACTAATTGAAAGAAATAACTTAATATCTGTCCCTTCTCGGGCTTAAACAATGTGGGAAATAAATTTTGTTTTTTATTAATTTGTTCTTCAAATTATGGTTTTGTTTAATATGGTCAAGTTTTTCAATAACTACTACACTCAGACGAACGCATTTCAAAATTAATAGAGAGTATCATCATCAGGTTTTGTTGTATGCGTATTGCATCACAATGTGGGATACAGTTTATTAATATGTAATTCAAAATGTTTCACCACTGTAGGTTGCGTAGGTAAAACGTAGGTTGCGGTTGTTTGGACAAAAACTTCCAATCTGAACATAAAAAATCTATAATCAAATCATAAAAAATTAACTTCACTTAAATTTAGATACCCTATTTCCCACTCAGGAACGCTATGAATGTAAATGTAAATTGTGTTGAATCCTTACTGCTAATATTTATCAATATTATAGCTGTGATACAGTAAAAAATAAAAAATAAAAGTTTTACTTAAATTTTTAAATCTTAATCTCTCCCAAGGGGTGATGTAAACACAGAAGAAAATTATTACCTAAGTTTAACTTGAGGTATAAATAGTTCTCATCTCGGAAAAAAATGCATTGTAAAATTTAAGTTATGTAATTCCCCACTAAGTTCGCTACCTGCGTAAAAATAGCTATCCATGAAAAACTTTTTACTAAAATATAAACTTGACCAAAACAAAAACTTATTCTGAAAATATCCTTTTTATTTCCACTATGACGCCATATTCACCTGTTTAATTTTCTCTCTATTCTAAAAAAAAAGTAACTACCGCTGTCACCGCCGCCGGTTTTGAATTTTTTGTGACCGGAGGTCTTTCTTCGTTAATATTAAGAAAAATAATGCATACAAAAATATGAAAATCGGTAGTGTTATACAGAAATGTTTGATAAACACGCTGATGCAGACAGTTTTCAAATCGAAGAATTATTTTAAGAGATATTTAATGCTAAAGTTGGACAAAATCGTTCCACTACAAAAGTTTTATAGTAGCAAAAACTATACATCGGAATTTAATAATTTTTAGTTCATTTTATACGTTATAATTTCACAATGTGCAGAATTGATTTATTTTTTTAATTTGACTCATATTTTGAGGTTTTATATCTATTTTAAATTCAAATTTTCAGCATTTCGAGAGATATTTTTTACAGATTTTAGAAAGTGATATTAATTTAAACTGTTGCCAGCTGTATAAACAGCGGAAACAATAATGTTTGCTTTAAAAAAAAATATTTATACGTGTAATAAATTAAAAATTTATTTACACGTGACTATTATAAACAGAAAAAAACATTTGGAATTAGAATTAAATAATTATGTACAAAAAGCAGAAACTTATTAAAAATTACGTCATAAAAACTATAATTACACGTGAATTTTAAGAGAGAAAGGAATTTGTAAAATAATAAATTTATTAACATGCGTTAGAAGTCTTAAATAGGAGAAATTACGTCATATTTACGTCACATTACAGTTATTACATAAAATGAACACAAAATAATATTGCAAAACGGTTTTAATTTACAAATTGCGCTAGACATTTATTTGATATTTTGAGAGGATATTTTTCAACTATTTTTCTTAGGAAAGCGCAAATAATATTTTATTTTGAACACAAGTAATTTCACGTGAATATTAAAAAGAGAAAGAACAGTTTGGTCAAAATTACGTCAGATTAAAAACGATTAATTTAAAATGTCTCATTTAAAAGAACTTTCTTTTCGCTTTGTTCAAAAATACCGGGAGACAAAGATTCTGTTTACTTAATTCCTTTTATATTAGATTATTTTGAAATGTTGTTGCACGTGTCTACGTCATCAAGTTATTTTTATTTCGACGTTTTATTTGTATTTTTATTAATGTTGTACTAATTTATTTCTTCTTTCGTTATTTAAAATAAAAATTATGTCAATTTGTATAGTTTGGCGAGTGGTTTGGCGATTTATATAATTTGGCGAAATTAGTCGACGGGATAATCAAGTAGTACCGCAGCGGATTAGGCGTTAAAATCTCTAAATTCAAAGAGAAATGAATAGAAATCCGTTTATAGGGAGATCGCCATTGTTTTTTAAATTATAATTCAATCTTTCGAAATCTTTTTAAAGCCGATCACATTAGCGGGCATTTAGAGCCTGCGGTGTCTGGAAGGGGTTGGCAAGCGTAGCTCGTAGGGGGCCGAGCCCCCTAGTTGAAAAAAAAAATAGCTCAATTTAATATTTCACGTGAAAATGTTTCACCTAAAAAGAAATAAATTATTATTACGGCTTTTGAAATTTTTGCAACAATGTAGTAAAAATGTTACATTTTCTATGAAAAAAATGTCCGTTGATTTTCAATGAAAAAAGCGAAAATTGGAATTATTAAGAAAAATAATTGAATAATGTAAACAAATATTGGCCCATGTTTCTGTCTGGGTTATGATTCACCCATATGCAAAGGCATTTTAGCATTCGTTTTGACCCTGACGTAAGGCAAACGTTTTTACACTTTAAATTTATAATATCATTAGATTTAGTACAGAATAAAAAATGAGTGACATCAGGGACAAAAAGGTGGGAAGAAAAAAATGAAAAAGTTATGTTCTCCATAGGCTTTTCCATGTTAAATTAACATTAAGAAGTGACACTGGAAATAAATAAGTATTGCGCTGCCGCGCAATACTTAAATATAGATTTTGGAACTACTTAGTTATCCAGCCGACCAAAAATCTATCGCCAAACTATAAGATTAAATGGCAATAATGGTTGGTCGTAAATCTTGACTTTGTTACACTTGTTACATGTGTTTACGTCATCAAGTGATTTTTATTTCGACGTTTAGTTTGTATTTTTATTAATGTTATACACTATGACGCAAAAGTTTAGACAATGACGTCATTCAGCTTTAAAATGTAGAATTATGACGTCAGAATTACAAAAACCTGTAAATATATTCAAAAACTGATTTAAAATGCTATGTACAAAAGACAGTCGTTTTATTTGCTATAATACTATTTTTTTTCATAAAAATTCAAATGTGCTTGTCGCAAAAGTTTAGACACTATTCTAAATTTCTTTGAATATTCGCTGGCATATGCAAATTTAGAATCGATGATGTCACAAATTTGGAGTACTTAAGTTCTGCAAACGATTGCGCTTCATAGTCGACATGCCGAGAGCTAAAGAAATTCAAGTGAATGAGGTTTCAAGGATTTGGCAGTTGAAAGGTGAAGGGAGGAGCGTTTCTGAGATTTCTGCTGTTATTAATAGGTCAAAAAAATCTATTTATCGAGTTTTATCGAGTGGTTCCGAATATAAAGCAAAATGTCGGTCTGGGAGGCCACGTGTGACAAATGTACGAGAGGATCGCCTGATACAAAGACTAGCGAGTACTCAACAAATGAGCGTACGTGGAGTTCAAAGCTCATCGGGACTCTCTGTATCAAAGGATACGATTCGTAGACGAATTTTGGAAAAAGGAACAATCGTTTATAGCAAAATGCAGAAGAAACCAGCTCTGAAACCACATCATAAGTTACAAAGACTTATGTGGGCTCGAAAGCATATGTCATATGGAGAGAAATGGCAGTCAGTCATATTTAGCGATGAAAAAAAGTGGAATCTGGATGGTCCAGATGGTTGTTTATCGTATTGGCATGACTTGCGGATGGAACCTCGACGTTTTTTTAGTCGCAGACAAGGAGGGGGCTCGGTGATGGTTTGGGCAGCCTTTTGCTATAATGGACAAGTATCTCTGACCTTCACCAGTGGTCGTCAAACTTCACAGCATTATACACAGACATTAGAAGAAAACCTACTGCCATTTGCTGAGCTTCTAGGGGGTCCTCAGTGGGAATTTCAGCAAGACAATGCTTCAATTCACACTGCAAAACATTCAAAATCTTGGTTTAATTCCCATAATATAAGAGTTCTCGACTGGCCAGCATGTAGCCCAGATCTTAACCCTATAGAAAACCTTTGGAGCATCATGTGTCGCAAAGTTTATAGCAACGCTAGACAATACTCTTCTGAAAAGGAACTTAAGACATCTATTGAGAATGCATGGTACGATATCGATCCACAAACTATGCAAGATTTAGTTTCTTCCATGCAATCTCGTGTATATGACGTAATACATAAGCATGGATGCGCAACCAGGTTTTAAAAATTGTTTATTTCGATTTTATTTAATTTGTGTCTAAACTTTTGAGACAGCAGTTTATTTTTGTTACCATTTAATTTATTGCAATATGCACAATTCCACTTTTCTTTGTTATAAATATTGTTTATATGTACAGCACATTAATTTCAAGCAGTGATTTGAAAATTGAATAAATATTTTTCAAAGTATGTAAGAATTTCTTCATTGTCTAAACTTTTGCGTCATAGTGTACTAATTTACTTGTTCTTTCATTATTTGAAATAAAAATTATGTCAATTTGTATAATTTGGTTTGGCGAGTGGTTTGGCGATTTATATAATTTGGCGAAATTGGTAGACGGAATAACTGAGTAGTACCTATATTTTTAACAAATTCATTTTGATTGAGCTTTCTAGCAAGAGTAAAAAAAGCATTGAACTTTTTATAATCGAGGTCGTAGCCGACGCCAAATTAATGTACTATAACTAATATGTTTTAGAAAAATATGATAATTTTGTGGTATTTTCAGAATTATCATTGAATGTTTATGAAAATGTTTTTTTTTTTTTTTCTTTATTTCTGCATTTTTCCGTCGACCCCTTTCCATAAAATAAACTATCACCAAACTATTCACCAGACTCTAAACTGCTCAATAAACAAATGGATGAATGTTGCCAAAAAAAAATAATAAGCAGAAGAAGAAGAAATTCGAAAAGCCCCACTCACTAAAATGCCAATTATCAATAATCTTAAAAAATAAATTTTAATCTATATTAATGAAAACAGGAAAAAAAATAATCTGGCAGAGTTAGTGATTTATAACGTAGCTACGTGAAAATCAGGAGTATTTTAGCATAATTTCAAGCAATTTAGCTCGAATTTTTACCTAAATTAAGTTGAGTAGTCGCGCAAAAGGCAGTTTGTTGAGGAACTTGCGCATTATCCATTTTGAGAAATATGTGATATGTTTGGCATAAAAATGGTCTTGCTTTTGATATTGCAGCTAATTTTGCGCCAGTCTGTATCGACACGGCATGTTTAAATATAACAAAAATATAAGCGTATCTATCACGAAATATTACCATATTTATAAAATGTTTATGAAAATATTTAAATTTACGAAATAAATATTGGGTAAAGCCTAGTAATTTTATTTTCTTCTAGCCAGTTAAAACTAATTTTACCGTATTTTTGACCTACATAGGCCGTTTTCTAGTGCCCGATTTAGTAGAGAAGGCAAGCCGTTAGTGCCGCCTTCAAGGTGACTTTTTTGTGTTTATGATATATGACAATTAGCGTTCGCGTGAATTCTGATTACGGAAGACAATCTGTAAAAAATTGCTTAAACCTACGAAAAAAATATTTTGCCGAAGCCGAGATTTAGTTGAACAGTTTTCTCATAATCGAATAAGTCATATTTCATATAAATCATTGGAATTGTTTTCGATTTTTTGAGCAATAATCATGTTCTAACGATAGAAAACGAATTATAACGAATTATGAGCGAGCTCGATCGATTTCTTGTGGCCTCACGTTTTGTGAAAATCGTTAGAGCCCTTTTCGATATACAACAAAATGTTCAGTGCTGAGTTTTTTTTAATCAGTCAAAACGAATTTTCGTGAATTCGAAACCTAGATAGATTGTTTTCTCGTGCTCAAATTGATATAGAAAACACGTTTCATATAAATCGGTTGAGCATTTTTCCATTTATAGCAAGAAGCATTTTCAGCGCTGAGTTTGTTTTACACAAAATTTTCTAGTATTCGAGACCTAGCTAGATTTTATTTTCTCGCGCTTGATTTAGTATATAAGGCAAGTTTCGTTAAAAATTTCCCAGTCGTTTACGATATCATTCATAACCAGGAAAAGCACTTGCCCTTTTAATATATATGATTACGAAGGCACTGAAAAATCTGAATGAACGTAATAAAAGAATGTAAAAAAAAGAAAATCATCTTATTAATAATATACCATGCCAAAAACGACACGTAATCGGAGCTTATTTTAAACAAAGCCGAGAATAAAGGATGCAAAATATGTTAAATGATTAAAACTATCATTTGCTTACTTTATTTTATGAAGTTTGACAAAATGAAAACATTAAAACATTAAAAAACATTAAATTAAAACATTAAAAGAAGAGACTCGTCATATATTACAATACGAGCAAATCTTGTGTATGTGGGGGCAATTTTTTTCTTAAAAACTACTCTAAGATTTTTGTCTAAATTTACAACCTATTGTTCGATAAGACCATTAGGCTAGGTCACATGTTCGAAAAAACTCGATTACTTGGTCATTTTGGTGTCACTACGGGACAAAACATTTCAATGGAAAAGAAGGTATCTAGGCTTTAACGATTTTGACTAGATTTCTATCCTACTCTTTTTTTCAATTCCGACTATTAGTTCACACTCTCCCTATATATATATATCTTGTTCAAATTTTCAATCGTTAATAAAATACTTATTATTCATCCTATCATGTTGACATAATTTTTTTTGAACTTGTACTGGATGACAGTTCATACAGTTTTTTCAAATATTAATTAATTAATTAAATTTTAATTAATTAATTTTAGTTTTATATGGGAGACAAAATGTCGGCCATTGGTTATTGAACAGCATTTAATGCATCTTCATAGCATCTGGTGCTAATCTTTCAGCAAAAATCGGTCCTAAAATCAGCATTTCTTTTTTATGTACTAGGGGGCTCTGCCCCCTACGAGCTACGCTCGTCAACCCCCATTCAGACACCGCAGACTTTAACAGCACGATAATTTGATCGGCTTTTGAAAGATTTCGGAAGACTGAATTATAATTTGAATCTGAGAATTATATACTGACGTAATTTTCACCAAACTTTTCATTTCCTTTTTAATATTCACGTAAAAATACTTTGTTAGAAATTAAATATTATGATCATCTTACAATATCAAATAAATGTCTCGAGCAATTTTTAAATTTAAACTGTTTTGCAATATTATTTTTTGTTCATTTTATATAATAAGTGTAATGTGACGTAAATTCTCCTATTTAAGACTTCTAACGCATGATGAATTTATTATCTTACAATATTCTGTCTTTTAAAATTCACGTGTAATTATAGTTTTTATGACGTAATTTTCAATGAGTTCCTGCTTTTTATATTTTCTGTTTATAATAGTCACGTGTAAAATAAATTTTTATTTTGAAGTAAACATTATTGTTTGCGCTGTTTATACAACTTGGCAACAGTTTAAATTAATAACATTTTCTAAAATTTGTAAAAAATATCTCTCGAAATGCTGAAAATTTGAAATTAAAATTGAAATAAAACCTCAAAAAATGAGTCAAATAAGAAAAGTAAATGCAATCTGCACATCGGGAACTTATAACGTATAAAATGATCTAAAATGACTAAATTCTCATGTTTAGTTTTTGCTCCAATAAAACTTTTTTAATGGAACGATTTTGTCCAACTTTAGCATTAAATATCTCTTAAAATATTTCTTCCACTTGAAAACTGTCTGCATCAGCGTGTTTATCAAACATTTCTCTATAATACCACCGATTTTTATATTTTTGTATGCCAGTTTTTTTAATATTAACGATGGAAGGCCATGCTTAAACATTCAAATATGATGTGGATCTACCCGGAATATCTACGCAGATGTTCATTGGTCCATTTCCAAATCAAAACTTTTTTTATATATAGAAGGATTATTATTCTTCAATTTGTACTACGTTATTCGTGGAAAACCACATGGAGATGCGATTATTTTACGCAAAGGTATAAGTATTTTAATTCTGTTCACAAACATTTTTTGGCCTTTTAATACTTTAAATCTGTTTTTCTCAATACTGATGTTTCAGCTTTTTTTTTTTTTTTTTTTTTTTTTTTTTTTTTTTTTTTTTTTTTTTTTTTACCATTTGGAAAAATGTTTTATTGTTCTCGTCAGGGTAGGAAATCGAAAGCATATCTGAAGCTTTTGATTGGTTTAATCAGCATTTTATTCGTTTTCTGGTTAGCCTATACAGTAATCTGTATTTCCCTTTACTTTGAACAGAGATGGATGGACTTCTGTTGCCACTATGTCAAAAAAGTAATAAAAACTACAAAAAAAAATTAACTCAGAAACAAATTGAGATACAGCTTTCAAACAAATTACATTGAAAAGTACATTTTTCTTTTTTAATGCTCCTTGTTAATTTTTTATCAAAATTCATGAAACTGATAAGGAAGAATCGTGATATTGCTGAAAAAGCAACTGTGCATTTTAAAAATCGACTTCATTAAGATAATTACATTTGATTTTTAACTTATTATAAGGCAGAATATTGATGAAAATCGATTCATAAAAATATCTCTTAAAAAATTAACTATTTAAGGTATTGAAAAGTTGATACACAGATTTGTTTGTAATAGAGTGTTTAGTGATTAAAATCCATAATCGCGGAAATATCTAAAAAAAAATCGTTCCTTTTAAAATTTTAAATTTTAAAAAAGATCGAAAAATTGTAACAAGATTGGAAATTTCTGTTAAGGTGTTCTATATCCTCATGGTCAAATGTAGATTTGCACAAAATTTCGAATCTCTATTATGAAAATTAAAAGAAATTTTTTAAACGTCGACCGACACCTTAATTTGCAAAAAAATAGTCTAGTTTCAAACTACCAGAAGAATTTACTGCATTTTATTGCTTTTTAAAACTTTCCAATAGATTTTAAGAGTTTTTATGAGTTAGTTCGCCTGTCCGTCGGTCGAGAATTGCTCTAACTCGCGTAAATATATTCGGATTGACATGCAATTGTTATAGGTTATTAAGGCTTACGATATCATGCTCGGTATTGAAAATAAAGTGTGTATACTTTATAAT
Source organism: Maratus speciosus (assembly GCA_963932465.1). Lineage (NCBI taxonomy): Eukaryota > Metazoa > Arthropoda > Arachnida > Araneae > Salticidae > Maratus > Maratus speciosus. The sequence continues at coordinate 51,732,588 of OZ010791.1, forward strand.
GTAATTTATTTATGTTTTTCATGGTCACTACAAGATGGTTACTGTAGAATATCTTATGTGTAGCAATTATAATTAGTCCAAAAAGCCACACATAAGAATTCTCTTAAAATATGATACATTGGGAGAAATCTTTCTCGACGTATTATAATGCAGTACAATTTTCCAAACATTAAAAATTTATATTTTCCGACACCGATCATGCCCTATATAATTAAAAAGCCCTTTGACTAGTGTTTCATATTATGCACCTCCCGGGGGAACTTTTCTGAAATATTTCATTAGTTTTTTTAACCATTTGGAAAAATGGTTATTGTCCTCGGTCAGGATAGGAAATCAAAAACATATCTCAAGTGTTTCATTTGTTGAATCCCGCATTTTATTCGTTTTCTGATTGGTCTATACAGTAATCTGTATTTTCCCTTTACTTTCAACAGAGAAGGATACTTCTGTTGCCACTATGACAAAAAAGTAATAAAAACTACAAAAAAAATTAATAACTCAGAAACAAATTGAGATACAGCTTTCAAACAAATTGCATTTAAAAGTACATTTCTTTCTCTATACGACGGTGTAAGAAGTAATACTGTGGGATGTTTAGAAGTTTATTTCATAAATTTTAAGTAAAATTTCATTTAAAATTCGTCCCGGAATATTGATGTCCATGGTGTACGTAATGTATGACCAGCTCCGTAGAAGTTAAAAAATTTAAAGTACCGAAAAATGGCATCCATGGCGTACGTAATGTATGATCAACTCCGTGCGATTATTTATGTCTTAAATTTTAGTCTTTGAAAAAATCATTTTCCAAATGGTCGTTGTAATTTGTTAAATTGCATTTTTTTTTTTGGTTTTTTCCTTTGTGTTTTTTCCTTTATTAATTTTTTGCCATTTTATATATTTTTGTTATAACTTTCTTTCTTCTTTTTCACTGCAATTGATCTGCTTTAGCTCATCTAATTAATGCCTCATTGAACATCAAACTTAGGTCGTTATACTGCGAAAAGAAAATGCAAATCGAATTGTGGAAGAACGGGCAACAGCGAGTGATCGAAACAGAAAAAGAATGGCGCCTTTGCTATCAAAAACGTAAATAGCGCTCGTAAACGTGGAATACCGTAACTCCATTAAATCAGTCAAATACATTTGTAAGTATGTAAATAAATACAGCGACATGGCAGTTTTAGGTGTGTAACCAGAAAAAAGTGAAAGGAATCCGGTGTTCATACATATCGATGAAATCGCACAGTATAAAATTGGAAGATGCATCAGCATCAATAAAGATGTACGTCGTTTTATTTCATTCCTCATACATGAACGAAGTCCTGCTGTTGTTCACTTAGCAGTACATCTAGAAAATAGACAACGCGTTTATTTCACGTCTGTAAATGTGCAACGATTAGCCCTGAATCCACCGGCTACAACGTTAACTGCTTCCTTCACGTTATGTCATAATAACGTGTCTGCTAAAACTCTGCTGTATTCGGAAGTGCCTACGTATTACACATGGAATGCGAGTAGAAAATTATTTGAATGACGCAAACGAGAAGATCAAGACGACGAAAACTTGGCATATTCAAAGAAGCTACGATAGGCAGACTGTAAATCGTGCATCCCAATGATAATGCTGAATGATGCTTCTTTCTTCGTACGTTGTTGGTAAATGTGCCCGCCCTAACGCCTTTCCAGCAATTGAGAATTGTCAAAGGCCAACGCATTTGACATGCCAGTTCACGCAGATAATACCAAGCTCTCAATTTAATGGAGAACGACCAACATTGGAATTTATACATGAATCTTGCATCCAAATCAAATTCGTGCATTGTTAAACAAAGTTCTCAATCAATTAAGAATACCATCACCGAATCTGTTTCTGCTCCGTTTGACGTAGAATTACGTCCTGAACAAAACTATAACACGGCTGATCTTTTGCCGTATATACAATCAAAAACGCTTCATCAAAAATGCATTTTCGATCAAGTAATGCAAACTGTCAATAAGAGGATTGGAGAAATCTTCTTCTTACACTGTTAAAAGTTTGCAGCATTCTGGCAGGTCATTTGACAGTTTTTCCAAAAACGGTTACACAACCGTAATTTTAACACTATTCTGACCATATTATTGGCCATTTTATGGTCAGAATATAGTTAAATTATGGTTATGAAACCGTTTTTTCAAAAAACGGTCGAATGACTGGCCAAAATGCTGCAAAATTTTTAACAGTGTAGGTGAACTAGGAGAAACTGATTAAACGTTCCTAATTCGATAGATTCTGGCAGCAATTCGATCCCAAAATGACTTAGCTCTTGCGTCGTCAGGAATAGCTACCTACATTACTACCAGGTGGAAGAACTGATTATTCCTCTTTGAAATTGTCATTGGATATACAATTTAATGTGATATCTGAACGAAGTTCATTGTCTCATAACTTCTGCAATTTAGTAACAGTCTGCAGTTTAGTCAAAAGCGGAATTGGTTGAAAAAGTATTTTCCAATATTCATATCAATTTTCAGAATCACGATGGGATGGGTGAACGAGATATTCTTGCGACTAAGAACAAAGCCGTCTACGAAATTCAGAATATTATTCAGTCTAACATTCAAAGCGAGGCAGTCACATACAAGTCTATCGACACTGTTGTAGAAGCAGATGACGCGGTTAATTATTCAACAGAATTTCGGAGTATATACCCTCAAAACAACAACTTCAAAGATGAGTCAACAGTGAGATGACTCACTGGCATTTCGCACGGAACAATTGAGCTGAATCTTTTGTTCTGTGCTACGGTTATTGCATTCAATATAGTAGATCCAGGCCAGCTCCAATTTCTTGACACCTATAGTAAAGGGGGGGGGGGGGAGTTATATTTTCGTATTTGTGTCCAAATAACAAAGTACTGGATTTTTATATGAAAAATAATAATAACATATTCGAATCTTTTTCAAATTTATTTAAAGCGGTACTTTTGTATTAGCCACATTTCAGGAATTAATAGCCGAAAGAATCGCCAAAATTTTTACGCTTTTTGTTTTGATTGTTTCAGTGATTTAAGCATTTAGTTTATTAGACGTATTTATATGATATTATATGTATTATGTTGGTACTTGTCTACTCTAATGGGCTTGGCATTTTGGGGGGGGGGGGGGTTTCCATAGTCATTCTGAATACTTTATTGTCATGTGTTGGCATTAATTGAAGGAATGCTATCGGACACAGCTATTTCTTACGTATATTTAAACTAAATTATTTGACGTAAATTTAAAATAGCTTTTTCCGTTGGCTAATGTTCCGAGCATATGGCTAATGTTCACATTACGCCATATGTTCTCTATATACCTGCGACGTTCTTTTCTAAACAAATGGCATATCTGGCTACTTTTTTAGATCGAAAAAATATTTGTTCGTATTGAGTGTAATCAAATTCTAATAGATAAACAAAAGATTTTATATGCAGATTACACGCATCAAATAATATTAGTTATTTACATTATCAATGCTCAAACAGACGTAGCGAGTTTTTCGGAGTGACCATAGACGCGACCGCCATACTCCTTTATTTTGCATTCCAATATTTTACACAGGCGATTTTTAGGTCCAATAACAAACATGGCAAATGATTTGCGTTCGTAAAATAATGGGTTTTATAAATATCCAGATCTTGGTTTCAATAGCTCTTAGGCAAAAATGCATGCATACAAAATTTATTACGTTTCTATATATAAAATTCAGTAATATGGAAATAATATGACTCCTTCTTAAATAGTGCGTAATCACTATGGCTACCTAGAATCATTACCTATCACGGTATATCATTGAATTAATGACGTATGATAGGATTTAATAGAAAGAAAAATCTTTTATTAAGATTTTTTAAAGTTTAAATTCGATTTTCATAAAATTTGAAATTTTTCGCCAAAATGCTGCAACTATTATAAATATTAAATTTGAAATCGTTCGGTTGTGTAGTTTTTGAACTGTTATATGGGTGTAGACGCATACACAGACAGATGTACTAGATGTCAATTTCAGATACTACATATTTATATAATTGCGACATTTCCCCGTAGGCCATAATGTAATGGAACTTTTGAGTGTCTCTATAAGTAAACTATGAACGGTACATACTTCATTTCCAATTTCAAATATGGCATAGTAAATCTCAATAACATATATAAATAACAGAGCAATCCAACTATATTAATTAACGCAAGTTAGAGTTTGTATAGACAGACGCCCAGGCAAATCGAATTCATAAAAACACATAATAGCTTGAAATATCACTTTCAGCAATTTATACTAATAGACGGAGAATACTTTTGTACAATCCTGCATTTTACATGCCTTTATATACACGCTACTATACAGCTAAAATTTAATTCAGGCTAAAAACGCTTAAAACTGCTGAAATCACGCTTCCAGAGATTATCATCCATAGACGTCCATGTTTATACTTAATTGCCTTGGTCTGTATATCATTTTATCTATATTCTGAAACATATCTTATAATACCAAATTTAGTTCAGTGTAAAAATACATAACTCATTTAAAAAACATCTTTAAGCTATTTTCGTTCATACTCAGTAATCCTTATGAAGTCTTTTGTGTATCCCTGTATATGATCTAAAGCATTTAGGCACACAACGTAACATTCAAAAATTTAATTAAACTTAAATTCTCATACAACAACTAAAAATGTACTTCCAGCAGTCATCACTAATATACAATACTTCGGTTACAGTTTAGTATCTGAAATTTTTTGTATGTCTTTGTAAATACTATGCACTTTCTATTATGCAGGAAATAATTTGTAGTAAACCTCAGTAACGCATATCAATTTTTATTACATGAGAAATAGTTTAACGTAATTAAAATTTGCAAAAACATTGTTTCCCCTATACCATTATGTAACGAAATTATTCTCTGTGGCTCTGTAAATGAGTATTAAATATTCTTTGCACCGCGTAGGCTACATAATGTATATTTTAGTTCACTTCATTAATGCATATTAATTTCATAATGTTCCAAAGGGTGTAATATAATTTAAATGACTTGAAACTATTTTTTTCCCGTTGGCCGTAATGTAACGGAGTAATTTTGACTGTCCCTGTAAAAGAGCTATACATCCGATATTCATAAAATTTGAAATGACTCGACAAAATTCTGCAATGATTATATATTTTAAATTTCAAACCATTCGGTTTGGTGTGTTAGCCACTGTTATATGTGGACAAACAGACAGATACACGGACGGACCAGACTACGACTATATGCTCTACGTATTTATACAATTATGAACGCACCTACTTTTCACCACTTTTCTTCACATCGTAACTTTTTATGCGATTAAGAGTTAACTTCCCTGTTTTATGTATAGAGGTTAAAAGGCACCAGTAAATATCGTTGACGTGTCCAGCTACAGTACTTTATTTTTTTAGAGTCCTATTCCTTTTGTTGATAACCACAGAAGGCTTGGGAAAGAAAGGCCAGTTGAAAGATCTATTGATTTTCTTTGGGTAAAGCGAATTAACGCTTATGCTGACCGTCGGCACGACACATCTCAAAGTTCCTACTGCATATATGAGCGGTCGTGCGCATTATTTGTCAACCATCTGTCTCACGTGTGGGTTCAAAACTTAAAACATACAGGAAAAATCAGGAATAATGGAATAATGTTACAGGAATAATGTTTTTCTCCAGCACCAGCACAATGTTCTAAAAAGCGACAAGTCGTTTATAGAGAGCAGACAAGAATTAAAATCAAATTTTACAAAGGCAAGATTCCTTTCGGTTTTTAGGTGCGTCGTAATTACATAAATACGTAGCACCTATAGTCGTCCTTCAGTCAGTCTGTCTGCCTGTCCGTCTGTCCGCAAATAACAGGTCAAAAACTACCCAACCGAATGGTTTGAAATTTTGAATACATAATTTTTGCACAATTTTATCGAGTCATTTCAAATTTTATGAAAATCGGATGTATAGTTTAATTAGAGGGAGAGTGAAAAGTTTTCCGTTACATTATGCCCAATGGGAAAAAATATTGCAATTAATGTTACAGACGTTCAAACAGAAAGAAAATGATGTGCACTGATGAAGTGCACTAAATATATATTCAGTACAATATGCGGTGCAAAAAATACTTCTAAAACTAATTATAGTACGAACGCACCTCATTTGCCAAGCTTGGCGTGTTATTTCCAGCTTGTTAATTTTTGGCTTTAAATGTTGCGCATGTTAAAAAGAGCCTACTTTTACGTTTTGAAAATTGGTAGATATTGTAATTGTTAGTCTGTGTACCGTTCTCGAAAATTCTCTCATCTCCAGCTCTTTGGTTGCCCATGGGCTAGGATGATGATAGTGACATGCTTTTTATCAGTAAGACGATAGTTATTTACATTTTTGTACCGATGCCCCGAGATCGCACATCAATCACCCGATGCCATCGCAAAAGCCAGTGGAAACGTCAGCGAAAGAATATTCGTAAATGGCTCCAGGACATCACTGAATTGCTTAAGAAAGAAAACTTTTTTAGAGCCTTCAACCCTCACGACACGCACTATTCGGTCTTTGACCTGAAATATTCAGGATTATGGAAGAAAATGACATTAGCCCTTAACAGCTTTGCATATATGCAAGTAATAATATTTTAAATTAAATTTATTTTTTTATTCGTATATACCTAATTCACACTAGAAAATTAAAATAGCAATATTTGCTTTAATTAATAACAGACATTCCGTATTTAAATAAAGCGAAATTAACCATAAACTTTTTGATGTAAAGTCAGATTCTCTGAACTACGTAATTTCTAGAACGTATTCTATCATGGAAATTAAAAGGTTAAGTTTTATAAAATAAATAATTATATAAAATAAGTTATTTGAGACATACTTATAAAATAATTACTAATTTGCAATATTTTAGAGTAAAAAAGCCACACGACCGTAGTTTTTACTAGTATTGCAGATGTGCAGCAGAAGAAAAGGTTGACGTATTATATGAAAAATGTATCTCTGATTTTTTTTTCATTATTTTTCCAGTGTAATAAACCTTTCAGAGAATCATATATATATATTTTTTCGAAACAAAATAAAAAATAGCTCATTTAAGGGTTAAGTGTGCCTATGAAATCGACCAATCTGACTCCACATTTTCCGTAACTGTCAAGTTTGCATTTTTGTTATTTGGAAACTAAACTGATCATATTGCATAGCTGCCAACTTGTACGGATTTTTCGTACCATTAAAATTTTATAGTGAATTTTAGCTAATTGAATCACCAAAATTTAAGCAAATTTAGTGTTTAAATAATTCAAAAATTTCTATTAAATTTTAGAAGTAAGAAAAATCCGTACAAGTTGGCAGCTATATAGTATTAGCATCTAAAATTGTGAAAATATTATTTCACAACCGATTCCCCGTTCTTCGCGCATCTTGGGCATTGGACTTTGTAATATCAGCGACATTTGGATGATTTTAAAAAGGTAAACTATAGGAAATGTCTCCGCTTTTTTCTATTCTAGCGAGAAATGATGTTCCATTGCCAATAATTTTGTTTGTGGAAGGGCACAAAACGCATTTTAATAGTGAAACAAAACTTTAGAAACCTCTACAGATAAATTCGACCGTTTTATACCCAGAAGCTATTTATATTCTTCAAATCATTGACGATACTGATTTTCGTCAGCTAAAAAAATGTTTTTAGCAAACATATGATTTTAAACAAATTGTTTCAATATACTTTTTCGTTGGCACAAAAAGCATCCTCATGAATCTAACCAAAGTATTGTTAGATATGGTTTGCTTTTGAAATTTGATTCCTAAATACTCAAGCCACAGATTAAATTTCAAAATTCATACCTCTGCCGTACTAATATCTATATTTATGATAAGTTACATTGTATTTTTCGAGATATCACCGAGAAATAGCTCTCTTTGTTAGTTTGGAATAGGCACGGAAATACATACAAAGGAATATCTTCAGTACAATAGGATCCGTGCTTACATAGAAAATCCACCTCCGTTAATCGTGGAAATAGCGGAATCACTAATTCATTCGCTCAATCTCTTTCGAACAAGATTGTTTTTGGAATGGTGCCCCGATCACGGAAGTTCTCAACGAAAAGAAAACATAGCAATTTTGTTTAAAATATGTTAACATAATAAGAAAGTTCCACAGAGTTGAGGGAGTTTACTAGACCGGACTACCGAAGTCAATTCGACAATATTCATTGAACGGTATTAACTACTTTCAAATATTTTTACTTCTAGGAAGCTCCGACCTTTTTAGCTGATCTCGTCAGCCGACGTTCAGAATCCCAAGACTCAAACACATTAGTTTTCAACTGCCTTAATTACGTTACGTAAGATTAAATTATAATTACACAAACAGTGGCTATCTCCCTATAAAAGGGTTCCTATTCATATCCATCTAAATTTGAGAGTTTAACGCCAAACCAGCTGCTGATGAGATATCTAATGTCTGTTTTCATGATTGATTAAATAATATAAATAAACAGCACTTCAGCATTATCTAATATGTAAAAATCAAAATTTGTCTGTAATTCAGTACAAATCCAAAATTTGGAAGTCAGAATTGTGAAATGCTATGCACACGTGTATTAAACCAAGGCCAAGTCAACTAAAGTGTTCCGGAATCAAAATATGTTATAGTTAATATTTAATGATTAAAAAAACCACCAATTTAACAGCAATTTCCTATCAAACTAAAACATTTTCGTTATAGCACTTGAAACAATTAAAAATCCACAATCAAATTCTTACCTCAACAATCACTTTTCTATTGTATGATTTCCATGTGAAAAATGAAAATTAAATAAACAATTTGACGAATTTTTTTTAATGAATATTACGTCGTAACTTTTCTATTGGAAGATTTCCACGTGAAAAATGAAAATGGAAATAAATAGTCTGACGAAATTTTTAAAAAGTTAATATTACGTCACATTGTAACTATAATAACCGACAGCAGGTAATCATGTATAATGTTCGGAAAAACGTAATGAAATATGATAAAAGCCCCAATATGGAAATATTACTTTAAAATTTTGAGGTGCTCTGAATTTGTTTTCGCCCTTTTAAAAACTATTTCGTATATATATATATATACACTGCTCAAAACAATTAAAGGATATTGCAGTTTTAGGTTGATTTTGTATCTGGTAAACTGTTTAGCTGATTGATACATGGTCGACAGGCAGAGTAGGTTATATGAGAATAAATTACACATATTTGGCAGAAAAAAATGCATTTTATTGCGCATTTGTGTACTAAAGGAAAAAAACACAATTTGTGCATATGAGAAAAAAAGAATAAGAAAAGGTGTTTTCTTCAAAGAAAATCATTTTCAGTAGGGGGTATGGTTTCCACGGGCGGCCAGCAACGTTGAACACCTTTGAGGCATGGACTCAATGAGGCTATTAATGACGAGTTGGGGTATTCTGCCCCACTCTTCCAGAAGAGCTCTTTCCAGTTCTTGGAGAGTTTGTGGGGGTTGTTGGCGGCCAGGAACTCGTCTTCCTAGAGCGTCCCAAACGTGCTCGATTGGATTCATGTCTGGAGAACACGCTGGCCATTCCATTCGAACGATTCCTTCCTCGAAAAGGAAATCCTCCACCAGGTTTGCACGATGTGGCCTGCAGTTATCGTCCATTAAAATGAAGTTATCTCCGATTGCTGCAGCGTAAGGGACTACAATAGGTCTGAGGATCTCATCTCTATATCGGCGACCAGTCAGAGCTCCATCTCGAATGATGTAGAGGTCAGTGCGCCCGTCAATGGAGATGCCACCATACACCAACACTCCTCCACCGCCAAATCTGACACTTTCGTGCACGAACGCAGGATTATTCCTACTGCCACGGTCCCTCCAGATGAAAATACGCCTATTATCCGGATGCACAGAAAAACGGGACTCGTCAGAAAACAGAATATTGCTCCATTCATTTCTCCTCCAGTTGACATGCTCGGCTGCCCACTCCCTGCGGTCGCGACGATGCCTTGATGTTAATCTAACACATACCATCGGTCGGCGAGCATATAGACCTACAGCATGGAGCCGGTTTCGGACAGTCTGAGTCGAAATCGTGGTGCCTGTAGCCGAGCGAAGGTGTTGTTGGAGAAGAGTAGCGTTCATGGTTCGGTGTCTCCGAGCTGTTAACGCTAAATACCGATCTTCATTGGGCGTTGTTGCCCATGTACGACCTTGCTCTGGTCTTCGGCCTGCACATACACTCTCCAAAAAACAATTCCAGATCCTGGAAATGACACTTTGTGACACTCCAATGCCTTGCGCTACTTCGGCTTGAGTTTGGCCCCCTTCTAACCTACCAACAATTCTCAAAGCTTCTGAATCTGTCAAATGACTTCGCTGAGACATCGTACTCATCGAAACAAAGCAATCACTGAATGCCGATCATCCTTGTCTTCATTCTCTTTTATCCAGTTGAAAGTCAAATTTCATTCGCTGCCACTGAAGCGACGTTTTTGACGTCGAACTCAAAATTGGCATATTCCACAGTTTGAAAACCAGAAAAATTTGCATTTGTGATTCTCTTCTTCTATTTTCGGCAAAAAAAATTTCGTTTATATCTTTATTTTATATAAAACTTCAAATATTCTTTAATTGTTTTGAGCAGTGTATATATATATATATATACGTGTGTGTGTGTATGTGTGTGTGTGTGTGCGTGTAAATTAGAATTTCCACAAAGGTTTAGGTTCCTAGAGCTCATTCTTAAACAAGAACTGAAATAAAGATATCAGGTTTTTTTTTGTTTTTTTTTTTACAAAATTTCTTTGCCATTCTTCTTTAATCACGAAAAAGTTATTTAAACAACAAAATACTTGAAACAACTTTTCATCACAGATTATATTTACTAAGTAAGCTAGTAACCTCTAGTCCGGATTAAATGAAAAAATGAGTGAAAATTATGTACATTCACACGCAATCGTTATTTTCTTAGAATGGCAACAGATGTACAGTCGTGGAAAAAAAAAGTAAACACCCCCTACTAACTCTTCAACAAATTATCGTAGAAGAAAGTTACTGGTACCGAACGATTGAAAATAAAGTCTACTTTTAAATGATGTCCATAAAATTTCCTTAGGGGGGGGGGGTGGCAACTACATATTAAAACGAGCCCAAAATTTGATTTTTTCAATAGCAGTACACAATTCTGACTGCATAAATGAACTCTACACCCTTCAATTAGCCTAAAAACGAATTTTTATGCAATTCGTACCACTAGTTACCAAGAAAATAATTATTTTAAAACGAGCGTATTTTAAGGGCTGTATCCAAATTGAAGTTCCGTACTCGAGTTACCGTTAACCGAGAGAGCCTCTTTCTTGATCAAGGCACCTTACGCGCCACTCAAGGATTCAATGAAGCCTGTTAGATTACAGTACAGCAGAATAAATTTCAAAATGTCTACGTTTTTTAAGCATAATTTGCAAACTACTTGAAAGAAAAATGTGAAATTTTGGTTTTCCATAAAGCAGGACTTAATAAATCTAAATCCGTCAAAAAAATTGTAGGTTGCAATTCATAATTTTTTCCGATATTAATTTCATAATTCATAATTCATATCGTAAAATTATAAAAATTGCAAATTCAGCGTATTTATGTTTAGGTATATTAGTATTGTTGCTACATAAAAATTAGCACATTAGCAGCATAATTTCAGGAGATATAAATAAAAATATGAAAATGTAATTTAACATTAGAAGCACTAAATTTTGAATGTTTATAATTCAAAAGCTTATCATTCAAATGACTTGAAATTTGGTGTCTAATAATAGTTTGAACCGAAGATTTGAAATATCTTGTTAAAATTGGGTATTGCCATTGAAAAAAATGATGTTTGGATTCGTTTTAATATGTAGATGACCCCTAAGAAAATTTTATATACATCATTTAAAAGTAGACTTTGTATCCAATCGTTCGGTATCAGTAACATTCGTCTACAATGATTTGTTGAAGAGTTAGTAGGGGGTGTTTACTTTTTTTTTTCCACGACTGTACTTTGTATATATGCAGAGTCACATTTGAAAGAAAGTTAACTGATCAATAGATAATGTGCATAGACGCCACGCACCCGAAAAAAGACGTACTTCTGAACTTGTTGTCGGCAGAAAGTAACAATTCTCGCAGAGTTAGTAATTTCAAATGTATGCCTACAGCGAGTTTAGTTGTCACGCAAGAAGCAAGTTTGTTGACAAACATGCACACGCATATAGAAGGTCATTTATAGCTGTAATCTTTTGCGTCTGTTATATAAATTTACAAGCGGGATTAACCAAGCATAGCTATGTCCAAATTAGCTTTGTGTTTAACTCGATATAATATTCTCACTGTATCATTCGTCCTTCTAAATTACATTTTTAGCTCAACTCTGATTGGTATAACCATGTATCTCGAGTCGTAAGAATTTCTAAAAAATTCTTTCACATTCTGAATGCTTGTTTTTTTTTTGACAAATATAACCAAATTTACCGCCGAGTATGTATTTTGGCATTCGTAATCTCGAAAATTAATTTTTCGGCCAAATTTCGCCAACTTCGCGATTTTGTAACACTGACTCGCAGTGACCCAAAATGACGCACTAATGGATTCTACTCGAACATGTGACTTAAGCTCAATGGTCTGCTAATCAAAAACAGAAGGATACAAAATTTAGCCAAAATCATTTAAGCCGTTTTATAGATAAAATTGGTTTGACTCGCAGCGATTCCAAAGTGACGCACTAAGCTAATTTTCTCAACATGTGACACAGATTCAGCCAGCTGAGTGGTCTTCTCAAGACTGAAAACGTTATAATACAAAATTTTGTAAAAATCGTTTGAACCGTTTTTAGATCAATTAGCTTAATCCTGACCCATTGTGATCCAAAATGAACCACTAATCGAATGTTCTTGAACATGCGACCTAGCCCAATGGTATTCTTGTGCCCGAAAAGATAGAATACAAAATTTCGTCGAAATCGTTAGAGCCAATTTCTAGATAAAATTAGCTTGACCCACAGTGACCCAAAAATGACCCACTGATCGATTTTTTTCTAACATGTGACTTAGCTCAATTGTCTTCTCGTAATCCAAAACGATAGAATACACAATTTAGTCAAAATCGTTCGAACCGTTTTTTAGATAAAATTGACTTGACCTAAAGGGACCCACTAATCTAAATGCCTTGAACATGTGACCTACCCCAATAGTTTTCTCGTTCCCAAAAACGGTTGGATATAAAATTTAGTTGAAATCAATTGAGTCCTTTTTTAGATACAATTAGCTTGACCCTGACCCATTATGACCAAAATGACCCGCTAATTGAATTTTCTCGAACATGCGACCCAACCCAATTGTCTTCCCGAACCCGAAAAATATAGAATACAAAATTTAATCAAAATCGTTTGAGCCATTTTTTAGATAAAATTAGCTTGACCCACAGTGACCCAAAAATAACCCACTAATCAAATTTTCTCTAACATATGACTTAGCCTAATGGTCTTCTCGTAACCCAAAACGATAGAATGCAAAATTTAGTCAAAATCTTTAGAGCCTTTTTTAGATATAATTAGCTTGTCCCTGACTCATTATGACCAAAACTGACCCACTAATCTAATTTTCTCGAACATGTGACCTAACCCAATGGTCTTCTCGACCCCGAAAACGATAGAATACAAATTTCATCAAAATTGCTTGAGCTGTTTTCTAGACAAAGTTAGCTAGACCCGTATTGACCCAAAAATGGCCCACTAATCCAAATTTCTCGAACATGTGACCTAGTCCAATGATTTTCTAATGCCCAGAAACGGTACTATGCAAAATTTTGTCAAAATCGTTTGAGCCGTTTTTTAGATGTAATTAGCTTGACCCTGAGCCATTATGACCCAAAATGACCCACTAATCGAATGTTCTTGAACATGCGACCTACCCCAATGGTATTCTCGTGCCCGAAAACAATAGAATGCATAAGTTCGTTAAAATCGTTAGAGCCGTTTTCTAAATAAAATTAGCTTGATCCACAGTGACCCAAAAAGACCCACTAATCGAATTTTCTCTAACATGTGACTTAGCCCATTGGTCTTCTCGTAATACAAAACAATAGATTACTAAATTTAGTCAAAATCGTTAGAGCCGTTTTTTAGATAAAATTGGCTTGATCCATAGTGACCCAAATATGACCCACTAATCGAAATTTCTCGAACACGTGACCTTGCTCAATAGTTTTCTCCTGCCCAAAAACGGTTGGATATAAAATTTAGTCAAAATCGACTGAGCCGTTTTTTAAATATAATTAGCTTGACCCTGACCCATTATGAACCAAAATGACCCCCTAATCGAATTTTCTCGAACACGTGACCTAGCCCAATGGTCTTCTCGTACCCGAAAATGGTAAAATACAAAATTTCGCCAAAATCGTTAGAGCCGTTTTTAAGGTAAAATTTACATACACACGCAATTTTTGCTCGCATTATAGTATAAGATACAATTTTATATTGGGATTCATATGCTTCATCGACTGCTTTTTTGTATTGTTTGTTTTATACTGTACGTTTAATTTAGAAATTGATCTTTCAATACAAACATTATGAAAATTCCGGGCAACGTCGGGTATTTTAAATAGTCTGATATACAAATAATTAAGTAAAAAGAGTTGCTGGCTCACAAAAGCGCTATAAGATTTTTTAAAGACATTTTAAATGTATCATTTTAAATGTGTTGAAATTTTCATTCCCGTTTGATATTCACAGGAAAATACCTCTGTTATTACAAGGAAATATTATTAGTTGCATTGTCTTATAAATGTTTTTCAATTTATAATAAACACTTTTTCTAAATATGAAAACATATCTGTTGGAATGATGAAAATGTAAATAAAAATATGATTAAAAATGTGAATAAAAATGTGATTAAAAATTCGAATTTTATAATTTAAAAATAACATTTTGAATTTTTCTGGAAATAATACAAAACAAAACACTGATCTATATAATGACAATTATCCAAAATGCGGAAACAAGAAGTACAATTCTATTTTACGTTTTAGTAAATCAGAGTGTAAAAAAATATATGAAATGAAATAAAAATGTAATTTTGTTTTTGTCCAATGGAGCCAGAAATGGATTGTCAAAAATAGTTGTTTGCAAAAAACATAATCCCCTGCCAATCTCTGATTTTTCAAACACCCGGGCACTTGAACATCAATAAAAAGTTCCGGCATAAACTCTTCTTCTTCAGTCAATTGTCATAATTCCGAGAATGTGCCGTAACCGCCCTGAAACGTATTCAGGACTTTTGTTAATGGAAAATTTGAAGGGAATAATTTAGTGCTTTGATGCTTTGGATGATTGTTTCTCGTTGTTCTTTTCCTTCCGGTATCAGAAGTCGTAATCCCTTTATGTATTCTAATTTGCCATAGCCATGTTGATTCCCTTGTCTTTGGGACATCAGTAGCACAAATGTTTCTGCCAAGCTCGAAATTCAACTTTTTGTGTCTTAGTTTATGTCATCCTTCTTCTTGTTTACCTTTTCCACAAATACATCCACCAAGTGTTCTGTCATGTATTCTGATCTTTCTTCAAGGATTGTTTCTGAAAGCTGTTCGAAAATTTTGATTCTATTTATTAGCCCCCGGTATGCTATTTCTTTCTTCTAGCTTATTTTGTCTGCAATAAATAACGTTACCTTGTATAAGCCAGCCGTAAAACAAAAGCCGATGTTTCATTGTGCGATTAAATACTCTACAGCATTTTTAAAAACTTCTAAGCATCGCACATTTTCAATGTTTATACCGTCGTATTGGGAAAAAGAAGCACTTTTTAATACAATTTGTTTGAAAACTGCATCTCCATTTATTTTTGAGATATTAATTTTTTTGTAGTTTTTAGCGACATTTGTTTCATTTTGGCAACTCAAGTACTCCATTTCTGTAGAAAGTAAAGAAAAAATGGTTGGAAAGTAGCAATTATATCTTCTTGTTGCCATTTTCCCATAAAGACTGAAAAAACGTAATTAAAATACGTGCTATTTTGAGTAAAATATAAATGAATGATTTATGATAAAACATGGAGCTATTATAAACTACATTTAATTTTAAGTATCTATATTAATGCAAATGACGTCATTTTACATAAAATAAAAGCGTGTGCTTTAAGTCTTAAAATTGAAATATGTTTTGCACTACAGTAGAGTCCCACTTAACCGAGTTATTTTCAATGATGGACTGGTGGCTTCTATTATGATGAAACAGCCATTATAAATGAAAAAAAAATATCGCCATTTTTTTTTCCTATTCTGAACAGAAAATCAGAGTTCTAACTTTTTTCGACTGCTCTTTCATCTTCACCTAACGCTTCATTTATAATGGCTGTTTCATAATAATAGAAGCCACCAGTCCATCAGAAGAAAATGAAGTAATGGAAATGTTGGGGTGACACAAAATTCTGAAAAAGCAGAATTCCAGTTCTCTAGTTGGATAGACTCCGGCCGCCTGAAATCCTGACTTCAGATTGTTCTTCGTGTCCGACAGCATGACAGGCATGAACTCTTTTACATGATGCGGAAATTCGTCCTTTGGTACGCTTGCTTTCAGCAGTTACCGTCCATAGCCCATAGTACCTTTATTACACGCCACTATTAATCTAAAATTTATTTAAAAAAAACACTTAAAACTACTGAAATCACATTTCCAGATATTATCATCCATAGACGGTTACGTTTCCAATTCTTTGCGTGACCCTGTTTATCCTTTTGTCTATATTCTACAAACATTTCTTAGTAAACTAAATGCAGGTTAGCGTAAAAATGCATAACTCCTTTAAAAACCACCTTTAAGCAATTTACGCTCATACTCACTAACCCTTACGAATAATTTTGCATAGCCCTGTATATGAACAATAGCATTTATACGCACCGTATAGTATGCATAAATATAGTGAAACATAAACGCGCATATCAAAATTAAAAATGCATTTCCAGCATTCATCACTTATGACATCATTCATCATATCATCATTCATCGGACACTATGTAGTATCTGAAATATTTTGTGTTTCCCTGTAAATGCTATGCATTTCTTATTATGCAAGAAATAACTTATAGTAAACCTCAGCGACGTATATAAATTTCGTTATATATTAAATAGTTTAACATAATTAAAATACGCCGCAAACAACCCCCCCCCCCCCCTCCCTTCCATGTAACCCCACATGTAACGGAATCCTTTTATGTCGTCCTGTAAATGAATAAAAAGTATTATTTGAACGCATATTCTTCAGAATCCTCATTTTAGTGCACTTTATAAATGCATATCAATTGTTTTATGCTTGAAAGCGTGTAACATCATTAAAATCATTTGAAACATTTTTTTCCCATTGACCGTAATGTAACGGAATAATTTTGACTGTCCCTGTAAATGAACTAAACATGTTACAAACTTCATTTCAAATAGGGAGAGTGCTATGGTGAACCATAATAACATTCAAAAATTTCAGGACAATCCGGGTATATTTACAACAGTTAGAGCGTAGACAGACGGACAGACAAACCGAAATCATAAACACTTTCCAACAAAAAAGAATGAATTCGACATTATTTCATTCATGCGTTTTTAAAGTCATTGAATATTTTTGCTCTTTTAAGTGAAATTTAGTTTTTTCTCTTTAAAAATGAGTGTATTAAGTATTTTTTTTTATTTAAAGAAATTAGTCTGTGCCTAAATGTTTTATTAAAATGTAACATAATATTGTTGTGATAAAGTTTAAAAATATAATAAGATAAACGGTAATACTTGATTAGATGATCAAATGTAATGTATGACCTAACAATGAACATTTGTCAGTTACAAAAATGTGAAGTAACAATGAATATAATTTAACATTGAATAAAGTATTGTAAAAGCTCTACAAAGATTAAACTATTTCCATTTGCAGGATCGAATTCGTCAGAATTGGTTGGAAAAACTAAGCATTGTGAAGAATCATAACAACACTAGCGAAATTGCATTTTCGAGTAACTAAGCAAATATCAAAAGCACATATTCAATCATAGGTGATGAATTACTATAAACAGTATTACTATAATAATAGTTTCAAGATAGATGAAAATGGTAAATTTATTAAAAGAAAGAACGAATTCGACATTATTTCATTCATGCGTTTCAAAGTCATTGAACATATTTGCTCTTTTAGGTGAAATTTAGGGTTTTCTCTATAACACGTTCATTGCAAAAGCTGAGATGGGGAATTTGTTTACACACACCAAGATCATATCTGCATTTTTATTCTTTTAAATTATTTCCTGTTGTTTTATTATTTAAACATATATATAACAGATTACTTTTAGCGACAAATACATTCACACGAGTATGCTCGTTATTGGCATATAATATAATATTTTTGCTAACTGTGCCAACTAAGAGATAACTCGTAACTAGATAAATAACTAGCCTCGAGGTATCTCGTAGTTGACAAGGAAACTCAGTTTGAAAACTACGAGCATTCTCATAGATGGCAGCGACAGTGTTAAAAATGTGTGTATTAAGTATTTTTTATTTAAAGAAATTAGTCTGTGCCTAGATATTTTATTAAAATGTAACATAATATTGTTGTGACAAAGTTGAAAAAATATATTAATCTTAAGAATGTTACAAAATATTATAAAATAAACTGTAACATTCATTACATGACCAAATGTTGCACATGACATAACAATGAACATTTGTTGATTACAAAAATGTAAAGGAACAATTAATATATTTTAACAATAAAGAAAGTATTGTAAAAGCTCTACAAAGATTAAACTACATTCCATTTGTAGGGTCGAATTAGTCAGATTTGGTTGGAAAAAACTAAGTCCTGTGAAGTCTCATAACAATACTAGCGAAATTGCATTTTCGATTACCTACCCACATAACAAAAGCACTTTTTCAATCATAGGTGATGAGTCGTATATTACTTTAAGGAAGGTTTCAGGCAGAGATGGGCAAATTTATAATCTGAACTGTCTACAGTGTAATTACAGTTAAATACATGCAATTGATTATAGTTACTCACATTCAAACACAGAAATTTTGTCAAATAATGGAATGGGGACCGTTCTGGTTACAGTGCTGCAAGACTTTTTTACAGCCTATAATTTTAACTATAATTAATTACATACAATTGAGCTGAAATTACATTGCAGATAATTGAAATTACAATTTGCACTACTCTGGTTTCAGAAAGGATGCAAATGTTAAAGTTTTATGTTTTAAATTTCATTAAATATTTCTGTACTTTTAAGTAAAATTTAGTTTTTTTCTCTTTAAAAATGTGTGTATTAAGGTTTTTTTTTTTTTTTTTTTTTTTTTTTTGATTAGATAACCAAATGTAATCTATGACCTAACAATGAACATTTGTTAGTTGCAAAAAAGACCTAGTGTTAAATATTGAAGTAAAAATATTGAGAGGACATGAATAAATCGCAGAGAGAGCGAAATTTACTTTAATGGTCTCATAAGATTAAATCTGGATTCCTTTATTAATTTTTAGAGTGCCGTGTACTCAAAAAGTAAAAACGAAACCATTATAACACCACTCCTGTGTCTGTCTGTCACAGCCATTT
The DNA here is from genome assembly GCA_963932465.1 of Maratus speciosus. Taxonomy (NCBI): domain Eukaryota; kingdom Metazoa; phylum Arthropoda; class Arachnida; order Araneae; family Salticidae; genus Maratus; species Maratus speciosus. The sequence continues at coordinate 51,752,208 of OZ010791.1, forward strand.
TACTCGTAAACTGTGGAATGCGGAAAGTTAGAATTGGGGGGAGTAATAAAGACTATTGACCCACATATTTACAAATTATTAAACATTCACAAATATGTTTACTTAAAATTATAGGGGTTAATTAAGTTACTTGAAAAAAAATATTTTCTTTGTATATCATGCGGGGTATCATGTGAAACCTGTTGTAACGCTGAACTCAAAACTACATTTCTTTTATTTTTGGTATTATATTTTCAGAGATATCGTCGAAAATGCGTCGCGCATTTTTCCGTTACTCACAAATTTTGATTTGCGGGCATTCAGCAAAGGTGTTGAGGATCGCTGACGTATCATAGTAGAAGTATAAAAACATTGTTAATGTTGATTTCCGAAAAAAGTCGTCGATAACTAGTCGAGATACTATCCCTTAAAATCATGGATGGTTTGGACATACATAATGACAGGGGCGGCATACTGTATGTACCATCGGCTATTAAAGCCTAGATAACAACTTTTAATGATATTTTTGCGTAATGCAATGCCCAGTAGCAGTATAAAAGCAATAAACGTCAAATTGTTAAAAACATACTAATTTAATTAGAATTAATAGCATGAATATTATGGTATTCGCGCCCAGTTGCCTTGAATAGATACCTGAATACGCCTCCCGTATTTTTAAACATGAATTAAAAACCTATCTGAAAAAACGAGCTTCCGACCAACCCTGCGTTGTAACTTTGTGACCTCCTACCGAAGCGCGCTTAGCACAATGCCAAATTTCAACTTTGAACAAGAACTTTGTTTTAGCTACACTGTAAAAAGAAAAGATTAATACTACGCTAAACTTAATTTAACGAAAGGCAAATGAAGTTTAAATATCACTACTTTTATTGTCAGTACCGAATTAGGTTCATCATTAGCAGATTAGGATAAGATTAAATAAGAGTTATACAGAATAGAAATATTTGATATTATTTAGGCTTCATATCACTTATATAAGTACTATTTTTGGTATAATCATTCATAATTTTGTAATATATGCAGCTATACCCAACCCTACGCTGTATAGTTTTTTACAAAGTCTTATCTTTTAGCAATGATTCTTTTTATAATACAGTTAATAATTCATATATTTATTGTACGGAACCCTATGAGCGCGAGTAATACTCGCACTTGACCGTTTATTAAATTATACCGCAAAATACAAAGAAAAAACGCTCAAAATATCATTTTAAAAACTTATAATTTGTAAATCTGACAACAATCTGATAACAATAAAATACTGCGTACATGGCTGATTAATCGTATCCGCGAAATGTATGGTGATACCCTAGCGCAGCTTGTATGGGTTGGCTGTTATCAGTCGTTAATTATTTGGCTTCATCATAAAAGCGTTAAACCGTTTGAACTCATCCTTATATGAGTAGTTTGGTGCACAAATTGATTAACTCCATCAAATGAAAATGTTCAGAATAAACAGTTAAAAGTTATTGTAGCTATAAAAATATTGCATCTCTAGGTGGTTCTGCCCCCTGCAAACTACGCTCGCCAACCCCCATTCAGACACCGCATAATCTAAAAACACGCTAATCTGGTCGGTTTTAAAAATATTAGAGAAGATTGAATTTTAATGAACAAGGTGTTCAGACCTCCCTGTAAACGGGTTTCCATTCAATTCCTTTTGATTGCAAAAAATTAAGGCCGAATCAATTGCTGTTAAAAGATCGAATGTTTCTTTTCATGTTTTATTAAAGAAGATCAGTTCAACATTTGAAAACAAGCTAAAATAAAATGAATTAAATATACACAGTCTTTGTCTCCGGTATTTTTTAACAGCGTTATAAAACGATTGACATAATATGATACAGACATTTTAAATGTATAAAATGATTTAAATCTGACCTAAGATTCACTAAAGTTTTCTTTCTCTTTTTAGAATTTACATGAAAATACTTTTATTTTTAGAAAGGAAATATTATTATTCGCGGTGTCTTAGAATTGGGAACAATTATTAAAAAGATGATCTCGAAATATGAAATAAATGTCTCGAATAGATATATTTAAATTGTTTGGCAGAATTATTATCGGCCATTTTAAATGTGACGTAATTACTACAATTTACTGGTTTAAACGCATATTAATGTATTTCTTATTTTAAAATTTCCTTTCTATTTTAATATTCACGTGTAAATAAAATTTTCATGACATAATTTTCAAAATTTTACTGCTTTTAATACGTGCTCATTTAATAGTAATTTTAAAGTTTTTTTTTGTTTTTAATAGTTACGTGTAAATAAATTTTTAATCTTAAGGAAATATTATTCTTTGCGCTGTTTTCACTATTGAAAACAATCTCTATAACAACAGCCTAAGTCATGTTACTATCATCAAAAGTTTCGGGCGGAATACTTCATTTTTTATATTCCAGGTACCATTTTGGTACTTTAATGTTAGCCAGGCACAGGTGATAATTCGCCAAGTATTATTCTATCGCCATCATTTCATCTATATTATAACAGTCCAAGTCATGTAACTGCCATAAACAATTATGGGCCGATCCCTTCGCCTTTCATTAGATTTCATTTTCATAAGACAAGTCCCTCGTCATCAATGTATGGTAATACCTAACCGTAGCTTGTATGAGTTGGTTGTTATCTGAAGTTGTTATTTGACTTCCGCTGACATAAATCGCTTGAGCTCATCCTTATATAAGGAATGAAGAATGGTGAGAAATTTACCATACGGTAAACGGTATTTTTAGACGCATTGACCGTAATACACGCAAAACCTTACATTTAAACCACCAGCAAATATTTTTTATACATATCGGAAGCGGGTGGGAGGGTCGACTGCCGAGGATTTTCACGCGTCCTTCTTCGCGTACAAGGATTACTAATAGAATATTTGATCAAATTTAAATTATAACGTAATACACATATATATATATATATTGTTTTTATAAATGGAAAGGAAAACTAATTGGTTTAAAATTTTCGGAACTATAATAAGAAATATTTTTCTAAATTGAAATTATATATATTTATTTTTTCATAAGAAAAGTCCCTAGTCTTCAATGTATGGTAATACCTAACCGTAGCTTGTATGAGTTGGTTGGTATCTGAAGTTGTTATTTGACTTCCGCTGACATAAACCACTTGAGCTCATCCTTATATAAGGTATGAAGAATGGTGAGAAATCTACCATACGTTAAATGGTATTTTTAGACGCATTGATCGTAATATGCGCAAAAACTTACATTTAAACCACCAGCAAATATTTTTTACACATATCGGAAGCGGGTGGGAGGGTCGACTGCCGAGGATTTTCACGCGTTCTTCTTCGTGTACAAGGATTACTAATAGAATATTTGATAAAATTTAAATTATAACGTAATATATATATATATATATATATTGTTTTTATAAATGGAAAGTAAAACTATTTGGTTTAAAATTTTCGGAACTATAATAAGAAATATTTTTCTAAATTGAAATTATATATATTTATTTTTTCATAAGAAAAATCCCTAGTCTTCAATGTACGGTAATACCTAACGGTAGCTTGTATGAGTTGGTTGTTATCTGAAGTTGTTATTTGACTTCCGCTGACATAAACCGCTTGAGCTCATCTTTATATAAGGAATGAAGAATGGTGAGAAATCTACCATACTTTAAATGGTATTTTTAGACGCATTGATCGTAATACGCAGCAAAAACTTACATTTAAACCACCAGCAAATATTTTTTACACATATCGGAAGCGGGTGGAGGGTCGACTGCCGAGCATTTTCACGCGTCCTTCTTCGTGTACAAGGATTACTAATAGAATATTTGATCAAATTTAAATTATAACGTAATATATATATATATATATATATATTGTTTTTATAAATGGAAAGGAAAACTAATTGGTTTAAAATTTCCGGAACTATAATAAGAACTATTTTTCTAAATTGAAATTATATATATTTATTTTTTCATAAGAAAAGTCCCTAGTCTTCAATGTATGGTAATACCTAACCGTAGCTTGTATGAATTGGTTGTTATCTGAAGTTGTTATTTGACTTCCGCTGACTTAAACCGCTTGAGCTCATCCTTATATAAGGAATGAAGAATGGTGAGAAATCTACCATACGGTAAATGGTATTTTTAGACGCATTGATCGTAATACGCTCAAAAACTTACATTTAAACCAACAGCAAATATTTTTTACACATATCGGAACTGCTTCACCATTTTTTGAATAAAGAAAATGTAGAGTGGATAAAAGTTTTAATTAGTTATGGGGATGAAGAACAGTTACTACGAGTTCCTCAACTTGAAAATAGTATCGGAATAATTCAGGCGAAAGCTGTATTTTCAAACAGTTGAAGAGTGGGAGGAAGTTTGTATAATCCAGGCAATATTTTTTGATACAACTGCAGTAAACACAGGTCGCCTCAGAGTTAACCTGCATTTTTCTATAGCAATTGTTAAAGGAAAAGTCTTCTGTATTTACCATGCCGCCAGCATAATTTAGAAATTTTCCTAAAAGCTGTTCTTGATTGTAAAATGGGCATAATCACTGCCCCTCAGCCTGATATTTAAAAAAAACAATTCTGATTGGGTGATCTAAATTAAACCAGAGTAAGTATACAAATGTTATTGAAGATGAAATACTAGGTATAAATAGTTAATTCAGAAGTAATTTCAAATTTTCTTACAGGAACTCTTAAAAATTAACAGCTCAGGGATGATTATAAAGAGTTTATCCAACTATTGTTTAATTTTTATAGAACTCCTTCCTGCAAAAGACTTTTTTTCAGAGCAACTGGTCCTTTTAATCATGTCAGATGGATGGCGGCACAGGCCATTTATTCTCTCAAAATATATTGTTTCAGGGATCATCTTTCAATAACAAATTTAGAAAAAGAAGGTATCGGAGATCTTTTCTTATTTTTAATCAATATTTATGCAAAAGCGTGCTTCAATACTTCCACTGCCACTTTAGCCACCAATTCAAGACCTGCAAATAATAAAATCACTTGTTCACTACAGAAAATTTGATAAATAGGTTACAGACAAAGCACTTGCTAAAATGACAAACCGCCTTTGGAATCTTAACTCGGATCAAGATGCATTTTCATTTTTAGATAATACTTTGGTAAAAAAGTCAAGCTAAGCCGCCTTATCTAAACCATTACCACTTCAATCCTTTCCGGCACAGTGTCCCACGCCGGGACCACCTAATTCTAATTCCAAACTTACAAACGGCATGAAGAATATTTTAATAAAATTTTGCTTTTACAATTAAAGGTTAAAGTAATGTGATTTTAATTTCTAAAAATGTCGTTTGTAAATTCCGGGGTAGACAATCATTTCATCCTTTTACGAACAGAATTTTTCTGTGCCGGAAAGGGTTAACGTGACAGTTGTAAGGGAAAATAATTTATTTTCTTTATTATACCTCCTTTCTTGTAACACAACTTTAATAATAAAATGCAAATCAAACACTTTATTGGACTTCACAAAACGAAAAAAAGAAAAACAAAAGGTGGAAAGCAGATATGAAATGAAATGTTACAATTTTTTTTTTCGCTTTTTCATAAAAAGTCAATTTTTAGGATTCAGGTGAAGTCTGGTGCTGAAAAATGAGCATATTTTTAAATCTATACATTTTTAGAAAAAAATGGTGCATGGTTCTTCAAAGCAAAACTTTTTTTTTATAAAATGAGACCTGCATTATTTTTCTAGGTTCAATTGTATTCATTTCATTATGCAAAAACGGCATTTTTGCGAAAAATCACGTTTTTTTCAAACTTAAACTTAAATGAGGCACGGGTTAATATTATCCAAATGAGCTGAAACTTACCCAATCTCATTTTCTAGTCAATTGGCAACTTTTTGGGGGGTCCCCCCGAAAAAATTCGAAAATTGATTACTTGTGACCACCCTTTTGTTTTTATAAATGGAAAGGAAAACTAATTGGTTTAAAATTTTCGGAACTATAATAAGAAATATTTTTCTAAATTGAAATTATATATATTTATTTTTTCATAAGAAAAGTCCCTAGACTTCAATGTATGGTAATACCTAACCGTAGCTTGTATGAGTTGGTTGTTATCTGAAGTTGTTATTTGACTTCCGCTGACATAAACCGCTTAAGCTCATCCTTATATAAGGAATGAAGAACGGTGAGAAATCTACCATACGGTAAATGGTATTTTTAGACGCATTGATCGTAATACGCTCAAAAACTTACATTTAAACCACCAGCAAATATTTTTTATACATATCGGAAGCGGGTGGGAGGGTCGACTGCCGAGGATTTTCACGCGTCCTTCTTCGCGTACAAGGATTACTAATAGAATACTTGATCAAATTTAAATTATAACGTAATATATATATATATATATATATTGTTTTTATAAATGGAAAGGAAAACTAATTGGTTTAAATATTTCGGAACTATAATAAGAAATATTTTTCTAAATTCAAATTATATATATTTATTTTTTCATAAGAAAAGTCCCTAGTCTTCAATGTATGGTAATACCTAACCGTAGCTTGTATCAGTTGGTTGTTATCTGAAGTTGTTATTTGACTTCCGCTGACATAAACCGCTTGAGCTCATCCTTATATAAGGAATGAAGGATGGTGAGAAATCTACCATACAGTAAATGGTATTTTTAGACGCATTGATCGTAATACGCGCAAAAACTTGCATTTAAACCACCAGCAAATATTTTTTATTCATATCGGAAGCGGGTGGGAGGGTCGACTGCCGAGGATTTTCACGCGTCCTTCTTCGTGTACAAGGATTACTAATAGAATATTTGATCAAATTTAAATTATAATGTAATATATATATATATATATATTGTTTTTATAAATGGAAAGTAAAACCAATTGGTTTAAAATTTTCAGAACTATAATAAGAAATATTTTTCTAAATTGAAATTATATATATTTATTTTTTCATAAGAAAAGTCCCTAGTCTTCAATGTATGGTAATACCTAACCGTAGCTTGTATGAGTTGGTTGTTATCTGAAGTTGTTATTTGACTTCCGCTGACATAAACCGCTTGAGCTCATCCTTATATAAGGAATGAAGAATGGTGAGAAATCTATCATACGGTAAATGGTATTTTTAGACGCATTGATCGTAATACGCGCAAAAACTTACATTTAAACCACCAGCAAATATTTTTTATACATATCGGAAGCGGGTGGGAGGGTCGACTGCCGAGGATTTTCACGCGTCCTTCTTCGTGTACAAGGATTACTAATAGAATATTTGATCAAATTTAAATTATAACGTAATATATATATATATATATATATATTGTTTTTATAAATGGAAAGGAAAACTAATTGGTTTAAATATTTCGGAACTATAATAAGAAATATTTTTCTAAATTCAAATTATATATATTTATTTTTTCATAAGAAAAGTCCCTAGTCTTCAATGTATGGTAATACCTAACCGTAGCTTGTATCAGTTGGTTGTTATCTGAAGTTGTTATTTGACTTCCGCTGACATAAACCGCTTGAGCTCATCCTTATATAAGGAATGAAGTATGGTGATAAATCTACCATACGGTAAATGGTATTTTTAGACGCATTGATCGTAATACGCGCAAAAACTTACATTTAAACCACCAGCAAATATTTTTTATACATATCGGAAGCGGGTGGGAGGGTCGACTGCCGTGGATTTTCACGCGTCCTTCTTCTTGTACAAGGATTACTAATAGAATATTTGATCAAAAATTAAATTATAACGTAATATATATATATATTTATTGTTTTTATAAATGGAAAGTAAAACCAACTGGTTTAAAATTTTCGGAACAATAATAAGAAATATTTTTCTAAATTGAAATTATATATATTTATTTTTTCATAAGAAAAGTCCCTAGTCTTCAATGTATGGTAATACCTAACCGTAGCTTGTATGAGTTGGTTGTTATCTGAAGTTGTTATTTGACTTCCGCTGACATAAACCGCTTGAGCTCATCCTTATATAAGGAATGAAGAATGGTGAGAAATCTATCATACGGTAAATGGTATTTTTAGACGCACTGATCGTAATACGCGCAAAAACTTACTTTAAACTACCAGCAAATATTTTTTACACATATCGGAAGCGGGTGGGAGGGTCGACTGCCGAGGATTTTCACGCGTCCTTCTTCATGTACAAGGATTACTAATAGAATATTTGATCAAATTTAAATTCATCATCATCATCATCATCATCATCATCAACCGTTTTCAATCCACTGCTGGATGTAGGTCTCCCCCAGATTTTTCCAATGTTTCCTGTCTAGTGCTTTAGTCATCCAATTTACACCGGCTACTTTTCTGATTTCATTACTCCATCTTACTTGAGGTCGTCTTTTTGGCCGTTTTACATCTCTGGGATACCACTGTAGGGTGTTTGTGCTCCATCTATTGTCTTGTCTTCTTGCGATGTGCCCAGCCCATTTCCATTTTAGCCGTTTAATTCTTTCAATGATGTCAAAAACTTTCGTCTGACTTCTTATCCAGGTTATTCTTTTTCTGTCTCTTCTAGTTATACCTAGCATACATCTTTCCATACTTATCTGTGTTGTTTGTAATCTTTGTACCATCCGTTTTGTTAGCGTCCATGTTTCTGCTCCATAAGTTAGGACAGGCAAAACACATTGGTTAAATACCTTTCTTTTCAAACACAGGGGCATGCTACTCTTCAGAATAATATTGTTCTTCCCAAAAGCACTCCATCCATTTCTTATTCTTCTATTGATTTCGTTCATGATACTATTATCAGATGATATTTCTTGCCCAAGGTACACATAACTTTGCACTTCTTTAATTTCAGTGTTGTTGTAGACGATTTTCTTTTTTGATGCAAATGAATTTAACATCACCTTAGTCTTTTCCAAGTTTATTTTTAATCCCACATTAATGCTAGCTTCTGCCAAATCTTTTAGCATATTTTCCAATTCTTCAGGACTGTTACTGAAAATTAAAATGTCGTCAGCGAATCGGAGATGAATTAAATATTCCCCATTTATTCTAATCCCTTTGTTTTCCCAATCCAGCTTCTTGAGAATATTTTCTAAGACAGCAGTAAAAAGCTTACGCGAAATGGTGTCTCCTTGTCTTACCCCTCTTCCAAGCTTGATCTTTGCTTTTCCTTTGTCCAAGCGGATAGTTGCTGTTGCTTTTTTGTAAATCTTCTTTATAATATTGATGTAAGGTTTGTCTATACCAATGTCCTCCAGAGATTCTACTACTGCTGATGTGTAGACCGAATCAAATGCTTTTTCATAATCAATAAAGGCAAGGCAAAGAGGTAAATTATATTCCTTATGTTTTTCTATGAGTTCCCTTACCATTTGGATATGATCCATTGTGCTGAATCCACTTCGGAATCCTGCTTGTTCTCTAGGTTGAGCTGAGTCCAGAGCTGATTCAAGTCTTCTCGTTAAAACTTTGGTGAAAATTTTATAAGTCACTGACAGTAAGCTGATTGGACGGTAGTTTTTAATGTTTTCCTTCTCTCCTTTCTTGTAAAGTAGCACCATCACAGCATTATTCCAATCTTCTGGTACATCTGACTTCTGGAGACATTTGGAAAACAGTAAGGATAGCATTTTTACAAATTCTTCTCTTGCTTCTTTGATAAGATCGATTGTACTTCCATCTTCTGCGGGGCATTTACCTTTTTTCATAAATTTAAATTATAACGTAATATATATATATATATATATATATATATATATATATATTGTTTTTATAAATGGAAAGGAAAACTAATTGGTTTAAATATTTCGGAACTATAATAAGAAATATTTTTCTAAATTCAAATTATATATATTTATTTTTTCATAAGAAAAGTCCCTAGTCTTCAATGTACGGTAATACCTAACCGTAGCTTGTATGAGTTGGTTGTTATCTGAAGTTGTTATTTGACTTCCGCTGACATAAACCGCTTATCAGGAGCAAATATTTTTTACACATATCGGAAGTGGGTGGGTGGGGAGGGGGGGGGGGTAGGCAGCCGAGAATTTCGCGGTGACAGGATTTTCACGCGTCCGTCTTCGTATACAATGCGGCATACGTACTAGAATTCAAATGATAACGTAAAAAAAAAAAAGAAAAAATTACAAATTGAAAGTAAAACTAATTGGTTTAAAATTTGCAGAACTACAAAAAGTATTTTTCTAAATTGAAATTATATTTCATTTTCATAAGAGCAGTCCCTCGCCTTCAATGTATGGTGATACCAGAACGTACATGGATGGGTTGGTGTTTATCTGAGGTTAATTATTTGACTTCTTCGTAACAACGTTAAACCGCTTGAGCTCATCCTCATTTAACGAATGAAGAATGGTGAGAAATCTACCATCCGGTAAACGGTATTTCCATACACATTGACCGTACTACGCGCAAAACCTTACATTTAAATCGCGACCAAATATTTTTTACAAATTTCGGAAGTGGGTAAGAGGGTAGACTGCCGAGGTTTTCGCTGAGATAGGATTTTCACGCGTCCGTCCTGGTATACAAGGCGATTTAAATTATAACGTAAATATATGTGAATGTATATATAAATATATATATATATACTTTATATATTTACTTTATATATAATTATTGAAAATATTATTGCACAACTGGTGCTATTAGCAGCTCATGTCAAATGCAACAAAAAATAGTAATAAAAAGTAATATAAGGTAGTGATGAAATATATATATATATTTATATATATGAATTAAAAGTGAAAATAATTGGTCTAAAATTTGCAGAACGGAAGTTATAAGAATTATTTTTCTAAATTGAAATTATATTTAATTTTCATAAGAGAAGTCCCTCGCCTTCAATGTATGGTGATACCTGTCTGAAACTCTATGGGTTGGTTGTTATATGAGGTTAATTATTTGACTTCTTCTTAACAACGTTAAGCCGTTTGAGCTCATCCTTATATAAGGAATGAAGAATGGTGAGAAATCTACCATACGGTAAACGGTATTTCCAGACACATTGAGTGTACTACGCGCAAAATTTTACGTTTAAAACACACGAGCAAATACTTTTGACACTTATCGAAAGTGGGTAAGAGGGTAGACTGCCGAGGATTTCGCCGAGATAGGATTTTCATGCGTCCGTCGTGGTATACAACGCGGAATACGTACTAGAATTTGTGACCAAATTTGAAATTTAATGAAAAAACAATTTTTTGTTTTTATAAATGCAAAACTAATTGGATTAAAATGTATAAAGTTAAAAAGATGTCTTTTTATCAATTGAAATTACAGTAGAACCTCGATTATCCGAAGTAATTAGGACCGGCCATCATTCGGAAAATCGTAATTTTCGGATAATGGAGAAAGCTTCAATTTTAAGATTAAGGAGAAATATATGCAATATTTCTTATTATGGTAATAAGTGCTTAATAAAAATAAAGCAATAGCAAAATAGAAACAAGAATAAATTAAGTACCTTTTACATATATCACAAGAGTTTGAAAAAATATTTTGTTTATCGCAGTTTCGATTGCCTTTGTTTTGAAGCTCTATCACGGAGTTTAATATTATTAGTTCACCAGTATCACATTCTGCCTGTTGCTCCAGCCATGCCAAGCCTTTTGCAAAACATTCAAAATCTTCAGAATTGCTAATTTCTTCGTTTTCTTCGTTCCACTCCGGGGCTTACGGGAGCTTAAGTTAAATTCAAAGGAATCTAAGAAAGGGGATCGAAAATATTTATATGTACTCGTAGTTCGGGAAGGACCGCTTGCACCCAAGGAATATGATAGTTTAAAAAAAAACTTTCAAAATGGATTTTGCATAGAAAAAAAAAAAAAAAAAAAAAAAAAAAAAAGCTTTAAAAATTTATTTTGGTTAACCGAGAGTTTTGGTTAAAAGAGTTTCGGATAAAAGAGGTTCTATTGTATATTTAATTTTCATAAGATAAGTCCCGCACTTTCTTTATTTGAAGGGAGCCTTCCCAGATTTCCTTGATGCACTTGCAAGTGAATAGTGGAATAGCCATGCATACAATAAAAACTCTTCCTCATTCCAGTGACAAATTCGCATTGTCCGCGAAATAATCTTGAAATTATACCTTGAATTTACGGAAAATTGTTTAGTATTAAACATGTAAAATGTTTGAAATATTTGTTTTTTAGGCTTTTACTACTTCAGTCGACTTATGTCAATTCTTGTTTATCCACTAAGAAACTTAAAAAAATAATATTAGATATTTAAAATAAAATGTTTTTTTTATAGGTTTGTTTTATAATTGATTATCTTTTCTATAATTTGTGTTGACAGCAACTGTTTTTCTAAACTGAGTGGAAAAAAACGATGAATGTTGTGCCCACAAACGTGTTTTCTGCACATATCTCTCAATGCATACTAAAATTATGTTTAAAAAATCATTTGTTTTTTGGTTATATCGGAGGAAGTAGGAGGGAATAACGGAAGTGAGCTGAAACCTGATTGTGAAATCTTCCAGTATGTCCACTGGATATTTTCTGAAAATAATAGGTACATTTGCTAAACAACCTATTTTTGAAGACACTTTTGAATATAAAGATAAAGGCGGAAAAAAATTTCTTAACAGTTTATCGATAGTTAAATTTTATAGACTGTTCGTCAACCAGATTTCTTTCAGTAGTTTATTTGAAACGTAAATTGGATTTCTATTTAAACATTAAAATTTAATTTCCAACTACTGGTACGTGGCCAATATAGATAAAAGTTCAACGATAATACTAGACCGATGCTCACACAGGTTTGTTCTTACCAGTCACGTTTAAATTTTGTCTAGAGGAGATCGTTAAACCTCGAGCTCATGCACCTTAAATGGAATTAAGAAAGTAGAGAAATCTACAATGGATTTACAGTAACGTAAGTTCTGTGTTAATACTGGTTGTTTCTCACTAGTACTGAATAATCTGTGTAACGGCTGGATAAGATCGTTAAATCTGGAGAACACACCATTTTATGGTGTATGAAGAAATTGAAGATCCGGGATTGCATCCGGGATTGGTATTTATTTTTTCAAACAAATTGAAAATAAACGCAAAATACCGCATTAAAAAAACTGAATTATTTAAATAATCTAAAAATATGACATAGAGGAATTTAATATCAAATATGCAGTTTCATTCTTCCATCAAAATCGGACACCACGCCGCTCGCGGAGAATCTAAAAAGTATTAAAGCGATACTTTCACGTGTGACTACGTCAACATTCATGTATTATGACTCAGTTATTATTACTACTATCTACTTTTACTACTATCTACTGTACAGTCGTGGAAAAGAAAAGTATTTTTGTATTTCCATAAAGCAGGATATAATGAATCTGAATCCATCAAAAAATTATACGTTGCAATTCATAAATTTTTTAATATTAATTTCATAATTCATATAAAAAAATTATAAAAATTGCAAATTCAACGTATTTATGTTGGGGTATATTAGTATTATTGCTACACAAAAAATTAGAACATTAGGATCATAACTTCAGAAGTTATAAATAAAAATATGAAAATGTAATTTAACATTAGAAGCATTAAATTTTGAATGTTTATAATTCAAAAACTTATCTTTCAAATGACTTGAAATTTGGTGTCTAGGCATAGTTTGAACCAAAGATTTGAAATATCTCGTTAAAATTTGGTATTGCCATTGAAAATAATTAAGTTTGGCTCCGTTTTAATATGCAGATGGGCTTCTAACCAAATTTTATATACGTCATTTAAAAGTAGACTTTATTTCCAATCGTTCGATACCAGTAACTTTCGTCTACGATAATTTGTTGAAGAGTTACTAGAGGGTGTTTACTTTTTTTTCCACGACTGTACATGGTTAAATTCTTTGTTCCATGTTTTGATAAAAAGATGCATTTTTTAATTTCAGAAGTTATTCAGCATAATTATGAACTTCAAAAAATTAGTTTTTATGGCAAATAAAACTAAAAGTTTTTATTTTAATGTAACAACATGATCTTTACATAAACATAAACATAAAACTTATTATTTGTTCACTTTTCCGTTTTTTCACAGGCGATGCAGTTTTTTTTTTTTTTTTTTTTTTTTTTTTTTTTTTTTCTGTCCGCAACTGTATGTCCAACACTATTGTTCTAAAAAAATTGTAGAAATAATTTGAATAATTTAAGGTTCTTACGAGTCGTGTTTAAAATATTTTGTATAAATAAGATAATTAAAACTGGAGCTCATGCCGCAGAAGGATTTTGAGAAAATCTAAATTGCCTTGCGAGTTTAATTTCAATTACCATTTTAGCACTACAACTTTCTATTTTCTTCTAAAATTTTATTTATAATGAATTTGCATAGTACCCACAGGACATTCAAATAAGAAATAATAATAATGTAGTATTTTTAGTAAAAAAATTTGGTATAACATTGTCTTAAAGGGGTGTTAAAAAAGGGACGGAAGGGAAAAAAAGGGGATGGTATTGGCAAAAAGGAACGGTAATGGAAAAAAAGTAGAGTAAGGATGGGACGGTAAGGAAAATTACCACTATTTTTAGGCAAATCATGTTAAGACTAAGTGATAGCCACAATGTTCATTGATTTTTAGAGTCCAAGAATTTCAGACATACTTTCTATAGCATACTTCTGCGTGAGAAAAAACTTGAAAAAATTCTGTGGCTGCATCTGAAGGGATTTTCTGTATAAATTTAGTAAAAGGGATGGTAAGGAATCTAAAACCCAGGGGCAGAGTTAAAAAAATATCTTTAAAATCAGCATTAGGGACACGGGACGGTATAGGAGTTTTCCTGGTATTTGGACCCCCAACATCGTCCAAAAATTATTTATCTCGTTAAAATTGTTATGCAATCATGCAATGGGAAGTTCACCAGTATGTGAAATTAAAAAAAAAAAGACAAGAATATATACTAGAATAAAAATTATTATTCAAGGACATAAAAGTCAAAAGATTGTGAGAATGCCCCAAATATCTACTGAAATGTTCAGAGTAATGTAGATCCTCTGTTCATATAGGTTGGTTGGTTCCTACTAGAATGAAGGGGGCAGCTCACGTTGACGATTTAAGAAAATGATTTTTCACAAATTTCAGAATGGATACCTTCAAAAGTTACAAATCCACTGCAAAAATAATTTTTAAAAAACACCAATTAGAACAGAAGTTATGACTAAAAATATCTTGCATAAAAGCATTTGGTGTAATGTTATAAGCCAACTGTGAAGTAGTTTTTCTAAAAATTTATTTTTTGGTATTGAGAGCGCTCTCATTTAAAACGTAATTATCACAGAACCTTGAAATTGCATGTAGGTTAATTCCATCGCAACTGGCATAACAGTTGATGATCGATTATTATCACTTTACAAACACAATAATGGTACATAACTTAGTTTGTGAACAGTAATTTACAATGCCTTCTTGCTAAGATTTTTTTATAGAACAGAAAAATATAAAGTTTTCCAATCATACCCTTAAACTAAATATATTGTGAATTCTATTCCCTCCTAAAACGTGACTTTTCTGTGGAATTGCCCTGTATTCATAGTTTACATGTGTTAGTTTATGCTGAACCCCAATTTAGTCTGATTTTTGTGACAGAAAATTGTGTGTTGAAAAAATAACCATACATTTTTGGTGAAATTATGTGAATATGATTAAAAAAGCCATTAATTATGCTAAAGAATTTGAATAAACTTTCAAATTTAGGTTCAACGTAAAATATAGTGTAATAAGTAACAAAATATCAAACATTAAACATATATCTGCAGTTGAATTTGTAAAATCGTGCGCGCAAAATGCATATTTCAATATTCATATTTTTCAAAAGCCACTTCTATCGTTATGATTTAATTAATTAATATTACTAAATATATGTGTATTTGAATAAAATTATGACAAAAGTGTAATATTTAAAAAACTTGAAAAATATGGATTTTACTCACGAGAAGATAATTGGTCAAGGCTACCTACATAAGGGAGGCTAGTGTTTAAAAAGGCTGAATTACTTTATGCTACAATATTTAATTATTATTAATGTTTGGGGGGGGGGGGTACGATGTGTAAACAAACCTGCTTGGACTGAATTCAAGACACAGGAGAAAAATTCCGTTTTAAAGACCCAGTTTTTGTGACACTCGACGTGACAACACTATTTGCCACATAGTTTGACTTCATCTCACTGTGTTGATCTTAGTGAAATTTTTATGCAGACATTCCTATTATGCAGACATTCCTATAGAGTATTTTTATAAATATGTTCTTTTGCAGAGGCATGAACATTTAGCATTTCATAAGGCTGCTGCTTTCATCATTTCAAGTTTTTCCATTCTGTCTATTTACCTATTATGGATACTATTTAAATGAAATAAAAGTTCCTACCAACTTTCCAATATATATTTCTTTTTTTTTCTTCTACACAGTTTTTCACACATCAATTTTAAACATTAGTCTTTCTCTCACCCCATTTTACTACAGCTTTACAGAATAACTTTATATTATTTTAGAAATATTACCATTGCACTTCAGTATGTACAGTGTATAATAAAAACAGAACAAAAACACTTAATAAAGGGAACTTTGACCATCTGGTCAACCCTCCCCACATAGTCACTTTTTAAAGTATATCACATGGCTGTTTAGCATAATTTATTGTACAATCTTTATGCCTGGAATAAAAGCTCAATATTTCTGCATTACTTAAAACCTACTTACTTAAATTTCCGTGATATATTTTGTTTGGGAAAATCTTACAAAATCTTTCTAAAATATATACATTTTAAGCTGAAAACACTTGACAATTGATTTTTCTACATCCAATTATCTGCATGAAGTAAAGAATATTGTTTGAGTATTGTAATAGTAATATTCTATACTGATATTATAAAGAAATAAAGGGTAGTCTCTCGAACTACTGAATCTATTTCAAATGTCATACACTGTAAAAAAAAATCTGTAAAGTTACTAAAATTTTTCTAGGAAACTGGGATTCCAGGAACTTTTTATGTAACGGCAACAGCAAAAATTTCCGTAACAGCATCTGTTACAGGAATTTTTCTTGTTGCCGTTACATAAAAAGTTCCTGGAATCCCAGTTTCCTAGAAATATTTTAGTAACTTTACAAATTTTTTTTTACAGTGTAGTATCAAAATGATCGTATCAGTCCCTGTTCCAACATAGGCGATGTCTTATGTCAATGCCACTACCCCAAAAGGGATACAGGAGCAAAAAAATTCTGAAAACGTGATTTTTGTGTTACTGAAGAGCCGAGAAACATGAAATTTGGAGTGGTAGTTATTTATAAGATATAAATTATCTCTAAGAACTTTTCTTAAAAGTTCGAAATTTAAAAGGAGTGAAAACGTACAAAAAGCATTCTTAAAAACGTTCTAAATGGCGATTTCTAAGCAATCTGAGGAAGTACCGGACCTATTTAAAAAATTATGGTGTGAAAATGATGGTGCCTTTGCTCCAACATAGGCTACATTTTATGTCGGTTCCACTACCCCAAAGGGAGTGCAGGAGCAAAAAACCTTCTAAAAATGCAATTTTTGTGTTATTGAAAGGCTTAGAAACATTAAATTTGGCGTGGTAGTTATTTATTAGATAAACATTATCGCTAAGAACATTTCTTAAAAATTCGAAATTTAAAAGAGATGATAATGAGCAAAAAGCGTTCCAAAAAACATTCTAAAAAACATTCTATATGGCAATTTCTACGCAATCTCAGAAAGTATCACACCGATTTCAAAATTAATGTTTGGAAATTGATGGTGACAACGATTGCTCTAACATAGGCTTTATTTCATGTCAGTGTCACTATAACCTGGCCGTTGCAGGAGCAAAAGACGTTCTAAATTGCAATTTTTGTGTATCTGCGGGGCCTAGAAACATGAAATTTGGCACGGTTATAAATTATCTCTAAGAACATTTCTTAAAACATTCGAAATTTAAAAGCGGTGAAATTGCGCAAAAAGCGTTCAAAAAGACGTTCTATATTAAGATTTCAAGAATAGAAATCAATAATAGAAATAATAAGAAATGAAAGAATAAAGGAAATGACGCTTGACAGAAAGTACTGGAATGGAATTTTGTAGTTTTTTTCGATGGCGGCGTCTGCACAGTACAAAAAAAAAAAAAAAAAAAAAAAAAAAAAAAAAAAAAAAAAAAGTTGTAATTTTACAGATGTAAAGTTACAGAAATGTGTATGCTTACTAAAGTTTTAATCTGTTAATTTTACGAAAAAATATGTAAATCTACGAAACTAGTTTTTGTAAAGCTACAGAAATCTGTAGCAGTTTGTAGCTTTACGAATGTAGATGTTACAAATGTTACAGCTTTACAAAAGTATCTACTAAATTACAATAATCTTACTAAAATTTTATCTCTAACCTGGGTTGCAGTTACATAAAAAGTTCTAGGCATCCCAGTTTCCTAACAAATTCTTAGTAACCATACAGATGTTTGATTTACGACAGAATTTTTTTACGGTGTGACGAAATAAACGAGTTTATATCTACCCTATATATAATCCTAATGAAAAGAATTTATGAAATTAATTTATAAAACGATTTTATGAAACGACTGATTAAACGACTGATAAAATTTCACGGCTATTCCACGTAAAATATGGGATGTTTGGAGGGAAAATTTACACCAATTATACGTATTGATACAGAGATGTCAAAACTAGTAATAGAATTTTAAAATTTGAATTAGTTATCTAAATAATATTTTTTTCTAATTTTAATTACATTTCTATGGCAACAATCTGTAATGACAACAGAATTACTCCATTTTTGATAAAAAAGGGAACCACAGGAAACACTATAGGGATTTCTTTTTTTCGACAATTTCAAATTCATAATTGAAATTATCATGTATGCACAAAATACATTAGTTTTATTTTGTACGAATTACTATTCGATAAATACCTTTTAGAAAATCCGGATAATCTTATTAAATAATGTAATCAATACACATTGTGAAATATACATTATGGTGTATTAAAATAAAGAAAATAATTTATGAATGAATATCTGTTCCTGTAAAAATCTAAACCTCGATCAAATAATAAAATATAAGCTTGAAAATTTCAAAATACAATGCTTTTCAATACCGTGGTTCTGAAAGCTACTCCCAAGCAGAGTTTTCTAACTTTGAAAGTAAAAGAAGGATATTGTCCATAGCTTCGTTATAAAAGTCAGAAACATAACGACATTTTCAACCTAACCATTTTATATATGCTTATTTTCAAATGTGTAATTGATCTTACTTGTCAATACTGAAAACCGCCATCAGTTGTTACGACAGCAATGGATGAGTCATTGTTAGTGCTGTAAAAGTTGCCTCTAAATGAATATCCGTATGTATTCGTTACTTTCAAACGCACTACCCGTTAGAAAATATTCATTACTGGTTATTTTCGTTACGCTTTGGAAAACGGATATTAAAAATCATCCTAATAAGTACAAGTACAGTCGAACCTCTATTTAACGAAGTCGCTAAATCACGGAAAAAAGTTCGTTATATGGAAAATTCGTTAAATAGAGATTCACCTTTTAAAATACTTTAAACTACATAAAACAGATTTTAAATTCCTAAACACTAAATATTTTTACATAATTAATCACATTTTTTTAATTAATTATATCGATTTGTTTTATTTATTTTACACACCAATATCCATCATCAATTCATTTTTTCTATGTGATTAAATCTTTGAAATCGGCAAGGAAAACAAAACATTGTCCGGGAAAGACTGTATTTTCTGTTTAAAGTAAATAGTTTTACATTAAAATTAACGAATTTTAATGACATTATCGCATTTATTATTATTATAACAAATACTTTTAACCATACATCAACATATGCGTCCTTAAATTTAATTTCTGAAAAACTCTGTTAATTTTGCCTGAGTTCTTTATTTAAAAAAGTACTTTCTCTCATAATACGTCTTGCATCTTTACAATACACCAAAACCCCCTTCATGCGTATTTTCTTCTAACTATAATCCGCGTCGGTTGTTTCAAATGATTTTAGCATTTCATCATACGAAGTTTTGTTAATTCCTGCATGATGATCCTTTCCATCATCATCATCATATTCGTCTTCATCGCAATTCATTGCTGTATTGTTTTTATTCTTCACACTGTCGAAAATATCCAATTCGGATTGTGTTTCCGAGGTCTCAATTTCACAATTAAGTGAAATACATCACCAATCAGCACATCATAGTTAATTTCTTCTTTTTTCATCACTGTATACAGATTTTTTTAAGTTGCTCTAAGGGATTATCGTCTTCGTCCTCCGTACTTACCAAATTCTCACTGCTGACAAAGAAGGCGCCTGGTAAAATCTGTTCAAGACCATTGAACATCATAAAATGTGTTTAAAGAAAGAATAAATTTGAAATGTTCAGAAATATTTTGAGAAATGGGGAGAAAAAATATTTTTGATCACAAGAAAAAGTTCGTTAAATAGAGAATGAAGTTCGCTATTTGGAGGTTATTTTACGAAGAAATTCGTAAAATGTTCTTAGTTCCAAGGAAAAGTTCGCAAAATAGAGGTTCGTTAAATAGAGGTCCGACTGTATATACACATTCGGTGTATTTTGTAATTTCCTGATTGTTTTTTCGATTCTAATTAGTTTTAACTGTTCCTTAATGATATGGAATTCAATAGCGTTTATCATTTTTCGATAAGTTTATCGCAGTTTAAGCTATAATCAAATGCTTTTATATGACGGCTCTTCAATTACTGTCGCGTAGTGAAAAACGCCCTTTTCATAGTATCGTCAAACAAATCTTTTTAAGTTTAAAGAAAAAAGAGAAACGCTAATTCATTTCTTAATTTCTGATCAAAATCGCCTACTGATTTTATGCCAGTATGAGTAAAAATGAATGATTTAAATTTTCATAATATATTTCATAAAAACTTTATCATTCCTTAAATACAGCTACAACGAATATTTAATTCTATTATAAGATTCAGTTCTTTTTACAGTAAGATTATGAGCAATCATAATGATTAAATGCATAATTAAGGCGAAATTAATCTAATTAAAATATTAAAGATAAACACATCTTGTCTCTTTATTGCTTGGATCCATGCTTAATTTTTTAAACTACATTCATAGAACATCTTGGTAAAAATAAAAAAAAAATAAATAAATAAAAAAAAATCAATTATCCTCTCCATGTTTTCAAAAAGCATATCATAAAATACTTTATATCTGAGAGTGAGAAATAAAAAGTACAATCTCTGAAAGAATATACCATCTCATAGCAATCGTTCTTCTGAATGCAGTTTGTTATGCTATTGACCACGTGACTTCAAAATATTCCTCCCAAAATTATTCACACTGACATTTTTGGCGAATGAACGAGTGCTGAAGTAACGAAAACGACTAAATGAATACCCGTATGTGATACTAAAATACGGGAACAACTGATTTCCTAGTCCAAAGACCGAACACAAATTCGCATCTTTCTGCATCAGACAATGCGGCTCCTTTCATAAATCACGAAATGAAAGTAGTGCTTGAAGTTTTTTTCCTAGTTCTGCAGTAATGAGTAACGACGTATATTCCGAACTAACGATTTGGTACTTCGTATCAGAGAGAATACCCGTTACTCAGTAACAAATACATGCTGTTTGCAACACCTCTAGCCATTGTAATGAAAGAATACCCCATTCAAACGGAAAAGAATGGTAACCCGATTACAGAAAATACCCACTCCTGTAATGATAATATCATTCAATATTCCATAACTTGGTAATATTTTTTAAACAGGGCACATTACCGTGTTTTTGGAATCTGTGAAGCCTTAATGGGGGTTGGCGGGCGTAGCTCGCAGGGGGCAGAGCCCCGTGGTATATATATAAATTTGTCCTCTCTGCAGTCACACATCAAGCGAAATTTGAATTGTTGTATATTTCTTTATTTCGATCAAGATTAAAATTTTATTCTCAGCATCATCATTTTTAAATTCTATCTTCAGTGTATGTAGGGACTAGGATTTTTCTTTTTTTCCAACTCACCGTTGCATCTATTGAAGGCTCAATTTCAGGTACTTTGAGTAAGAATGTGCGTAACTTGTGTCCGTGTGTTCTCACAGCTATGGAAGTTTGTTCCTGTGTAAGAAGAAAAGGACCCTGCCTGGAACTTTTCACTATGTTGGTTAGAACTAAATAAAAAAAAACCTTTTTTCAAAGAAAAATCTGAAAAATTTCATAAAAACTGGCCTGAAAGCAGGGCTAGAAAAATTTGCAAAATTTTACATGCCCAGTTGGGCATGTGGTAGAAAGAAATATATGCCAGTTTTTCAGTAAATGCTATTTTGAGCTCTAAAAATTTCTATTTTTTATTCACATTGCTAGCAAGGCATAAGCCTTGCTAGCAATAAAAATTCATGTAATTAAAAGTTAAAGAGAGTCACTTTTTGAATGTAAAAATATACAGTGAAACCTCCCTGCGCGACCACCTCCCTGAACGACCATTTTTTCATGGAACGAAATTTTTTCCCATAGGCTCAATACTAAATTTACCTCCATTCAAAGACCATCTCAGTTGAACACCCTCCATGAGCAAGTTTATAGGTTTTTTTTTTTTTTTCGGGAACTTTGAAGTGTTTAAAACCAATATGTACCTTTTTAGGCAATGAATTTAACTCTGATGGCAAATTAAGAATGATTGTCAATAAACTCCCCTGCCGTATTCTGTCAGGAAACTCTCAAAGAAATAGATAAAGTAATGAAATCGTCATTATTTGTTCCCGTCCAAAAAAAATTGCATTTATTTACTGAACTTTGAAAGGAGTTGGAAATAAAAGTTATAAGAGATAAAGTCGTAAAATCAAAGCAAACGTCAATGTATTCCTTTTTTAAACTCTGCAGTAAATAACTTATGTAATTAACTTTTGTTTTGATACTTAAATTTTCATATTTTTCCTAATGTGAAAAATAAATTTTAGTAACATTAATTGTTACCTTTTTTCAACAATTAAAATCTAGATTTAAACATGAGCTCCATTAAGAGACCACCTCTCGGAGCGACCAATTTTTATTGGAACGGAACATGGTCGCTTTATTGAGGTTTTACTGTAATTGTCTTTGCAGTACAAATACCATACAAATATACATGATATGGAAACCTGTTTAAAAGGGAATTTGATTTTGTCTTATGATTTCTTCTTAGATTTGTGAAAGATTTGTGACTCCACAACTCCGATTTAAAAAATATTTACTCAGATGTTAGAATGCATCATTTTAAGCTTGTAAAAAATAATTAAAAATATTTAGAAGATAACAACAACAACAAAAAATAAAAATATTGGCTAAAACGTACTTTTTTCGCATTTGTAATAAACAGAAATTACATACTTGTCATAAATATGGTTAATTTTGTAATACAATAGTGTGATACAAATTTACCTTTGCAAAAGGTCTATTTCTGAACGTCACTTGTCTTTTTAATTTCACAAAATTTACGAGTTTTATTTCAACAGTAGCGATGTGAAACTGCCTAAATAATAAATAAAACTTTGGCATAAAAAATAATTAACTCAGAATCGCTGTCTGTTGGCAAGTCTATGATAAATTTATATTAACTGCTACGTTGAAAGCTGGCAGCAATAAATATAATAGTTTTTTAAGGGGGCTCAGGGCTTGATCGATACCGAAAAACATGTGTAAACAGAGTTCTCACTTCTAGTCCGTATAAAAACAGTAGTATTCAATGTAACTAATTTAAACTTTATGATATTTTTAAGGTATGCTTTTAGTCTTATAAAAATATAAAATGAAGTACTTCAATGTAATAAAATAAAAAAAAATAGCAAAATTTATGTAACACAATTTTCGAAAAAAAAAATTAGGTGTCATATCACCATCTGTAAGATATCTGAACGTTGAACTGACATAAGAACTTAATTTTTGCTTCAAAATGATCAGGAAAATTTACTCTATAGAATCAACTAAAACTATAACTATCACTCAAAAGAAACCTTATTTAAAAAAAAAAAAAAAAAAAAAAAAAAACCTGTCAAAGTTGAAAATTTGAAACACCTAAAAAAATACAATTTTTTTTCATTAAAAATACACAAAATATTAAACTATCTAAAATATATTAATTTATTCTGTAGATAATAATGTTATATGCATGCAAAAAAAAAAAATTAAGCGATTCAATCTAAAGGTTTTTTTTTTTTTTTTTTAAATCTTACGGATAGTCGTAAAAATCAAGTTTTGAGAAAACGCGACTTAAGTTGCAATTAAATGGGTGTGGCTTTGAAAGCGATTGTTACATAAATGCTTATAGCTCCGTTAAAAAAGCAAATATTTTTATGCTGTTTTTTTCACTGTGTTTAGAATTACTTGAATAATAAAAATAGGTACTTTAAAAAATTCGATTTTTTGAGCCCTGCTTAAGGCCCACTAGTAAATATGTAACATTGAATTGTGAGTATGTTGCAGATATGCAATACGGGTTGTACAAAAGCTTAATCAAACACATTAATAATAACACAATAATACAGTTAAACCTATGAAAGCGTAGTAGATGGAATATGGAATTTTGACTTTTAAAACAGAAATCCATTATACACAGGTCATTTTTAAAGTAGTTAAGAACAAAGTAAAATTAGTCCCTGAAAAAAAGGGAAATGGAATTTTTCTCCGCGTCTTATTATTTCTCTAGTTCACAGCTCAACAAGCGCGAAACTTTCTGACACAGTGATAGACACTTTTTAAACGTAAAGATATAAAATTGGCAGACCTGATTATGGAAGCGATTTAGAATCGAAAGAATTTTTCCATTTTTCTTTGTAAATAAATTACGTATCGAATTATAAGCGTTTTTCTCGCTTCGCTGATTAGTTTTTCTGCTTCCGTCGGGAAATTCGGTTGAAAGCGTCGAATTTGACATTATTTTCTGAAAGATCTATTGTTCTTACAGAAAACAGGAAATGTCTTTCAATTAAATAATTTCTGAATAACAAAACCTACCAGTTTCATGCGTTTCCGAACAAAAATAAATTACATTTTTTCAGAATTTAGTGTCTCCCCCGATGAAAAAAATATGTGTATATACAAATAGTACAAAACAAATTTCAATTTTAAGACTTAAAGCACACGCTTTTTTTATGTAAAATGACGTCATTCGTTCATACTCTTAAACATTTACAGTAAAGCATGCATCGGACGTTACTATCGCAAAATAATACACAAATGCAGAAAAAAGATGACGTCATTAAAGACAAAAAAAGGATATCTAATGATTCAAAGGCCTTCATTTGCTTGTAACATTAATATAGATACTTAAACTTAAATATAATTTATAATAGCTCCATCTTTTAAAAGAAATTATTCGTTTATATTTTTTCACGTATTTTAATTACATTTTCTTTCGGTTGTTATGAGAAAATGGCAACAAAAATATATAATTACTATTTTAGAACTATTTTTCCTTTACTTTCTAGAGAAATGGAGTACTTCCGTTGCCAATATTAAGCAAATGGCTCTAAAAACTACAAAAAAAATAATAATATTTTAAAAATAAATGAAGATACAGTTTTCAAACAAATTGCATTTAAAAGTACTTTTTTTCCAATACGACGGTATAAAAATTGAAAATATGCGATGCTTAGAAGTTTAAAAAATTGCTATAGAGTATTTAATCGTATAATGATACATCTGCTTTGTTTTACGGCTGGCTTATACAACGGAAAGTTATTTTTTGGAAACGACACAAAATAAGCTGGGAGAAAGAAATACCATACCGGGGGCTAAAAACATATCTCAAAAAGTTACCCTGCCCCTTCGGATTTGAGAACAGTCCTAAATATCTGGCAGCACTGTTACCGACTGCTCCTGCATTCGTTATGGCTAAACCGGCTTGTTACCGTGTTGCTACTTAAAACTGGTCTGCATAAATGTTACGCTAAGTTAAAATCTCCAGCTGAAAACAAATTTAAAAATATATATTTGAGAAATATGTGATACTGAATGGAATCTGTATAAATGATATTGAATACATCCAAAACAAGTTGGAAATTGCACGTCAAAGGTGGCAAATGAGGTGCGTTCGTACTATAAAATATTTTTTGCACCGCGTAGTGTAATGAAGGTATATTTTAATGCACCTAATAATTTTTTCCCATTGGCCGTAATGTAACGGTAAACTTTTGACTGTGACTGTAATAAAAGTATACATCCGATTTTCATAAAATTTGAAATGACTCGACAAAATTATACAACAATTATATATTTTAAATTTCAAGCGTTTCGGTTGGATAGTTTTTGCACTGTTACATACGGACGGACGGACAGACGGATTCAACGAAAACTATAGGTGCTACGTATTTATATAATTACAAAAGCACCTAATAAGAATAAGGTATTACTTTATGAGAAAAAACTTAAAAGCAAAACTATAAGCAGTTATTTCTACATCTTTAATTGGTATGAGATTTGAATTTAATAACTTCATTCATTTCTTCTATCTTTACAAGAAGAAAGTATTGGATTCGTGAAAAAATTCGACTTTCTGTTTTCGATGGATTTGTACGTTTTAGAATGCCCTAAACACGATTTGATGGTTTTTAGAAAATGTCTGTCTTTCATTCTGTCTGTAACTCTGTCACTCTGTAAGTCTGTATGTGGCAAAAAATTTGTGGTCGCTCTATCTCAAGAAGTAATGCACGGAATTTCACAAAACTTTAGATTCAGTTAGACCTTGACATAAACTGGCCCTGGTTAGTTTTTGCCGAAAATCGGCCAACAGGTGGTGCTGCTATGCGGAATTTTTCACGATTTCTGCAATAGCTATATCTCAAGAACTACTGCACAGATTTTCATAAAACTTCAGATTCATATAGTTTGGTGCTGATTACTTTTTGGTGAAAATCGCCCAACAGGTGGCGTTGCTATGCTTCATTATTCATGATTATCGTAATAGCTGTAACTGAAGAAAAAATGTACGAATTTTCATCAAACTTCAGATTCAGTTAGTCCCAGATATAAATTAGTTCTGTTTAATTTTTGGTGTAAATTGCCCACCATGTGGCGCTGCTGTGCTGCATTTTTCACGATTTTGGTAATAGCTGTATCTCAGAAACTAATGCACGGATTTTCATCAAACCGCAGATTCAGTTAGAAGTTGTCAAAGTTGTTGATAATTAGATTTTGGTGTATATAATCTAACCGGTGGTTCTGATATACTGCATTTTTCAGGAAGTATTAACATGTATGAGATAGAAGAAAGTTTTTGGATTGCCACATCCGATTAGTTATATTTAACTTGAAAACAACAACAACAACAAAAACGGTAAAAAAACATCGTCCAGTCCTCTCCTAATGCTTGTCGCATCCACAATATACAGAGTGATGCAAAATGAATGGGGCAAAATACATCAGAAATCACACTTATTTTGCCCCATTCATTTTAAATCACACTGTATACACGGTAAAAAAATTCTGTAATTTTTACAGAAAAAAACAAAGGATCAATACTTGTAAACCTGCACCGAACAAACACAATAGTCCGTAATAAAACGAGTTTAATCTTGTATCTTATACTGCCCTTGAAAAATCTTGATTTACCATGAAAATCAATGGACGTAGTTAGTCATTTTTCGCGATTTCCCAAAATTTGATTTTCTGGATAAGCTGAGTTTGAAAACTCGCGTCCTCATAGACACTGTAAAAAAAAGAAAAAAAATGCGTCGTTTTATTACGGACTATTGTGTTTGTTCGGTGCAGGTTTACAAATACTGATCCTTTGTTTTTTTCTGTAAAAATTACAGATTTTTTTTACCGTGTATACAGTGTGATTTAAAATGAATGGGGCAAAATAAGTGTGATTTCTGATGTATTTTGCCCCATTCATTGCAGGTTTACAAACTGATTTTAAAGGAA
This sequence comes from Maratus speciosus, assembly GCA_963932465.1. Taxonomy (NCBI): domain Eukaryota; kingdom Metazoa; phylum Arthropoda; class Arachnida; order Araneae; family Salticidae; genus Maratus; species Maratus speciosus. The sequence continues at coordinate 51,780,089 of OZ010791.1, forward strand.
ATCAGTTTTTTTCTGTCAAAGAAAAAGGATTTTGTAATTTTTACATTCTATAAATCTTAATTTTTTACAGAAAAAACTGTTTAAATGAAAAATTACAGATCTTTTCTGTAAATTAAACGGTTTTCCACTGGCGGTTTCCATCTCTCAAATTGACAGATTTTTTTTTTCTTTTTTTTACAGTGTCTATGGGGACGCGAGTTTTCAAACTCAGCTTATCCAGAAAATCAAATTTTGGGAAATCGCGAAAAATGACTAACTACATCCATTTCATGGTAAATCAAGATTTTTCAAGGGCAGTATAAGATACAAGATTAAACTCGTTTTATTACGGACTATTGTGTTTGTTCGGTGCAGGTTTACAAATAGAATAAATTGACAGAGAAAACCCGATTTTTTAACTTTTGGATAAGGCGAGTTTTGAAACTCACGTCCTCATATGTACTATACGCTGTTAAAAATTTGCAACAAATTGTCCATTCATTCCAACCTTTAATCTAGTACAGTCGCATAACGGTAATTCATCACTATTAGTCGTCTCCTTAGAAATAAGTTATATTACATTATGTAACTGTTTTCTTTAACCCTTTATCTACTGACGGTACTTATAAGTACAGTAGAACCTATTTTATCCGAAACTCTTTTAACCGAAACTCTCGATTCACCGAAATCCATTTTTGAATCTTTTTTTATTATATTCCTTGCGTGCAAAATCTATTTTGAAAGCTTTATTTTATTATTATTATTATTATTATTATTATTTAACTACCATATTCTTTGTGGGCAAGCATTCCTTTCCGAACTACGAGTACATATAAATATTTCCGATCCCCTTTCTTAGAATTCCTTTGAATTTAACTTGAGCTACCTTAAGCTGCGGAGTGGAACGAAGAAAACGAACAAATTAGAAATTCTGAAGCTTTTGAATGTTTTGCAACAGATTTGGCATGGCTGGAGCAGCTGACAGACTGTCATACTGGTGAACTAATAGCATTAAAAAACTCCGTGATAGAGTTTCAAAGCAAAGGCAATCGAAACTACGATAAAAAAATCATTTATTTAAACCCTTGTGATATATATAAAAGGCACTTAATTTCAAAATTAAAATTCAGGTAATTTATTCTTGTTTCTATTTTGCTATTGCTTTATTTTTATTAAGCACTTGTTACCATAATAAGAAATAATGCATACATTCCTCCTTAATCTTAAAATTGAAGGATTCTCGATTATCCGAAAATTTCGATTTTTCGAAAATGTGGTCGGTCCCAATTACTTCGGATAATCGAGGTTCTACTGTACCATTAAAATAACATGTTAGAAAATTCATTTAATAGATCGATTAATTGTAATACAGTTTAGAATGAGCTATAGATGCATTACTTTACCTTTTTCCAAAAGCATTATGGGTTACAGAAAACAAAAATATTTTTAAAGGATGATTTCTTTTGCCTTTGCATCTTTTTAGCTTTCTTGGCGGTGGGGGAGGGGGGACAGACTTTTCCCATTCGGAAGTATTTCTATATTTCTATTGTAAGAACGTTATGTTTGTGCATTTCCTAATTCTACAAAATACTAAGAAATATATTTAAAATAAAAGATTTCAGTAGGGTTATAAATAGTGCAAAAAATCCCTATAAAATCAAATTTAATGAATTCGTCTAAATCCTACATTCTTTCTGAAATCCTTCTAAAATTTATTAAATGATTATGTAAATCTTCTAATGTAGTTTTAAAAATTCACGAAAAAAGCTTTAGAAGATAAATTTTCATGAATTCATAATTCAGTAGATAAAGGGTTAAAAACGATTTAATGACTAGACAGTTTGTGACAATATTTTTAACCCCTTCGGCGCTGGCGTCCTACTATTAGAACATATCTTTACATTGCTCTAAATTATTTGTTTTTAAGAATTTTAAGTTTAAAACCTAGTGTCCTACTAATAATACATTGCAGATTAAAAATTTAATCTCATTTGTGATCACACATGGCAGCACATGCCTCAGTAAGCAATAAAATATGGGCCTCAACCAGTTTACGGGCAAAACGTAACTACACATTTTTAACCTTCTCAATAAATATACTAATAATAATTTAGTGACGTTTTGTTAATTATATTTAATAAATTAAAACCTATTCTACCTAAATTAGTCATCTATAACTTAGAAAATAATAATAAATAACATTATAACTAAGAATCAAACATTTGTTCTAGTAATAGGACATGAGGCCTTAGGGTTAACAAAGTGTATTTTAATTTTTGCCCTATTATAATTACATTTTGTGTGAAAAGTATCCAGAATTGCTATATAAAACACACAAAAAATATTTTTTTAATCAAAATTTATTTTGCCATCTTCAAATTAGACCCTACTGAGTTCAATGCAATTATGCCAGCATAGGTCCCAAACTTCCATATGTTTTAGATGGGTAAATTGGGATATGGCCTTTAGCTCCTTCGGCAAATTTTTTCGTATGGCCTCAACTGGCACAAAACGTTTTCCTGGAAGTGATAATTTGAGCTTCGTGAACAAAAAAATCGGTCCTTGGTTGATGACATTAGTTGCGTTTTTGGCCAAAAACTCTTGTAGACCAATAAGAGAAAATTGAGTTCTTTCGAAATCAGTAGTGTGGCGATGCGTTTCCAGTACAAAATATTGGTCATACCTTTATGAACGGGCTTAAAAATATATGAGATATCTTGAGCTTTTGAAGCACCAGCGCCTTGATTTTATTGTTGCCAGCTTTGTGCACAGCAATAGGCTGACAAACTGTCCATTAAAAAGTGATGCCGGATTAGAAAATATATGGACGCGGTACTTGTAACACTAGTGCTAGTAAATATGGTAAAATCGTTGTTGTAAAGTGGTTTACAATAAAGTTGTGACTCTAGCATCTACATTTCTGTCGGATAATGCGAAGGATATTATTAAAAGGTAGAGCAAAAAGATTCCACTTATACTAATGTATGTAGGACAGAAGTTGTGAAGTTCTACAATGCAAGAATGGAGGAAGTCGACAAACATGGCTTCTTTGTATCGAACTGCTATAAAGTATTAAAAATGGACACTTCGAGTAATATCTCATTGATGAATACTGCCTTCTAAGGATATTCGATTTCATGGAATGAACCATATGATTGAGAGGAGGGAAAATCAACAGAGATGCAAAATGGAAGGTTGTACATAGAAAAGTACATGTTTTTGTGAAAAGTATTAAGTATTTTTATATTTTCACGCATAAAGAAATTATTTTAAAGGATTTCTTATGAAAGAAACTCATTTTATTCCTTCTCATGTTCTTTATATCTTACATAGTTTTAAAAATACACAGAAAATAAATTTGCTCATTTTGCGTAATTTAAGCCCTGGTGTCCTATTATTAGAATACTTTTTAATTAGTTTACTAACAACCGAAACGATATAATACTTCATATTATAGTTCTTTATGTCTATTCAAGCTTATTTAACCTGCAATTTATTTATTATCTGTTTCCAAATTAAATCAGGACCGAAGGGGATAAAGTGTACATAGCATAATCAACCTTACTACGAAAACATTTTAAAATCCGGCTAATATTAAGTTTATTGAATTTTCAGTTGTTGAAATAAATTTCTTAAGCAGTATAGCAATTACGTAAGTCAAACTTTGGAAAATCCTTAAACGCGTGCACATTTCACTTTAATTATTCAAGGCACTATGTCGGATGAAAGTCTTATATGCCCTGTACTTAAAAATGATATTTTCTATTTGCAAATAATAGTATACCCGAAATTAAGCAACAGAAGATATTAAATCAAATAGTAAGTTATAGGTATCTATAACAGAAAAACAAATGAGATACCGTCACCGGACAAATTATGCTAAAAAAAAGTAAATAAAAATAAAAATTATTTTACATTTATAGATTCTTATATAATTTTCGTTATATCAAGCAATAATCGTCTGTTACAGGTAGACCATAGAAAAAAGCCTAAGTAATAAGTACATCAAATATTCATTTCATGCGAAGCAAAAAGCATTTAAAATGGAATATTTTTATTCTCGCAACTCAGGTCATTGAGAGAAAAAAATTGTCTCGAGCATTTTCCATTTATAATTAATATATGTTAATGGCAATGCTTATCGCGTACTACTCCACGTATAGTGCGGGCATTTTTTTTATCTTTTTTTTTTTCTCCTAAATTGTCCGGGCAAAATTGTAATTGATTTTGTACAGCCGTGGAAAAAAAGTAAGCATCCACTACTAACTGTGGAACAATTTCCTTAGGGTGTCATCTATATATGGGGCATTCTCACAAGCTTTTGTCTTTCATATCCCTGAATAATAATTTTTATTTTAATACACTTTTTTGTGTTTTTTTCATTTCATATACTGGGGAACATCCCATTGCATAATTGCACAACAATATTAACGAGACAAATAAGTTTTGGACGATGTTGGGGGTCTAAACACCGGGAAAACTCCTATACCGTCCCGTGTCCCTGATGCTGATTTTTAAGTTTGGAGCTATCTGGATAAAATTGTTTCAATAAAAACTGGAACTATTGTTTTATATAAATATATAGCTAAAAATGAACCTGCACACATTTTTAGGGTTGTTATTTTTTAAAATTCCTTACCCTCCCTCTTCTAAAATTATACAGAAAATCATTTCAGATGCAGCCACAGAATTTTTTTCAAGTTTTTTCTCATGCAGAAGTATGCTAGAGAAATAATGTCTAAAATTCTTTGGTAAGAAATTTACTTTAGAATTTAAATCAGCATTTAAATATCAATTTCAAGCATCGTGGCTTTATTGGTAGTCTCACCGTCCCCAAGGTTTATTCCTGCACTTTTCGAGGTAAATTAAAAAAATAATAATAATTTAATCCAATGTTAACAACTGTTTCTAAAAATCAATGAACATTGAGGCTATCACTTAGTCTTAACATGATTTTCCTAAAAATATGTGATAATTTTCTTTACCGTTCCATCTTTGCCATCCCTTTTTTTACCATTTCATCCCTTTTTTCCAATACCATCCCCTTTTTTTTACCTTACCGTCCCTTCTTTAACACCCCTTTAAGACAATGTTATACAAAAATTCCGCACTAAAAGTACTATATTGTTATTATTTCTTATTTGAATGTCCTGTGGGTATTATGTAAATTCATTATAAGTAAAAATTTAGAAGAAAAAAAAAGTTATAGGGGTAAAATGGTAAGGAAAATTAAACTCGCAAGTTTAACTTAAACCTCAGTTAAATAAAAAAAAATCACTGCTGACCATTTTTTCTTTATTTTGAATCATTAAGGCATTCGCCTATCAGATTAAAATGTTAATTTAGCAAGTTTAATTTTATCAGACTTTTTTTTCCCAAAAGTCAAAAGATTGTGAGAATGCCCCTTATAAAAACGAACCCAAACTTTATATTTTACAATATCTTACAATATTTTACAATATCAATAACGAAGTTTGACACCATAAATAAATTCTCATGAAATACGTACGATTAGTTTCAGAGAAATCAATTATTTTAAAATGAGCCTAATTTAGGGGTTGGTTTCAAATTGAAGTTTGGTACTCGACTGTTAAAATGCTACAGAATAACTGTGTGACTTCCATTAATGCATTATGTTTTGCCAATATGACCATTTCGCTCGCTTAATATGTTTTGACTATTGCCAGCACAAACATTTCAATAAAATAACTGAAATATATTTTTTCAAATTGTACGTTTTTGCACATCATTGATGACCCTTTAAATCAGGGAGCGAAATTTCCGCTCGCCAGCTCGCCAATGGCGAGCAAATATTTAAGGTTGTCGAGTAAGTTTTGTCTTTTAAAATGTGTTGATTTAAATCTCAAAATCTAAATTTACTTAGAATATCGTGCCTCAATCGAGCGACATGTGGATCTTGTAGATCTTTTGTGTTTAGCCGAGAAATGTGAACATTTTAACAAAGTGTGGCAATGAAAAACAATGCAGGTATTTTATCCATTTTATTGCTGAATCTATGAAGTTAGATTTAGTGGAAAAATTAAAAAAGTGTGCATATACCAGCATTCTGCTTGATGGTACTACAGATAGATCAGATGTTGAACATGCAAATGTGTATGTTCCATACGTGGATGCAAAAGATAATCATATTAAAGAGGACATTTTAGGAGGAATAGAGCTGCCAAATTCTACTTCATCCAGTTATTTTCACAGCTGTAAATGATTTTATAGATAAGAATATAGGTCCAAATGGATATAGGAACAGGTGTTATATTGTAGGCTTGTGGAACTGGTGGTGCTCCAATTATGGTTGGATACAAATAAGGATTGGCTATGAAAAGAAATCTATTTGGGCTAAATTGATAAACATTCACTGCCTTGCACATCATTTGCAGTTGGCTGATTTCGATGTATGTACTGAAGTTGGATATCTGAATGTATTTTATTCTGTGGTTAGGAGTATTTTTAAATTTTATCATATTTCGGCTAAAAGATCTCATATGTTAAAAGAAACAGGAGAAATTCTAGGAGAAAAAATTCTTAAACAGAGTGATATTCACACTATTAGATGATTATCCATCAAAGAAAGTGCTATGGAAGCTCTTTTGCAAGCAATCTTGAACAGAGGAACCACGGAAAAGACAATGATAGTGCTAAAGCTAAAGGTTTGCTTAAAAGATTGAAGGATTATAAATTTCTTTAAATTCTGTACTTTCTCTTGGAGTTCCATAGGAAATTGAGCCCTTTTAAGTGTGGCATTAACAAACAAGGACCTTGTCATTTCATTTGGAAATAAAAATTGAACATTGCATCTCAGTTCTGACAGATCTCAAATCTAGTGTTGCACCAAACAAACAGAAGTTTTTGGACCAAGTATACATCTCAGGGATAATCAAGGTTGTACAGCTGGAAAATATTAAAAATGGGGAGCGAGAGTTTCAGACTTTTAGAGGGAGAATTACTAAACATTAAACATATGCTTTAGAGAAAGACTGCAATCTATGCCAACAGATGTATTAACATCTTTGCATGTTTTTGACACTTTAGGTGGGACACCTAAAGAAAAAGTTTTTGGGTTAGAAGAAATAAAAAAGCTCTTCATGTATTTTAACCCATTTCTCTTTAATGAAAAAGTGTATATTGCATTGGCAGAGTGCGCAGAATTCAAGTTTATGTTCCCTTCACTAGCACTGAAAGATATACTGAAGAAGTTTTACAGAGAAAAGTACTCAGCAAGATTCCCCAATTCGCTCCAGATTCTAACAATTTGTGCTGTTCTACGAGTAAGCATATTTTCGTGTGAGAGGTTTCATCTATCACAACAGATTCAAGACTGCATTCAGGAACGTTCTGAAGTCTGAGACACTGGATGATTTACTCCGAATTTCTATTATTGGATCTACCCTGACAGATTTTGACCCTACAGGTGCGATTGACAAGTGGTATTTCAGAGCAGAAAGGCAGCGCTACACAGACATGAAGTTCTGAAAGTACAGGAACTTTTTCTTTCATCACTTTTTAATAGTATGCTACAATTTCTCTAACCATTGAAATCTTACGACAACCTCATTTGAGCAAATATTTTTTTTTCCTCTTTTGCAATAAATATGTTTCGATTTTTCAGTTTCTGCATTCTTTTATGATTTCGATCACCAGAAGGTTCTTTATACTGCATCTCTTAACACTTTAAAAATTGTTCATAGTTCTCATGAATGTAAAGTATTCCTGATTTAACAGACAGCTCCTTCTAACAACGATCAATTTAGATTCAGATTGTTATAAATAGTTCATTTTCTGGACAAGTGTGGTGACTGACGTTGCTGTCTGAATGAATGTAAAGTAATGGCGAGCGAAAATTTCAGTCTGGCGAGCATCATTTGAACTGAAATTTCATGCCCTGCTTTAAACCATCAATTTTTATGTTTATTAATCATAATTCGAAAACGTCTTGGAAGAAAAATTTGAAATTTAGAATTCGCATAAAGCGAGACATAATATTTATAAATCTGTCAAAAAAAAATATAGGTTGCAAATTGATTTTTTTTTTCGATTCATAGAGGTTCTGTTCTCGAATCTAGTGTACAGGAGGTGCTGGGTTCGAACCCAATCGCGCCCCTCGGACTAATCGTTATGAGTTTTCCGTGGTTTTCTTCGAACCTTGGATTTCCTTGCGTAAATACGGGTTAGGTTCCCTTAGAAAGACTCCCCGGGCCCATATTCTTAGCGTAGGTAATCGGCCTTCATAAAACAACGCAAACACAAATTACTTTTATGTATCAAACCTGACATTTAAAACTTACATTAAATTATATATCTAAAACAACTTCATTAAATAATACATTCTATATCTAAAATAAAATTAAGATATTACTTTACGAGAAAAACTTTAAAAAAACTACAAACAGTTATTTCTACTTCTTCTATTGGTATAAAATTTGAATTTAATAAATGTGTCAGTAATATCATAACTAGAAAATGATAACAACAAAAATATTAAAATAATTTCGTCCAGTACTCTCCCGGTGTTTGTCGATTCCACATTATACAGTGAAATGCCAAATGAATGGGACAAAGTACATTAGAAACTCCATTCATTTTGCCCTATTCATTTTGCATCACTCTGCATATATGTACCATACACTGCTAAAAATTTGCAGCAAACTGTGCAGTCATTCCACCTTTTTTATGTAAAACATTCGCATAACTGTAATTTATCTGTATTAGTCATCTCGTCTGAATTAAGTTAAATTATGTTATGTAACTGTTTTAAGTAAAAACGATCAAACGACTAGACAGTTTGCGACAATTTTTTTTAACAGTGTACTTAATCAACCTTAGAATGAAAAATTTTAAGATTCGGATAATATTACATTTATTGAACTTTCAGTTATTCAAATAAATTTTTTAAACAATGTAGCAATAAGATAAGTAAATTTTAAATAAAACTTTGAAAAATCCTTAAATGTGTACACATTTTACTTTAATTATTCAAGGCACTATGTCGAATGGAAGCTTTCTATGCTCTGTACCAGTGGTGTGCAAACTGTGGATCGCCAAATTCAACGATATTTATTTGACAATAAAAAAAAAATATAAACTTTTCCTTCAACGAATATCAAATATGAATTATAATAATACTAGTAAAATAGTAAAATGAGATTATTATTACTTATAAAAATAGTACTTTTTTTTTACTTTAAACTTAGATCACCTTCATTTTATACTTTTTATACTTCTTTCATACTTTCTTTATCTTTATTTAACTGTTTGCAATATTCATCTCTGAGCTACCAGACTATGCGGTCACCGCCCTCTTTTTCTCATAAAATACCTTTTTTGTAATGTTTTTAACTGTATAGTTAGTTTGAACTCTCCTCCTTTATATTTTTTATTACCTCTTTTTGTTAATTTTCCATGTTTAAATGTAAAATTTTCAACTTGTAAATATGTAATTATTTTAAAATTTTCCTCTTTTTTCCTCTGTTTTTGAGCATTTCTATATTTAGTTAAGCTTAAATGTATGGTCTCTGTAAATAGTCTTTTTTTATGCTGGGGCATCCCTTCGGTAGCTTTTTTGCCTGTCTATGGGCTGTTTCAGGTCTGATAAGATCTAATTGATATTTTTTCTCTTACATATATATTCTCAAACTAACATAACTTATGTTTGTTACTATTTTACTGTTTCTTTTTTTTTTTTTACTTTTTCTCAAACTTTCTATTTTTGTGGACACCAGCCGCGTCTACACATTCTTTTATGGCTCCCAATACCTTGTAAAACTCTTATACCTCTATACCGGATGTTAAGTTGCATGGCAACTAGGGAATCCAGACACCTACTACATTGTTTCATTGTATATCTTTTTGAAAATAAAATGTCTGTAAATAAAATTTCGTATATAATATTTATAATTCGACAACCGGCAGAAGAACAGACATAGTAATGAAAGATAATTGACGATTTCAGGTGGCCTCTACCTCTGCTCTCTGTTTGTATTCATATGCGACTTGCGTCGATTTGATGTTTAGTCATGGCCGTCTTTTCTAGTGCTTTTACAATCTAAATATTCCCCACAGACTTCTCATGTCAGGTGTTCCCCCCTCCTATTTAATATTCATGCTGTAGTCGTAGCTAGGACCGTGCAGTTCTTTCAATCTGTGGCCCAGTAAATACATTCTATAATTATGTATGCCTTTTATTAATTAGATGCTGCTATTGTAATTAATTTTATTAAAAGCAACAGCTCTTAAACAGTCGTCCCTTTTCAATACTCTTTAATGAAATCTGTTCTGTTTAAAAGAAGTTATTACTGCATACCGAAGTCAAGCAGCTCTCATATTGCGACGTATTTGGATTTGAGAAATGAAGTTAAAATTTTTTTGGTAGAAATCAAACATATGTTGGCAAGTTTATTCATTTATGAGCATATTGACTCGGGCAATTCTGCTACATGGTTAACATTTTGGTAAATGATTTAAATTTAAGTCTGGAGGGATAGATTACACACCTTTTAGCACCTAGCAGTAAAATTGGAGCTTTTATGAATAAGTTGATAGTTTGGCAAGGAAAATTGATTAAAACCAATACAGACATGTCTCCATACTTTTCTGAATTTACTAAAGAAATTAGTTTAGATTTCTTCTTATTTACAAAATCATTTTACGTCCAATGATAAAATTAGGAAAATACATTTCGAAAAATTTCCAGATAATGACTTACGCTGGATAAGTAATTCATTTTCATTTGATATTTTTAAAACTGTTATCCTCTTATAATGAAAAAGAGCAGTTAATTGATGTTTCAAGCGACGAAACAATGCGCATCCAATTTAAGTCTCTGAGTTGCCAAAAATTTTAGTTATTGATTGGAAAGGAATATGCTTCACCATTTTAAAGCAAAAGCGTAATTGCCGTATTTGATTCAGTCGTTTACGTGAAAACGATTTTTAAAATTAGTTCCTATTAGAGTAAAATATCGATCTCGATTGGAACCCGAAGATGACTTTTGGCTTGCTATTTCCGATGCAGATTCGAACATAGAAACAATTTCGAGCTCTTTGCAAGCGAATACCACCGCATTGAATTTTTATAAGGTACAGTTTTGTATAGCACTTTCCATTAAAAAATATTTATAACATGTGAATAAATAAATCCATGGCTTCACAAAATTATTTGTATTATACAGACCTCTAGAGAAATATAAGTACAAATCGCAAAAACAATGAATTCCTAAAAATAAACTACGTTGATGATTAAAAAAAAAAGTCTACTGTCTATCCAGGGGTCGTGACAAACTTTGATACAAAATGGGCCGTCGGGAATGAATATGGTTCGCGCACTACTACTCTATACATTAATCCCTTAAAATTAGCGAGGTTTAAGTTCGCCGAAACCTCGGCGTATGCAATAATTTCGAATGTTGAGACTATCTTCCCATGCATAAAAAGAGATTTGTTTTATGATTTTTTTTTTTTTTTTTTTTTTTTTTTTAAGCGTAAAAAAGAAATTGAAACGTAAAAAGTATAATTATTGAGCAATAAAAAGCACATTCTGTAAATAAATTTGAATAATTATAAACATATTGTACAAAGTTTAGTAAAAATTGGCTCAAAAAATTTATTGATATACGATTGTTTGGAAGATGAGATATATTTTTTTTAATTTCATGTAAAGAAAAGTTGTAATCTCGATTTCTCATTTAAATTTAAGGCTCCTTACCTTTGAAGAATCGCATGATATTGCTTTCTCAACAAGTAGTTGTTGAAGTATTAAATTTTCCCATATAATTTTTGCAGAAAAATTTGCATGTGCAATAAAAATTTTAATTAAAAAAATTGGAAAATTTTCAAGTCATGTTTCGGATTTCTCGGAATTATTTATCTATATTTTGCCTCAATAAAGGGTTGAAATCCTCGAAACTTAGGCTATACAGCACAATGCAGCTGTCCAGTGTCAAATAGCTTATGAAATTGGCAAAACAAAGTGAGTTTATTTTGTAAAAAAATATTCTTTACAATGCGTGTCGAAAGTTTAAGCACAACATAAAAATTTTAAATAAAATTTTATTATTGACTGAAAGTTACTTTCCTTTTCACATGACCTTAGAAATTGTAGTTAAAAAAAGATATTTAACAGATTTATGCTTTAAAATTTATCTCAAATAATAGAATTTATTTAAAGAACAAAAACGATTCTGTATTGTTTCTGATTCAATTTTAAAACACGTGTTCTCAACGGCATTTTTCAAATCTTTAACCCTAGAAAGACGGCGAGCGGTCATTTTGACCGCTACCAAATGAATATATATTGGTACGAACCAGAATTTTTTTTATAAAACAAGTTTTAAAGGTACAAAGGAAAAAAGCTAGTTAAATAAATAAGTTAATGATTTAAAATAAAATTTCTGGTAGGAAATGTTTTTTATAAAATTTGAGTAAAATTCCCCGTCTTTCTAGTGTTAACTGGAGAATACTGCTTTCCATTTTGATAAACTGCATGAGTGAGAATACCCCACATATTTTCTATAGAGTTTTAATCAGGGCTAGTTGCCGGCAATTTCAAAACATTACTTTTTTCGACATACCACGTTGAAGCTGGGTTTGAGGTATGGATCGAAGCATTATCATATTGAAATAACCCTTTTACCCCCCAAGGCCTCAGCAACTGGGAGCAAATGACTGGCAAGTGTCTCTTGATACTTTTCAGAGTTTTCACGACCACGGAATAAATGCTAGAGATGTCTGACCATTGAAAGAAATAGCCCCTCATATCATCACACAACCACCACCATGTTGTCGGCTAAATATACTCCTAGGTTCTTTGAGGAGATAATTCCAATAGTACTTAAATTCATCAGGATTATCGAGGTTCCACTTGTTTCATCACTGAATATGACATTCAGCCATTTGTCACCAAATGACATATGCTCTTTGGCCCACTGTAATCTAGCTCCTTTGTGGTGCCGTTTGAAACATGATAACAGAGCCATTTTATTTTTTTTTATGTATTCTGATTCTTCAACTCTTCTATGAACAGTTTTTTTTTTCGATATTTGCCCTCCAACTGCATGTTTTATTTGCGAAAGAGAGTAATTACCATTTGAAACCAAGTTTCTGATGCGGCGGTCTACGCGCAAACTAGTCACTCGTGGCCTTTTTGAACGAACTTCTCGTTTGAAATCATTACCACGAGCCAAAACTTTATGAATACCTCGTTTTAATCTTTTTAATGAACTTGCAATTTCAGAAACAGACTTATATTGTGCTCTCATACTCATTTATCGCCTCCTCCTCTGAAATTTCTTTCTACTTAGGCATTTTGTACTAACTCAAAATCAACAGGTGACTGCTTCTTATATACCCAAAAATTGCTTGAATGCGCAACCGCTTACACCAGTTTGTAAAATTTTCGTAAAAATGATTTTGTGCTTAAACTTCTGACACGGTTTTTTTTTTGTTGTTGTTTGTTTGTTCCATTCTTAAACTTCATGGTTTGAAATAAAATTTAAAAATTAATTTTATTGAATATGGTGTTAAAACTGTTATTATTAATATATACAAGATAGATATTGAAATAAAGTGATTATTTAAAGTTTTATTTTAAAATTGTTATTGACCTTAAACTATTGACACGCATTGTATAAAACAAATTCGCGAATAACCATGCTAAGTGTTCGCGAATGTTGACATGTTCTTCATTTTTTTATTTCGCGAATAATCAAAACTCGCGAATGTTAAGGGATTACTGTACTTTAAAATAATATTATCTAGTTGCGAAGAAAGCAACTGATTATATTAAATAAAATAATGAATAATATATATAACGGTACAAAAATTAAAATACTCCTGCCGGAAAAAACTGAGAAAAATAGTTAATAAAATGAAAATTATTATTTTTAATTTAATTATAATATATCGTCCGTTGCTTAAACTTATCGAGCAATAATCGTCTGTTAGAGACGACTGAAAAACGATTTGAAGCAAAAAGCACCCAAATTACCTTTAACACGTTGAATGCTAAGTCTGTTTTGTCTGTCTTTCCGTTTCGGCCACGAAATAACTGTCAGTCACCGATGACTGACGTTACACCCAACGTGTTGAAAATTTTTATTCACGCATTGACATAAGTCTGGTTATTAGGAAAAATTTGTTGTCTCCATCATTTTTTATTTATAATTAATGTTAAAGACATCGCTGATATGTGTACTTCCGGCGGGCAATATTTTCATCCTATTTTTCCTTGCAAATTGTTCGGGCTGTAATTGTAGCTGATTTTGTAAACTTTTCTACAAAAGAAATTTTGATGTAACTTTGTTTATAAATTTGGCAATGATGAAAAGGAGGAAAAGACATCTAAATTGACAACATGAGAGGTGTATTGCATGTTGTATGATTTAAGATATAGCAAAATCTCGTTATAACGAATGTCACTTTAACGAATTTTTCAGTTTAACGAATAATATTTGGATTGTTAAAAAAAAAATCGTATTTACATTATCCTATTTCATTATAAAAATATTTAATTTAGCGAATTTTTCAGTATAGCAAATTTAATCAGCGCCTCCCACAGATTCGTTGTATCGAGATTTCACTGTATTACCAACCGAAATGTGATGTAATTGATAAAATATTCGGAAAAACTATGAAAATACCTAGTAAAAGAATCATCTGTTCATCTATTCCGATGAAAAATAACGCATTATTTTAAATAAAGTTAAATGTATAAGTGCAGCAATTTCTTCACATATTTTTTCTTGATCATGAGTAATTACTTTTATGTATTAAACCTGACATTAAATTTTATATTAATCCTGACATTTAAAACTTACATTAAAATGCTATTTCATTTTTATTGCAGCACCAGGTTGAAACCTTTTTCTCACAGTTAAAAGCTGAACTCAACTAATTCAGTGCAAGGAAGTTTTAACACAATTCAAACTTTTACACGTGTAGTGCAGACTTCGTTTTACTACATGTGATATATGGTGGACTATGAAAGTTAGCAATAACGAATATTCATTTCATCTATTGCTAAATTATAAAGATGTAACTTTTGTGTGTTTGAATGTACGGGTTAATCGCTGGAACTACTGAACTGATTTTAAAAGTAATGGTAGTAAAATGAGAGTGAAGTGTATCTGGTTTAACATAGGCTATATTTTGTGTCGATGCAACAATACCCAAGGGGAACGGGAAAACATTCTAAAAATGCCGTTTATGTAATAGTGAAACAGCGTTAAATGTTTAATAATATTACTACTGAATTAAATATTGAAAAATGTATAGATAAAAAATGTAAGGCATGTACCTGTGCGGAAAATCGGTTTGAGAAATGTTATAAAAGCATTTAAATTTGTATCTTGATTTATACAACTGCCTGTATAAATCAAGATGCCGCGTGTGTAATGAGTTTATATATGTCAAACTTCAAAAAGAAGAACTAGATATAGGAAAAGAAAACCCGCAGAACATGGTATAAATAACATTAAAATACCAATTTTAAAAATTGTTCCAAACAATATTAAAAGAAATATTAAAGAAAAGGAAATGATCATTACACATGGAACAGTTACTCCGTATGGCCTGAACGTTATGTTTGGTAATTATAATAACAAAAGATAAACCTGGGTTGCCCGAGTTACAGAATATTGTTGAAACCTATCACATATATTATTTCTCATGTTAATCCTCTAATGTCCATGATAGCATTTTTGCTACCATCAGTGTTCCCGATTTAGTGGATTTTTTTTTTTTTATTGAGATATTCTCATATGAAGTACTAACTGAATCTGAAGTTTGATGAAAATCAGTTTATTAGTTCTTGAGATAGAGCTATTGCAAAAATTGCAGAAAATGCAGCATAGCAGTGCCACCTGTTAGGCGATTTACACCAAAAACTAAGCAACACCAATTTATATTAGGGACTACCTAAATATAAATTTTTATTAAATTCCGTGCATTAGTTCTTGAGATAGAGCGCCCACAAAATGTGTGTCACATTGCAGACAGACAGACAGACAGAGTCACAGACTCACATACTTACAAACAGACATTTTGTAAAATACGTTTTGGGGGATCTCTGACCCCCTAAAACATGTAAATCAATCGAAAACCGGAAGTCAAAAATTTTCACGAATGCAATACATTCTTCTTGTAAAGATAGATTAAGTAAAAGAAAAAAAAACTTATGATAACAGGGTTATAATACTTTAACAGTACTTATAATCTAATTATGAATCGTAAATTCTGTGAACCTCAATTATGTTAGTAGACATTTAGCAGATTTTGCATAAAAATAATTGTTTTGATAGAAAAAAAAAAAAAAAAAAAAAAAAAAAAAAAAACTTTAAATTTCATATACTAATGGTCATTTACATAATTTTATTATTATTATTATTATTTTAGCGTTTTAGTTATGCTCAATTAGTCAATTTCCAGCAATGACAACCCCATGTAGACATTGCTATAAATGTAATTTCAGTAAGGTTGATAGTGTATATAATATTTTGACTTTTAACTGGTAATCCAAATAATCAAATTTAATTTTTTAATTGCACTTACCAGAATGTAATAACACCAAAATTTTTATAAACAGTTGCATTTAATTAATTTCGTATAGTTAATAAATATTTCAATATTTTAATTGATTTTTTATAACTCTACCTTGCATATTTTAGAGCCCAGTAATTAATTTAAAAAATCACGAAGCAGAATATTGCTTAAGAGAATAGGGAAAAGAAGGGCTCATAGGGCTCAATGAATACCTATTTAAATAAAAACAGTTAAGTTACAGAAGTTGTTAAAAATCTATTATTTTCTTTCTTAAATGTTTGCTTATTGATATCTAAAAAAAATTGCAATATTATATAATACGAATAAATCTGAAGATCATTGGCCTCAAACGTCTATTCTGCAGTTCTATTTTTATATCATTTTATTTAGTATCTAACACATTCAACCAGAAGTATTATTTCTTTGATATTTGTAATACTAACTAGCACAAGTAATATATGGAGAAGTTTCGGAGAGTTTAACTGTCAACTAGTTGGATGCGCCAATCCCAAAACTTTCTTCTATCTCATGTCAATATTTCATTATAATTAGTTTTATTAGTATTTTTATTAGAATTAAGCATAACTGCATACACTTTTCGATGGTACAATATTGAAAATTGCACAAAAATCGCAATTACAGCACCCCCTTCCGGCGGAATTTTTCCAAATTCAGGGAGGACCTTCTTGCTATGGCCAAAAACATACACAAAAAAATTGGTTCAATTCTATGCATAACTTCATACACTTTTACAATGTACAATATTCAAACAATATTTAATATTCATTTTGTACAATATTCAAAATGCACAAAAATCGCTATTACAGCGACCCCTATCGGCGGATTTTTTCCAAACTAAGGGAGGACCTGCTTACCATAGCCAATAATCACTTAAAAAATATATTGGTTCAATTCTATGCATAACTTCATACAATTTTTGATGGTACAATGGCGACACACGGAGATACGGACGCACGGACACACGGACAGACAGACATTTTGTATAAACATGTTTTTTGTGATCTCTGACTCCTAAAACGTGTAAATCCGTTGAAAACCGGAAGTCGAAAAAAATTTCGATTACAATACTTTCTTCTATTGAAGATAGAAGAAAGTAAAAATAGTTTGAAATATACGAATCAATGCACTAATAGTCTAAAACATTTTTTGATATTTTTTTTTATTATTATCCCCCCCCCCCCCCACACACACACACACACTGTCTCAATAATTTGATAAAAATGATTCCTTGACATTTAGTATTTAAACCATCTATCTAAAATAATTAAAATATTGATCTTGTGTCAATTACAATAATTAATTTAAAAAGTAAATAATTCTCAGAAACATTTTATTAATTACTAGCTAAAGTACCCAGCATTGCCTGAAATTTTAAGAATGTTTGTTTTGAAAAATGAATTTCAAAATTAAACATTCAGTATAAAACAAACAGTAAATAAGCAGTCGAAATATTATATGCATGAGTCAAATAAATTTAAAAATGGCGATTATAAATTCAGAGAACTTTAAAATGTAAAATATGGCAATATTTCCATAATTGGGTTTTTAATATGTTTCAATGCATTTTTTCAAACTCGTATGACGTTATATATTCACATGTTGACGTCCATTATATTTCCAATATGATGTAATATTCACTTTTTTAAAAATTCGATATATTAAATGAATTTTATAACAAGTTATTTTAATGGTACTTATAAGTACCGTCGCGTCAGTAGATAAAGCAGTGGTTGCCGCGACACAGTGGTGCGGCGTGAAAGGATCTCAGATTTAGGAGCAGAATTTTTAAGTCGAGATTAGAATCAACAGAGCTTTTGTTACTTTAACCTGTTCGAGTCTGGCGTACTATAAATAGTTCATTGTCTTTTCATCGAGTATTATTTTGTCTTAGCAAATACTTTTGTTACTATCTACATGTAGTAATGGTAGCATATCTATGTCCATGCATTTCTTATTATGACTTCATTTTTGAAGTGGCATTTAGTAATATTAATAATACTAAAAGTTTGCTCATTTGTCTTTGCACCGTTGGCGTTTCTTTCATTTTAAACGCATAATTCACTCTTTAAATTAAAAATATAGGTTACTTTTCTTAACGATCCATGTGTGATAAAACGCAAAAAAAAAATATTAGAAAGTTGTAATATCTGGGAAATCCCGTTGTAATACGATATTTTCCAAATACTATCTCCGAAAACTGTTCCTTAGCCTATTATCATATGGATATGAATTGGATAGTACATAAAATAACTACATTCGTTAGATTTCAGACAATGAAATAATCATTAAACTTCAATAAATCTATTTGGATAGATACTGTTAACGATACTAACGTAAAAGTATTTTTTTTCTTAAAATTGAAAAAAAAATCGGACCCGAAAGGGTTAACTTCCAACATGTCGTATTATTTAATTTGCTATGAAATGAGATTCACTATTGTATTTTTTTAATATTTAGAAGTTAATTTCTCTATTTTTATATTCTGTGTGCTACGAATTTATGAAAATGGTGTTAATGGGAGTTACTACCTTTCGGAACACAATTTTGCTCATAACAATACACTTTTTTCTATTCAACATAAACAAGTTTTGCTTTTTTTTTTTCAGTGAAATTTTTAAAGTTTAAAAAAAAACCCTAGCCCTAAAAAACTGCCACAAAATTTGCAATTTAAATAATATATATATATATATATATATATATATATTAACAATATAAAATGTATACACAAAAGTAAGAGGAAAATTATAGATTTAACTCTTTTCTTATAGTATAACTTTTGAAAAATACATAAGAGAAATAATTTTCTTTTATATCAGATTTAATCTAAATATCACCTTTATTCTGTAAACTTATCATATTTTTTATAATTTTTTAAATTAAATTTTTTTTTCAATTATTATTATTTTTATTTTTATTTTAAGCATTTATCTTGGTACAAATTTAAAATTATTGATCTTTAGTTTTATTTTCATATCATTGCATAATATGAATTGAAACTCTTTTGCATTTCTTTGAATATCTGATAAAAAAACAATCAATTCTTGCATTTCTTTCTTCCGAAATATCTCTTCACACTTTTCCCCTCCCCCCCAACCAACTCACATAGTACCAAAGTGTAACATATTTTTAAATTAACTATTTAATTTTTTATTTAAACTTTTTAAAACTTTTTTCTGCTCTGTTTTTTACTTTTTTAGTTACAAAAATAATCAATCACAAATTTCATTAACAATTCACATTCAGTTTATTAACATTTCATCTAAATTCTCCATTTTTTAAATTTCACTTCCCCTTTTTGCTCCCTTTTCCTTAACTCAATGTTTAAAAATTGGCAGACTCTTTTTCTAAGCTAATTTCTGCTCTATTTAACACTTTACTGTAATCTATCATAAAAAAATTCCCCCCCCTCCCGAAATTAACATTTCGTCTCTCCCCGCTCTTACCATGCCCATAAAATGCACAGTCTTTAAAACTCCTTAGTTTATTAGTTTTGTTTTACTTATTTGTAAATCTTCAATAAGTTAAATAATAATAAGTCATCTAATAAAATCCCTTCTCCTTCCCAAAAAATGAAATAAATAAATGAAATAAAAAAGTGCTTTTGCCTCATCAGTTCACAAAGATTTAAAACTTATAAATTCCTTAATTAGAAGAAAAAAAAACTTTTTTTATTTTATATCTGTTAGTTTATTGTAGCAATAAATTATCAATCATATAATTTTTTCCTATCCCCTCCATCGAAATTGACATTCCTGTCCTTCCCCTCTTAATAAGCACACAAAATTTAGAGCTTAAACTATCCTCCAATAAGAATCATTACGTAAATTATTTAGATGTAAATCTAGAAATGGAAAATTAAAAAAAAATATGTAATATAGTAATATATAGAAATAAAAAAATAGCAAGTATATGATAAACGAGAACACTTCATATTCAAAACGATCGGAATTCTGCATTTAAAATCAAATGTAGAAAACAGGTAGTTATTTATTCAGATTTAATTGTTATATAATAACTGGGTCGTTGTAAAAGAAAAATGTACAATTTGATCATCATTTATTTTAATTTTGCAAGTTTCTCTGAAAAACTTTCTATCACTTGGCGTCGTAGCCATCACCTTTACCAATAATACCAGTGCAATAGTCAAGGTCATAGATTTTACTTTCGATTTTAAATCACATTTAAAAAAATCCCAGCCGGCTCGGCCTACAGGCGGAGGTAGATTTCGAAGTTAAGTATTAATTTCACCAACAAAAACTAAATTAATATTAGAGATAACCCCACTTTAACAATTTTATCTGGCCGCTTTTATATATATATATATATATATTATATATATATATATATATATATTCCTCATGTGTATATACTATAACTATATAGGTGTCTATTTGTCATATTTTTAACTTGTATATTAAGTAGTTAGTGGTCCTCAAAGTTATTTTTACAAAATTGGTGGTCCGCACAACTAAAAAGTTTGGGAACCGCTGAATTAGACTAAAAACAAATATTTATACAATTCGTACCATAAGTTTCCGAGAAATTAATTATTTTAAAACGAGCGTATTTTAAGGGTTTTATTCAAATTGAAGTTCGGTACTCGATTGTTAACCGAGAGAGCTCCCTTCTTGATCAAGGCACCTTATGCAGTCAATTAAGCCTGTTAGATTACAGAATAGCATAAGAAATTTCAAAATATTTAGTCACCTCTATCATAGATGGCCCCTTAAACCATGATTTTGCCGTTTTTTAAGCATAATTTGAAAACTACTTGGAAGAAAAATGTGAAATTTTGGATATCCATAAAGCAGGACTTAATAAATCTGAATCCATCAAAAAAATTGTAGGTTGCGATTCATAATTTTTTTAATATTAATTTCATAATTTATAATTCATAAATTTGCAACGTCAACATATTTATGTTTGGGTATATTAGTATTAATGCTACACAAAATATTAGAACATTGGGATCATAATTTCAGAAGTTATAAATAAAAATGTGAAAATGTAATTTAACATTAGAAGCACTCAATTTTGAATGTTTATAATTCAAAAACTTATCATTCAAATGACTTGAAATTTGGTGTCTAGGCATAGTTTGTACCAAAGATTTGAAATGTCTCGTTAAAATTGGGTATTGTCATTGAAAAAAATGAAGTCTGGATTCGTTTTAATGTGTAGATGATCCCCTAAGCTAATTTTATAAACGCCATTTATAAGTAAACTTTATTTCCAATCGTTTGGTACCAGTAACTTTCGTCTATGATAATTTGTTGAGGAGTTAGTAGGCGGTGTTTACTTTTTTTCCCACGACTGCACATATCATTAAAATGTAATCATGATGCTATCTTTTATTTGAATGTTAATATAAAACAGTCAATTTAAGTGCCAATTTCATAATGTAATCATGTAACTACATGCAGTAAAATCAGCTCAGACAGAAGCACAAAAGACTGGGAAAATATTTCGATTTAGACATATTCCGTTTACACAGGTTTTTCTGTATTAGCTTTGAGGATGTCACCGGGTGGTACGCGGAAGTACCTAATTAGTACTTTTAAATAATGTACGGGATTTAATTTTTATGGGACAGCCGAATTGAGCTATTTTCTTTAATTATTCAAGTTACCATGCCGAATCCTATTCTAAAAATAATAATAATAATAATAATAAAAAGGTTTGCGTTTTATCACAATGAAATGTCAATATTAAATTGAAATGTCATACCGGAAAAATTTCACAGGAAAAGTTAAAAAAGTAATTTAAATGCAATACTTATTTAACTGACGCATTCTACTCGGTCTTCAATCTTGTAATAGTCGTCTGAATGAGACGATTGTAAAAACCCAAAGAAATACATCAAGGTACAATCGGACCCGGACAAGGCACTAACGCGTTTAATATGCGATCCCCCTTCATACGCGGATTTTTTCCGATCTTTTGAGAATTGTCCATGATGCTAATGTAAAAATTTTATGTTTAATACGGGAACGGTTATTACGCGATCCCACTTATTACGTGATGGTTTTTGCGGCCTTTGAAGCAAAAAATTACGCTGTAGTTGCGGATTCGTAGGACAAATTTCGAATTTTTTTTTTTTTTCCAGCGCTGCCAGTGTAACGATTTTTTTTTTTCAGATTAAAAACCCTCTTTCCGTATACTATTATGTTTTATTTCATAACAGATTAATTATATCATGATAATTAATCATGCAAACAATTACATTACAAAAAAATAGTCTACCAAGAAAAGTAATTTTGTTATTGTTTGTAACGCATTAAACGACAATATAGCCATATTTGAATCCAGATTTAATTTTAGTTATTATTCCAATCAGTCATATAAAAAAGAAAAAATGAGTTTGAATATAATTAAATTGTTATATAACTGCACGTAAAAGGCATAACTTACGAACGTAAACAGAGGCGTCGCCATGCAGGGTTATGGCGGGGGGGGGGGGGGGTCTTTCCCTCCAATATTTGTGAAATTTGGAAATTTGGGCTATGAATTTATGAATTTATTATTCTTTTAGTGACTTCTTTTTTGGGTGTTGTAAGAGTATAAATAATTAAAAGAAATACAAAACGAAAGCAGCAAGACTAAACCTATCTTTGTGTTTCTCGATTCTATGAAAATATTATTCATCTACCAGACCCTAATTTCCCTACTTTTGTTCATCAACAGCTGACTCTAATCGATACTGTGCCATATTGTTTTCATAGAATCCATCATAGAATTTAGTTTTTATATTTTTAGTTTCAGTATTTTTGTTTGAAAATGATTTTTTTTTTTTTTTTTTTTTTTTTTTACGCATAAGTATCATTATACATATGTTTACACATATCATTTGAATTGAAAATTAGGGCAGTTTGTTTCAAGTTGGGAAATTTTTGAATTCCGCACCCCCCCCCCCCCTGCCAATAAATATTTGTAGTTACGTCCCTGAACGTAAACATATAAATGATTTCTGTTTTCTGAAATGCTCTAAATTTCATTTAGACAATTAGATGTGTAAATATGCTAAGTTTCCGCACCATTATACAAATCCCGTTTAATACGCGAAAGGTTTTCCGTCCTTTGAAGAAAAAATTACGTTTAAGTCACGAATTCGCAGATCAACGACTTTTGTCCACTCCCTTTAATTGATCTTAACCGGGTTCAATTATTCATGGGGCATAAAAAATGTACGAAATTCCTTTAAGGGAAGACATGACTGGGGCGCCACGCCCACTTACACTAATTATTCTAAAATTTTATACTCATTTATTATGTGTAACTAAATTTTGTTCAAGTATTTATATATACACGTATTATATATACATATACGCAGTGTTTATACATTTATGTATTTGATAAAATTGTGCAAAAACTTTACAGAAGTTAGAAGAGTCTAAGTTTTTTAGCTATCCGAAAAATTGCACCTTTCAGCTAAAAACCCCATTAACTCTTAAAGTACTCGGGCGATTTCGATAATTTTTTTTGTCGGTAAAATCTAAATATAAGATCATATTTGGCAGACAGTTTTAAAGCATTTTAATTAGTTTCGGAATTTTTTTTTCTTCTGAAAAATGGAAAATTCCTGAAAAATTGCCATCACTCTGAAATAAAAAGTTTTAGTCGCAGAAAAGAAAACTATCAGCCATAAGTCTTGAGCATAATTCTGTAAATATAGATTCCAAGTTTCATCAAAATCGGTCGGATAGTTTCCGAGGAAACGGTTCTTAGATCTCGCGTATTTTCCATGGAATTGCACACAGTCTTGTTTTCTCTTAAATAGTCCAGGCAATAGAGACCGTATAGGGACTCTACCTAGCAAAATTAATGGTATACTGGAAATCGGCTTTCTAGATGTTTTTTGGGTCGCTGAATCCGGATTTGTAACTTCCCACCAAAATTTCCCCCGGCAACCCCCCAAATTTTGAACCCCCCCCAAAAAGGTTTTTATTAAAAAATTCCATTTTTTTATTGTTTTAGGTAGGTATATTATGATTCTATAAGTAGGTATATTATGATTCTATTTTGTTCTAAAATTGTTTTCTATATGCATAATTTAGAGTTTTATCATGCCCTCAGCACTTAATCACGCATTGGAGAGATGAATTTTTAAATTTAAAATTTAAATATTAATTTTGTACATTACAACATTTATTCTTCTGGATAGCGTACTTAAGGATATATACTTTAGGCAGGAAGGGGAGAAAAAGATCTTAATTGCATATTGTTTGTGTTTTGATACTTTGAAGAAGGCGATGTTTTTGATTGTTTAGACAAACTCAAAGGTCCTGTGCCCCCTTAAAGAAGAGAACGGCCATCAAAATTCCTAGCCCGATGTAAATCAAAAGTTTTTAGTATGGCGATTCAAGAATGTGGATATTTTTGTGCTATAAAATCTTCTCTATAACTGTCAGTAACGTCCAGAACTGTTAGGATTGTGTTAATAAAATCCTTGAAATATGCTAAATTCAAACCCAAGCCCAAACTACAAAAGCGCCAATTAGATGCAAGACTGACATTTGCACCGTTCAATGTCTTGAAATTCAATCTATGTAGAAAAATGGTTTTTACGAATGAAAAAATAACTTAACTGTTTTGGACGAGATGGTTTAATATACGAGGGCGTATCAATAAGTTTTTGCCCTCAGATAGAAATAATTGAGGGAAATTTATGAAATTGCTGCATTGTATGAGTCCCTTTCTATATAGTCAATGTGCACAGTGACACATTTGTGCTACCTGTATTTCAAAGAGAGGGTGGAGTATATATTCCAGGAGGCGCAATAGTAGACCCAAAGGGGGCTCTCTTTCTAACTTTAACCGGCCCCCACATGTGACATATTGTTGGAAAGGCCTGTGACCACTTATACATGCTATGCACCTCTCGAGCCCCTCCCCCCAAATTTGATCTCCGGGGTCACTTTTCTAAATTTTGCGGACAACATTCATGCTCCCGGATGGCAAATTTAAGATTATTAATAAAAGTCTGTAATATATTATTTTTACGCGAAAAGTAAAAATTCTGACACATATAATAACATTAAAAGGACAAATTGAAAAATGTCTTACTTATTTCTCTATATAGAGAGAAATAAGTAAGACATTTTTCAAGTTGTCGTTTTAATGTTATTATATGCGCCTAATTTTTTTCTTTTCGTGTGAAATTAATAAATTGAAGACTTTTATTAATAAACTTAAAATTTATTTATTGCAATTTAATAAAATATATGAAATCAAGAGAAATATTAAGTAGATACAATTTGAATAACTAATTTATAGCATACATTTTACCTGCATATTCCTATTTATGCAATTATTGGAACACAGACAGTATAAAACTTCAAAGTTTTAGGATTCATGGAAAATAAACTTTACATGTAAGGAAGAAGTTGAGTCCAAACAATCATAAATTAAAGCTGTGGGATATGTCACGTTTCGACGATAAACCGTTTTCAAAGGAGCATTAAATTTTGCTACATGCTTTAATTATTTAAGTAGCCATGTCGAATACTATGTTGGAAAAAAAAATTGACATTTTATCGCAAATATAAGGGAAATTGGGCATCAGACGAGAATAAATCTGTATTCAAATTAGGTCTGTAACGAAAATAGAAAATTTAAAATACTGATACCAGAATATTTTCAAAGAAAAAATATTAATATAAATTTAAACGCACTGTCAACTGTTTAATTGCCAAATAGGTCCCATCTCTTAAATAGCTACGTTCGTCTTGTTGAGACGATCGTAGAAGCATAAAGAAAACAGGAATGTACAGTGAAACTAGCGTCTAAATCGCGCCCCTCACAACGGCTCATATCACAAATGCACCCGCGAAATTTCCTAACACGGCGCGCTGACTCATAGGATGCGTTGTTTAGTTTCAGCTTAAAAGTGGAGCGTTGCATATCCTGTCTTCATAGTTTTTAGAAATAAGAAAAATAATAAAACAGCTAACAAATATCATTCATGTACAAGTTAAATGACCTTTATTTAAAACCGGATTTAAAGTGCTTGATTTCATCATTTATTTGTATTATTATTATTTTTTTTAATCTGAATAAAATCAGTTTATTTTTAGCTCACAGGCTATTAAAGCCTGAGAGCTAATGTGCCGTACGTACGTACGTATGTATGTATGTATGTACGTAACGCGATAACTCTTGATAGAAACATCCGATTTACTTCAAAAATTTTTTCTAGGTTCATTGTGATAAGGCGCTTCCCTGATTAGTTTTGGAAGTTCATTGGTTAAGGATAAAGGGGGAAAAACGGGGTTAGTCCAACCCCTTAATTCAGATTAATGGGTTTTTCATGCAGAATCATTCGATTGGCTCCGAATTTGATATACCGGTTTATTATGTTAAGGAACTTCCCTGATTAGTTTTGGGGGTTCATTGGTTAAGGATAAAGGGGGAAAAGGGGGGTTAGTCTACCCCCTTAATTCAGATAAATGGGTTTTTCCTGCAGAATGATTCGATTTGCTCCGAATTTGGTATACTGGTTTATTATGTTAAGGAACTTCCCTGATTAGTTTTGGGGGTTCATTGGTTAAGGATAAAGGGGGAAAAGGGAGGTTAGCCCGCCCCTCTTAAATTAGATAAATGGGTTTTTCATGCAGAGTTATTCGCTTTGCTCCAAATTTGGTATACCGGTTTATTATGTTAAGGAGCTTCCCTGATTCGTTTTGGGGATTCATTGGTTAAGGATAAAGGGGGGGGGGGTTGTCCACCCCCTTAATTTAGATAAATGGGGTTTTTTTGCAGGATTATTCGATTTGCTCCAAATTTGGTATACCGTTTTATTATGATAAGGAGCTTCCCTGATTAGATTTGGAGGTTCACTGGTTAAGTATAAAGGGGGAAACGGGGGCTAATTCCCCTTCACTTATTTTTTTGAGGGGCATTATTATTTAAAATAAGAGTATGATATACAATTAGTGTGAATAGCCTATGAGCTCAATGCCATCAGTTTAGCTGGGCACTTTTCTTTTTTATTTCTTTTGTATTGATTTTTACTGGAAACGGGATTTTACATTTATTGATGTTCAATAAAGAGAAATTAAAACAATATTGCAGACAACTTAAACATAATGAAAGAGGTATTATTTTATAAAATTTCTGTCTTTTAGAAAAGAAAAAAACTAGTCATTATTTTATGAAAGTAAATACTAGAATACATTTTTAAAAAATCTGCCTAAGTATTGATGTGAGATACAATATCCTAAAAATAAAAGTATGGATAAATATTCTTTTTAAAAACTGCTTCATTTCCTAGTTAAATGATCACTTTATTTTTGTAAGAATATAACTAGACTGATGTGCCAATTCCAAAACTTTATTCTATCTCATACATGTTAATAATTCAAATTCGCTATCACAGTGCTAAAATTAAATGGCAACATATGTCCATCATGAGGAATGTAAAGGTATATAGATTCGTTGAATTGGATGTATTTAATAACGATATATAAGTATCGCATTGTTTCAAACAAATCATTAGATTTCGGAACCCGACCTCTTAGATGTCCGCAACCAAAATTCTAACCCAAAGTATCAAAATCAACACCTGTTGTTCAATATACTCCCAAGTCTAATAAGGATCTATTTACGTGAAAATGTAACAGAATACTAAGTTTGATAAAATTCAGAGCATTAGTTTTTGAGATATAGCTTTTGCGAAAATTATGAAAATTTCAGCATAGCAGCGCCACCAAGGTCTAACTGAATCTAAAGTTTTATTAAATTCCGTACATCAATTCTTGACAGAGTTGTTGCTGAAATCGTGAAAAAATCAGCATAGCAACGCCACCTGTTGGGCGATATACACCAAACACTAATTAGCACCAGTTTATATCAAGGTCTAACTGAATCGATATGTTTGTGAAATTTCGTGTATTTGTTATTGAGATAGAGCGCCCGCAAAATTTTTGCCACATACAGAGTGACAGACAGAAATTTTCTAAAAACTATTGAATCTTGTTCCGGATTTTCTATAACGTATAAATCCATCGAAAACCGGAAGTCGAAAATTTTCCCGAATCCAACTAATTTCCTTTTGTAAAGATAGAAGAACCCAAAAATAGGAAATATGGATTATCATTTAGAATTTTTATTAGTACTTAAAATCAGTACGAAAACCCTCAACGTGTTAAACGTTTGGCACACAGCACCTTACCTTATGGCTCTAAAAATTTTAAATACAGGTATTAAAAATAATGAAATAAAAATTTGAGTAACGCTATGCTATTAATGAAAAGAAAAATATATCATCATTTTCTTTTTTTTTTTATTTATATCTAAAAGTGTAAACAGTATTTTCAACATCAATTGATATATATATACAATTTATTCACTAATGCTTTTTCATTCAGGTCTCTGATAAATTCAAAATATGGGTTTTAAATGAGATGATATTAAAATTTGAGTTGCGAATTTATAGGAATCTAAAAGATTTCTTTTAAAATTTGATAAAAATTATTTTCTTTGTCTTTTTAAATATATTTTCACATACAAACGATATTTTTAAATTTTCCAGTACACTGTTAAATATATCAAATTTTCACTGAGTCCATATCATACATTGAAATGTTTTATTTCAATCAATTGAGTTATCTTTTATGCCAAGCTATCCAAAAATCGTAAGTAAAATTTATGTAAATGTTTTGTTTGCGTCATAGTAGCCAAATTATATGAAATATATGCAAATCGATAACATGATAGAAAGAAAACCCGATAGTTTTTTTTTAATTCTTTATTTAAAGAAAATAATCTTTAACATTTGCTGTTCAATAAAAAGAATAAATAAATAATCACTGTTAAGTTTCTAGCTTTTAATGAGCACGTGGAAAGCATGTTCAAAGTTTAGTCATATATTCATTTCTTGCGTTATACTTTGCACTCACATCTGGAGTCCCTGGTGACAGATAATTATAAATAATGTAGTTCATAGCAATAAATGAAAAGAGTCTCATTTGAGCCGATACAGCTCAAATCAGTGAGTAATGTAGAAAATTTCCGAAGAAACAAACGAAATTTTTGAAATACAGATAGTTTCGGCCGAATTTTCAGCAGCATTTTCCCCGAAAACGAATGTTTGGCGAAAACGTAACGAATATTTCTGTCGATCTACACTTAAAGTTGCTAAAACTATTAAATCTATTATACTCAACTCGTTAGTCGCTTATTCTCTGATCTCTAAAGCCAGATATTTAAGATCTGACTGCTTACCTTTACATAAGAAAGCCATTTTAAAAACTAATATTCATATACTATTTTTTGTTTCCATAACCAGAGATTTGATAAGTAAAAAAAAATAAATGACTAGAGAACAGGAATTCTGCTTCTCCAGAATTTAGTGTCGCCCCCGATGATTTTTTTCAAAAAAATTATGGCCATTCCCCCCCCCCCCCCATTCTGACCAGAAAACCAGAGTTCTAACTTTTTACGACTGCTCTTTCATCTTCACCTAACACTTCATTTATAATGGCTGTTTCATAATAATATAAGCCATCTGTCCATCAAAAGAAAATAACTCGATGAAAGCGGAAACTCGGATAATCGGGACTCTACTATAGCTCAGTTTTAAGACTTAAAACACGCGATTTTATCTATATAAAATGACGTCATCCGAATCCGCTGAAGAATTCCTCATTTATGACCCAATCATAAACATCTACAATAAAGTATGGGTAGGATGTCACCATCGCAGGATAATACACAAATGCAGCAATAAGACATCAATTCCTTTATATTTTTTCAAAATAGCACGTATTTTAATTACTTTTTTTTCAGTTTTTATGAGAAAGTGGTAACAAGAAGATATAATAACTATTTTCCCTTTACTATCTACCGAAAATAAGTACTTGAGTTGCCAAAATTAAACAAATTGTTCTAAAAACTTCGAAAAAATTAATATTTCAAAAATAAATGAAGATGCAGTTTTCAAACAAATTTAATTGAAAAGTACTTTTTTTCCCAATAAGACGGTCTAAAAATTGAAAATGTGTGATGTTTAGAAGTTTAAAAAATTGCTATAGAGCATTTAATCGTACTGCTTTGTTTTACGGCTAGCTTCTGTAAGGTAACGTTATTTTTTGGAGAGGGCACAAAATAAGCTGGGAGAAAGAAATAGCATACCAAAAAAAGAAAGAAGGAAAGAAAAAAACAAGCATTTGAATTTAACTAGTTTCCTCAGATAAAAAAGAAAAACCATATTTTCCCTTTAAATAGGGACTTTCTCAGTAGCATAGGGAATTTCGCGCGTGCATTTGTGATATGAGCCGTTGTGAGGGGTGCGGTTTAGACGCTAGTTACAGTGAAACCTCTCTGCGCGACCACCTCCCTAAACAACCATTTTTTCATGGAACGGAATTTATTCCCATAGGCTCAATATTAATTTTACCTCCATTCAGAGACCATCCCAATTGAACTCCCTCCATGAGCGGCCCATTTCTTTGAAGAAAATGAAACAAATCCCGTTTTTTCATAGTCGCTTGAAAAAGGTTTTATTAGAAAAATAGTTTCGGAGAACGCATTATTCGTCAAACTTTTAAAATAAGTTTAGATTTTTTTATATATATATACCAGTAATTTTGAATTCTTTAAACGACGAAGGGACTTCGAAATAAAAGTTATAAAAGATAAAACCGTAAAATCAAAGCAAGCGTCAATGTATTCATTTTTTTAACTCTGCAGTAATTAACTTATGTAATTAAATTTTTCTTTGATACTTAAATTTTCATATTTTTTCCTAATGTGAAAAATAAATTTTAGTAACATTAATTGTTACCTTTTTCCAAGAATTAAAATCTACATTTAAACATGACCTCCATTAAGAGACCACTTCTCAGAGCGACCCATTTTTATTGGAACGGAACGTGGTCGCTTTAGAGAGGTTTTACTGTGATAGTTTCACGGGAACCAATGTAGTCATCACAATGGGTCACACGTAGTCACAATGGGTAAAATACCTTTAACCCATTAAACACTGACTTTTCGCAGATTTATATTTGTGACTTTTTTTATTTTATTGTGAATATTTTTTCCAACAAATTTATTATCAAATATTTTATATATGATTTTTTTTTTAAGAAAAAATCTTTTTAATTTATTCGAATTGTAAAAACTTATAAATATGAATGAACTAGTACGAAATGTTTTGAAAATTTGCACTGATAAATTTGGGGTTATATTTATAGATACAATATAAAGGACGAAGTAAAATTCAGCAATTCAACATAAAGTATTTTAACACTCAAACTAAAACTATGTGAGTGAATGTAATATACATCTACATATTAAATGCTTCAAAGATTTTCTTATCGCAAAAAATGAAGTTGATTTGTACTGATAACGCATAACATCAATTTTTTTTTCTAGGTTCATTCTGAAGGCGCTTTTCTGATTGGTTTTAAGGGTCCATTGGTTAAGTATAATGGGTGCAAAGAGGGCTATTCCCCCCTTAATTTAGATAAATGGGTTTTCATGCAGAGTTATTCGATTTGCTCCAAATTTGGTATACCGGTTTAATATGTTAAGGATCTTCCCTGATTAGATTTGGAGGTTCATTCGCTAAGTACGAAGGGGGAAAGGGGTAACTCCCCTCCCTGAATTTAGATAAATGGGTTTTACATGCAGAATTATTCGATTTGATCGAAATTTGGTATACCGGTTTATTATGTTAAGGAGCTGCCTTAATTAGATTTGGAAGTTCATTAGTTAAGAATAATATAAAGGGGGGGGGGGCTAGACCCACCCCCTCTTAATTTAGATAAATGAGTTTTCATGCAGAGTTATTCGATTTGCTCCAAATTTGGTATATCGGTTTATTATGTTATGTTAAGTTGATTAAATTTGGAGGTTAATTGGTTAAGTATAAAGGGGAGGGGTCTACCACCCCCTTTAATTTAGATAAATGGATTTTTCACGTAGAATTGTTGGATTTGTTTCAAATTTGATATACCGGTTTATTCCGATATAGCGCTTCCTTCATTAGACTTGGAGGTTCATTGGTTAAGTATAAAAGGGGGAAAGGGGAGTAAGTCCCTTCCCCTTAATTTAGATAAATGGGGTTTTTTGCAGAATTAATCGATTTACTTTAATTTTTTATCTAGGTTCATTCTGATAAGGAGTTTCCCGATTAGATTTGAAGGTTAATTGGTTAAGCATAAAGGGGGAAATGGGTGAGCTAATTCCTCCCCCCTTAATTTAGCGAAATGGTTTTTTTTCATGCAGAATTGTCTAATTTGCTTCAAATTTGGTATACCGGTTTATTATGTTGAGGAGCTTCCCTGATTAGATTTGGAGATCCATTGGTTAAGTATAAAGGGGGAAAACGAGGGGGGGGGGGGTAATCCCACCTTACGTTATTTTTCAAGGGTTCATTATTCTTTGAAATAAGAGTATAATATACAATTAATGTGAATAGCCTGTGAGCTCAATGCCATCAGTTTAACTGGGCAGTTTTCTTTTTTATTTCTTACTTGCTTATCTCTTAATTAGTCATTAATATGTGTAAAATAAAATTCTACGGTTTAACTTCTATTAATGAAATATAAGTATAAAAGGTGCAGTCCTTAATGAGTTAATGTTGAAACTTAGCTTCTCGCATCGGAGAAAATAAGTGATTTTTTAAGCGTTAATTGCGGAAAACGATTTGCAATTTCTATCTATACCTCTCTTTTGTCTACTGGCATTACATAAAATATAAGACTTTAATTTCTTTAATAAAAAATTTTAAAGATATCCTTGCAATCTGTTAACCGGTTTCTTGTTAACTAAATCATTTGTAATGTTAAGGGAACGAGCGACCTTTAAAATCGATTTTTGATTTTTTGCAAAGGTTTCAGATGAGAATTAGGCGCAAATATGAGAATGATATCTTTTAATGTCACTATTTTATAAGCTTATAAAGACAAAATGTCCCTTTCATCCCCATCCTCCCCTACATTATATGTATTGTGGCATACATTTATAGCAAAAATAAAATTGAAAAAAAAAGAATTTTCCGTAATATTTTAAATACCGCACACATTTTTTAAATACCGCATGCGCATTCCATGTCAATGAAAATCTCCAATATTTTTTAAGCAAGTTTGGTTTATACATAAAACTGTGCATCGAATTATATATATTTGAATATAAAAGTAAGAAAAAAAAATTGATTTCTAATTTTTTTGAAACTTTGAACAGCAAAAATGCTCAAAATTTGAAAAAAATTAGAATTTTTTTTTTCATAACTTTATTTTGAAATATATCAAATTCGATGCACAGTTTAATTTATATTTATAAACCAAACTTGTATAAAAAATAATGCGGATTTTCATTGATATGGAATGCGCATGGGGCATTTTGAAAAATTCTAAAATATTACGGAAAATTCTTTTATTTTTACACACACACACACACACACACACACACACCAACACACACATATATATATATATATATATATATATTATTTCTTTTTTTGAGATAAATGTATATCATAATGCATATAATGCACCCTTGAATAATATTTAAAGTGAAATTTACAAAAAATAAAAAAATGATTTTAAAGGTCCCTCGTCCCCTTAATTATAATCAGACCTGACCAAACGAAGTATACAGAGTGTTCCAAAATTGGAACGACAAATTAAGACATGTGATAGACAGAACCAAGAGGTAGAAAATTTGCAATAGAACATGGGGTCACAAACCACTTAATTAGTCACTACCACAATTTGTTTAACCTTAACTAAACCCGAGTCGACGGTGCTAATTAAAAAAAATAAAAATAAAGCTATGAAAAAAATGTAACGATATGTACCGCAGTTGGTATGAAATGTGATAATGTCACGAAAAGTTATAGAAAAACAAGGTACTCACGCAATCGATGATAATGTATGAACAGGTAATCGCAGTCTAAAATGCGAAACGTTAAGTGCATAACTGCTGGCGCGTTTAATGGAAAATTCTATCAATTTTGTGCTATCAAATTTACAACAAAAGTGAGTATGTCTATTAAAAGTATCATTATAATATACTTCAAGTTTATAAAAGTTATTACTGTCAACCCATGTTGAGTTTGGGTAGAAAACACTGTATTTTTTAGTTAAATACGTGGTTTGCGATCCCATGTTTTATGGTAAGTTTTCATTCTCTTGATTCCTACTATCACCCCTTTGAATTTGTCGGTCGAATTTAGGATCACCCAGTATATATACAATGCACTTTCTCTAATGCGTCATTTTTAACACTTTCCAACAAAGTTGAAAAGTGTTTTTGACTTCGGTTTGTCTGACCGTCTGTCCGTCTGACCGTCCTGTAACTCTCGTAAGTATAGCCGGATCGTACTGAAATTTTTGGATGTTAGTGACCTCTACCATAGCACAATCCCTATTTCAAATAAAGTTTCTAGCCTGTTTAGTTCATTTACAGGGACGGTCAA
The DNA here is from genome assembly GCA_963932465.1 of Maratus speciosus. Lineage (NCBI taxonomy): Eukaryota > Metazoa > Arthropoda > Arachnida > Araneae > Salticidae > Maratus > Maratus speciosus. Next base: position 51,815,057 of record OZ010791.1, read on the forward strand.
AGTTTTCCGTTACATAACGTCCTATGGGAAAAAAACATTTAAAATGGTTTTTAATGATGTTACATGCTTTCAAACATATTAAAATTCATATGCATTGATCAAGTGCACTAAAATATGCATTCTGTAGAATATACGATGCAAAGGATAGTTATTATTCATTTACAGTGCCACACAAAATAATTCCGTTCCAGAACGATATAGGGGTGGAGGGAATTATTTGCGGTTAAATTATTTCATGTATAATGAAATTGATATACGTCGCTGAGGATTACTATAACTTATTTCATATATAGTACGAAATGCATAGCATTTACAGGGACACACAAAAGATTTCAGATACTATATTGTGTCCGAAGTACTGTACAGTAACGATGATTACTGGAAATGAATTTTTATATATGTTATGTGCTTTTATGTTTCACTATATTTAAGCATAGTATATGGTGTGTATAAATGTTGTAATTCATATACAGGGCTACACAAAATAATTCGTAATGGGTACTGGGTATGATTGCCAATTGCTTAAAGGTGGTTTTTAAAAGAGTTATGAATTTTTACGCAGAACTGCATTTGGTTTACTAAGAAATGTTTGAAGAACATAGATAAAAGGATATACAGGGTCACGCAAAGAATTAGATACAAGGCCGTCTGTAAATGATTATTTCTGGAAATGTGATTTCAGTAATTTTAAGAGTGTGTTACTTTCAATTAAACTTTAGCTAAATAGTGGTGTGTAATAAAGGTACTAGGTTAACTACACGGCTGTACAAATGTATACAAGTATGTTTTGATCTATTAGTGTAAATTGCTGAAAACGAAATTTCAACCTGTTATGAGTTTTCTTGCTAAACTAAATTTTCCCATTATATAGTATATATATCAACCTACAGATCAAATACAGGGCTGTTCAAAAGAATTGGAATACATATTTGGCTATATACGGTAACTGCAGAAATCACTTTTTCAAATGTTTCATGCGTTTTGTAAAATGTTTACTTAGTTCTCTTATATATCTTATTTCTCTAAATAACAAAGCTTTGTTAAAGCATTCAGGAAGTGTTGGAAAGTGTTTCATAATCTATGCTAAATGCATGATTTTTCTTACTTGTTTTACTTTCTTCTGTCGTTAGAAGAAGAATGTATTGGATTCGTGAAAATTTCCGAAATTCGGTTTTCGACGGATTTACGCGTTTTAGGGGTCAAAGATTCCGAAAAACATGTTTTTACAAAATGTCTGTCTGTGAGTCTGTCTGTCTGTCTGTATGTGACACAAATTTTCTGGGCCCTCTATCTGGAGAATTAATGCTCGGAATTTATTTAAAAAATAAATTCAGTTAGTCCCTGATATAAATGGGTGCAGATTAGTTTTTGTTGTAAACCGCACAACAGGTGACGCTGCTATGCAGCATTTTTCACGATTTCCTCAATTTCCTCCTCCTCCAGAACTGATGCGCGGATTTTCATAAAACTTCAGATTCAGTTAGTCGTTGACATGAATTGAAGTTTTATACATTTTGGTGCTCAACAGGTGGCGCTGCTATACTGAATTTTTTTTACGATTTCCGTGATAGCTCTCTCTCAATAACTAATGCTTGGATTTTCATTAAACTTCAGATCCAGGTATACCTTAATATGAATTAGTGCTGTTTATGTTTTGGTGCAAATCGTCAACAGGTGGCGCTGCTATGCTGCATTTTTCAGAATTTCTACTACAGCTGTATCTCAAAAACTATTCACGAATTTTCATCATACTTCAGAATAAGTTAGTTTTTGACATGAATTGACATTTTATACATTTTGGTGCAAATCGCTCAACAGGTGGCGCTGCTATGATGTATTTTTCAGAATTTCCACTATGAGTGTATCTTAAGAACAAATGCATGAATTTTTATCAAACTTCAGAACCCGTTAGTCTTTGACATGAATTGACATTTTATACGTTTTGGTGTAAATCGCTTAACAGGTGGCGCTTCTATGCTACATTTTTCATAATTTTCGCTATAGTTTTATCTCAGGAACAAATACACGAATTTTCATCAAACTTCAAATTCAGATATACTTTAATATAAACTGGTGCTAAATTGATGTAATTTCTTGTATTATTTAAATGATTTAGATGACGTGATTTATATAGCAGAAAGTTTTATGGTGGCCACAACATTAATCTTCTAATGCGTCAAAGACATCTTTTTCACCCTCATCTTTTTCAATATACAATTAATGTTAAGGACTTTGTTCAATGCGTTTACTGCTTGTCAGATATGGTCGATATATTTTATATATATTTTAACTTGGCCAGGAAGAATTTAAACAAGTTTTGTATATTAATTCTAGAAGTGAAATTTTCATGTAACTTATAAATGCTGAGTGACAGTGATGGAAATGGTGAAAACAGTCCCAAACTAAATTTCTGAGAGGTTTGAATGATAATGTTGACAGTTTTCACATACTGCCAAACGAAATGTAATGTAAACGATTAAATTTTCAAGCAAAATTTGAAAATTATATAATAAAGTTTTCATTTTCTCAACTATTGCTAAGGAAAATAACATATAACTTTCAAGTAAGTTAAACGGCATTTTTTTTTGCATAATGTGTCTTGAGAATGAGTAATTAATATTTTTTGTATCGACAAACTGTCAAAATCTTGCTTTTAAAATAAAAGTAATGAATTTTCCTCATTTAAGCATAAAGTTGGTATTTATTTTTCTCAGTTAAAAACTAAATTCAATTAATTCAACGCAAGGATAATTTTATACATTTAAGAGCTTACATACCTAGTGCAGTCTCCGTTTAGTGCGCGTAATAAATGTCGGCTTTTGAAAGTCTGCAATAGCGGGTGTTCGTTGCATATATATATACCGGGTGTCCCAAAAAGGACTGACTGATTTTAAAATTCAATAACTTGCAAACGGTGACAGATATTAAAAAAATTCTTGCAGGAGGGTTATGCATAAGGTCAAAAGTTTTATTACAGTGATTTTCAATTTTAGTTCGATTTACAAACAATAGATGGCGCTGCGATCAATAGTCGCTAAATTCAGGCTCGATTTTTGGTACTTCGTGGCCCGGATAATACATTTCCATCTCCTTTTTATGCATAGAACAAGATAAAGGACCAGAAATCGAGCCTGTATTTAGCGACTATTGCTTACAGCGCCATCTATTGTTTGTAAATCGAACTAAAATTGAAAATCACTGTAATAAAACTTTTGACCTTATGCATAACCCTCCTGCAAGAATTTTTTTAATATCTGTCACCGTTTGCAAGTTATTGAATTTTAAAATCAGTCAGTCCTTTTTGGGACACCCGGTATAAGCGATAATGGCGATATATGTACGGCGACGTCTTTCTCTGCGCCTGGTGAAGAATGGCTAGTTATTTTGAAAGGCCTTGCATATTTATTAAATTTTTTATTGTCTTTTAAGAAGTACTTTTTAGCTTATACAATTAAAGTGTTTATACAACTCTTGCGATTTCATGAAAGAATCATCTTGTGAATTCAACACTAAAAACATTGCCTGATAGGTTCTGGTTTGGGATACGTGTAGGCGAAATTGATGCAAATTATCGAATACATATTTGTAAAGTGTTTATATAATTTTACTAGGCGCCCTTGACGACCAGTTTTGTCTGCCTTAACATTTATGTTTGGGAAAGCATGCTAAGCATTGTATCATATTACTTTTATTGATAATTTAATTTATTTGGACTACTTTAACCCTTGGGGGCGGGGGGGGAGAGGGGAAATAATCGTATTTCCTCAATGTCAAATTCACACCGGAATCTTCAAAAAGATTTATTGCAAAATAAGGTAAAGTAATTTTACGACTTTTTCCACCAAAGTTAAGTAAAATTTAATAAAAATTTTCTAGTGCAAATGTTCATTAACCGTAGGTGGGATAAAATATATCCCCTCAAGGGGTTAAATATCTATATATATTACGCTATCGTACGTGGCACAGAAATCGCGATTATTTGTTTAATGGCAACGCCCGAATGAAACACATTTCATTGGTTATTGAACAGCATTTAATGCATTTCTATACCTATAAGTGGAGGTTATCCCTATTCTGTCATCAAATGCCGCAAGGTTCCTCGCCAACTTGACCATATATCGCCAAATTTGGCGACCAAAATTAGTCGCCAAAAGTGATGCCAACTTGGTGATATGTCTAATATTTCGCCAAATTCCCATAGACTTCCATTGTAAACCAATGAGGTTTACTTGCTTATAGAAAATCAACAATTTGAGATATTTTAATGCAACAAAAACTAATATTAGCTTAAGTGATTTTATTAACTATATTTAAGGGAGTCCAAGTAAATTAAATTATAAATAAAAGTAATATGATACAATGCTTAGCATGCTTTCCCAAGCATATATTTTAAGGGATACCAAACTGGTCGCCAAATTTGGAGATATATCATAAAGTTGAAGACAAACTTGGCGGCATTTTGCAACAGAACAGGGTCCCCCTATGGTAACCCCCCTTATAAATATGGAGATGAATTAAATACTGTTCAACAACCAATGAGATGCGTTTCATTCGGGCGTTGCCATTAAACAATTAAAACAGCTCTGCTCAACAAGCGAAAAACGTTTTCACACATTTACAGATTCATTTTTTAACGGAAAAATATAAAATTGGAAAACCTGACCATGGAAGCGATTTGGAATCGAACTGTGTTTTCCATTTTTTGATCAATCAATTACCTGTTGAGTTATAAGTGATTTTGATCACGTGACACGGCATTTTTCTCCCCTTATTGACTGGATTTTCTTCTTTCGTTCGGAAGTTCAATTCAAAATGCCCACTTTGACAGTATTTTCTGAAATATCTATTGCGTTTACAAGAAAACGGAAAAACAGTTCGATGACATAGTTTCTGAATAACAACACCTTTTAGTTTCATGCGTTTCAGAACAAAAATGAATTAAAACTTATGTCAGAAAGTTGACCCTTTGGATTTGAGAACAGCCTTAACAAATAATCGTGATTTCTGTGCCACGTACGATAGCGTAATATATATATATATAGAGAGAGAGAGATTTAAATCACGAATGAGAACGCCTCTTATTTTAATCATCTCGGAGAAGATCTCAAAAATAAGGCAAAACTCATTTATAGATAGGACATAAAGCATACGCAGATCAGCTGTAACAAATGTTTTAAAGAAAGGGGAGATTCGTATGTTTCGCTAACTAATAATCACGTGTACTTTATAAATACGCTTAAATAATAATTCATTTCGTAGCACTACACTCTCAAATATATTTCGTCGATAAACGGAAAAATAGCAAGTTGCAGGAACAAACACTTGATTTGAAGAGATTTTCTGTTATTTGATGAAATTTCTCTCTTTTCACTGGTTAAATTCAGGACATTTTGAAATTAGGTTCGGTATAATTATGTTATGTTTTTAAGTGTAAAAACATACGTAAAAATACCGTTTCTAACACTAAAAAGGCTTGCATCAAAGTAGGTGAAAAACCTCTGTGATTTGAAGAAAATGTTTTTTATATTAGGGGAATTTGGGTACTTTTTACGTTAGAATTTTCAATTTCTGTTTTTGAGCGAAAATGGGCAAATCAATATTCAATGTTTTAACGAAATTTAATAAACACAAAAACTGACGTTCATTAATGTGTTTTTTTGTAGAGTATAATTTAAGACTACTCAGTATTTAGAGAAATGAGTCTGGTATTTTTGAATTTGTCGTTTTAAAATTTTTATTTGTGTCAGATTGTTTTTCGTGTAAAAAGAATATATTGCAGACTTTTATTAATAACTAGCACTACGCGGCTTTACTCGCGTAGTAGTAGAAATATGACACGTGGTATTTGTACGTCTAATTTTTATTTGAAGTATTTATACAGTTAGAAATAATTCAAAAATTACTAATTAAGTCACAGTTTGGCTAAACTTTATTATCAAACTGCAATATTCGAAAATGAGACATAAATTAATAAGAAAAACTAGAACTAATTTTAAATAAATTATAATTTAGACTATACTTTGAAACTTTCATTCGTTTTCATTTGAAGTTTTGAATTTTTTAGTAACCGTTCTTGGCTCGCAATTACACCTTGAATTAACAATGTCAAATTCTAATCTGGTGGTAGTGGAACCAACATAAAATATAACCTATGATGGAGCCATCAATTTGCCAACATTACTATTGAAATCGGTTTGGTATTTCCTAACATTCCATAGAAACGTAATTTTTAAAATTTTTAAAAGGCTTTTTGCTCATTTTACACCTTTAAATTAGAATAATTTAGAAACTACTCTTACAGAGCTCTTTCATTCTTTAAGTATCTGTCATACCAAATTTTAAATTATTATCTTTAACAATTCAATAGAAATCATAATTTAGAACATTTTTAGAATTTTTAGCGCTTATTTTCTACTTTTAAAATTCGATTTTTTTAAACTGACCTTACAGAGCATTTAGATGTTACAAGTGTGAACAAGTTTAGATGTTACCATGCCAAATTTAAACTTTGCATCTTTACAAATTCCAAAAAATTTCAAATTTAGAAAATTTTTACAAGGTTTTAACTCATTTCATCTTTTTAAATTTGAATTTTTTTAGAAATGGTTATTTGGGAGCATTTTCATCTTATAAATAACTACCACACCAAATGTCACGTTTCTAATCCCTTAAATATTACAAAAACTGTACTGTTAGAATGTTTTTCTCTCCTGCAACCCGCCCCTTTCGATAGTGGCACCAACATACAATATAGCCTATGTTGGAGCAGGGGACATAAACTGTCACTATCAATTTACCACAGAAAACTTGAATTACTTTTGAAATCGGTTTGGTATTTCCGGGACTTAAGTCTTAATTTTGAAAGTTTTTAGAATGCTTTTCGCTCATTTCACCATTTTAAATTTCGAAATTTTTACTAATTGTTTTTACAGATCATTTACATCTTATAAGTATCTATCACGCCAACTTATAAGTTTATATCTTTAGCAATTGCATAAAAATCATAATTTAGAACATTTTAAGAAATCTTTTCGTGTATTTTCATTTGAATTTTGAATTATTTTCAAGTGTTTTTAGAAAGCATTCATATTTTCTAACTAGCTACCATGCCCAATTTCATGTTTCTAGTCCCTTCAGTATCTCGAAAATCGCAATTTTTGAAGTTTTATGCGCCTGTAACCACCAGGTGATAGCGGCACAGACATAACATATGGTCTACGATGGAGCAAGGACTGTCACCATCAATTTGCAGCCATTACGTTTGAAATAGGTTTCGTATTTTGTGAGATTTCATTGAAATCATAATTTAGAACACATTTAGAACGCTTTTCGCTTGTTTTACACTTTTAAATCTTGAATATTTTAAAAACTGTTTCTAGAGAGCATTTATATCTTATGAATATTTACCACGTTGAATCGAACTTTCTATTTCTAAAAATTGCAAATAAAACGTAATTTAGAATGTTTTTAGAATAGTTTTCGCGTATTTGCACCATTTTTAAAATTTGAATTTTTTTTTTTTCGACTGAGAGTTTAAATCTTATACGTAACTAACATGACAAATTCCAAGTTTCCAGCTCCTTCAGTATTAGAGAAATAGCAATTAAGAAAGTTTGTTGCTTTTGCAATCTCCAGGTGCTAGTGACACCGACGCACAATATAGCCTATGGTGGAGCAGGGACTGTTACCATCAATTTGCAACCATTATATTTGATTTCCTGAAATTGCATAGAAATAGTAATTTAGACCAATTTTACCACATCTTCATTTTTCAATTAGCAAAGTTTTAAATTTCAAAATTTTTTTCGACTATTCTTAGAGAGCATTTATATCTTATAATTAACTACCATGTCAAGTTTCAAGTTTCTAGCCTCTTCAGTATCAACAAAATCGCAATTTAGAACTTTTCTTGATTTTGCAACGTACTGGTGATTGTAGCACCCACATAACATATAGCCTGTTTTTCAGGAGGGACTACCAGGAATTGTGTTTACAGGACTGTTATCAAAAATTATTTTTAGAGTGCATTTTTATCATATAAATATTTACCACGTTAAATTTCAAGTATCTATTTTTAACAATTGCCAAGAAAACGTAATATAGAACGTTTTTAGAATAATGTTTGCGTATTTTCACCCTTTTTAAAACTGGAAATTTCTTTGGACTACTCTTATAGAGAATTAAATCTTATAAGTAACTATGGTGCCAAATTCCAAATTCCCATAATTTTCTGCAAAAATAGCAATTTAGAAATTTTTTTGCTCTTGCAAATCCAAGTGGTAGTGGCACCGACATAAAATACAGAGAATATGTTGGAACAGGTACTGTTAATGTCAATGGGCAACCATTGCTTTAAAAAACTATTTGGTATTTACTGAGATTGCATTGAACTAGTAATTCAAAACGCTCTTTTCCCGCATCTTCACCTTTTTTAAATTTCGATTTTTTTTTTCTGTGCATAGAGTTCATTTATATCTTAAAAGTAACCATGTCAAATTACTGGTGGTAGTAGCAGCAACATAACATATAGCCTATATTTAAACAGGGACTATCAACACCAATTTGCAACCATTATTTTTGAAATCGGTTTGGTATTTCCTGAGATTGCACAAAAATCGTAATTAAGAAAACTCTTTGCTCATTTCACACTTTTAAATATGGATTTTTTTTTAATATATTGGTAAGGGAAATATAGAAAAATCACCGCCGACTCGACCTACAGGCAGAGGTCGATTTCAAAGTGAATTGCTAGTTTTACCAACAAAAATTAATCAAGATTAGAGGCAAACACAGTTTAACTATTTTATCTAGCGTTTTTTGACGAATATTTCATTTAATTTTTTAAATATACGCGCATACACACACACACACACATATATATATATATATATATATAATATATTTAAAAATGGCGGAAACAAATTCAGGGAATGTCAAAATGTTAAAATATGCCAATATTTCCATAATCGGGTTTTTATCATGCTTCAATACGTTTTTCAAACTCACATGACATTACCTATTCACCTGCTGACGTCATTATATTTCAAATATGATGCAATATTCACCTTTTGCAAAAATTCGTCAAACAATTTATTTCATTTTCATTTTTTACGTGGAAATCTTGCTATAGAAAAGTTATGACGCAATGTTCATCTTTTTTTAAATTCGTCAAACTATTTATTTCATTTTCATTTTTCACGTGGAAATATTGCAATAGAAAGGTAATTGTTGCGGTAAGAATTTTATTGTGTTTTTTTTTAATTATTATTATTGGCAATTGCTATAACGAAAAATGTTTAAATTTTCCTGTCTTTTTTCTGCAAGATATGGTATATCAGAATCTTGTTAAAACGTATTCAGAATTTTTAACACTCCCCATTTCCACCCTTTTGGGCCGATTTTGCCCATTTGCAATTCCCGCCGTGATACGAGCGTATTTGGTGAGTTTGAAGACGACGTTTGTAGGATTGGGTAATTTTACCTCCCCACACAATCCACCTCTCCTCTATGGTCACAAATGGACATATAGCGTTATAAAATAGTTTTCCACATAGCTGCTCTTATGAAATTGTTTGTGTAGCAAGACACATCCATTACGGGAAACAACGCAAAATTAATTTGTGCGAGATGTGTCACTTTTTTTCCGGGTGAGCGATAGTATTAGAATATTAAATTAATCATTTTTTTCTTTTATATGTAATTAATATTGGTAATATTGTAACTACCGTTGTATTATAAAGTTAATAATAGTACAAGAGGTATGTATTTTATTCTATATTATGTAATTGATATCCTCCATCTGATTCCATAACTTTTCGAAAAGACTAACCCATAGAGCGAACACACTGTAGGATATAGTTTACTATTAAGTCTAATTAAACTTTTAACTATTTAACTAAATAACTTTAGCAGCAATGGAGATTAATGTATAATTAAAATTTAAATAATATTTCCATAAGTCCTTCATTATTAAAACTTTTTACGTGGCATTAAACATTCCCTATATTCTTTAATTATTCAACTAACCATCCCGAACTGTACTTAAAAAAACATTTATACTTTAGCGAAACGAAATATGTAAGGGAAAATGAGCAATAGGTGAGTGTAAATCGAAGTACAAATTACGTCTGTAGCAAAAATAGAAAAATTGAAATATTAACACCGGAAATTTTTCAAAAGAAAAGTTTAAAAATATTTAAATACATTTTTATGTTGTTTTAAGATGATTTACCTTTTATTCATCTAGTTATGGTCGTCTTGATGAGACGATTGTTATAACCAAAAGAATACATCAAAATAACTATTTCACGGTCTATAAAAATGTTTGAAATTCCTTTAATGCTGAAACTTATTTTCTCGAATTGAAGGAATAAAGTGACATGTCATCCTTAAAAGTAGAAAACGATCTGCAGGACTGTATCAACATCACTTTTTTATTCACGGGCATTACATAAAATAGTATAAAAATCTATTTATTAAAAATTCTGAAACATATCTTCACAATCTTTTAACCGTTTTCTTCTTGATTAAATCTTTTGTAATTTTGGTTATAATCAGACCAAATTAGATTAAATATATGTATACAATGTACTCACATTAATGCATCTACGATTAGTAAAGATTTTTCTTTTCCCCAATCATTTTGAATTCACAATTAATGTTAAGGGCATCTCTTGATTAATAAATACTAATCGTTAGATAGTGCAGAAATTTTTTTTTGTAAATTACCAGAATGAATTGGAACTGATATGTATTGCAATTTATACTAATAATGTAGTAATGTCGAATATATTATTTCTAGAAAAGAAAGGTTGATGTAACTTTGCTTACAATCTGTCATGACAGTGATAAAAAGGAGGGCAATAGCCCAAAACGGAAAATGTGAGAAGTCACAATTAAAATCTTTATTGTTGTGACATATAACCAAAACAATGTAAAGTAAACGACCAAATTTTCAAGCAAACTGGAAAATTATGTCGTAAAATAATTATTTGTTCAGCTTTCGCTAAGGGAAATAACGTATTACCTTAAATAAAGTATGAGTAAAATATGTAAATTGAGCAATTTCTTCGTATAATTTATCAGTCTTGAGCATTAGTAAATAATATTTTTCCATTAACCCTTTCGGGTCTGGTGTACTATTAAAAGTACAATATAGATTACTTTTCTGATTGAATAACGGGTGTTGAAAAGGAAAAAAAACATTAGAAAATTGTAATATCTGTTAAACCCTGTTGTAATACGATATTTTCCAAACGTCTCCTAAAATTCTTAACCTTTTATCGAATTTTTAACCTTTTAATTGAATAGTACACAAAATAAGTACATAACATAATTTTGTTCTCAAAATTGAAAAAAAAATTGGACACGAAAGGGTAACTTTTAAACTAAAAATAATGAATTTTCTTCATTTCAGCATGAAGATGAAAACTACCTGTCTCAGTTGAAAACTGAATAAAAATAATTCAACGCAAGGACGCCTTTACACCTTTGAAAATTTGACAGGCTTAGTGCTAACTTCAATTTGAATTGCTATGGAACTGCTGGGAACAAAATTTTTAAATTTGACATATTTGTTATAAGTAAAACGTAAATGCTCGCGAAAAATGTTTTCTAAAAATCTAGAAATTTCAAAGGAAAAAATAAGAGGTACAGTCATTCAGGGTAACTTTGATCCGCATTTTCTCTATTTTCATATGCCACACTCTTATTTTAACACTATTGTTGCAACAAGGGGCATAAAAGAGAAGAAATGATCCTAAATTATTGTATGACTATAAAAAAAATAAGGAATAATAATGATAAAAGCTATAAAAAATTAATTTTTATCCTGGTTCAAAGTTACCCAGCCATTTAGAGTAACTTTGCTTCATTTGATAAATATTATCTAAAATAATTCATTATAAAAAAAAGTATTATAGTTAGGAGAACTTTGAACCCCAAAAAATGTTTTCAGATATGTAAAGACTCCGAATTTACATTTCCCAACATCACAAGATTTGTATAATTTATGATATTACAACAAATATCAGGCATAAGAAAATTAGAAGAAGAGAACCAAGAACATTTAGAAATTAAAAAAACCCTGTTTATTGTTAATATAAAACATAAAAATGCAGTGGAAAACTATTTTCAGTGTTTTAACTCAACAATATATACATAGTTACAGTAAAACATACTAGTACTAGTATTATTCGATCAAGAATAAAAAATGCCGAATGTATGAAATGTCAAATTTGAGTAGCTCCGCCCAGAAAAACGCCTTTAAATGAATTGTATGTATTTTACACATATTTGTGAAAATATTTACATGTTATATGTAATGTTCATTTTTGGCATTTATATAAAATATACGTGCAAATATGGGAAAATTTTGACAGTAGCACCTATAATTAGTAAATTATAAACATCAGTATAACTTTGAGCCGGCTCAAAGTTACCCTGAAAATGTGGTAAAATGTTAGTGCCTTCTTATTTTACACTTTATTAACTATTAATAAATAAATGTTTGCAAAATATTACCACATTAACAGCATTTAGAAAATAATATGCCTGATAAATGAGTATATTGTTACTTACTATGAAAATATAATTGGATTACAACAATTTCAAAACAGCATTCAAAATTACCTTGAAAACAGTACTTCACAGAAATAGTTAGATGATGCATATAATTGCGTATAATGTTGCTAATTTATTTTCTAAAATAAAGAGTAGAAATCCCAGTTTAGAACAGTTATTTAGTCTTTTGGAGTTTTTATTAGAACTTTATTTAGGACTTTATTTAGAACACTTATTTAGCTTATTTTGTCTTTTGGAGTGAAAAATATTGAAAATTAGGAGGTGGTGCAAAGTTACACCCCATCGTTCAAAGTTACCCTGAATGACTGTAATTGTTCTAAAAACGTTGTTCATCGCATATATGAGGCATTCTCACAAAGTTTTAACTTTCAGGAATAAAAATCTGATGAAATTATACTTAATAAAATAACATTTTAAATTTATATATGAATGCCTTAATGATTCAAAATAAAGAAAGCGATTTTTTTTTTTGTTTTGTTTTTTGTTTAACTGAGGTTTAAATTAAACTTGCGAGTTTAATTTTTCTTACTGTCCCCTTGACATTTTACCACTCTAACTTTTATTTATTTTTTATTTTTTACTTATAACGAATTTGCATAATACCCATAGAAAAATCAAAGAAGAATTAATAACACTGTCGTATTTTTAGTACAAAACTTTGGTAAAACTTAGTCTTAAAAAGGATGTTAAGAAAGGGGCGGTAAGGAAAAAACTAGTCGGACGTGACAATCCTAAAACTTTCTTCTATCTCATACATGTTAATACTTCAAAATTTGCTATCACAGGGCCAAAATTAAATTGCAATCTATACCCGTCATGAGGATTTTAAAGATATGAAATTCTCTGCATTAGTTCTTGAGATATGACTACTGCAAAAATCGTACCGTTAAATAAAGTATTGTAGCACTCAAACTAAAACTATGTGTAGTAAATATAATATACAGGTACATAGTAAATGCTTCAAAGATTTTCCTATCGCAAAAATGAAGTTGAGATGTATTGATGTTGCGTTCTTATAACATATCATATCTCACATAAAAATGAAAATGTAATATCGCTTTCTTATCTCTTAATAAGTCATTAATATGTGTAAAATAAAATTTTATAGTTTAAATTTTAGTAATAAATTTTTAAGCATAAAAAGGTGCGTTCCTTAATAGGTTAATGTTGAAACTTCGCTTCTTGCACCGAAGGAAATACGTGCTTTTTAAGCGTTAATGCGGAATCAGATTTCCAATCTGTATATATATGTCTTTTTTACTTTCTTCTTTACAAGAAGAAAGTATTGGTTTCATGAAAATTTTCGAATTCCAGTTTTCGACGGATTTACACGTTTTATGGGTCAGAGATTCCAAAAAACATGTTTTTACAAAATGACTGTCCGTCTATCTGTCTGTATGTGAAACAAATTTTGTGGGCGCTCTATCTCAAGAACTAATGCACGGTATTTAATAAAAATTTTTATTCAGGTAGTCCCTGATACAGATTGGTGCTGATTAGTTTTTGGTGTAAATCGCCCTGCAGGTGGCACTGCTATGTAGCATTTTGCAGGATTTCCTCAAAAGCTCTAGCTCAAGAACTAATACACGGATTTTTATAAAACTTCAGATTCCGTTAGTCTTTGACATGAATGGATAATGTTTACGTTTTGGTGTAAATCGCCCAACAGGTGGCGCTGCTATGCTGCATTTTGCAGGATTTACACTATTATCGCAGTAGCTCTATCTCAAGAACTAATACACACATTTTCATCAAACTTCGGATTTAGTTAGTCCTTCATATGAAATGATGCTGACTACGTGTTGGTGTAAATCGCCCAATAGGTGGCGCTGCTGTACTGCATTTTGAACTATTTCCTCAATAGCTCTATCTCAAGAACTAATGTACGAATTTTCATCAAACTTCAGATTTAAGTATAACTTGATTAATATTGCTGCTGATTATGTGTTGTTGCAAATCGCTCAACAGGTGGCGGTTCTATGCTGCATTTGTCATGATTTGCGCAATACCTCTATCTCAAGAACAAATGCATGAATTTTCCTCAAACTTCATATTCAGTTAGACGTTGACATAAGTTGGTGATAATTGGGTTCTGGTGTAAATAACCCAATAGGTGGCGCTGCTATGCTTCATTTTGCTGGATTTACACGATTTCAGTGACAGTCATACCTCGAGAACTAATGCACGGAATTTCATATTTTTAGAATTATCATGATCAACACAGATTGCCATTTAATTTGGCACTGAGATAGTGAATTTTGAGGTATTGACATGTATGAGATAGAAGAAAGTTTTGTGATGGCCACAACATACTTTTTTTTATCCACTGGCATTATACGAAATATCATAATATAAATTCCTTATTAAAAAATTCGAAAGATTTCTTCGCAATATTTTAACCGTTTTCTTCCTAACTAAATCTTTTGAAATGTTAATTGTAATCAGGCCAGATCAAACGAAACATACAGAGTGTTCCAAACTTGTAAAATATACAGAGTGTCCCAGTACCGCCAACTTTTTAAAAATATTGGGTGGGCTGAAAAAAGGGTTTGAGTACAATTGTATGTAGGTACAGGGGCCGGGGAGGAGCAAAAGTCTAAAGATGATAATTCGAAGTCAAATTATGGTAAAATAAGAAATTATTATAATTTAATCAATAATTTATTAAATTATATTCTTAAAAGTTCTCCCTTATAAATAAAGTACTAATTATAAATAACATAAAAATGGCTAACTATTGAAAATGAAAAAAAAAAAACTATGTATCAAAAAAACTAAACCTTCATCGATTCATCAAAACACTAAAACTAATGGCAAAATACGCGGAAAATTTGTTTTTGAGAGACATTTATTTTTATATCCCTGAAAGGCTTTTCAGTGCTCCTGTAAGACTAATAAATTTCATTACTATTTTTCGAACATTATTTTGATAACTTCAATAAAACTAAATTTTATTTCAGCGATTAATAAATAAATAAATAACGAAATAAATAAATAGAAATCGGATGTGGGGAGCGATCAAATTTTTCGGTGGGCCCGCGTCTCACGGCTCCATATAAGTTGGCGCCACTGATTGGACCGACAAATTAAGAGGGGTGGTAGCAGGCCTCAAGATGGTGAAAACTTGCAATAGAACGTGCGGTCGCAAACCACTTATTTAGTCACTAATACAGGGTGTTTCACCTTAACTGAACCCGAGTTGTCGGTAATAATTAAGGAAAAAAAAAACATTTCAATAAAAATGTAACGATATGTACCTTAGTTTGTATGATAATGTCACGAAATGTTCTGGAAAAACAAGGTGCGCACAAAATCGATGATACCGTATGAACTGGTAATCGCAGCCCAAAATGCGAAAGGTTTAGTGCATAACTGCTGCGCGTATAATGGGAAATTCTACCACTTTTTTGCCCTATCACATTTACAGCAAAAGTGAGCATGTCGATTAAAAGTTTCATTATAATATACTTCAGTTTTATAAATGTTATTACTGTCAACCCATGTTGAGTTAGGCTAGAACATCCTGTATTTTTTTTATTAACCCTCCGTCTACCAGACGGGTCCAATGGACCCGACAGGTACATACAAAATATTCATTCAAACCAGAAATTTCTTTAAAATAAACTAAGTATATAAACCAGACAAAAATAAGGTAAATAAAAAAGTTAAATAGTTTTAAATAAAAATTCTGGTGTAGAACGTTTTATTAAAACTTGAATAAAATTCCCGGTAGATCTAGGGTTAAACACGTGGATTTCGACCCCATTTTCCATGCTAAGTTTTCATTCTCTTGATTTTTACTATCACCCCTCTGAATTTGTCGGTCGAATTTTGGATCACACAGTATATATACAATGCACTTTCTCTAATGCGTCATCTTTTCTTCTAATGCGTCAAAGAAATATTTTTCTCCCACATCGTTTTCAGTTTACAATTAATGTTAAGGTTATTGTTCAATGAGTATACTGCTCGTCAGATATGACTGTTGTATATATATATATATATATTTAATTTGATCAGGATGAATTAAAACAGGTTTGCATATTAATTCTAGAAGTGAGATTTTCATGTAACTTTGCTTATAAATTCTCAGTGATAGTGATGAAAATGTTTAAAATAGTCAACGGAGTTCTGATAGGTCTGATTGATAATGTTGCCAGTTTTCACATACTGCCAAACGAAATGTAAACGAATAAATTTTCAAGCCAAATTTGAAAATTATGTAATAAAGAGGTCCTTTGCTCAACTATTGCTAAGGAAAATGACATATCACTTCAAGTAAAGTTAAATTTCTTTGCATAATGTGTCTTGAGAATGCGTAATTGATATTTTTTGTATCGACAAACTGACAAAATATTGCTTTTAAAATAAAAGTAATGAATTTTCTTCATTTAAGCATAAAGTTGATACTTATTCTTCTCAGTTCAAAACTAAATTCAATTAATTCAACGGAAGGACGATTTTATACATTTAAGAGCTTACATACTTAGTGCAGACTCGGTTTAGTGCGTGTAATAAATGCGGGCTATTGAAAGTCTGCAATGGCGGGTGTTCATTGCATATTTATAGTTAAGCGATAATGGCGATATATAGTGATGGCCAAAATTTTGGACACTTTTAGGTAGCTTTCATTACAAAAAGTAAAAAGCTACCTATTGCAGCCGTCCGGAAGAAAGCACGCCGGGAAATTTTGCTATATTTTCGCCGATCATGACCCCCAGATATCAAAACCACCCTCCTTTGAAATGCTGACTCATATATATATATATATATATATATATATATACAGTAGAACCTATTTTATCCGAAACTCTCGATTAACCGAAATCCATTTTTGAATCCATTTTTTCTGTCACATTCCTTGTGTGCAAATCCATTTTGAAAGCTTTTTTTTTTTTTTTTTCTAATTACCATATTCCTTGTGTGCAAGTGGTCCTTTCCGACGACGAGTTATAAATATTTTCGATCTCCTTTCTTAGAGTTCTTTGAATTTAACTAGAGCTCCCGTAAGCTGCGTAGTGGAACGAAGAAAACGAATAAATTAGCAATTCTGAAGCTTTTGAATGTTTTTCCAAAGATTTGGCATGGCTGGAGCAGCAGAAAACTGTGATACAAGTTAACTAATAATATTAAAAAACTCCGTGATAGAGCTTCAAAGCAAAGACAATCGAAACTACTACAAACAAAGCATTTTTTCAAACCCTTGTGATGTATGTATAAGGTACTTAATTTAAAAATTCACCGAAAATAATCAGCTTGAATGTAAACGTTTGTCCGCCCCTTCCCACCACAATGAAATAACATGTAGTTTGAAAGCCAATAACACGAAGATTTCTACATTAAAAAAGCTGTCTCCTTCGTTTTGTTGTGTCATTGTGAAATTTGGTGATTAAGAAACGTATATATATAAATATATAAAGAGATTATCTGTCAAAATTTAACCATGGCAGAAAGTAAAACACAAAATGCTCTTTAAAGAGAACCAGAACCTTACAATTAAATAAATTTAGATAAATATTTTTTCCTCAATTTTAAGATATCCTTTTGCAGAATAAAATCTATGAGATTTTATACCAATGATACTTTAAACGAAATTAAAAGAATTTTTTACCTGAAGACTTTATCTAATTTTAGTTTGAACATTTTAATAATCTTCTTTGTAGAGTTTTTCATATTAAATAATACACACCAGATAAAACATGAATAGGGAACAATGAAATTGATAAAACATGAAATTGTATAAATAACTTAACGAAAAATAATTTATTTATATTTAAGCAAAAGAATCTGGTAAGATTAAAAATTCAAAGTTTAATAACGTTAAAACAAACACAGACTAGATTATTAAAAAAACTTTTATATATTTGTATTGTTATTTTTCGATTACTGGATTAACATACATGTGATTTTGATTTAGGAAAATCCGCTTCTGTCCCATCAACCCCCCTCCCCCCATCCTTCCTTCCTGTGGTTGGTTGGTTGTGTTTATGATGGCCAATTATCAACACGAGGGATATAAGCCCTGAGGGGGGGGGGGGAGTGCCCTCCGTGGGGGTCTTTCTAAGGGAACCTAACCCGTATTTACGCATGAAAATCCACGGTTCGAAGAAAAGCGCGAAACTCCGAACGATTAGGCGCCAACGGGCGCGATTGGGTTCGAATACAGCACCTCCCGTATACCAGCTTCGAGAGCAGAACCTCTTGGCCACTGGTGAGGCCCTTCCTGTGAGTTAATAGAGTCCGGCATCGGCTCGGGTTATCCGCTTTTATCCAAACCCAGCTGCGAGTCGGGTGTGCAATATACTTTTTCGTTGCGGGTCGGATTGAATTCTACTTTTTTGCTGTAGGTTCTGCAACTTTCATTGTTTAGACATTGGTTTAGACTACTGCGTGTCGGGTTCGGTTTGACCAAACATTTTAAAAGAATGCCAAAAATAATTTTTTTATATTCAAAATCCATAAACAATAAGATCTTCATTATGGATATAACCGAAAAGTACACATCTATTCAGCAAATACTTTTTCAATTCTTAATATATTTATACACTTATATCGCTGCATACGGGGCCCTTCCAATCTACACACATACAACGGGTGTGTGCAAAGACTATCACAAACTCTATATATGTGTTTTGTGTGTGTAAAAACGAATTGTTGATCCCATTTTTCATATTCCGAGAGAAGAAAAAATGGTTCTTAACTGTACCGTAAAGAAAGAATAATCTATGATCACATTTCTTATACATTTTATTTCTCACGCAGTAATTTGAATATATAATCTTCAACCTTAAAAATGTATTTATTTTCATCTGAAACATAGTTTTGCTGAAACATTTTATGAACATCCAAATAATCCAATTTGGAAAAAAAAAACTATCCTTTGCAAGAATTATTCTAGGCGAACCCAATCCGGAAAGACAAAAATTAATAACATTAAGGCCAGAAACAGAAATTTCTGGACAACCTGATCCGACGTAGGAAATCTATTTAATGATCCCACCATCTCTACTATCCAGAGGTTTTAATATATTTGAATAGTTAAAGAATGAATTTTATGAATATTTAAATATTAAATATTTGTACTCTTTTCTATTAAAAAAAAAAAAAAAAACATAAGATTGGCAGAGGAGGTATAATTATAGATTACTTTTCACAATTGCAGTAAAACATAATTTACTTTCCTTTCATTTCGGGTTCGATTCGGGTTGCTGGTCGCCGAAAATTATTTTGGCGCATTCAAGTCGGGTTGCAGATCTAGCCTTTTTTTTTTTTTTTTTTTTTTTTTTTTTGCCGTGTTTGGATCGGGTTGACTTCAAATAAATTTTCGGGACTATCTCTGATGAATTAAAAATTACAGTAAAATTTACTCGTCGTAAATGACTCAAAAAATATTAAAAAACCAAGAAACCACTTAAAAAACCAAGAATGAGAAGTTTGCGCCCTCAACACCCTGTGGGAAAGAATTTTTTAATTATGTTTTTCTTTTTATGTTTATAAGTTTAATATTTATCTTAAACAGACACTTCAGGAGGCCAAGTAGAGTTCTGTGCGGGTCGGGTTGTACCCGAACCGAACCCAAACATTTCATTTGAAGTCAAGTCTACCATCAACCCCACCCGAATCCATCAAAAAAATTTCTGGACTTGCAACGCGACAAAAAAATTTTCGATGATCGCAACCCCACATATTTCAAGCCGCACCTGTTTCGAACTCGAAATACTTCACCCGATCGAACCCGAATCGAACCCAATCGAACCCGAAATGAAAGAAAAATAAATCATTTTTAATGCAATCATTGAAAATAATCCATAATTATATGTTTAATACCAATTTTATCTTTTACAGAAAGAAATGTACATATTTATTATAATTCTTTAATATTCAAATATAGTAAAACCTTTGAATAGCAAACAACTCGGGATCGGTGAATAGAGTCCTGCATCGGATCGGGTTGTACCTTTTTTTTGTTGTTGTTGTTCGGGGCGGGGTTATTCTATTTAGAAGTCAGCACGGGCCGAAATTCCCAGACCCGGGCCCGGCCTGCTTATAGAAAAAAATTCAGCCCGGCCCGCACAAAAAATATTGGCCTGGCAGGGCCCGGTTAAAAAGTTAAAATTTCGGCCCGAGTCCAGCCCGGCCCTGTATAACATCTAAAAGTTCGACTCGAGCCTGGTCCGGCCCGAAAAGAGTTAAAATCTCGGCCCGACCCAAGTGAATTTCACCAAAACATTGATTTTTAAGTCGATTTGGTTAAAAATTTGTCTCGTACGAGTAATTCAAGCCAAAAATATTTATCTTAACTTTCTTTTTCATATTCATAATATTCCTTTTTATAGAAGTGCCGCAGGGTGCGATATTCATTTTTTTAATGAATCTCTATTTCTTGTATGTAAATGTTTCAGTTATCATTAATATTGTTAATCCATGTATTGAAGTGTTAAAAATCTGAAAAATGCTATAATAAAATCGAAGGTGGAATTACTTAGAAAAGAAAAAAAAAATGCGTTGGAGACAAGTTTCCTTCTTAGCAAGTGTAAATGTATTGCATATTATAAATGTATATGTATTCTTTTCTTGCGTATTAGTATATTAATTTTGCATGGATGAACACTTTTTCAGTTTAAAACAAGATTCCGTCATACGCATGTTCTTTTTCAAACGTTTTACTATATTTTAATAAGCGTAGAAATCTACTATTTTTTAAAAATAATGAATTTTAATGTTTAATAGTAGTATAATGGCAATTTAAAAATGTATGGATTTTTTCAAAAATTTTTTGGGCCAAACCTAATTTTACTGACCTTTGAATGGACCAGGCTACGCCGAGAATGATTTTCATACGGGCTGGGTCAAATCAAAACTAGGACTGAAAGTTTGGGCCTTAAAGACTAGGAATGAAACCAGTCCTGGCTCTGTACAGAAAAAATAAGCTAGGCCGGGCCCGACCCGAACCTTCAGGAAAAAAGAAGGGCCCGAGCCTTCAGAAAAAAGTATGGCCCGAGTGCCGTGAATGAAAATAGGACCGAACACCCGGGCCGGCCCGTGCAGATCTCTGATTCTATTTTCTTTCCGTGGGTTGGTTTCACTCTACAATAATTCTTAGGGTTCAGATTTAAGTTTTTTGCTAATCGGGTTGTTGGGATTTTCATAAAAAGTTTGAGCAGAATTGTGTTCCGGATGAAAATACGGATGATATTCATCCGTATGAGCGTATATTCAATTTACTGCTTGTGAAATAAAATGTATAGATGAAACGCAATTATAGATTATTCTTTCTTTATGGTACAGTTAAGAACCATTTTTTCTTTTCTCATAATGTTGAAAATATCATTTAACAATTCGATTTTGACGTGCACAGAACACATATACAGCGTTTGCGAGAGTTTATGCACACTTAGACGTGTCTATAAATTATAAGATGTGTAGTATACAGCGGTAAAAGCGTATAATACAAATACATAATTGTGTTAAAAATTGGAAAGTGTTTGCTAAATAGAAGTATCCGTTTTCTGTGTGTGTGTCCGCTATGTATGTCTTATTGCATATAGATTTTAAACCTTTTTATTTTCGACATTCTTTTGAAAAAACGGTTTACCCGAATTCAAACCGCAAGAGTCAAAACCCAATCCGAAACAGACACGAACCTGAAACAGAAGTCAAACAGAAACAGTAAACAAAGAAACAGTGTATTATTCTTTAAAGAGAATTTCAATTATAGAATAATAGTAATTTAAAAAATATGTATTTTAGGAAAAAATTCTTGAGCCAAGGAAGCTGTTCCTTAAACAAATTTTTACACGGGTCAGACAGGGGTGGGTCAATGATTTTCCTTCAAGCAGGGTAGTGGGGGGCCGATAAATTTCAGTCGGTGAAAGAATGAAAGGAAGAATAAAGTGTCTGGTTCGGCATAGACCGAGCTTGCAGAGAAAGCAAGACCCGGGCGCGACCCAGTAAAAGCTATGATCAGGTTCGACCCGTCCCGAGTCCGTGTAGGTCTCTAAATGGCATCTGAATGGAAAAAACGTGTTCTTAACGGCTGGAAAATTTTAAAATAAATTATGAAAAAAAGTGAGTTTGAGTTGTAAATTTCGTTCAAACTCACGGATTTTTTGAGTTTTCGTTCAGCTCACGTTCGTTTATCAAAAAACGAGTCAAGTTCAACTCAAAGTTCACAGAAAGTGAACGAAACTCATGAGTTTTCGTTCAGTGAACGCGCTCATACCCAACACTGGTTGCAGACCAGATTGTGAAATATTAACCAACCCTTTATTTCCATCTATCTGATTTCCTGCTTACTCTTTTGTAACCGGGATATTTTGAATGATTTTTTAAAAACTATGAAATATAGTTACTAGGTAACTGGCAAATGAAAAAGAGAAAACGAATTATGTATTATTTCAAGTAGGTACATTGATTTTAAAAAAATGCTTTAGATTATTGGAGAACAAGCATAAATTTCCACCAAAAATTATACAACCAATTAAAAAGTATATGACGAATATATTTACAAAATTTCAGAACAATAGGAATAATTTAAAACCTTTAATGGGAAATTTTAGCATGTATTGTATAATTTACCATCAAAATATTAATCGGATGCGCCAGTTTCTTTCAACAAATTAAAATTTTTAAAACCTTCTCAATTGCCGTAGAAAATTATAATGGCGGAAAAGAAAACGCTCTATATTTTCTAAATAAATGAATCAAATTTATCCAAAAACCATACAGCTAAATCCGAGCACCATGTCTACTTAATTTCAACCTAATCGAATGCTATTTGTGGCAATTATCACAGAACAGATAGACAAACTAAGTAACTAACAGACGGGAACCAAAAACTTATGTCCCCACAGTCAGCATTAACTAACGAATTATGTATTATTTCAAATAAGTACACTGATTTAAAAAAATACTTTATATTATTGTTAAACATGTATAAATTTCCACGGTACGATGAAGTTCCTATTTTTTTTTTTCGAATACATTTTCCGGCAATTAGTTTTATTAATGACTGAGAAATGAAAAGACTAATTACTTTATTATATTTCATTAACACTAGAACCGCCGGAAATTTCACTCAAGTGTTTAAAAAATATTTTACACCAGAATTTCTATTTAAAACAATTGAAGCTATTTATTTAACGTATTTCTCTGTGGTACATATCCAACTTATTTTAGAAGAAAATTCTTGGCTCGAATCGAATTTTTTTTTAATTTGGTACCGGTCAAAATGACCGCTTCGATGGTTCTAGTGCTAATGCTGCTTTATACACTGCCAGAAAACTCGTCTGTATACACTAAACTACTCCTCATTTTTTAACAAATAATTTCTGTACTCTTAGAAAACATTCCGTTAATTCCTAGCACACATACGCATTGGATTTATTTATACTAAAATCTTAATTCAATATAAAGGCGAAAAACGAAAAATTCTATAAAATAAGATTTCAAATGTTATTTAAAAATTAATATAAAAATTAAACCAACAACAAAGAAAAGAAGTGTTTTTGAATTTGAAAATAAATAAGAATGAGAAAATTCATTTTTATTTAATTTAAATGTATTCACAATTTTCTTTTTAAAGTTGTAGAAAAATATTCGCATTTAAAATTGATATTTTAATTAAAATATTAAATGAAAAAAAATGAATTTACTCAAACAAATCTCGCATAAAAATAATATTCATATTTTACATCTAGCAATCTACATAAAAAATATTTATAATTATCATCTTTAGCCAATTTTAATAGTAAAGTATTAAAACCCCATACACAATCTTATTAAAGAAGAGATCTTCCTGAAATTAACTTCAAAGTTCAAAGCTTTTTAAAGAAATTAATCAAGCAAGCCCATCTCAAGCAAACATATTGACTTCAAACTGTTTCATTCCTGCTCAACTGTAGCCGAGCTCTTACCGTACTGGTCTGGTAAAGCTAAGGTAGCTGGTTTGACTCCAAGGTCAGAAATTTTTGTTTTATCCAAATTTTCTCCAATTGACGCATATTTTATCTCCATTAACGGAGAAAATAGAAACGGATATTCATTCGTCTATTAACGGAAAAATCCTGGTAACAATGCTGCCAGGAAAATTTCCGTGAATTGTAGAAAATATTTCTGAGACTGTGCACATCTTTTTGCGACATCTCATTGCGACACATCTCGTAAAAAGAAAATTTCACAGGAGAGGCAAAAGTAAACTTGCATGATTTTTCTGGAATATCAAATTATAGCACTTAAATCTGCATGCAGAAATGAAAACGTGCATAAAAGCATAAAACCCTTCCAAATGAAAAAGTAGTGTGGGGTTTGTAGAATTGGATAATTTTACCTCCCCACACAATCCACCGCTTTTCTATGGTCACAAATGGACATATAGCATAATAAAATAATTTTCCACATGGCTACACTTATGTAATTGTTTGTGTAGTAAGACGCACCTACGACACAACTATTACTGGAATAAAACCCAAAATAATTTTTTGCGAGATGTGTCACTTTTTCTTCCGGGTGAGCGATAGTATGTGAATATTAAATTTAATAATTTTTTCTTTCATATGTAATTAATATTGGTAATATTGTAACTACTGTTGTATTATGAAGCTAATAATAGTACAAGATGTATGCATTTTACTGTATATTATGTAACTGATGTCCTCCATCTGGTCTCATAACTTTTATAAAAGACTAACTCATAGAGCGAACATATTCCAGGATTTAGTTTTCTATAAACTTTTATTAAACTTTTAGTTATTTAACTAAATAGCTTTAGCAGCAGTGAAATTTAATGGATAATTAAACTTTAAATAATATTTCCAAAAGTCCTTTAAAAAGTTTTGAAAAAAGTTAAATAATTTTTGCGTAGCATTAAATGTTATCTATATTCTTTAATTATCCAAGTAACCATCCCGAATACTATATTTAAAAAAAATATTGATACTTTAGCGTAATAAAAATATGTAAGGGAAAATGAGCAACAGGTGAGTGTAAATCGAAGTACAAATTATGTCTGTAGCAGAAACAGAAAATTTGAAATATTAACACCGGAACTATTTCAAGAGAAAAGTTTTAAAAAATTAAATACATTTTTGCTCTGCATAACTATACTATGATTTGGTGTATCTAGTTATGGTCGTCTGGTTAAGACGATTATAATAATTTAAAGAATACGTCAAAATAATAATTTCATTGTCGGCAAAAAGTGTCTGAAATGACTTTAATGCGAAAAATTATTTTCTCGCATTGAAGCAAATAAGTGATATCTCAGAGTTAAAGTAGAAAACGAAAAACGATGTGCAGTCAGCATCTACAGCTGTTTTTTATCCACTGGCATTACATAAATTAGTATAGGAATTTAA
The DNA here is from genome assembly GCA_963932465.1 of Maratus speciosus. Taxonomy (NCBI): domain Eukaryota; kingdom Metazoa; phylum Arthropoda; class Arachnida; order Araneae; family Salticidae; genus Maratus; species Maratus speciosus. Next base: position 51,840,994 of record OZ010791.1, read on the forward strand.
TTTCTTTATTAAAATTTCTGAAACATACCTTAACAATCTTTTAACCGCTTTATTCGTGATTAAATCTTTTGTAATTTTAGTTTTAATCAGACCACATCAGACTAGAAATATCTATACAACGCGCTATTCTAATGCGTCTCCGATAAGTAAAGACTTTATTTTTCCCTATCATTTTCAATTTAAAATCAATGTTAAAGGCATCTCTTGATTAATACTAATCGTTACATAGTGTGGACCATTTTTTTCCTTGTAAATTGACCAGAATTGAAACTCATGTATATTGCAATGCATGTTAATAATGTGGTAATGTCAAATGTATTATTTCTAGAAAAGAAAGGTTGATGTAACTTTGCTTACAAATTGTCATACAGTGACAAAAAGGAGGCTAACAGACCAAAACCGAAAATGTGAGATGTCACAATTACAATCTTTATTGTTATGACTCATAACCAAAACAATGCAATTGTAAACGACCAAATTTTCAAGCAAAACTGGAAAATTATGTCGCAAAAAAATTATTTCTTCAGCTATCGCTAAGGAAAATAACGTATTACTTTAAATAAAGTACCAGTAAAATATGTAAGTTGAGTCCTTTCTTCGGATAATTTATCAGTCCTGAGCATGAATAATTAATATTTTTGCATTTACCCTTTCGGGTCTGGTGTACTAATAAAAGTACTACATGCCTTTTCATCGGGCATTATTTTGTCTTAAAAATTACTTTTGTTACTATCTACATATAGTAATGAAAGTATATGTCTATGCTTTTCTTATTATAACTTCATATATGTTTTGGTATTTAGTAATAACAATAATAATAAAAAATTGCTTAATTCTCTTTGCACCGTTTGCAATTCCTATATTTTATACATATATTTCACTCTTTAAATTTAAAATATAGATTACTTTTCTGATCGAATCATGGGTGTTAAAAAGGAAAAAACAGTAGAAAATTGTAATATCTGTTAAACCCTGTTATAATACGATATTTTCCAAACGTCTCCAAAAACTCTTCCTTAACCTATTATCATATAAATATGAATTGAATAGTACACAAAATAAGTACATAACATAATTTTGTTCTCAAAATTGAAAAAAAAATTGGACCCGAAAGGGTAACTTTTAAACTAAAAATAATGAATTTGCTTCATTTCAGCATAAAGTCCTTTTCAGCATATGCTTCCATTGTAATCCAATAGGGTTAACTACTTTACAGAAATCAACAAATTGAGATATTTTAATGCAACAAAAACTAATATTAGCTTATTATATTTAATAGAGTCCAAGTAAATTAAATTATGAATAAAAGTAATATGATACAATGCTTAGCATGCTTTCTTAAACATTAAGGGGGATCAAACTGGTCGCCAAATTTCGCGATATATCGTCAAATTAGCGACAAACTTAGCGGATTTCGCGACAAAGCAGGGTCCCCCCCCCCTTTAGCGGTATGGCGAGGCATTAAATGCTGTTCAATAACCAATGAGATGCGTTTCATTTGAGCGTTGCCATCACACAATTAACAAATAATCGCGATCCCTGTACCAAGTACGACAGAGTAATATATATATAGATATTTAAATCACGATTGAGAACTTCATTTATTTTAATCATTTCGGACAAGCTCACAAAAATAAGGCAAAACTCATTTATAGATGGGACATAAAGCATACGGAGAACAGCTGGAAGAAATGTTTCAAGAAAGGGGAAATTCGTATGTTTCGCTATCTAATAATCACGTGTACTTTATAAATACGCCTAAACAATAATTCATTTCGTAGAATTACACTTTAAAAAATATTTCGTCGAGAACAAAAAAATAGCAAGTTGCAGGAACAAGCACTGGATTTGGAGAGATTTTCTGTACTTTGAAGAAATTTCCTTCTTTTCACTGGTTAATTTCAGGACATTTTGAAATTAGGTTCAATATAATTTTTTATGTTTTGAGGGGTAAAGAACATACGTAAAAATTCCGTTTCTAACACGAAAAAGGTTTGCATCAAAGTAGGTGAAACATCTCTGTAATTTGAAGAAAATGTTCTTTATATTAGGGGATTTCGGGTACTTTTTCGTTAGAACGGTCAATTTTTTGTTTTTGAGCGAAAATGGGCAAACCACTCATTGTTTAGAGCAGTGGTTCCCAAACTTTTGGGCTCGCGGAGCCCTTTTTGGGAAGAATTTCTGAAGCGGAGCCCCTTAACTCCACGGTACTACATTGTTTACGAATTGATGTTTTTTTTATGCCTATGGTGCAGAGAAAGATCTGCTGGATAAAAGTCCGAACCAGTAGTTTTCAACATGGGCTAAGGTTCTCAGTTTGGCCCTTTTCTTGATACAGAAATTCTGAATTCATACTAGAAATTTTAAAAATCAAATTTTCTATTATTTAACCCCTTGACAGTTTTATTTAATACTATTACTATTATTGGACACAATAAATTGAAAATAAGGTCTAAAAACCACTCATTTTGTATTAAAATATATCTTCCTTGTATCATTGAGATATGTACGCCAGATACAGAAAAAATTATAGTTAAAAATTTGTGGTTTCTGAAAATTTTTAGTAACGAAGAAAACAGACTCTTCTTACCCGTCCGACGTTCGAGCAACACAGTTAAGGGGGTAATATAATGACATGCATTTTCAAAATGAAAAATATTCTTTCGGAATTTCCAGTATGAACTCAGAATTACAGATCAAAATGATAACCCTGTCTGGGTCATGCATTGCATTGGGACTTACGTGAAACTATTATTATTTATGGCGAAAAGCACACACACACAGAAATAAAAGTAAGTTGTACAGTTTTCGTTTACAAAGAGATACTTCTGTATAATCCCAATAGGGTATTCGCGAAAAGACAAAAAAATGTCTACGCTCAGTCGCCAATGAATTATATTACACGTTTTCGCTAGTCCTGCCCAACCGTAATCATGCGATTACGATTTAAGTGGGCGGGGCAAAATCTCTAATCTCTATTCCAGCATCGTTCACTTTTTTTGGATGTGTTATTTGAAATATTTAGCTATTAATTATAGTTTTGAAAGAAACTTTCTGCCACCATTATTTTTGTCTTAAAATAGGTATACTGTTAAAAACTACACATGTTAAAAAAAGTGTAAATAGTAGAAAACTTACTAACAAAATATATGGGTGGGGTTAAATTTATATCAGGGCGGGTACTCATCGACGAAAAATCTAAGCAAATGGTGGAGCTGAGCAAAAGTTTGATTGCCGAAGAGGGACTGCTCAGACGAGGAATCCAAGTCTGTAGAGCGGTGGTTCCCAAACTTTTTGACTGGCGGAGCCCTTTTTAGAATGAATTTCTATGGCGGAGCCCTTGAAGCCTATCGTAACCTATGTTACAAGGTAACCTTTTTTTAGGTGCATTGCAACTGAGCACAGGAAGAGGGAATTAATAGTAATCTAAACAATCATGTATTATCCCAGAAATAAAATTATATTTTGAAACTGTTACTGCAATACGGAATTTATTTTCAATTATCATCAATGCAGATGGAAGTGTCAAAAGTTTACAAACCTACAGTTAAAAAATCTCCAAAACTCCAGCAATCGTAACAATTGTTTTACATTAAATTTTACATTATTAGAATGACGAACAATAACGCATAAATGTGATTGGGTGGTTTTGCACAAATGTCTGAATTCAGGTCCAGTTGATAGCAATTGCAGGCGAATGTTTGATTCTAAATTCAAAAGACTTCTGCATTTCGATTTGGTTTTAAAGTAAGATCTTTAACACTGCTACATATACTAGGAATTTTACTCAAGTTTTATAAAAATATTTCAGACCAATAATTTTTATTTAAAACTATTTAACTCTTTTATTTAACTTAGTTCTGTTTGATTTATATTTATTTATTTTATGAAAATTTTTTGGTTCAAATCGAAATATTTTCATTATTCCGGTTGTTGTTGGAATATTTAGTGTGATTTGCTATGGAATGTCAAATCAACGAGGATCTCTATGTTTCACCGAGTTTAAGCTTGATATTGATAACGCTGAACGCATTTAGGGTCGTGCAAAGCCTTTTCCATTCAGCTGTTGAAAAATGTCGTTTGAAAGAGTTTTTCAAAGCTGTAGGATGCCCCTGAATGTTTATTCATTAGTATATTTTTTTATCTGGTGTTGTTTGCATTCCTTTTTAACAAAAGGGATGTAATAGATATCATTGTTTGACACAGAATCTGACCAATACACGTTTCATCTTAAAAGAAAGGTTTGGTAAATGAATCGGAAATTGTGACAGATTTTCATTGCAATGATAGATACATTTATTTCATTTTGCTAAACATATCCGAAAAATATGAAATTAGAATTCACAATCTTCGTTAGTTAAAAGTTTTGCCAGTTTAGAGTCCTGATTCTTCTAATATCACCTCTGCAGTTGCAACAATCGTGTAAACTCTCTTCACCATCTTATTTCGATACGCATCTTATTTCTATTTCGATACGGGACAAAACCATCTTATTTCGATACGTAGTAGGAGGGGCGGATGCCGGCATCCAATAACTTCATACATAGGATTAAAAAGTTTGCTTTTAGTTTATTATTTTAATGGCAACATTTAACCTTTTCATAATTTCAGAAGACAATTTCCCGGGAATAGCGTGCATCTATAAAGAACGCAATAGATTGTGCTACAGTGCTTTATATTCTCTTTAATTTTAGCAATGGCATTGTGACCCATCATTGCTTTCGCATCATCTGTGCATTCATGTTCATACGTGTTTTTCTATGTATTAATCAAAAATTATTTCGTCCCTTAGTGCGTTGATTTGTAGTGATCTAGAAAAAATATGACCCTGATAGTTTTATAAAGCTTCTTTCAGACTGGCGTTAGTAAGGTGCTTAACATGGGTGCAAGACCTTCAGCCTCAGGACTGATTTCAGTTTTGAAGATATTTTTGGCTGATGGTAAATTCTACTTTACATACTTAAATAATAACATTTTTAATATCAAGAATTTTTAATCACTTTCTTTTATTGTAAGATATCAAAATTTAGCCATAATAAAGGGCATACAAATCTTCTAGCCCATTTTCATTTGATTATTTCTAATACTGAGTAAAGTTTTCTGTCTTGGCTTGGCTATACTTCTTACACCCATGGTGCTTAATTTTAATCAAGCTAATATTTTCAAATACCTTAAAGTCAAGTTAAGTTCCTGGTGCCCGTTTCAAAAAAGTCAGTTAAGGCTCTTAACTTCCCTGGTTTGAAAGGGATATTAGTATATGTAACTGAAAAATACTAACAAAACTGCTAATCCAGTGACGTCAGTAGATTCATTCATTTGTAGTGCAAATTTTGTACATCTGAAGATGCTGTTATGTGTTCTTTTACGTCACCTGCTACAGAATTAATTTTTAAAAAATGATTTATTTGACAAGGAAATATTGACACTAAATTAACAACTTTTTCATAAAGCAAATTCCTGACAATATTAATTTTACGAGGTTTATTGAGTAAGAGTCTATGCAATTATATGATCTTCACAAACTCAAGCAACACGTTCAAATATCAGGTAAGCGCCGACTTAACAGGGGTGACAGGGTCTAACAAGGTAAATTTCCATCACTTTATACAGAACATTATTTTTCTCCTAATTAATCACAGTGATTAAACAGGGCAAAAGGAAACATTTAAATTAGTTGTAGAAGTACATCTTATTGCCTATGTCGCACCCGTGAAGTCTGCACCTATATCCAGGACATTTCATAATTGTTTTAACAAGTGTTGTGACATTTTCTTTTAACCCCTTCGCGACGGGAACCTTTTACGAAATGTTTATTACTTTGCTACCGGTTTTAAAAAACAGAAGTTTGTGCCTATTCAAATCGGGAAAATGTTCGAATTAAATGAGGCAAATTTTACAGTAAAATTTTACTGGTGAGGATAAACGAGGATCCTTAGGCCTATTTCCGGCACGTATACGTGTCGCTCGTCCCCAAGGGGTTAAAGCATGGATACATTACTTTGCCCTTCATATTGAAAAAAATCAGGTGGTTTATTTTTCAAATCAGACTGATTTCTTTCGGAATGGTGACGTAGTTGAGAATGGGACGTGGAGTCATTGGATAACGCTTCACCTCAAGTCACACTGAGAGGAGGACTTGGGAAATTCAAATATCGAAATATTCCTTCAGAATAAAATTTCTGGTTTTCTTACAGTAAATATACATTTGATTCTCTATTTATCTCATTTTTTGCGATAAATGATTGGAAAACTTAAAAATACATCGTAAATTCATATTTGCACCGGAAGATATTTAAGAAAATATAACTTAGTTAATTAAAAGAATTTCAGATTATTGAAGACAAGGGTCATCAATGCATAAATACACTTGTAATAAAATGATCTGTTCCCATTTTTGAAAAAAAAAATATCGCCTTAAATGTGTTGGTTACATTCAAATTTACATTATTTTCCTAAAGCGCGGCGGAGCCCCTGGAAAGTTCACGAGGAGCCCCTAGGGCTCCGCGGAGCACAGTTTGGGAACCTCTGCTGTAGAGCATAGTGTCCCTTTATTAAGGTCTTAAAAAAGATAAGAATTTACATAAAAAGCTCTGCCCACTGGGGCACAGACTGCCCCTTCCCGACAGAGAGCGGGAGAGGAAACGATGACGTCACCCGCTGGGGCAAATAGCCCCCCACGCGACAGGCAGCAGGTGAAAAAGGAGAGGTTGCTGCTACTATGGCAATGCTGCGTGTGCTGGAACACACTGTAAGTCCAGAAATTTCAGATTTGGAGTGCTGATCTGATACTTTACGCATGATCGCTAGGAAGTGAGAACACAAATTTATTTTTGGAATTTATAAATATGCTTTAATTTTGCCAGCAGTGCCGGCCTTGAGAGTATGTTTAATAACCAGGATTTGGGGGTGGAGGTGGGGGGGGGTGAGCTGTGAAGTTTTATATGCCAGTTAGAGTACAGTGATAGTATCTATGCTCTGGTGTGCCTAATTCTCCGTATTCGCAGAGAGGCGAGGAGGTGCAGTGGAATTTTTTTAGGTAAAATTTAAAAGGGCCGTGACCTATCAGGAATGCGGTGGTGGGTATTGATAGATGATATAGGTTCCTAGAGACTTTAGGTATGAGGTTGTGTGTGCAGCGTTTCTTGTCAGAGTCCTCCTATGTGGCATCATGATATAAGAATCTTAGCCAATGCCGAGACCAATTAAAACAAAATTTTAAAGAGGGGGTTATTAAGGGATACAAGATGTTAAAAAAATGTTAAACTAAGAATTAATAAAAAATAAAAGAAATTAAAGGAATTAAAGTTTCATAAAGAAAAAATAAAACTATATACACAACGTATAAAAATATTAAATGATTCTAATGAGGGGTTTATTAAATGATACAAGATGTTACAAAAAAGAGGTGTTTTAACCCTTTCAGGGGCAAGTAATTGCATTCCTCTAACGCCGAATTCCCTCAGGAATGTTCCAAAAATTTTATCGCAAAATAAGGAAAAGCCATTCTACGACTGTTTCCATCAAATTTAGACAAGTAAAATTTAATAAAATTTTTCTGGTGCAAATCTTGATTAAACGTACCCCTCAAGGGGTTAATTGGCAAACATTGTTTTACTATGAAAAACAGTATAGAAAATTTAAATATCCCATTAAGACCCGAAACATTTTCACATTTAAATAGTACATTTTTCTGTTTATTAACTCTATACTGAACCTAATGACACGTAAAAAAATAATTAAAAAATTTTTCGTCACCCCCTGGAATGTGGAGGGTTCCAGCACGAACGTGCGGGTTGGGCTTTTTCTGAGAAAGCCTCACTCGCACGATTGTACGGGTTGGTCTTTTCCAGTGAAATAATTACTTATAAGATGATTTGGGAAGTATTGGCTGAAATACTGCAATGGAATCCTTACTGGCTCTAAAGCCTAAAAAAGAAGAAAAAAAAATTAATACTGGTGTTGTACTTATCGACTTCAAAAAATTCATATTTTAATTAATTTAAAAATGTTTGCCATATTTTTAAAAATTTTTTTAATGATATCGATTTTATTTTTTCTATAAGTCTATAACTTTTTTAATTAAAATTTAAGAAATGAAAAACATACCTGCAATTGTGTGAAATCTAAAGGTTCAGGATGAGGTATAGAAATGAACTTCTTAATATTCCACATGCATTGTTTTTTTTTTCTTTTTTCATTCTCTTAACCTTTGCTGAAACTGACTTGGAGGTAAAACTTTGAGGAATGAGTTCAGGGGACTTTGATGAGGAAGAATTATACAAAATTGCCATTTCATTAGAAATATATGTATTTTTTTCTTCATCCAGTTCATCTGAACTTGGCTATTCTTCTAATAAATCTGCTTCAAATGTTTTGTCCGCAACCCCGTCATCATCCGAGAGATCACTAAATTCAGAGTCTGATTTATTCATCAATTGCAATATTTCTTCTTGTGTGATAATTCTTTTCCGTTTAAACATCTGAAAAAATATTTTATTTTGCTTTGTTAAAAGTTAACAAAGTATTAAAAAAATAATAAAATGTATTATGAAATTTTATTAATTGAAAAGAAAGAAAAAAAAGTAAAAATTATTTGAGCAAAAAAAGAAAAATAATTCATCTATGACAACACCCAAGAAAACATGGCATTAATTATATAATAACACACTTTATTTTTATTCTGGCTGTCACCAAAATTATTAAAACAGAAAGAAAAATGAACATTGAGAAAGCTCTTACCTTTACAGAAGCACTGACTAACGTAACGCCCAAGTTGCACGATCGTGCGGGTAAAGAAATCTTGAGTCCTATGAGCAAAATAAATAGTGTATAATTAATGTTTTTTTATTATATTACACTTATTTTTTTAGACGTTAAAGCAAAATTATTTATCTAAGCAATTATAAACATACTGATAATTACATTTTTACGAAAGATAAAATGATGAGCTGTATTCGTTGTACTTGTAAACAAAACTAGGCATGTCGGCTAAACGCAAAACATGTACTGAAAAAGTCATCTGTTGATAAAAAAGGATACTTTAATCTTTTTGCAAACCAGAACATTCATTCGTTTCGTGTTTTTATTACATACGGCTTTTTCAGAAGCAAAAATTTATATGAATGTCTAACCCGCACGATCTTCCGGGTTGGGTCTTAAAGGGATTAAATAACACTAAATAACTTTTGGGTCTTAAATGGAACAAATAACACAAACAGATGAAGGAAATTAAAGTTATATAAAAAAAGAAATATATATACAATTTATACATTTGCTCTTTCGATTCACGTTGTGCATTCGATTCAGATTACTATTTCTTGTAGCTAATTTTAAATCGAATTTTTAAAACACATTTAATGCAGAAATATAAACTAACGTTAGTTTAAACCAAAAATATTATATAGAAAATGAATAAATGTATAATGCAAATTTTTACGTGATTTTAAAAATATATTATAGTATTTTTCAACCCAGTGATAGATGTATTTATTTTGACACACAACTACAGACACAAATTCTTACATACTTTCGAAAAATTTTCCCTTGCAATATGCTAATTTCTTACATACTTTCGAAAAAATTTCCCTTGCAATATGCTAATTTCTTTCATGTTTCATTTATTTTCCTGAAACACCGCAGAGCCCCTGAAAAGTATAGGCGGAGCCCCAAGGGCTCCGCGGAGCACACTTTGGAAACCTCTAGTTTAGAGAAATGAGCACGGTATTTTTCAATTTGTCGTTTTAAAATTATTATTTGTGTCAGATTTTTTGTTCATGTAAAAAGAATATATTGCAGACTTTTATTAACCAGGGAGGACACGCGCCAGGCCTGATAGACCCGACTGCGTACAGTTTTTACAATTATCACCACTATCTTTTAAAAAGTAATCTTCAACTTCTTTTATCGCAAAATTCTGTCCGATTAAATAAGATGATGATTATTATTTCTTTTTATTGGTGACAAAGTAAAAAACATTCATACCCTGGGTATGCGAGCGTTCTCCCGGGTTAAATAACTAGACCAGGGTTGGCGAACCTTTTTATACACGCATGCCAATTTTTTTTCTAAAAATATCTTACATGACCTTGACGTGCCAACTAACAAACAAATTTAATGGACTGAAAAATCATGATTAAAAATCGCTTATTAATATTTTTTTAAAAATGGATAACATACCTCACTGTACCTCACTGTAATAATCATAAAAACATTTATATTTTAGAAATTATATAAAAAATATGTGATTAATTATATTGTTACATTTCGGAAGAAAAATAATTAATACCATATTCATACTCAGATAAATTAGACAGAATGCAAACTGAACTGGATTTATTTAACAACTGCTTTTTATTTGATTTTTTTGTATTATTCATTAGCGAAAATAATAACTTTATGCACATAGACAGAAAAAATATTAAAAGGGCTTTAAATAGCTGTGAAATTAATTTCTAAATTACCATAATTTTACCATTGATACTTTTACTAATGCGGTAATTTTCAGTGTTTTAAGAAGCCGCAATTAAAATTCTTCAATTTCCAATAAATCGATTTTAAACACGGTCAGATCTTCTAGTTTATGTATGTATCACTGTATGTTGATTTAGACTCACAAGCAACACCGTGGCAAAATTATTCTTTAGCGTGCACTTTCGGCACGCATGCCATAGGCTCGCCGTCCCTGAACTAGACAAACTCGCGGCTTTGCTCGCGTAGTAGTAGAAATATGCGAAGTGGTATTTGTACGTCTAATTTTTATTTAAATTTCAAAATTTTTTTCGATTGCTCTTACAGAGAGTATTCATATCTTATAAGTAACTACCATGCCCAATTTCCTGTTTCTAGTCCCTTTAGTATCACGAAAATCAGCAATTATGGAAGCTCTATGCGCCAGCAACCACCAGGTGATTGTGGCAACGACATAAAATATAAACTATGATGAAACAGGGACCGTCACCATCAATTTGCAGTCATTACTTTTGAAATAGGTTTGGTAGTTTGTGAGATTTCATTGAAATTATAATTTAGAACATATTTAGAACGCTTTTCGCTTGTTCACACTTTTAAATCTTGAATTTTTTAAAAACTTTTTCTAGAGAGCATTGATATCTTATGAATATATTTACCACGTTAAAACGAACTTTCTACTTCTAAAAATTGGCAATAAAACGTAATTTAGAACGTTTTAAAAATAGTTTTCGCTTATTTTCACCAGTTTTAAAATTTGAATTTTTTTTTCGTCTGCCATTATAGAGAGTTTAAATTTTATACGTAACTAGCATGACAAATTCCAACTTTTCCAGCTCCTTCACTATTAGAAAAATAGCAATTAAGAAAGTCTCTTGTTCTGAAACCTGCAGTTGGTAGTGACACCGATACACAATATAGTCTATGTTGGAGCAGGGACTGTCACCATCAATTTACAACCATTATTTTGGAAAACTGTTCGGTATTTCCTGAAATTGCATAGTAATAGTAATTCAGAACATTTTTCCCGCATCTTCATCATTTTTAAATTCCAAATTTTTTTTCGACTGTTCGTAGACAGCATTTCTATCTTATAAGTAACTACCATGTCACATTTCAAGTTTCTAGCTTCTTCAGTATTAACAAAATCGCAATTTAGAACTTTCCTTGATTTTGCAGCCTACTGGAGGTTGTAGCATCCGTATAACATATAGCCTGTGTTTCAGGAGGGACTACCAGGTACTATTTTTAGAGAACTGTTATCAGAAATAGTTTTTAGAGAGTTTTAATTAGATCTTATAAATATTTGCCACCTTAAATTTCAAGTTTCTATTTGTAACAACTGACAATAAAACGGAATACAGTACGTTATTAGAATAATGTTTGCGTATTTTCACCATTTTTAAAATTGGAAATCTCTATGGACTGTTCTTATAGGGAATTTAAATCTTAAAAGTAGCTACGATACCAAATTCGAAATTCCCAACATTTTTAGTATCAGAAAAATAGTAATTTAGAACGTTTTTTTTTTTTTTTTGCTCCTGCAACATTCAGGTGCTAGTGGCACCGACATAAAATATAGACTATGTTGGAACAGCACTGTCAATGTCAATGGGCACCCATTATTTTAAAAGCTATTTGTTATTTACTGAGACTGCATAGAAATAGTAATTTAGAACGTTCTTTTCCCGCATCTTCAACTTTTTTTTTTTAATTTCGATTTTTTTTCTTACTTTTCATAGATGTTTAGCAGGAACGACCGAACTAAGATCGGTCAAAATTAGCTTGGTGTTTATCTCGATATATTATTCCCACTGAATCATTCTTGCTGTTTTAGATGCAATTAACTTGACCTTGAGCCATAGTGACCCAAAATGACCCACTAATCGAATTTTTTCGAACATGCGACCTAACACAATGCTCTCACGAGCCTGAAAACGATGGAATACAAAATTTAGTGTAAACCGTTAGTCGTTTTCTAGATAAAATAAGCTTGACCCACGTTGATTCAAAAATGACCCACTAACCGAAATTTATCGAACATGTGAGCTATTCCAATGGTCTTTTTGTACTGCGAAACGGTATAATAAAAAAAAATTGTCAAAATCGTTTGAACCTTTTTGAGATACAGATAGCTTGACAGCGACCCATTACCACCAAAATGACCCAATAATAGAATTTTCTTGAGCATGCGACCCAGCCCAATGGTTTTACCTTGTCCAGAAACGGTGTAATACAAAGTTTTGTCAAAATCGTTTGAGCCGTTTTTTAGCTACAGTTAGCTTGATCCTGATCCATTAGGACCCAAAATGACCCACTGATTTAATTTTCATGAACATGCGACCCTACCCAATGGTCTTAGCATGCCAGGAAACGGTATTATACAAAATTTTGTCAAAATATTTTGAACAACTTTTTAAATACAATTAGCTTGACCCTGATCCACTGTGACCCAAAATGATCCACTAATTGAATTTTCTTGAACATGCGACTTAGCCCAATGGTCTTCTCGAGTCCGAAAACGATAGAATACAAAATTTAGTCAAGATTCGTTTAAGCAATTTTTTTTATACAATTAGCTTGACACTAACCCATTGTGACCCAAAATGACCCACTAATCGAATTTTCTCGAACATGTGACTTAGCCCAATCCTCTTCTCATGACCAGAAACGGTATAATACAAAATTTGATCAAAATGTTTCGAGCATTCTTTTAGATTCAATTAGCCTGACCCTGACCCATTGTGACCCAAAATGGCCCACTAATCGAATTTTCTCGAACATGTGATATAGCCCAATGGTCATCTCATACCCAGAAAAGGTATATTACAAAATTTTGTGACAATGTCTTGAGCTGTTTTTTAGATATAATTAGCTTGACCCTGACCCATAATGACCCATAATGGCCCACAAATCGAATTATCTCGAACACGTGACCCATCCCAATCGTCTTTTCGTGCCCGAAAACGATAGATTACAAAATTTTGTCAAAATCGTTAGAGCCGTTATATAGATAAACTTAGCTTGACCCACGGTGACCTAAAAATGACTCATTAATCAAATTTTCTTGAACATGTCACTTATCCCAGTGGTCTTCTCGTAATCGAAAACTGTAGAATATAGAGTTTAGTGAAAATCGTTCGAACCGTTTTTTAGATAAAAATAGCTTAATCCACAGTGACCCAAAAATGACCCGCAAATCGAAATTTCTCGAACATGTTACCTAGCCCAATAGGCTTCTCTTACCCGAAAATGATAGGATACAAAAGTTAGTCAAAATCGATTGAGTCGTTCTTTAGATATAATTAGCTTGATCCTGATCCATTATGACCCAAAATGACACACTAATCGAATTTTCTCGAACACATGACCCATCCTAATGATCTTTTCGTGCCCGAAAATGGTAGGGTGCAAAATTTAATCAAAATCGTTAGAGCCGTTTTCAAGATAAAATTTACATACATACAATTTTTGCTCGTATTATAGTATAAGATAAGTAACTACCATGCCAAATTTCAAGTTTGGACCCTATTCAGTATTACAAAAATAGCAATTTATAATGTTTTTTGGTTCCATAACTTATTGGTGGTAGTAGCAGCGACATAACATATAGCCTATATTTGAGCAGGGACTATCAACACCAATTTGCAACTATTATTTTTGAAATCGGTTTGGTATTTCCTGATATTGCATAAAAATCGTATTTAAAAAAGCTGTTTGCTCATTTCACATTTTTAAATATGCATTTTTTTTAATATATTGGTAAGGGAATATATAGAAAAATCCCTGCCGGTTCGGTGTACAGGCGGAGGTAGATTTCGAAGTTAAGTACTAATTTCACCAACAAAAACTAAATTAAGATTAGAGAAAAACGCAGTTTAACAGTTTTATATGGTCGTTTCTGACGAGTTTTTAATTTCATTTTTCTAATATACACGCATACACACACATATATATATGGAATATGTTTTAAAAAGGCAGAAACAAATTCAGAGAACGTCTCAATATTGAAATATGTCAACATTTACATAATCGGGTTTTTATCATGTTAATACGTTTTTCAAACTTACATGACGTTACATATTCATCTGCTGACGTCCATTATGTTTCTAATATGATATAATATTACCTTTTTTTAAAAATTCGTCTAACTCTATTTATATCATTTTCATTTTTCACGTTGAAATCTTGCTATAGAAAAGTTATGACGTAATGTTCATCTTTTTTTTAAATTCGTCAAACTATTTATTTCATTTTCATTTTTCACGTGGAAATATTGCAATAGAAAGGTAATTGTTGCGGTAGGAATTTTATCGTGTTTTTTTAATTGTTGGCAATTGCTATAACGAAAAATGTTTAAATTTTCCTGTCATTTTTCTGTAAGAGCTAGTTATATAGTGGAGCAGGGACTGTCACCATTTATTTGCAACCATTACTTTAGAAATTGGTTTGGTATTTATTGAGATTCCATAGAAAACGTAATTTAGAACGTTTTTAGAAGGTTCTTTGCGCATTTTAACCTTTTAAATTTTGAATTTTATTTCTAGGCAGCATTTATAATTTATAAGGTACAACCATGCTAAATTTCAAAAATCGCGATTTAGAATGTTTTTAGAACGCTTTTAGTGCCTTTTATTGCATTTAAATTTCGAAATTTTTAGGAACTGCTCTTTAGAGATCTTTTATATCTTACTAGCTGACCCGTCCGGCGTTGCCCGGGATAGGAATAAGCCAATCTCTTCTTCATGCAGCATGTTTTCAGAGAGGAGACATTTAACCAAAATACTGATCACAGGTATAAGAATCCCCATTTTTCCCTCACCTTAATCCAGACTTGGGACTGGCTAAATCAAAGGCAAGTGAATTTAGGGGCAAGATTGTATGTATGCATTACCCCTATAATGTCTTTGATTTAGGTGTCTTAAAAAATAGTGCCTGCGCTATAAACAGGCATGCATATATTTATGAGAAATATATGCAAAATTAAATAGAAATACAAACATAAAGGAAAAAAAATCACAAAATAAGATATATGTAAACAGTACACTTCCTCAAATCCACGACTCTAAAATACACAAATGCATAAAATCCTCACATTGATACTGTGAATAGTGAAACTTAGGATATAGGTTTTTTTTTATATCTATATATACAATTTGTACACATTTTAATATATAAATTGAGAAATAAACAGTATGAACCAAACATAATACACAATATGTAAATTACATAGAAACACAAATATAGATAAGAATAGAATGCAACACTTACCTGGAATCCTAATTAATAAGATTTGACTGAGAGTAAGAACATACACAAATGCATAAAATCTACACATCGATAATGTGAGCAGTGAAACTTAGTTAGGATATAGGTATTTTTTTATATATATACAATTTGAACACATTTTAAAATGTAAATTGAGATATAAACAGTATGAACCAAACATAATACACAATATGTAAATTACACAGAAACACAAATATAAATCGGAAGTGAATGCAACACTTACCTGGAATCCTGATTAGAATATTTTGTTTATAATTCAATCATTCTACCGAAATAAAAAATTTAAATGATTAAATTTTAATTAATTTTTTTAAATGATTAAATTTGTGAAAGGTTTAGTTTTCAGCTGAAAAAGTTTGTAAAAGGCCTATTTTTATAACAAAGAATTTTGCGAAGGATCCTTTTTTAAGGTGAAAAGTTTTGTGAAGGGTCCTGTTTTGATTTGAAAAATTTTGTGAAGGGTCCAGTTTTGACATCAAAAATATTATGAAGGGTCCTGTTTTGAAACGAAAAATTTTGTGAGGGGTCCTTTAAAGAGCCCAATTTTTTCCTAAACAGATCCCTGTGCTTGTTACATATCATGACTTTGATAAGAAATGAAAACATTCAGTAAAGTGTAAAAATTTTTTCATTTTGATTTGTTATGAAACTCATAATAATATGGGGAAGTGGAAAAAAAAAAGATAAACAAAAGAAAAACTGAAATAACTTCATTCATTTCCCCTGAAAAGAAAGATTTGTTTTTTTCCTATTCTTGGGCGATGACAACATACATCTCTTAATCTCCCAAGAACGGAAATTATTTACTGAATGTTTCCATTTCATAGAAAGTAAAGTTTTCATCTTACATTTTGCTATAAAATGTACAGTTTTATTTTTGCTAAGAAATGAAAACATTCAGCGAAGTGTAACATGTATGTTTTCCTCAAAACAATTTAAGTATGTGATAGAAAAAAAATATATCCATTTTCTCACATATTGAATTTCATAAGTAAAACATTAAGTAAATATTGATGATTTTCGAAACTGTTTCTTCCTATGAAGTGAATAACATCGCCCAAAAACCCCCAACAGAAAAAAAATTACAAAGTAATAGTCTTTAAAAAATAATTCCTTTGAAGAAATTTGCATTTTACTCGCAATCCTACGACGAAATTTGCGTTTTTCCGTGATCCTTTACAGAATTCCCGTTTCCCCCCCACCCAATTCCTTGTCAAAATGAGTTTTTTTCTGCGACCCATTGACGAAATGCACATTTATTGGGCAATGTTTTAACAAAAATTGCATTTTTCAGCGATCCTTTGATGAATTTCTGGTTTATTCTGCGATTATTTGACGAAAGTTGCATTTTTTCGCAATACTTTGCTGAAATTCGCATTTCTTTCGCAATTCTTTGACAAAAATAGCATTTTTTCGAGTTCCTTTGAAGAAATCTGTATTTTATTTGCAATCCTACGACCAAATTTGCATTTTCCGTGATCCTTTGACAGAATTCACGTTGTTTCCCCCCAATTCTTTGACGAAATGAGCATTTTTCTGTGATCCATTGATGAAATGCAAGTTTATTTGGCAATTTTTTGACGAAATTCGCATTTTTCAGCGATCCTTTTATGAAATTCTCGTTTTGCCTGCGATTCTTTCACAAAATTTGCATTTTTCCCGTGATCCATGGACGAAATTCGCATTTGTCAGTGATCTTTTGACGAAACGCATGTTTTTTTTTTTTTGGAAATCCTTTGACAAATTTCACATTTTTTTCCGTGATCTTTTGAAGAAATTAGCAATTTTTTTCTGCGAATGATTGTAGTAAATGAGTAAAATGTATATTTTCATAAGAACAATTTAAAGTTTTATGAGGTTAAAAAAAAAAAAAAAAAAAAAAAAAAAAAATCCCCGTTTTTTTCACATATTGAGTTTTATAAGTAAAACATTAAGTAAATAATGATCTTTTGCAGAGCTGTTTCTTCCTATGAAGTGAATAACATCGCCCAAAAACCCCAACAAAAGAAAAATAATAATTACAAAGAATACGAAGTAATAGTCTTTAAAAATACTAAAATTAATGTGATTTCTAGCCCCCCTTTTTTTATATAGTATATATATAATAAGTTTGATATTTCAATTAAGAAAATGTTTAATCACCCAAGAATGGAAATAATGACTTTAATTATTAATTACTGAATGTTTTCATTTAATATGAAACTACGTATTCTTGGACAACTAAAAACTTCTACAATTTCCCCGCTTCAGGAGTCTGTCCAGACTTTTTTCTCAGGGTCCTGTTTTTGCGAAATTGTGAACAGCTTTTTTACTTTTATCAAAAATCTAGTCCTAATTTTGTGAATTAAATATTATCGTTTATCAGGTTCCTTTTTATACGTTTTTAATGTGAAAAGTTTAGTTAAAGTTTTGTGAAGGGTCCTGCTTTGATTTGAAAAAAAATGTGCAGGGTCTAGTTTTGAAATGAAAAATGTTGTGAAGGGTCCTTTAAAGAGCCCAATTTTTCCTAAACAGATCCATGTGCTTGTTACATATCATGACTTTGATAAGAAATGAAAACATTCAGTAAAGTGTAAAAAATATGTTTTCATTGGGATTTGTTATAAAACTCATAATATATGGGGAAATCGAAAAAAAAGATAAACAAAAGAAAAAACCCAAATAACTTCATTCATTTCCCCTGAAAAGAAATATTTGTTTTTTCCCTATTCTTGGGCGATGACAACATACATCTCTTAATCACCCGAGAACGGAAATTATTTACTGAATGTTTCCTTTTCATAGAAAGTACAGTTTTCATCTTACACTTTACTATAAAATGTACAGTTCCATTTTTGCTAAGAAATGAGAACATTCAGTGAAGCGTTAATTCAGCAAATTTGAAAAAAAAAATAATTACTTTAAGATCCCAGAAAACAAAGTTCAAGAAACATTATACTATTTCATTCTTTGCCGACTACGCGTATGTAAATACGAAAAACGAATGCAATTTAAAGTAACTTACGTGAATTGTATTAGTTTCTTTATAAACAATATTATTTTATATTATAAACAATATAAAAAACATTATAAAATAATGTCAATAAGATTAAATCTTATAGTAACAAAAAAAAAGCATGAGTAATAAACAGTGCAATTTACCGCTTCAGTTCGGCTAGGAAATGCAGTCGCTGTATCTCATATTTACCACCTGCTCTCATTGGCTGGCTTCTTCATTGCCGCGGATTGGCTTAGAGCTGTAAATAGCCTCTAACCCATAACGTTTTATTGCCGCGGTTTGGCTTAGAGCCGTAAATAGCCTCTAACCCATAACGTTTTAATTTTTAAAACTTTAAAAAAAAATCTGAATTGAAATTTAAAAATCCGGCACTGAAGTGCACTTTCCGGTAATAGAATCTACACATGACAAAAATTTCAGAGGTCTAGGTGTTATAATTTCGGAGCTTTCCGCGGTCAGGCAGGCAGACAGACATCTCTTATTTTATATACTGGGTGTCCCAAAAAGGACTGACTGATTTTAAAATTCAATAACTTGCAAACGGTGACAGATATTAAAAAAATTCTTGCAGGAGGGTTATGCATAAGGTCAAAAGTTTTACTACAGTGATTTTCAATTTTAGTTCGATTTACAAACAATAGATGGCGCTGTAAACAATAGTCGCTAAATTCAGGCTCGATTTTTGGTACTTCGTGGCCCGGATAATACATTTCCATCTCCTTTTTCTGCATGGAACAAGATAAAGGACCAAAAATCGAGCCTGTATTTAGCGACTATTGCTTACAGCGCCATCTATTGTTTGTAAATCGAACTAAAATTAAAAATCACTGTAATAAAACTTTTGACCTTATGCATAACCCTCCTGCAAGAATTTTTTAAATATCTGTCACCGTTTGCAAGTTATTGAATTTTAAAATCAGTCAGTCCTTTTGGGGACACCCGGTATATAGATAAGTGACTTCCGCGCTAAATTTCAAGTTCCTAGGTCCTTCAGTAACACATAATGTGCTTCGGTTTCGGCTTAAAATCGTTTCGGTAATTCCAGCAATTACCTCTCACAAACAAACGCGCGAACTTTACTTCTTTATAAAATTAGTATAAATTCAAAAATATATTTATTCTAATGTAATTAAACTAATTATATCAAGGTATGTGTCAAGTAGATATAATTTGAAAAATTAATTTATTTCACACATTTAAACTGAATATTACTATTTATGCAATTATTGGAACTGAGAAAGTATTAAATTTTAAAGCTGAAGGATTCATGGTTAACCATGACTTAGACTCTACAATGTTAGTTTACATGTTACTTTATAACATGTTAAACTTTATATGTTATAAAGATCAATTTTGCATGTATCTTAACATTACATGTTACTTATGTACTAAAATTTACATATATCTTTTGCTTAACTTACATTAAATTAACATGTATCTTCGTTGAACTGTACGTACATCAATTTACCACTAAAAATGAAGTTGAATCCAAACAACCACAAAAAGCTGTGGAATGTAATATAACAAATAGTACTTGTGTCAGAATAACATAACAAAAGAAATAAAAACAGTTTCAAACGAAAATATTTTCTACAGTAAAAATTTTCCACAGAATTTAAATTTATCTTTATACGATCAAGCGAAAAGTTTTTTAATGAATAAACTTTTCATGCATAAAAGTTACAACAGCAACAAAAAAAAAAAAAAAAAAAAAAAAAAAACACATGATGTTTTCTTACACATGATGTTTTCTCTGTATTTTGTCCCTTGCCGTCTCCATACTATGGTAACACTGATTTTTTTTTAAGATACAGCTAATGTAGCTGAAACATATCAAATCCCAGGATTGTTCAAAATAGTTTTAAAAAATCAATGCACTTTCAATCAAAAAATCAATGCAAAGGTTACTGTTAGAGAACGACGGAAATTAGTAAATCAGTGCAGGGCTGTGCGAAGCTGGGGGCGAAGGGGGCACTCGACTCGGGTGCGGAATTTGAGGGGGCGCCAAATTTATACTACAAATATAGTTTTTTTTCCTTCTTTTTTTGGTTAAAATCGTTCTATATTTACATATTGGGAATTTTTTACACAAAAAAAAAGCACGTTCATTTTTGTGTCAAAGATATTTCAATGTCCCTTACCCTGAACTCAAATAAAAATTTATGAATACAGACTTCGTTCTCTTCAAAATTCGTTTTAGGTCTTTGTGTTAGTCTCTTTCGTTAACATTCTCTTTTCTGAGTCTGTAACTTTTCTGTGTTTGTGACAAAAACATATACAGGGTGGTCATAAAAAAACTTTACCGATATATGGAACTCTAGCGGCCGTTCCGTTAAACCGATCGAGATGAGATTTCAGATATAGTTATTCAGAGGTAAGAGCTCGGGATTCTGTGAACGGCAACAAATTGGCGCTCACGGTTACGGTTATAGGTACAGAAACTCAAAATTTTCGAATGGCAACGCCCAATTTTTTTCATCGCAAAACGCTCAGCGCATGCGAAAACCCTAAATAGCTCTGGAATGGTACGTTTATCGCAATAAACGGAAGCGTTATGCACGCACAAAAAACAGCTCAGCGAACGGCCAAAAACAACACGATCGGGGCTCACGGAGGAATTTTGCATATGACAGAGGCAAGAATTCGTTTTCTACGCTGATTATCTGTCGAACTGCATTCTACGATTGTTGTCTTGCCTCTGTCATATGCAAATTTTCTCCATGCACACCGATCGTGTTGTTTTTGGCCGTTTGCTGAGCTGTTTTTTGTGCTGCATAACGCGTCCGTTTATTGCGATACACTTACCGTTCCAGCGCTATTTAGGGTTTTCGCATGTGCTGTGCATTTTGCAATGAAAAAAAAGGACGTTGTCATTCGAAAATTTAGAGTTTCTGTACCTATAACCGTAACCGTGAGCGCTAATTTGTTGCCGTTCACAGAATCCCGAGCTCATACCTCTGAATAACTATATTTTTAATCTCATCTCGATCGGTTAAACGGAACGGCCGCTAGAGTTCCATATATCGGCTAAGTTTTTTTATGACTGCCCTGTACTCTCAAAATAGCATGGGGTTTCCTTCTGGGAATACAAAAGGGTTTATAAACTGCTATACTGTAATGTTAGATTCATTATTTCTACACCCATTTCCCATATTCCCTTTGCCAAAATATGCGTTTAATTTTCTCTTATCTTATTTAGTTGTTTGGAGCTTCTGAATTAAAATTAAACATAAAGTTTCAAAATAAAGGCAAAATATGTATTCCATAGAATTGATTTGTGTTTCTGCACCTTTAAATTTTGTGATACATCTCACAAAGAAAAAGTGTGTGCGTGGGGGTTGGGGGTGTCGAATTGAAACTTTGCCACGGGCTGAGTTTTCTCTTTGCACGGTGCTGAATCAGTGTTTGTAATCCTTCAGGAAAAATTAGAAAAAAGACTATTTCACTCAATTACAAACATGTAACAAGCCGGAAATCGTAAGTTAAACGCGGCAAATGTGGTGTGTTTGTATTATAGCTAGTTTTATACGCATTCAGATCTTGGTGCAGTAGCTGTTGCACTCTTATGCAAAAAAGTACGAATGTAATTTTTTTTTTACAATTATGTGTATTAAATTTGGCAATACAGAAATAATAGGACTCCATCCTTCATAAGACATCATCACCATGACAACCTAGAATCATGACCTATCATGGGATATCATAGACTTCATTACGTATGATAGGATTTAATAGAATAAAGAAAACTTTTATTAGTATATTTTTAAGCTTTCATTCTATTTTCATAAAATTTGAAATGACTCAACACAATTCTATATTGATTTTATGTATTAAATTTCAAACCATTCAGTTAAGTAGTTTTTCGCTGTTATGTGTGGACGGACGGACAGACTACATGTGATACGTATTTATATAATTACGAACGCACTTAACAAAATGAGAAATGGCTTCCCGATTAGGAAAATTGATCAAGTTATTGTGAAAGAAAATAACCTATCCCCTTTATAGTGGAGAATGGGTAGAGCTATACAAGTTCACCCTGGCAGTAACGAAAAGGTTCCTATGGTGAAATTAAAGGCTTCCCATTGTGGAATAACTATGCCAATTCGTAAAATAATAATTCTGCAGATAAGGACCCTAAACGTCATTGTCTTTAATCACACTTTGCATAACATTCAACATCCTACAACCCACTTTTATTTTTCTTTAATTACATAAAGATTTATGAGTATAAAACATTCTTAAAAGTATCGGGATAATTCCCGATACTTTAAATGTTAAATAAAACACAGTGTTATGCAATTATATTCTGAAATTCTGTATTGTACAGTGTTATGCAATTATATTCTATTGAACTGCTTATTCCGTTAATGTTTTAGATGAAAAGGTGCATTTCTTTAGTGAGGCTCTGCCCCCGTGAACCCCCGTAGTCTAATTAAATTTAAATTAGCACACTCCTAATGATTTTGCGAATGATTATATTATATCTTAGATTTCGTTTTACATTGAGATTTTATTAGGAAAAGCAACAGTTCAGACAGAGATTTTCCGTTATCCCAATATACAAATAGCAGTATTTACTTAAAATAAATCTATTTTATCTAATTTAAAAATCTAAAGTTCTACCCACAGTTTTGACGGTCATAGATATAAGATTTTATCTAAATAGATCCTATAAAATTATGTAAAAGCACTTATAAAACTAACGTCATAACATTCTGAAAGTGAGAGGAGTACATTTAAAGGTATTTTTATGTCTTTAAACGTATTAATAAACTGATCTTCATGTTTTGTATGCACAATCGACGACATTATGAAGATCAATATTGATAAAAATATCTACTTCCGCAAAAATTTTAAAAATGAATTTTTTAAAGCAAAAATTGCGAGATCACAGTTTTAATGAAAACAAGTGCTCTAATAAACAAGTGGGTAAGTGTGATCACAGATCGCACAGAGGGTTTCGTTTAATATTCCTTTCAAAACATCTTATCCTTTTGAAAAATCTGATAGTTCCACATTTCGCAACAACAGGGGCGCACACTATTCTAAACAAATCTGTATCCGAACGAAACTCCGTTTTACATACTATCCGTAGATATATTAGTCCAGGGGATTGGGCCCATAGCACCCGAGATAAGTAGGCGCCCCTGGCGGTAAAAAGTGGAACTAAAATATGTAAGGCTATGGTGCATAATATGAAAGAATGGTCAAAGGGGTGTCGGCAAAAGTTGGAAAAGTGCTTCCCAGGTGAAAAGGGCGGAGGTTAGAAAAATTGTTTAAAATACACGAGTTAGAGCCCGGAGGAGTAAATAATATAAGACTTTTTGAAAATTTTATCATTTGTCGTGTGGTCTCAGGTATTCAGCTATACGTATGCAAAAATTCATGTCTCCAACTTAATTAGGGGCTCTCTTAGAAAGAATTGCTTAAAATACATATGTCGTATCTCAAAGGGTTAAACGTAAGACTTTTTCAATATTTTATTATTTGTCGCCTGGCGTCAGGTGTTCTGCTATAAATATGCAAAATTTCAAATATCCGAATTAATAAAGGGCTCAGTCAGAAAGAATTGCTTAAAATACGCATGTGGGAGCCCAAAGGGTTTATGTACGACTTTTTCAAAATTTTATGATTTGTCGTATGATGGTGTTCAGCTATAAGTATGCAAAATTTCACGAATCCAACCTAAATAGGGTCTCACTTAGAAAGAATTATTTAAAATACATATGTGGGAGCCCAAAGGGTTAAATGTCCGACTTTTTCCAAAATTTTATGGTTTGTCATTTGATGTGAGGTGTTCAGCTATAAGTCTGCAAAATTTCACGCCTCCAATCTAAATAGGAGCTCACTTAGAAAGAATTGTTTAAAATACACATGTGGGACCCCCAAAGGGTTAAATGTACGACTTTTTCAAAATTTTATGGTTTGTCATTTGATGAGAGGAGTTCAGCTATAAGTATGCAAAATTTCTCTCCTCCAACCTAGTTTGGGGCTCACTTATAAATAATTGTTTAAAATACACATGTGAGAGCCCAAAGGGTTAAATGTACGACTTTTTCAAAATTTTATGGTTTGTCATTTGATGTGAGGTGTTCAGCTATAAGTCTGCAAAATTTCACGCCTCCAATCTAAATAGGAGCTCACTTAGAAAGAATTGTTTAAAATACACATGTGGGACCACCAAAGGGTTAAATGTACGACTTTTTCAAAATTTTATGGTTTGTCATTTGATGAGAGGAGTTCAGCTATAAGTATGCAAAATTTCACTCCTCCAACCTAGTTAGGGGCTCACTTATAAATAATTGTTTAAAATACACATGTGAGAGCCCAAAGGGTTAAATGTACGACTTTTTCAAAATTTTATGGTTTGTCATTTGATGAGAGGAGTTCAGCTATAAGTATGCAAAATGTCACTCCTCCCACCTAGTTAGGGGCTCACTTATAAAGAATTGTTTAAAATACACATGTGGGAGCCCAATGGGTTAAATGTACAACTTTTTCAAAATTTTATAGTTTTTCGTTTGATGTGAGGTGTTCAGCTATAAGTATGTAAAAGTTCACGGCTCCAACCTAATTAGAGGCTCACTTAGAAAGGATTGTTTAAAATACACATGTGAGACCCCAAAGGGTTAAATTTACAACTTTTCCCAAATTTTATTATTTGTCATTTGATGTGAGGTGTTCAGCTATAAGTATGCAAAATTTCACGCCCCCAACCTAATTAGAGGCTCACATAGAAAGAATTGTTTAAAATACTCATGTGGGAGTCCAAAGGGTTAAATGTGCGACTTTTTCAAAATTTTATGATTTGTCGTTTGATCTGAGGTGCCCAGCTATAAATGCGCAAAATTTCACCCCTTCAACCTAATTAGGGGCTCACTTAGAAGAATTGTTTAAAATACACATGTGGGAGCCCAAAGGGTTAAATGTCCAACTTTCTCAAGATTTTATGATTTGTCGTATGATGTGTGGTGTTCAGATATAAGTATACAAAATTTCAAGTCTCCAATATATATAGTTTCTGAGAACGGGCTCTGTGACGGACAGACAGACGGACGGACAGACAGACAGAGGAGCGAGACGAATAGGGTTTCGTCAGATGAACGAAATCTGAAAAAGGGTTATCTGTGAACGCGAATTATATTGTCCAACTATTTTTTATTTTGTAAAACGTCTGTTTCCACATTCTCTGTTCAATTAAAAAAAAATGTCTTTAAATGTACTATTTTTAGCATATTATTACTTTAGTTTAAATATATCCTAATCTACACCTTGATAGCAAGAACATACTAAAATCACCCCAAAACAGGCATATTTGGAGACTTTTAAGCCTACTGGAGAATTTTTCATCATCGTGTTTACTGCTAATTTATAAATCGCATCGATTTCGCGCTATAAAATATATATATACTTTTTTTTGTGTGTGTGTGTGATAGCAAATTAATTTTATCCACATACAATTTAAAACTGTAATGTTACTAACGTCGGCGTCGTTCAGATATGACGCAAAACTATGTTGCAGACCAAATTGCGAAATATTCACTAAACCTTTATCTCCATCAATCTGATTTTCTGCTTAATCTTTCGTAACCGGGAGATTTTGAATGATTTTTTAAAGGCTATGAAATATAGTTACTATGTAACTGACAAATGAAAAAGAGAAACGTACGAGAATTACGTATTATTTCAAATAGGTACATTGATTTAAAAAAAAAAAAATGTTTTATGTTGCTGGAAAATATGTATAAATTTCCACCAAAAATTATACAACTAATTTTAAAAATCTGACAAATATACTGCCAAAATTTCAAAACAATAGGACTAATTTAAAACCTTTAATGGGAAATTTTAGCATGTATAGTATAATTTACCATCTAAATCCATTAATCGAATGCGCCATCTTCTTTCAACAAATTTAAATTTTTAAAACATTCTAAATTGCCATGGAAAAGTTTATGGCGGAAAAATAAATGCTCAATATTTTCTGAATAAATGAACCAAATTTATCCACCGGGCACCATGTCTACTTAATTTCAAGCTAATCGATTCTTTTTTGTGGCAATTATCACAGAACAGGTAGACAGACTAAGTAACTAACAGACGGGAACCAAAAACTTCTCATGTCTCCACAGTAAGCATTCACAATCGTATTATGTATTATTTCAAATAAGTACATTGATTAAAAAATATTTTATATTATTGGAAAATATGTATAAATTTCCATGGAATATTAAATTTCCAAGATTTTTTCGAATGCATTTTTCAGCAGTTAGTTTTATTAATGACTGAGAAATGAAAA
Organism: Maratus speciosus; assembly: GCA_963932465.1. Taxonomy (NCBI): domain Eukaryota; kingdom Metazoa; phylum Arthropoda; class Arachnida; order Araneae; family Salticidae; genus Maratus; species Maratus speciosus. The sequence goes on from OZ010791.1 coordinate 51,868,050, forward strand.
GACTAATTATTTTATTTCATTATTGTGCTTTATACACTGCCAGAAAACTCGTCTTTATACACTAAACTAATACTCATTTTTTAACAAATAATTTCTGTATTCCTAAAAAACATGAGAAATTCCGTTAATTCTTAACATAATAATACTAAAATCCGAATTTAATTTAAAGACAAAAAACGAAAAATTCTATAAATTAAAATTTCAAATTTTATTAAAAAATAAATTAAAAAATTAAAAGAACAACAAAGAAAAGAAACGTTTTTAAATTTGAAAATAAATAAAAACAAATTTCCTCATTAATTTAAATGTATTTACAATTTATTTTTTAAAGTTGTAGAAAAATATTCGCATTTAAAATATTAACTCTTAAATGCCTGGTGTTGCTTTTCGGCAACATACCCAATTTAGGCTCTAAAATACTGTTAGAATAATATTGAAGCTATAATGCCTAATGTTGCGAATAAAATACATTCTGAAGATATTATTAAATCGATTTTCAACATGCAGATGGCAACACTTGATCTGTTTAAGAATAAAGATAGATTTATTTTTCAATTGTTGCAACTTGTTCTTTTGTTTTGTTTGGAAGCTTGCGAAATACCCTATTTTGTTCTGCAGTGAGCAAGTAAAATTTATTTCTTTTTATAGTTCCTAAAATTCTTGTGTATTTAATATTACAGAATTTTATCAATAGAAATTATTTTTTCAATTAAACACCAGTATTGCCGATTAGTAACAAACTGTTTTTTAGCCGTAAACTACACTTAAAACAAAATATGATTTTTTAAAGTATTTTTCCTATAATTTATTTAAAAAATGAAAGCCGAAAAACATTATTACAATGATTTTTGAAAAATCAGGCATTTAAGGGTTAAATGGAAAAAATGAATTTACTGAAAAAAATCTCGCATAAGGATAATATTCATATTTTACATCTTACAATCTACTCAATATTTATACAAAAACTTACAAAATCAAAATATTTATAATTCACATTTTTATCCAATTTTAATAGTAAAGTAATAAAACCTCAGCCACAATCTCATTGAATAAGAGATCTTCCTGAAATTAACTTCAAAGTTCAAAGCTCTTTAAAGAAATTAATCAAGCCATCTGAGGCAAACATATTTACCTCAAACTGTTTCATTTCTGCACAACTGTAGCCGAGCTCTTACCGTACTGGTCGCGTAAAGCTAAAGTAGCTGGTTTGACTCCAAGGTCAGCAACTTTTGTTTTATCCCCACTTTCTTTAACCCTTAAATGCCTGATTTTTCAAAAATCATTGTAATAATGTTTTTCGGTTTTCATTTTTTAAATAAATCATGGGAAAAATACTTTAAAAAATCATATTTTGTTTTTAAGTATGGTTTACGGCTAAAAAACGGTTGTTACTAATCTCTAATACTGGTCTTTAATTGAAAAACTAATTTTCCTTGATAAAATTCTATAATATTAAACACACAAGAATTTTAGGAACTATAATAAGAAATAAATTTTACTTGCTCACTGTAGAACAAAAGAGGGTATTTCGCAAGCTTCCAAACAAAACAAAAAGGACAAGTAGCAACAATTGAAAAAATAAATCTATCTTTATTCTTAAACAGCACAAGTGTTGCCATATACATGTTGAAAATCGATTTAATATCATTTTTGAGAATCAATTTTAATGGCACCATTAGGCATTATAGCTTCAATATTATTCTAATAGTATTTTAGCAGCCTAAATTGGGTATGTTGCCGAAAAGCAACACCCGGCATTTAAGGGTTAAATATTCCTACTGCATATATGCGTTATGTGAAAACTTCTCTATTAAAAAAATGTCTCATCTAATTACCTGCAGATCAAATAAACGTGTTTGAACCTGAAATGTTAATTAATAAAATGTAAGGTAATCTTCGGTGGCATTTAAGGGTTAATTGACGTTTATTTCGCCTCCATTAACGGATAAGAAAAAAACTTATATTCATCTATTAATGGAAAAATTCTGGTAGCAGTGCTACCAAAAAATTTCCGTGAATAGCAGAAAATATTTCTGAGAGTTCACATATCGCTCACCCGTAAGAAAGGTGATACACATCTAGACAAAAGTAAATTTCACAGGAGAGGCAAAAGAAAATTTGCATGATTTTTTCTGTAAGATCAAATTATCGTACTTAGCTCGGCATTCAAAAATGAGAACGTGCATAAAAGCATAAAACTCTTCAAAATGAAAACGTAAGGTGAGGTTTGTTGGATTGGGTAATTTTACTTCCCCACACAATCCACCATTCTTCTATGGTCACGAATGGACATATAGCGTAATAAAATAATTTTCCACATGGCTACACTTATAAAACTGTTTGTATAGCAAGACGCACCTACGATGCATACATTACTGGAATAAAACGCAAAATGAATTTTTGCGAGATGTGTCACTTTTCATGCGGGTGAGCGATAGTATGTGAATATTAAATTTAATCATTTTTCTCCTTTATATGTAATTAATATTGGTAATATTGTAACTACCGTTGTATTATGAAGTTAATAATAGTACAAGAGGTATATACTTTATTCTATATTATGTAATTATTATCCTCCATCTGACTCCATAACTTTTTTATAAAAGTCTAACCCACAGAGCGAACACATTGTAGGATTTAGAGTACTATTGAGTTTAATTCAAATTTTAGCTATTTAACTAAATAACTTTAGCAGCAATGGAATTTAATGGATAATTAAACTTTAAATAATATTTCAAAAGTCCTTCAATGTTAAAACCTTTTTACGTGGCATTAAACATTCTCTATATTCTTTAATTATTCAACTAGCTATCCAGAATACTATACTTAAAAAAACATTTATACTTTAGCGAAAAGAAAAATGTAAGGGAAAATGAGTAACAGGCGAGTGTAAATCAAAGTAAAAATCATGTCTGTAGCAATAATAGAAATATTAAAATATTAACACCGGAAAAATGTCAAAGGAAAAATGTTAAAAATGATAACTACATTTTTATTTTGTAGGAATTAAGTATCAGCCATCATCTAATCGTCTAGTTGTGGTCGTCTGGTTGAGACGATCGTAATAAAAAAAGAATACGTCAAAATAACGTCGAAACAGTTTTCTTATTAACTAAATCTTTTGTAATGTTAATTATAATCAGACCAGATCAGACGAAATACACAGAGTGTTCCAAAATTGAACACAGTAGCACCAACCTTTGAAAAATATTGGGTGGGTTCAAAAAAAGTTTGAGTACAATTTTTTATCAGTTGCTTGAATGTGGATAGAGGAGCGGGGGAAGTGCAAATGTCTAAAGATGACAATTCGAAGTCAGATTATGGTTTTAATCAAGTTATGGCAAATTATGGTAAAATATAAAATTATTAAAATTGAATAAATAATTTATTAAATTCTATTCTTAAAAGTACTTCCTTATAAATAAAGTACTATTTATTATAAATAACATAAAAATGGCTCACTATTGAAAATGCAAAAAACTATATATCAAGAAAAACTAAACCTTCGTCGATTCATCAAAACATTAAAATAGATGGCAAAATACACGAAAATTTGTTTTTGAGAGACATTTATTTTTGCATTAGCTGAAAGGGTTTTCAGTGCTCCTGTAAGTCTAATGGATGGCCTTACTATTTTTCGAACATTATTTTGATAGCTTCAATAAAACTAAATTTTATTTCTGCTATTAATAAATAAATAAATAACGAAACACATGAATTGAGCGATGATGAAATTGAGCGGTCAAATTATCGGTGGGTCAGCGTCCCATGGCCCCATAAAAGTTCGCGCCACTGATTGGACCGAGAAATTAAGAGGGGTGGTAGAAGGCTTCAAAAGAATGAAAACTTGCAATAGAATGTCGTGTCGCAAATCACTTATTTCATCACTAATGCAGGGTGTTTCACCTTAACTAAACTCGAGTTGACGGTAATAATTTAAAAAAAAAAAATCACTGCAATGAAAATTTAACGATATGTACAGTAGTAGAAAAAAAAAAGTAAACACCCCCTACTAACTCCTCAACAAATTATCGTAGAAGAAAGTTACTGGTACCGAAAGATTTGAAATAAATTCTACTTTTAAACGATGCATATAAAATTTGCTTAGGGGGCCACCTACATATTAAAACGAACGCAAACTTCATTTTCTTCAATGGCAATACCCAATTTTCGGTGTCTTTAATTTGTGTAATTTCCCTTTTAAATTTGTCCGGTTTCATTTTTTTTTTTCAATCTCGCTTTTGCTAGAGAGTCTTTCATTCGGGACGTGGCTGGGGACCTAAGAATCTTGCTTCCGCAAAAGAGTCGGAGTAGAGTAGAAGAATAAAGGGTTGCGGACGAAGATGGGCCGCTCGCCGTGGCCCACAATATAATTAGACCGCCGCGGTGAGCGGCCCATATTCGTCCGCAGCCCTTTATTCTTCCACTTATTCCGACTCTTTTGCGGAAGCAAGTTTCATAGGTCCCCAGCCACGTCCCGAGTAAGACACTCTCTAGCAAAAGCGAGATTGAAAAAAAAAAAAAAAAAAAAAAAAAAAAATCAAAAATTGAAACCGGACAAATTTAAAAGGGAAATTACACAAATTAAAGACACCGAAAAGCGGGAAGGGTTGGGTTCGGGGCGATGAAGCTACCGAATGACTCCCAGCTACTTCTAGCTTATTATTAGAGCTTATTATTAGAGCTTATTATTATTATACAAACGATTAATCAAAATGTTACGTGTGGATTTTAATAAAACTGTCCGTCAATATACAACACATAGTAAGATATTAAATAACATTAAAAGAATTTACCAGATCATTGTGCTGTTTCAGAAATTAATTCAATTATAAAATAAGCAAAATAAATGTGTCAGTTTGGTATAGGAAAACCACCTTTAATATGGAGTATGATCACCTCTACAAGTAATACAGCACATACAACGATGTGTGATACTGTCAATTATGCGATCAATAACTTTCCTGAGAAGCGTGAGCCATTGCTCTTGTAAAGCAGTTGTAATCGTGGCAAGGGTCTGAGGAGGGGGATTGAGAGCAGCAGCACATCTCCCTAAAGCATAGCAAAAATGCTCGATGGGATTAAAGTCCGGTGATCGAGCTGGCCCTTCCATGCGCTGAATTGTTTCGTGATGAAGAGAATCTTCGACGATGCGAGTCCTGTGCGGTCAAGCGTTGTCGTCCTGCAGCAGAAATCATTACCCATTGCGCTGTCATAAGGGCGCACATAAGCATCTAGAAGGTCATCTATATAGACGTGAACATTCACAGTTCCACATGGAAAGATATGGAAGTCTGTACATCCACCCAAAGAGATACCAACCCAAACACAGACACTGCCTCCTCCGTATGAATGTCTTTCACAAATGTTTGATGGATGATAGCGTGTTCCCTGTTCTTTCCAAATTAAACAAGGCCTACTATCGCTTTGGATTCTAAATGGGACTCATCCGTGAAGAGAAAATGCATCTATTGATCAGTCGTCCAGTGGACATGTTGACGTGCCCAACTTAAGGCTAATGTCAGACGAACGTCATTATTCACGATTTTTTCCTTACGTATTAGCCCTACACAAGGCTAGCGGCATTGTGTAGGGATAATACATAAGGAAAAAGTGTGCAAAAAAGACGCCCGTCTGACATTAGCCTAAACGTTCCTTCTGGTGACGTGAGCAGAGCGCCACACAATGGTTGGTCGCCTCGCGTAAAGGCCACCTTCATGTAGTCTTCTATGCACAGTAGACTTTGTTACCAACCTTTCTATGATTGTAGAAAGATGAGAGGGGGTTACTGTTCTATTCCTTCGTACACATAACCGCAAATATCGACCATCGGTGCTTGTCGTAGCTCTTGCTCGTCTCTGGCTGAACCTAGAGGTAGAACCAGTAGTTTAAAATTGTTGCCAAAGCCTATGAACAACAGAAGAACTCACATTAGCCATCTGGCCACCAACGTCTGACTTTGACCTGCCTCCAATCTTCCAATAGCTCTGTATCACTGTTCTGCGGACAAATGATACCTCGAGGTCATACTAATGAATTGGCTATCTCAGTTTTCTTATCTCATAATCCCAGCGACACCAGCAGCCGAACTCTCTATGATGGATTTTTATGATCCATGCAGATGACGCAATCCGATTGCAGCGCCACTAATTTGCATTTTGTAATTTTATTCTGCATCTTTTAGTTAACAACATATGCTAATTTCATAAAATAGTTTATTTTTGAACGAATTATCGCACTTTTTGTGATTTTTCCTAAATTTTTGGAAACCTGTGTAGTTTTCCCAAAATCAATGCATTTGAAACTTTGCAGGGGGAAAGGTTACTGTTAGCAGATGACGTAAATTAGTTACTCTTTTGCCATAATCCTTCTGGAAAAAATGATCAAAAGACTATTTGACTCAATTACAAACATACAACAAGTCGAAAATTCTAAACCAAACATGGCAAATGTGGTGTGTTCGTATTATAACTAGTTTTATAAACATTCAGATCTTGGTGCAGTAGCTGTTGCATTCTTATGCAAAAATGCATGAATGCAAATTTTTTTACAATTATGTATATTAAATTCAGTAATACGGAAATAATAGGACTCCACCTTAAATAAAATGTGATCTCCATGCAACCTAGAATCATGACCTATCATGGACTATCATTGATTTAATTACATATTATAGGATTTAATAGAATGAAGGAAATTTTTATTAGAATCGTTTTAAGTTTTGATTCTATTTTCATAAAATATGAAATGACTCGATACAATTCTATAACGATTATATGTATTAAAATTCAAGCCATTCAGTTGAGTAGTTTTTGCGCTGTTATGTCTGGACAGACGGACAGAGAGACAAACGGATCAGACGCCGACTATAGAGGCGACGTATTTATATAATTACGAACGCACTTAATAAAATGAAAAATGGTTTTCTGAATAGGAAAATTGATCTAGTTATTGCGAAAGAAAATAACCTATCCCCTTTATAGTGTAAAATGTGTAGATCTATACCAGCTTACACTGACAGTATAACGAAAATGTTCCTGTGGCCAAATTAAAGACTGCCCATGGTGGAATAATGAGACCAATTCATAAAATTAAAAAAAAATGTAATTTAATAGATTACAACGACCATTTGGAATTTTTTTTTAATAAAACGATTGTAAAATGCCGTGGCTAGTGGATTGGAGACCCTCGAGACATGGTCTTTTACTATCAATCGATTAAACATTAGATTGTTTCGTTTTTCGCGTTTGTCTTTTATTCTGTAATCGATTTTCATGGCCTAGATAATCAGCTGAGGACCTCGACTTTCATGGGCTACATAATCAGTTGAAGACTTCGATTTTTGCTTTGCAAGACGATTTTCATTTCGGCGTCGCTCTTTGGCTTTGAATTTTTCCATATCTGATAATTTGCGCCTACCCATTTTGTTACTTTTTCAATTTTTAACAATTTTATGCCTTTCGATTACCTATTCAAATAAAAATTCACCTAAAAGTAAAGAACATCGTTGAATTTCGTTAAGAAAAATAGAATGCGAGTATCATTTGACCCCATCCTCGACCGAAAACAACAACCATTTCCAAATGGATAATAAATCTGCAGATTAAGAGCCTAAACGTCAGCCCTGCATGTCATTGTTTTTTAATCACTCTTTGCATAATATTCAGCATCCTACAATTCACCTTTATTACTTGCTTCTATCTTTACAAGAAGAAAGTATTGGATTCGTGAAAATTTTCGAATTCCATTTTTTAACAGATTTACACGTTTTAGGGGTCAGAGATTCCGAAAAACATGTTTTTACAAAATGTCTGTCGGTGAGTCTGTCTGTATGTGACAAAACGTTTGTAGGCGCTATATCTCAATAACTAATGAATGGTATTTAATAAAACTTTAGTTTTTGTTAGACCCTGACATAAATTAGTGCTGTTCAGTTTTTGGTGTAAATCGCCCAACAGCTGGCGCTACTATGCTGTATTTTTCACGATTTCCGCAATAGCTGTATCTTAAGACTTAATATAGCAATTTTCATCAAACTTTAGATTCAGTTAGTCCCTGACATAAATGTTCCTGATAAGTTTTTGGTGTAAGTTGCACAACAGGTGTCACTGCTATGCAGAACTTTTCACGATTTCCGCAATAGCTCTATCTTACAAAGTAATGCACGGATTTTCATTAAACTTCAAATTCAATTAGAAATTGACACAAGTTGTTGCTGATTAGATTTTGGGGTAAATCACCTACCTGGTAGCGCTGCTATGCTACATTTTTATTAAGTATTAACATGTATGAAATAGAAGAAAGTTTCGGGATTGCCACATCCGACTAGTTTTTCTTTAATTACATAAAGGTTTATAAGCGTAAAAAATACTTAACAAGTGGGTAAGTGTGATCACAAATCGCACAGAAGGTTTCGTTTAATATTCCTTTCAAAACAATTTATTCTTTTGAAAAATCTGTTAATTCCACATTTCACAACCAGGGGGCGCACTTGATTCTAAACAAACCTGTATCCGAACGAAAATCCGTTTTACATACTATCCGTAGTTATATTAGTCGAGGGGATTGGGCCCATAGCAACCGAGATAAGTAGGCGCACCTGGCGGAAAAAAATAGAACTAAAATATGTAAGGCTATGGGTGCATAATATGAAAGAAGGTTCAAAGGGGTGTCGGCAAAAGTTGGAAAATTTCTCCCCGGGTTAAAAGGACGGAGGTTGGAAAAATTACTTAAAATACACAAGTTGGAGCCCAGAGGTGTAAATAATAAAAGACTTTTTGAAAATTTTATGATTTGTCGTGTGGTCTGAGGCATTCAGCTATACGTATGCAAAATTTCATGTCACCAACTTACTTAGGGGCTCTCTTAGAAAGAATTGCTTCAAATACATATGTGGTAGCTCAAAGGGTTAAACGTAAGGCTTTTTCAAGATTTTATGATTTGTCGACTGGCCCCAGGTGTTCTGAAATAAGTATGCAAAATTTCAAACCTCCAATTCAATTAGGGGCTCAGTTAGAAAGAATGGCTTAGAATACACAAGCTGGAGTTGAAAGGGTTAAACATAAAACTTTTTCAAAATTTCTTATTTGACTTGAGATCTGAGGTGTTGAGCTATATGTATGCAAAATTTCACGCCTCCAACCTAAATAGGGGCTCACTTAGAAAGAATTGTTTAAAATGCACATGTGGGAGCACAAAGGGTTAAATGTACGACTTTTTCAAAATTTTATGATTTGTTGTTTGATGTGAGGTGTTCAACTATAAGTACCCAAAATTGCATGTCTCCAACATAATTAGGGGCTCACTTAGAAAGAATGGGGAAGTTGCACTCACTCTAAATTATGCCTTCTTTTATGTTTAATTGATGAAGACGATCTTACATTCCTCGAAACTCAACTCTGAATTCTAAAAATTATTTTAAAAAACTAATTAACGCAGTTTAAAACCCCGTTAAAAGCAAAACAAAACCACGTGATCCGTAAACGGGACGGGATTGGTTTGACGTCACTACACATGAAACGCGGATTCTCCGTAGCGGCCTGCATTGTGCATGCAAGCTCTTTTCCATTGCTTTCTGTTTGTTATCTACTATAAAGATCTTTTAAAGACTCATTTGCACAAAATCAAATTAGAGTCAACAGATTATTTTAACACATCTAAATATAATGTACTATTAATTTATACATTTGTATTAATTTTCATTTAGAAAAGTGCTGCAGTTGGTTGGATTCGAAAAATATGAAGTTATACCTTCTGGAAATAGTTTTTTCCCCCTCAAATTTATTTTAAGGGCATAAAAAATGCATTTCATGTGGGTAAAGATACAAGAAGCTAAAGCTAAAAGGCACATTTATTTTTAACTTACTCCTATTTACTTAAAAGAATAAAGAATGATAGTTTTATTAAAAAATAAATTGTAAGTAAAGTAAAATCGCCTTTGTCTAGTTCTTGAAATGTAATGTTTCCTTAATTCATTGTAATGCTTTAATAATTGTTTTTGTTATGAATAAAATTTCGTGTTATGCAGGTTATATTACAGATAAAAAATGAACTCGAATTTACTATGAGAAAATGAAATTTTGAGCAATAACGCAGAAAACAAGAAAAACTTATTTGTGTAATACTGACTTATGGAATAAAAATTTTAAATTAGCTACTGTCGGTAATAAGTGCGTATCCATACACCAGAAACAAATTACTACAACATACGTGAGTAAATTTATAAGTATTGCCTTTTATTTAATTTTTTTTATGAGCTTACTTAAAAACAAGTAATATAAAAAATTTGTTTTTAAAGTCAATTCCTACTTAGGCCATCAAAGAAAAATTTAATATAATCAAGCTAATATGAGTTTTTGTTGCATTAAAATATCTCAATTTGTTGATTTTCTATAAGCAAGTAGGTTTACAATGGAACTCTATGGGAATTTGGCGAAATATTACAGATATCGCCAAGTTGGCGACAAACTTGGCGGTATTTGGCGACAGAACAGGGTCCCCCCCTATGGTAACCCTTATTGAAAATACTTTCATTGAAATTCAGTAACCAATGGCGGCCATTTTATTTCCCATGCAAAACTAACATTAATTAATTAAAATTTAATTAATTAATTAATATTTGAAAAAACTTTATTAACATCAATTGTCATCCAGTAAAAGTTAAAAAAAATTTATTTCAACCTGATAGGATGAATAATGAGTATTTTATTAACGATTGAAAATTTGTACAAGATAAATATATAAATATATAAATAAATATAGGGAGAGTGTGAGCTAATAGTAGGAATTGAATAAGTATTAAAGCAAAAACTTTCCGGTTATGTAAAATTCACTGCTTTTTTTTTACATTTGGTAGAAAATGTAAGCTCGTGAATTTATTTCGAAAAAAATTATAATCTTTGCTCTATTTCTGTTTTAATATATGGAAAGAGGAAAGAAAAGAAAAGCATTATTTAAACTATCATTTAGAATTTCTAAATTGATTTTTCAACGTATAATCATTGTTCAATTAATATGAAAGTGTTAATTTATTCAAGCATATTTCTTAAATATATTACACTCTTTATTTTTTTACTTATATTTTCTACTTTTTACTGTGTAAAATAATTGCAGCTTCACAACTATTTGACCTTTTTTTGTGCGACCGCAGCATAATAAATCCACTGTTGTTACAACTTCTAACGACAAAGAATATTCGACGATTTATCAACTGTGATGGGCTAACGGGTAAACATGTTAAAATTAATGTATTAATTTATAATTAACTTATAAAAATATTAAAATGTTGTATTGTCACTGGAAGCATACCTTTGTGCATACTTTTTATATTTCTTAATTTATCTGAAAGTGAGTGAAAGATCAAATACAAAATCCTAACCTCACATGCAAAAACCAAGTTAAGTTAAATGAAAAAGTGTAAAAATAATTTAATTACCGTTTTAGGATTATTTGCTTACGAATAACTTTTGAGTGCATGTAGTTTTTGTTTGTTTGAGTGGTTTGTTTGAAATATAGTTTCTAAGAATGTCCTACTTTATATTTATCAGGTTCTAAACATGTTATATCAGTATTTTCCTCAATGCTCTAACTTTCGTATAAAAAAAAAAAAAAAAAAAAAAAAAAAAAAAAAAAAAAAAAAAAAACATAATAATAATGAAAATGATTTGAATATCTTGTTAAAGAAAGCAGTATTTTCATTTTGAATATGTTGTTCAGGCGAAGGACACTCTTTTCACTTTTGAAAGCAGACATCTCATTATACACAAACTTTTTATAGTGACATATAAATAATTTAGCATATATTATCATTCAAGATTAATTCTTTGTTTGGATAATGCGTTAGTATCATAAGGGCAACGTTAATAGATGGTAACACTTTGCTATAATATCACAATAATTTCTAAATTCAATTCACAAATAAGACATGAATTTGCATGATTATTATATTTTTAATTATTTGGAAGGTATGGATTGAGTATTAATTTAGCAATAAAAAATTAACATAAAGCGAAAGAATAAAGAAAGCGTTTATTGATCATGAATAAAAATTCAAACATATTATCATTCTTTCAATCCCCGACTTACGTATTATGCGACATGCGTAGATTCGCAAGTATGTAATAAATCTCAAACATTACAATTGTGAACATACTAGCATGTTTTATAAACGTTTATAATTATTTTATAATATTTATTATTTTATTACTTATTCGTATATTAATTCCGTAATCCACAAAATATTTGTTATTTGAAAAGTGTCCTTTCAGTTTGCTTTTATATATTTTTTTTCATACTACTTTATATCCGAGTAAGCACTGCTGTATTATTCTTCATTTACAAAATATTACTCTGTAAATATTATATATATAATAAATATTGCACTTTCTTACAAAATTATGCTTAAGCAATTTACAAATTCGACTAAGTTACGTAAAAGTTTACAGAACGCATTGCTTACGTAAGTCGGGGGGTACCTGAATTCCTCTTTTGGCCCTTTTAACTTCCGTTGAAATACTGCTAATTTATAACAAAAATAAAAAAATAGAAATCATAAACTAAACAGTGAGTTGTAATCTGCAGTTTTATAAAGTTTTAAATTTTCAATCCGAAGGTCTGATGAAATTCACAAAACTGATAGTATTTAAAATAACTACTTGTTATTTTTTGCCCATTTGAAACACTTTTGAAGAATTGTTAATTTTTTTTGGGTATATTTATATAAAAATTCTGTAAGGCTATCTTAAAGCTACCTCAGCAAATTGCTGTCTTTCTGAGTTTATCTGTTCTTTATTCAAAAATAGCTTATTTAACAACTGAAGAGATAAAACATTTAACGAAAGCAGGGCAAATTCTTATTTCAAATATGAAAACATTTTTATAAGTTGCCCCCCTCCCCCCCCCCGTCAGTAATGAAAGAAATACTATTTGAACCAGTTTATGAAATCAATTATTGTGGAATATTAATATGAAAAAGAAAAGTATATTTTTCTATAAAATAAAATTGTAGTATAAACTTCTAGAGATATTTTATTTCTACATCAAGATCTCGAAAGGAAAATCCTTAGAAAAACGAGGGGAAAAAATCTCACTCGAATTCACAATATTATTTATTCATCTCAACAATTTATAATGCTTTTAGTTTGTTCTACTAATAATTTTTAAGAAAAGAAAGAAATCATTCAGCGTAACGCAAGCTATCCCCATAGAAAAGTACGGGGGAAAATACAGCAAAAATTTGTTTACATGTGCAGTGACGTCAAAACCGCTTTCGTCACGTGACGCGGCTTTTTCCCGCCAAGACAAAAACTGCATTTTTAAAGTTAATTTAATGGATTTTCCGAGTTTCAAAAAAACGTAAAAATGGTATCAAATTGCTCGTACTTTTGTACTCTATAAAATGCAAGTTAAATTGAAAAACGTGCAATTTCCCCATTGTTTAAAATACACGTGTGGGACCCCAAAGGGTTAAATGCACGACTTTTTCAAAATTTTATGATTTGTCGTTGGATGTGAGGTGTTCAGCTATAAGTATGCAAAATTTCACGTCTCCAAACTAATTAGAAGCTCACTTAGAAAGAATTGTTTAAAATACGCATGTGGAAGCCCAAATGGTTAAATGTACGATATTTGTTTTTTATTTTATGATTTGTCGCATGATGGTGTTCAACTATAAGTATGCAAAATTTCACGCCTCCAACCTAAATAGGGTCTCACTTAGAGAAAGAATTGTTTAAAATACACATGTGGGACCCCAAAGGGTTAAACGTACGACATTTTCAAAATTTTACGATTTGTCGTTTGATGTGAGGTGTTCAGCTATAAGTACCCAAAATTTCATGTCTCCAACATCATTAGGGGCTCACTTAGAAAGAATTGTTTAAAATACGCATGTGGGACCCCAAAGGGTTAAACGTACGACATTTTCAAAATTTTACGATTTGTCGTTTGATGTGAGGTGTTCAGCTATAAGTACCCAAAATTTCATGTCTCCAACATCATTAGGGGCTCACTTAGAAAGAATTGTTTAAAATACGCATGTGGGACCCCAAAGGGTTAAACGTACGACATTTTCAAAATTGTATGATTTGACGTTTGATGTGAGGTGTTCAGCTATAAGTATGCAAAATTTCACGCCTCCAAATTAATTAGGAGCTGCCTTAGAAAGAATTGTGTAAAATACACATGCGTTAGCCCAAAGGGTTAAATGCACGACTTTTTCAAAATTTTATCATTTTTCATATGATGTGAGGTGTTCAGCTATAAATACCCAAAATTTCATGTCTGCAACATAATTAGGAGCTCACTTACAAAGAATTGTTTAAAATACACATGCGGGAGCCCAAAGTGTTAAATGTACGACTTTTTCAAAATTTTATGATTTGTCGTATGATGTGAGGTGTTCAGCTATAAGTACCCAAAATTTCATGTTTCCAACATGTACAGTTTCTGAGAACGGGCTCTGCGACGGACAGACAGACGGACAGACAGACGGGCAGACAGACAGACAGACAGACAGAGGAGCGAGACGAATAGGGTTTCGTCAGATGAACGAAACCCTAAAAAGTATCGGGATTTAGAAACGTTACATAAAATATAGTGTTATGTAATTATATTCTGAAATTCTGTTCAAATGCTTATTCTGTATTGTTTTAGATGAAAAAGTACAGTTCTTCAGTGGGGCTCTGCCACCGTGAACACCCGTAGTCTCATTACATTTAAATTAGTAAATTCCTATTGCTTTTCGAATGATTGTAATATAACTTAGATTTCATTTTACACTAAGATTTTATTAGGATAAGCAACATTTTGGACAGAGATTTTACGTAATCTCAATATCCAAATAGCAGTATTTACTTAAACTGAATCCATTTTATCATCATTAACATCATTAAAACATCATTAGCATCATTTTAACATCATTAAAATGCACTTGAAATATTTTTTCCCATTGGCCGTAATGTAACGGAAAGCTTTTGATTGTCTCTGTAATTAAACTATACATCCGATTTTCATAAAATTTAAAATGACTCGACAAAATTATGCAACAATTATATATTTTAAACTTCAAACGATTCGGTTGGGTAGTTTTTGCGCTGTTATATGCGGACGGACGGACGCACGGACGGACTGAACGACGACTATAGGTGCTACGTATTTATATAATTACGAACGCACCTAAAAAAGGTTATCGAGGGTTACCAAAAATTTCTTTGTCAATCTGTCATCCATTTCATATTAATTTTCTGTAAAATAACTGTTTTCTTTAACCTTTTAAACGCCGGACTATGATTTAAAAATAACACAAATTATTTATTGGTAAAAATCACATTAAAACTCAAACATAAGCACTATGAGTAATTCATTTTTTCAAAAAAAAAAAAAAGAATTGTATAGGATTTATAACATGTTCCAGAAATGGAACATTGGCGGGAAACACTTAGTTTTTTCACATGTTTTTATAAAATGTGATTAATGATATTTAATTTAAAATCTCTATTTCTATGCCCATTATTTTTAATAACTACACGTTAAGTTATAAAAGTTGTTCAGGAATAACACAGGTTAAGCAAAAAAAAGCTGGTCTTCGCCCGTTGAGCCTTCATTGTGCTCAAGATTCCAGCAAAAATTGTCAAGAAGCGGTAGGAAGTTTTCACAGAAAAAGCTTTGCCATTAAATTAAAAGTATATATATTATTTAGATTATGAGCTGGAATTACTGTATAAAAAAATTACAATTATTTATCAGAATAGTAAAAAAATTATAAAAATAGCATAATAAAATAATAATAATGCCTATACTAAAATTCACTGCACAATAATAATATAAATGAAAGTGTAAAAAATGCAAGGATAAATAAATAATCCCCTAATTTCAAGGTTATATTATCTGTAACAAGATTGTTTTAGCTCTCTAAATTTATTTCTAGGCATTGCTGTTGAATCAATTGGGACCAATAGATCTTCTTGAATGCTCCAATATAAAACTTCTCTGGATACTTGGTAACGTCCACTAAACAACAATAATCCAAAATATTGACCTATATTATTTTCATCTACAGCTATAACTTCTCCTTTTTGAAATGCATAAAATGTTGTCATATTTGCAACACGCAGTAGATATTCTATTAGAAAGAACTTATGAAATATTTCAACTAGAGATAAAGTAACCAACTCAGGAAACATTTCAGAAATATTTGCAATGCTTTTAGTTTTTAGATTTTTTTAAATTTTGCATTTTTTTTTTCGCAGCGATGTTGGATATTTTTCCCTTTCTACATAATTTTTCGCTTCAAATTCAGTCTTCCCTTTGATGTTGAAGGTACTTCAGGATCAAATCCGTCTTCATTATAAATTTTAATGTCACCTACTTTTTTAGAGCTATTTCAATATCACCATAAACATCTGCTGGCAGAGCAGGCTGAAAAATGTCCTCATTTATATTTTCCTCATCTATTAAACGTCCACTTTATTTTGGAGGTAGTTTACAAATATCAATGCATTCTTTATCAGAATCATCCGATAATTCATAAAAGTATTCAAGTGCGTCTTCTGATGTACAAAATGGTTTGAATGAGATATCTCATGTGTGTCACGTATCCTAACTAACTGAAAAACAATTACAGAGGAAAGAAAAAAAAATCAGAATTCCTTATTTTCTGATATCACTTCTCCAATCCTATCTTGGCTCTCAATTTGAGTCATAAACGTCTGACTATCAACAAATACACGTGTTTTTCAGCGGCAGCTATGAGCAATCTACTTCAGACAGGAGAACGTGCGTGAAAAATGTGTGTAGGGGGGGGGGGAGGTGTGCAAGGAAATAGAAAGTAGATCAAAGTCGTAAACATCTTTAATTGACACTTACTAAAATTCTCGTACTCTGAAACTTCTTATCAATACTTATATGTACTGTAATCAAAGAACTTTATCATGTTAAAAAAGAAACCTTTACACGCCAATGTTCCATTTCTGCACTCTAAATTAAAAT
The DNA here is from genome assembly GCA_963932465.1 of Maratus speciosus. NCBI lineage: Eukaryota > Metazoa > Arthropoda > Arachnida > Araneae > Salticidae > Maratus > Maratus speciosus. The sequence continues at coordinate 51,885,036 of OZ010791.1, forward strand.
GTCTGAAATTCAGTCACTTAAGTGTCTGAAACGGAGTGTTCAATTTTCAGACATTTTAAAATGTCTGAATTTTTAAGACACTTGTATGTGTCTGAATTTCAGTCATTTAAGTGTCTTAAACTAGAGTGTTCAAATTTCAGACATTTCAAAATGTCTTAATTTTTAAGACACTTGTATGTGTCTGAATTTCACACATTTGAAATGTCTGATTTGCGTCCATGTTTGACCCACCTCTCACTTGTTGGCAATAGGCAGACATTTTTTTTATCACTTAAAAAAAAAATAATAAGCATTATACGTAGCCATGATTGGACCACCTTCAATACTCGGAAAATATTTGATCATAAAACAGGGGTAATAATAATAAGCATTATACGTAGCCATGATTGGACCACCTTCAATACTGGGAAAATATTTTACCATTAATCAGGGGTACGTTTGTTTCAGAAGCAGGGCGTGATTAAACCACAGGCAAATTGGGTCATGACCCCCCTCCCTTCTAAATTTAGGGGGGCACAAACAGGGTATGCAATTTTCGTAAAGCTGATAATTTAATTCTCTTTCGACCTTGTATTAATTATGATTAATATTTTTAACTTCTAGAGTAGAATAAGGTTAAAAACAAAATATATATTTGTCTAAATACAGTAAAACCTATCAATAGTGAGCACCTCAGAATCACGGAATTCGTCCGCTATTCGGAAATATTTGCTTTTCTGAGGTAAAAGTATACAACAATGCATGCGGTGAGAATTGAAAAATGGTTTTACTAAATAGAGATATTCTTTCTTGGGAGTGTCCGTTATGGAGGTTTTACCGTAAAACTTTCATAACGGACAATTTTATTTAGCGACGACTCACCTTTTCCAATTTGTAACTCATACATAAATATATATATTGCTTCCCTGAGGTAACTCAGAGAAGCAAACACCTTCGAATAGCGGACAAATTCAGCATTCCGGAGATGCTTGCCTTTGAGATATTTTACTGTATTTAGATAAATCTATTTTTTTATTTTTAATCTTATTATAACCTAAAAATTCAAAATATTTACTATAATCACAGTACAATGTTGAAACAGATTCAAAATGTAAGCAGAAGGTGGTGGCGGTGGAGGAGGGGGGGGGAGCACTGCCCAGTTTTATCGTGATTTAATCAAATCCTGCATCTGCAAAAAAATCAGACCTGTATTACTGTTCGTTAATAGAGGTGTCCAGTAGTCTGGAGTGTCCGTTAAGGAGGCTAATGAACATTCCCGAATAGCAGTCACCTTTTTCTAGCGAGCACCTTTTAAATCTTACTATACTACTCTAAAAGTTAAAAATATTCATAATAAGACGTGCAATTTCGAAAGAGATATAAAGTATCAGGTTTACAAAAATTGCATACCAAATTCCTCCCCCCCCCCCCCCCAAAAAAAAAAAAAAAAAAAATCCGGGGAAGGGACCATTGCGCAGTTTGCCCATGCTTGATCATGTCCAGCTTCCGGAATCAAACCAACCCTGCTATATGTTTTGCTAAATAGAGGAGTCCGTTACAGAGGTTTTACTGTAGATATTTACACTAAAACATCCGTAAGGAACATTTTCGAATAGAGGACACATCTATTCCCAACACCTATAAATCTGCACATTTTTACTTCTCAGTAACGGATTAATTCCGTGCTCTCAAGGTTTTACTATTTAGAGGTTTTACTGTATATTAATTTATATATATATTCGAAATCATAAAAATTGATTCATTTTTGGTGGCAGAATAATACATTTGCTTCAAATGAATTCAAGGTCCATCGGGTAAGATTAATCAATAATATTTTGCAAAATTACTTTAATCACATGAATCGAAACATGCAAACTAACGAATTAATAATTCATACACGATAAGTTACAACATAAATTGAACAGCAACAAAAATGATGTGTGTTGCGAAGCACAGTATCAAACACACACATACAACTCCACCCCCATCCCCCCCCCATAAAAAACAGATTTAACTTTTAATTGCTTTCTTTTTAAATAGTTTCATGATTTTTTTTTTACCACCAGATATATATAAAAAATTCTTTTGAAGGAAAAAAAAAACTAAAAAAAATTTTTTTTATTAACATCACAGTAAAATTTTTTTATTTAACTTTCATTTATTTATTAATTAAAAAATAATAATTTTGTGAAAATATATACACAAACAGCAAAAACATAAGAATAATAGTTTTTTAAAGTCACGTTATCTTCCTAAAATATTAAATATCATTGTTACCAATCAGTAGGCATTAGTGATATTAGTCGTCTCGATTATTAGAGTATAACTGTGTTTTAATAATTGGTTTATTTAGATTAGAAGTTTTATTACAAAAATGAAAACCCCTTTAGAAAACTAAATGTCCCTGTCATGGGTCGCAAATGCGTATTATTTGTACCCATGTGTTTTTCTTTTTCTCATATTATTTTCATTTCTTTTTACACATATTATTCAACTTGATTTAAAAAAAAAAAAAAAACCCTCATGTATGAGCTTAAGAAATCCACTATACTGGATTAATTACGCCTATTTTTATGTTTTGCTTATAATTTATTTTCAAAGTGGTCCTGTGTCTTTTAATTTAATTATGTTATTGAGATTGAACACAGAAAAAATATGTATCAAAGTATTCTTAAAAAAAAAAAAAAAAGTTTTTATGAGGACTATATAAAAAAAAAATTGCATCGTCATGCAGTAGGGATTTCTTTCTCACTGGAAAAACTGAAACTTTATTTATAAAATATTCAAGAATTCATGATAACTCAATCTGATGCTTCCATGATTTCTTTTTGTGTTCTATTTGAACCTTCTGAAGCAAAAGAGAGTTCATAGCAATTACCAAACATAAATTTAAATTTGTTAATATCAAAACATTTACTTCGATAATATAGACTCCGTAAAATAATTACTAAACGATACTGTTGTCAATAAAAATTAAAATTCACATGCAAAATTTTATCAATAACACAAAGTATCTAGAAATTGCAAGGAAAGAAATTAATAGTATAGTAATAGTATATAAAAATTAGGATTTTTTAATATTGCCATATGGACGTTTTGTAAAATATAGATCAGATGATAATCACAAGAACTACTTACCTATTATTAAATAAATATATTTTTTTAATAACATAAAGGAAAAAGTAAATAATGATTTATATATTAATTTATTCTACACGAAATAAAATTAAAGCTGAAAAATATACATTGTTAATAAAGTCAACTATTGAAAAATGAAAGATTTGAATAGTGATTATGTTAATAATAATCAATAAATCTCAAAGATTTGTTTATTTTAATTATTTTTTATATAGTTTATAGCACATTAATAGCATATTAATGCAACTAAAATTTGTTTTTTAAGTAGAACTTAATTTGACAAGTTTTTCAGAATTAGGTTTAATGGTAATTTAAATGAAGATTGCAATTATTAAAATGATTATTTTAATATATGCATTATTTTATATTCTGTAATTAGTGGTTTTTATCCGCAAAAGTTTAATATGAAATGCCAATTAATTTGGAGTGATACATAAGCAAAAAAAGCAAATGATTCAAGCAACCTATTTACTATATAAAAATTTAATTTATAAAATGAAGATCTAAATAAATATTAATCAAATTGATTAAGACAGAAAATGATAATCATTCATTGAAAATGGCAAAAATGAACACACAAACCTTTAAACACAAAAAAATGTTTATTGAGTACAAGAAAGAAGCTAATATGAAAAATGCAAATAATTAATTATTATGATAAAATAATATAAATAATAAAATTACATATATATGAAATTTCAATGCTCTGTTTTCTAAATTGAGCAATATCATATCGTTCTATTCAAGCTTACCTTTAGGAGGGTTATCCAAAATGTTTTATACGGGAAATCCATTTTGAAATTTACATTCACATTTTCCTATATTTCAACTATATTTTTTAAATAGTCTAATTTATAATGGATGAAATAAAATTATTGAAAAATCTGTTGAAAGTTCAATACATGTATTAAAAAATTCAATTCACAATTCTTTTACGTGAACTTTCCAAGCAATTCAAACGTTAACGGTATTTCAAACAATTCTTCCGAATAAATAAAAACGTTCCATCTAACATCTTTAAAATGAAAACACACACATAAGATGTTTCACACCAAAGAATCAATTGCTGCAAATTCTAATACTCCAATAGATGAAAAACATATCTCTTCACGTACAAAAAATATACTATGTCAGCTTCTTTTTTTTTTTTTTCTTTAACGATGTCATCGACTCAGTGACTCAAGCTTCGCTGTACAAGTGATGAAACTTCAAATTACTAAAAGTTTTGTCAGCGTGAAATGAAATGTTTTGAAAATTAAGCAGAAATTACTTTGCTAGTATACTTTAACTGTTTCCTTCGTTGGCCGTCGAGCGGAAGTCGTTGCCCGCCAAAATTGCAGAAACAAACAAACGGATGTGAACTTGTATTCTGATTGGCTGAGATGTAATAATACTTTCATGATACGTTTCGCAATTAGATTTGTATTTAAATCTTTTTTCTTTTTTTAAATAAAGGAAGGCTTATAAATGTATAATCTCCCTAAAATTCGTACTTTTCATATCATACGCTTCAGTTCATATTTTTTCTTATCTAATTCTAAAAGCGAGAGTGTGAGATAGCAAGTATATAGGAAGGGGGGGGGGGGGAGATGAGTGATTGATCAAGCGAAAATATTTTTGGGGTGCTAGATTGTCGCCTATTAGCGAGGTGGCAGGGTCTAGTAGATACCTTATTTAAACATAATCGTCTGCAGCGGTGGTTGTTAATGGGGCCCATGACCACTTCCCAGATTTTGAAAATTAGTTAGTTTCTTTATGTCTGTTTATTTAAAAAATATATTCTAAAGGACTATAGAATAATTAAACTATAATAGTAAAAACACGTAAGACAATTTTGTCAGGGTACTCCCCCCCCCTCCCCTCACCTCTGAATTTCTCGATGAAAACATTTTTAATTCTGTGTCTTCTTTTTTTACGTTCATGTTTTTCAAATTTATCTTAAAAGAGGGCTATAGGGGGCAGAGTCCCCTGAATATTAAAAAAAAGTTCCAGTTCTTTGTTTCTTTTTGAATATTTAATTTCTTTTACTTGCAAATTTTTTGTATTGCTTTTTAATTTGATATGTTTACATATTGTTTTGCTCGATGCATTCTAAAAAAAAAAAACTCTTAGCATATTTCATATTCAAATTCTGCATTTTAAAAAAGGAGATTAGGTTGTGGGCCACAGGCACACTTGTTGGAAAATCGGGTCCTCTTTCAAGCCCTTCCCTACATTTTTTTTTTCATTTATTTACCGGCGCTCATATATATTACTATTTCAAGACATATATCTTACTATTTTAAAATATTTTGGAGGGGGGATCCCTGTACTCTCCTGCGTACACCGACAAGAGCTAATGATTTTTTCAGAACTTTATATTTTTATGTAAAGAATTTTTTAATTACTTTAATGAAAAAAAAAAATAAATAAAAGATAAAATTGGTTTCAAGAATTGGTTAACAGACTTGTGCAGTACAGTTTTGACAAACATCTTATGGTCTAAGAAAAATACTTCTGTAAAGTAATATCGTTCAGTGAGTGAAAAAGCATATTTTAATCACCTCTCATCCATTAATAAACATTCTTTGCTGGTGCCCTAATCAAATCCAGATACTTAAGCGTCTTAATCTTTAAATGTCTTAATTTCAGACATGTCACCAGAATTCAGACTTTTTTTAGTTCATTTATACCATGATCATAATAAGACACTTATGTGTCTCAAATTTAGACATCTATGATGTCTGAAATTTCACATTCAGACATTTAAGTGTCTGAATTAGTTTTTCAGACACATAAGTGTCTAAATTTAAGACGCCTCTATTTGCAGTGTGGAACATGCAGATTTGTTACCTAAAAGAAGCAATAAAAATATTATTTATTATTTAGAACTTAAGTTCTACGAATAAAATGATCATTTTTAATTACTCTCACTGAGTTATAAAAACATTTGTTAAAATTTGAATTTTTTATGAATTTTATATGAATTTTCGTATTTTATCCGATGAAAAGCCTAAAAAAAGACCGAAATTGTGATTATCTGCCCTACACAATATTTATTTTATTAACACAATATCATCGCCAAAAAATCAATCCACACTTTCTTTTTAAATGATAATTTTTATAGAGCAATGCGAATAAAATTGTATTTTTCACAGAATTTTGAAATTGATGCTCCATTTATGGAACATTGGCGTGTAAAAGGTTAAAGCCATATCTCAAAAACACAAATTTGAAATACGAATAATTAATTATATTATGGGTTTTGCACAAATTTTGTATATTTCTTTTATCTTCGGAAAATGCTAATTTTATTTAGAAAGTCTGAAAGAAGTAGGATTTTTTAAAAAATAGTTACTTAAAATAGTTAAACACTAACAGAAAATATATGACTTGAATGAAAATTATAATGCAAGAAATGCATATATGACTAAACTCTGAAGACTCTTTCTACGTGCTCATTAAAAGCTGCACACTTAACTGTAATAGAAAATTTTTAGTTTGAAACCAGATAAGTGTTTCGAATACCGCTGTTGGCAAAAAAATAAAGAAATTTCCCCCCTGCAAACTAAATATGTAAAGTGTACAGATTTAATATTCCTAATTCTAAATATGTTTTCCAAATTGCTCCAAAACGAACAATTTTTCGAGAAACACTTTTATAATAATAACAATCAGTGAAGGATTATTATATTAAATTGCACTGCTAGATAAAATTGAAATCATGAAAAAAGTATACTTTCACTGTCTTAGATATCAAATTGATAAAATATAGCATGAAAGTTTAGTTTATTAATGCTTGTATCATGCACTTTATTTATTATGTCCGCTTCCCTTTCGTGACAAAATTTACCATTTGCTATCCACTAATATATTTTCATTCCTTATGCCGCTTTAACTCGGGACTGTTTAAAATATTTCTCTTCATTTTCAAAGATTTTTGAAGTTCATATTTTTGTCATACTGTGACTTACAATATGGTGGTTTTTTTGTCACATTTGTCACATGTTTTGTCACATAGTAGTGACATAACAGTGACGTCACAATTTTTTTTTAATTGCCAGAAAAATATATTTTTACAGTAAATAATATGTTTTAAAGATTTTTTAAAAGTTTTTTAAGAAGTTCACATCTCAGTCACAATGTGACAACACTGAGTGGTGGCATTTTGGTCACAGATGTGACGTGACCACAGTGACTTACAGTGACGTCACAACGACGTTACCGTGCCATGCATGCTATGAGGGAGGTTTAATGAAAGCAGGTGCTCTAATACAAAAGGGTCATCTGTGAATTATTTTATCCAAATAGTTCTTATTTTGTGACGCATCTCTTTTCACATTCTCAAGTCAGTTTATTAAAAAGCATTTTACCTTTAAATGTATTATTTTTAGCATATTATAAATTTAGTTTAAATACATGCTAATCTACTCGATAGCAACAACATATTAAAATCACCCCAAAATACGCATATTTGGAGACTTTTAAGCCTACTGGAAAAGTTTTCATCATCGTGTTCACTGCTAATTGTATAAATTGCATCGATTTCGCAATATAATAGATATATTTTTTTGTGATAGCCTATTTATGGTATCCACATATATTTTGAAACCGCAATGTTACTAACCTTGTCCATATTTGAGTTCATATCATAAAAGTGGGAGAAATTCCGTTCATTCCTGCAAGGCATGCATATTGGCTCTATTCTTAATAAAATCCGAATTCATTTTAAAAACGAAAAACCAAAAGTTATATAAATTAAGATTTCAAATTTAGTTTAAACAACTTCAGAGTGTTTAAATAAAATAAATAAAAAAAAAAGTATACCAACAATAAAGAAAAGGAACGTTTTCGAATTTTAAATTAAATAGCATCTAATTTTCTCATTGCCCCACCAGTGGCCGAGAGGTTCTGCTCTCGAAGGTGGTAGACGGGAGGTGCTGGGTTTGATCCCAATCGCGCCCGTCGGCCTAATCGTTCGGAGTTTTCGTGGTTTTCCTTGAACCTTGGTTCTCCAAGCGTTAATACGGGTTAGGTTCCCTTAGAAAGACCTCCACGGAAGGCACTCCCCCCCCCCCCCTTAGGGCCTATATCCCACGTGCTGATAATTGGCCGACATAAATACAACCAACTAATTTTCTCATTAATTTAAAAGTAGTCGATATTTATTTTTAAAATTTTAAAAATAATGACATTTTTAAAATTTTAAAATGTTTTAATTAAAATATTAAATGGAAAAAAAATCGATTTTACTCAAAAAAAATGCATAAAAATACAATACAGTAGAACCTCGATTATCCGAAGTAATTGGGACCGACCATCTTTCGAAAAATCGAAATTTCAGATAATCGAGAATGCTTCCTTTTAAGATTAAGGAGAAATATATGCAATATTTCTTACTATGGTAACAAGTAGAAATAACAATAGGAAAATAGAAACAAGAATAAAGTACCCAAATTTTAATTTTGAAATTAAGCACCTTTTACATATATCACAAGGGTTTGAAAAAGTGTTTTGTTTATCAAAATTTAGATTGACTTTGCTTTGAATCTCTATCAAGGAGTTTTTTAATAGTAATAGTTCACCAGTATCACAGTCTTTCAGCTACTCCAGCCATGCCAAACCTTTTGCGAAACATTCAAAAGCTTCAGAATTGCTAATTTGTTGGTTTTCTTCGTTCCACTCCGCAGCTTACGCTCAAGTTAAATTGAGAGGAATTATAAGAAAGGGGATCGAAAATATTTATATGTACTTGTAGTTTAGAAAGGACCTCTTGCACACGAGGTATATGATAGTAAAAAAGAAGAAAAATGCTTTAGAAATGGATTTCGGTTAACCGAGATATTCCGATAAAAGAGGTTCTACTGTATTTGTATTTTGCATCTAGCAATCTACATAAAAATATTTATAATTCATATTTTATCTTAATAGTAAAGTATCTTAATAATAAAGTATTAAAGCTCCAGATACAATCTCATTAAAGGCAAATTCTTTCCGAAATTAACTTCAAAGTTCTAACTTTTTAAAGAAATTAATCCAGCCGTAGGCAAACATATTTACTTCAAACTGTTAAGTTACTGTTCAGCTGTAGCCAAGCGCTTAGAGTAATGCTCTCGTAAGACTGAAATAGCTGGTTCGATTCCAAGGACAGCAGCTTTTGTTTTTTCTCCAATCGACGTATATTTTACATCTATTAACACAGGAAAAAAGAAAAGCATAGTCGTCTGTTAACGGAAAAATCCTTGTAGCACAGTTGCCAGGAAAATTTCCGTGAATTGATTAAAATATTTCTTAGCGTATACATATTGTGTGAATATTAAATTTAATACTTTTTTCCGTTTATGTGTAATTATTATAGTTAATATTTTAAATACTGTTGAATTGTAAATTTAATAATAGTGCAAGACGTATGTATTTTATTCTATGATATTTAATTGATGTTCTCTGTCGTACACTATACTTTTTATAAGAGACAAATCTATAGAGCGAACACATTCTATGATTTAGTTTTTATTGAGTTTATTAAACTTTCAGTTATTTAATAAAATTTCTTAATCAGCAATGAAAGTAGACAATTAAACTTTAAATAATTATTTCCAAAAGACCTTCAATATTGAAACGTTTTTACATGGCATTAAACATTGTCTATATGCTTTAATTGTTCTAGTAACCATTCCGAATACTATACTTAATACAAACATTGACATTTTAGCATAAAGAAATGTGTGAGGGAAAGTGAGCAACAGGTGAGAGTAAATCGAAGTACAAATTATTTCTATAACGAAAATAGAAAAAGGAAATATTCATACCGGAAACATTTTATGATAAAAATATTATAATAATTTTAAATACATTTTTAACTTGAATAATAAAATATATTCCATCTAGTTTTCTAGTTATGGTCGTCTGTTTGAGACGGTTGAAATAACCTAAAAAATACACCAACTTAATTTATTCATGGTAGACAAGAAGTGTCTGAAATTCTTTTAATGCTAGAACTCAAGGGGGCTGGTCACTCAGTTTCCGATTTCCCTTCACTAATGTAAAGTCTATGGGCATTGGATGCATTAGTATATTTAAAATATCATCTCGGGAAATTGATATTTAAAATTTTTTTTGTCTGTATACTTACTAAAAGATGCCTCTTTTTTCTTAGTTCTCAAAATATTTCTAAAGTACAGACTTCATTTTCTATGAAGTGTTAAAATCTTACTTACAGTTCGCAAGCTTTTAATTCATAAAATTTTATATTCAGCATAGATTTTAGAAATATTTTGAAACTAAGAAAAACAAAGACATCTTTTAACACGTTAAGTTCCACGTCAGCCACCGGTGGCTGACAGTGAACTTTCCGTTTAAAACGCGTCATTCACTGATGACTGACGTCTAAAATATGATATAAAACTGAAAAAATATGCATTGTTTTAAATAATTACTGAACAAATATTTAAAAGTAACCTACCTTTTATTTATTACAGGATTATACTTTCATAAAAATTACTTTAAACATTGTAAATTTTCAGCGCTTCAGTGTCAGTCATCGTGGCAATCACCGTGTTAAGAAGAGTACACAGAAAAAAAAGATGTTAAAAATATGAATTTCCAGAGAAAATACTTTAAATATACGAATGCATCAAAAGTCCATAGACTTAACATTACGAAGGAGAATTCCAAAGCTGAGTGACCAGCTTCCTTAACATGTGGCATTGAAGGAAGTAAATGATCTCTCAGCGTAGAAAACGATCTGCAATCTGTATCAATAATATTTGTATCCACTGGAATCACATAAAATATAAGAAATTAATTTCTTTTTTTTTTAATTCTAAAACATATCTTCACAATCTTTTAACCGTTTTCTAATTCTTTTGTAATTTTAGTTAAAATCAGACCGGATCAGAGTCGAAATATATATACAATGCACTCTCCTTACTGCGTCTCCAATTAGTAAAGACTATTCTTTTTTTTTTTTTTTTTTTTTTTTTTTGCCTATCATTTTCAAATTACAATTAATGTTAAGGGCATCTCTTGATAATACTAATCGTTACATAGTGTAGACCTTTTTTTTTTTTTTTTTTTTTTTTTTTTTTTTTTTTTTTTTGTAAATTGACCAGAAAGAATTGAAACTCGTGTGTATTACAATGTATATTAATAATGTAGTAGTGCCAAGTATATTATTTCTAGAAAAGAAAGGTTGATGTAACTTTGCTTACAAATTGTCATACAGTGATAAAAAGGAGGGCAATAGTCCAAAACTGAAAATGTGAGATGTCACATTCATAAGTCCCCGGTATCTTATTTCTTTCTATCAACACTTAAAGTCTTCTCCAAAAAATAACGTTCCGTTATATAAGACAGCCGTAATACTAAGCTGATGTATCTTTGTACGGCATAATCTCTACTGCAATTTTTTAAGCTTTTAAGCATCACACGTTATCAATTTACATAGAGTCGCGTAAGGGGAAAAAGTACTTTTAGATGCAATTTGTTTGAAAACTGCATTTCAAATTATTTTTGAGGTATTAATTTTTTTTTCTGTAGTTTTTAACGCCATTTCCTTACGTTGGCAACTCACGTACTCCATTTCTGTAGAAAGTAAAGGAAAAATAGTTGGAAAATAGTCAATTATTACTTTTTTGTTTCCATTTTCCCATTCAACAACTGAGAAAAAATTAATTAAAGTAAGTGCTACAGTAAATTCTGTCTAAGGCGGACTCTGTGCAAGCCGGAAATTTGTCTACCGCAGAAAATTTTTCAAGTCCCGGCGAACCCATAGAAAATAACATTAATTCTTGTTGCACAAGCCGGAATCTGTCTAACGCGGAAACGGAATTGATTTTAAGATCCCACCGAAACCAAAATTTTGCATAAGGCGGAAAAAAAGATATTTTAAAAAAGAAAACATTTCATTCATGAAACTTTAATACATACGTCATATATTCAATGCCGGGAATTTTAATTAAATTCCGTAATAGTTTAAAAAAGTTAGTTTAAGGAACTAAAAACTGTTTAAATTTTAAAGAATTCTTGCATTTAAAAAATGAAATAATCATTTTTTCCAGTATAAATTTGCATGTAAAAGATATTATTACAGGAAGGATGGACCTTTATGAAAATATGTATTTTCTAAAATTATATTATGCTTTAATGTTATACTCAAATTCAAAGTGATAACTTACTGTCTCATTCCCGAAGTTTTTTTTTTTTTTTTTTTTTTTTTTTTTTTGTATGTGTATGCGTGTGTGCGTGTGTGTGTGCATGCGTATTTGAGTATAAACTTCAAATTTGCAGGTATTACAGCAGTGCTAAGAAATTGAACAGCATTTCTCATTTGTCTGTAACGAGTTTTAAATTTCAGTTTTCAACCGATTTTTGAGTCAAGACAATTAGTGAAAGATCGTCATCGGCAAGCAGTTTATTACAACTCAATATACAACCTTTTTTATCAAAAACATAAAACGCTATTCGACTGATGTATGCTTCATTCCAATGAATCACGTGTTTAGAAAACTCATTACATGGGTTATTTTTTCTTCGTCGTTTTATCTTGTCTAAGGATATTAGTAAGTGCATGGTAAAAATTGCTTTAAAATCTAAACTAAATACTCCATCCCTGCAGGATAAAGTCAATGTTACCAAATTAAAAGAAAAATAATTATTCTGCAGAAGATCATTGCATTAAGTTTAATTATGGTAAAACTCAAATTTATGACGCTATAAAAAAAAAGAGTTGAAAATATCTAATAGAAAGAGGAAACGCGCTGTGTAAAATGAAGACATTGGTGCATTAACTTTTGAATGTTTTTCGATTACTAAAGTGAAAACTTTGCTCATACGTGGACTTTATTGCGAAAAAATAGGTAAAATGCATTTTAAAGTTTCTAGTGAATGGCTAATGAGTTTCCATAGTATTCGGGCGGTTTTCAAAAGGTGGGCACTGGACACACGTCATAACTTTAAGCCTTTCAAACATAACTTTAATTATCATTGACTTTTTTTTTTTTTTTTTTTTTTTTTTTTTTTTTTTTTTTTTTTACACTGAGTTTTTAATTCTACTCAGAGACAGAAAATGACATAATTTATTGTAAAAGCTTTGTATAAATATCTTAAAATTTTATTACTTTATGCTAAAAAGGCCAATTTCGGACATTCATAACGTTAACTGCTACAATGTACCACCAAGAAAAAGAGTTTTAACTTTTATCCAGGTGGTTCTAATGGTAAACAACGAATGCATAAAGAAAACGGATGGTTTTTTCATTAATTTCGTTAAGAGATGGCAGCCTGATTTATTGCTTTTTTGAAGATGGAAGGACTTTTCTATAAAGAATTTTTCTGTATTTTGTTATGTCCGAAAGTAACGTACGTAACAAAGCATTCGATTTTATTATTATTATTACTGGATAACAAAAAGTTAATTATACATATATATATATGCATACAGACACATTTACTACATTCTTAGTCTTAAGAATTTTTTAAATACTAAGAGCAACGTCCAAAATCTGTAACGTACGTGCGAAAAAATGTCCAAAATTTGTAACGTACACAACTGCTAATTAAATGCTTTAATCATTAATTTTCCAGAACAGTTGCTGTCTTTTAATGTTTGTGTATACTTTTGTAGACATACGATTAAAAATATTTACATATTATGTTTATAGACAAAATACTATAAAAAATTGGCCTTAAATTTGAAAATTTTTAAAATTACATATAGTTAACGTTTAATGACCCCACCTTTTGAGAATCTCCATCTACACAACATTGCCTTGAAGCATGCTTGCTGACACCCTAAAAATGTCCCATAGAATGAAATTCGGGAATGGAAAAGAAAAATTTCATCTACCGATTGAAATATAAGAAGAAAAGGGTATATATAATTGCAATGAGACTGGACTATTTTATCGTGTGTGCCAGGTAAGTCATTGCTATAAAGAGGAATCTAATGCCGCTGAAGTAAAACCTCCAATGAGCGTGCCACTGTTTTGTTTTTTGCGAATTTGAAGGGCAGTTTATAAAAAAAAGTTTGTGATTGGGAAATCGAAAACTACGTTGTGTTTCAAGAAAGTATATGTATCGTTAAACTGCCTGTGACTTGGAGGTCTCAGAAAAAATGCTGGATGTCGATTGTCTTAATGGAGGGATGGCTCAAGGAGTTCAACAGACGAATGATTGAAGAAAAAAAAGGTTCCTAGATAGTGAACATTGTCATGCCGACATTCAACTGTCGAATATAAATTTGAAATTTCTTCCAGCAGGTACTACTGCAGCGACAAAACCAATGGCTCAATGAGTCATTAAAATGCTGAAACAGACTACAAAAGATATCTGTTGAGGTCGATTATTGCGTCTATTGATGATTGTTCTTCAGCCACCGATCTAACAAAAAACACCAGTGTTTTCGATGCTGTTAAATGGATTGCTAAACTTTGCTCAGAAATGTCGCCTAAAAAAACTGATCATTGTCTTAGGAAAGTAAATGCCAATGACCATACGCTTCTGAAAACGTTGAAGACAGAGGTGGAATTCAAACATATCAGGACGGCTTGAGAAGAATTAGCTTTCTCAAAATTATTTTTCTTTTCAGAGAAATGAAAAAAAAATAATACCGAGAATAATACACTTACGCGCTAGTGCAGAATGCATGGTAAACCGAAAGAAAAAACAAGCATCGATAAAAGATTATTTTTTGATTCTTTGAACTACTATGCGAAATATGAAGTATGTAATTTAATTGGTTAAATTAAATGATTTTTATTAAATTTCAGAATTTGTGCAATTTTGTATTGGTAGTATTCATTTTTGTGTTCAAATAATGTCTTTCGAAATTATTAAAAACAGTAAATTTAATAACAATCCAATTTCATTAAAAATTTCATTTTAAAGAACAGCACTAAAAGTTACGAACGTAAAAAAATTTAAGATTTAAGCCTCTTTCTTGGGGGGGGGTGGGGGGGGGAGCTCTTTTGCATAAGCCGGAATATTGTCTACCACGGAAAATTTTCTCAGTCCCCACCGATTCCGCCTTAGACAGAGTTTACTGTATTTTGGAAAAAATATAAATGAATGATTTCTAAAAAAACATAGAGCTGTTATAAACTATATTTCATTTTAAGTATCTACATTAATGTTACAAACCCATGAAGGCATATGAATCATTATATACCCCATTTTTTGCCGAGTTTTTTGAAGGACGAAATTGCTTTTCGCTGTATTTGTGTAGCATTCTGCACGAAGCTAACGAAAAAAACAGGCTACCGCAGTGCATTCCCCATATCTTTTTTTACAGACCGCTGGAGTCGCGTGAAGCTCGAATGCGCCAATGAAGGAGTGGGAAAAGAGCATCACGTCACTCTAGCGGTGTTTAAAAAAAGATATTCTGGTTGCGCCGCGGTAGCCTGTTGTTTTCGTTAGCCTCGATTCTGCAATAGTGATGTCAAATGAATACTTTTCTGTAGATGTTGTTTAAGACTGGGTCGTAACTGTGGAATTCTTCAGTGAATGCGAATTACGTCATTTTATATAAAATAAAAGCGTTCGCTTGACTCTTTAGAATGAAATTATTTTGTACTATCTATATCTGTATGCATATACATTTTTCTTTTCATCCGGGCCAACACTAAATTCTAAAAAAGCAGAATTCCTGTTTTCTAGTATATATGTATGAATAGAAAATATGAAAAATAACCAGTGTACTCGCGCGGCCTAATATTTTTAGCAATATTTAATATTTCTTAAATGCAGTTTTAAATTTCTAAAGAAAAATTAAGGATAACCATATCTGCAAACAGCATTAGCCAAGCCTATTAGTCACGCCTCAAGTCATCATCTAATTTATAATCTTTATTGTTTTCACATCTAACCAAAACAATGCGATGTAAACGACCAAATTTTCAAGCAAAACTGGAATACTGTGCCGTAAAAAAAGTATTCGTTTGGCTTTCGCTAAGGAAAATCATATATTAATTTAAATAAAGTAAAATATGTAAATTGAGCCATTACTTTGGATAATTTATCTGTCTTGAGCATTGAGTAACTAATATTTTTGCATTAACATTTTCGGGTCTTGTGTACTATTAATAGTACATGCCTTTTCATCGAGTATTATTTTATCTTTACAATCACTTTTGTTACTGTTTACATATAGTAATGAATGTATATGGCTATGCCTTTCTTATTATGACTTCATTTATGTTTTGGTATTTAGTAATAACAATAATAATAAAAAATTGCTTAATTCTCTTTGCACCGTTGGTAATTCCTTTATTTTACACACGTATTACGCTCTTCAAATTTAAAATATAGGTTATTTTTCTACACGAATCCTGTGTGATAAAACGTAAAAATCATTAGAAAATTGTAATATCTGTTAAACTCTGTTGTAATACGATATTTTCCAAACTTCTCCAAAAACTGTTAACCTATTATCATATAAATATGAATTGAATAGTACACAAAATAAGTACACAATATAATTTTGTTCTCAAATTTGAAAAAGAGAAACCCATAAGGGTTAAGGAACTGACAATAACTTGCTTTTAATCTAAAAATAATGAACTTTCTTCATTTGAGCCTCAGTTAAAAACTGAATAAAAATAATTCAACGCAAGGACGCCTTTACACCTTTGAAAAGTTGACAGGCTTACTTCTGACTTCAATTTCAATTGCTGTGGAACTGTTGGGAACAAAATTTTAAATTTGACATACAGTAAAACGCCGATTATCCGAAAAGCATGGAATCAAAGCATTTTCGGTTAATTGGGATTCCATAGAAATTTTTGGATAACTGAGGTTCCATTGGAATTTTCGAATAATCGGGAGGCTTATGGTGAAAACCTGTTTGATGAAAAAATGTGATCGTAATTTAGAACATCGTTGTAATAAAAATATTGCAGTACCAAATAAGTAAGTTGACTGTGTATATTTATTTCATACAGAAGATGCTTTTTTACCACTACTTCTGTCAGTGTCCAATAATACCTTTCAAAGTTTTGATTTTTACTTATTTTGCTTCTAATTTTTAAAGGTAATAAGTATTAAAACAACTCTTCAATATATTATAAATGTTTCGGAATTGTTTTGATTTAAAGCTTACAAATAAAATAGTAATCATAAATTAAAATATGTTGAAAGGTGTCATTTGACATCAGTAAAAAAAGTTTTGAAAATAAATTTTTTACATTTAAAAAGGACTTAATGAATTTTAAGGTCTTTCGGTTAAGCCAATTTTAGGATAACCGGGGTTCTACTGTATTTGTTATAAGTAAAACTTAAATGCTCGCAAAAAATGTTCTCTAAAAATCTAGAAATTTCAAAGAGAAAAATAATAGATAATTGTTCTAAAAATGTTATTCATTGCATATATCAGGCATTCTCACAAACTTTTAACTTTCAGGAATAAAAATCTGATGAAATTAAAGTTAATAAAATAAAATTTTATACTTATAGAAGAATGTCTTAATGATTCAAAATAAAGAAAAAATGGGTCAGCAGAGATTTTTTTTGATTTAACTGAGGTTTAAGTTAAATTTGCATGTTTCATTTTCCTTTCTGTTTCCTTGACATTTTTTCGCTCTAAATTTTTATTTTCTTCTAAATTTTTACTTTTAATGAATTTGCATAGTACCCGTAGAACATTCAAATAAAAAATAATAACAATATAATAACAATGTAGTATTTTTAGTACAAAAGTTTGGTATAACTTTGTCTTAAAAGGATGTTAAGGAAAGAACGGTAAGGAAAAACTAGTCGGAAATAGCAATCCTAAAACTTTCTTCTATCTCATATATCTTAATACTTCAAAACTCGCTATCACAGTCCCAAAATTAAATAGAAATCTATGCCCATCATGAGGATTTTAAAGATATCAAATTCTATGCATTAGTTCTTGAAATATGACTACTGCTAAAATCATACCGCTAAATAAAGTACACTGGCCTCCAAAAGTTAAGGTACAGGGACTGGATGCTTTCGATTGCACACGTTTTGTCGAATATCTACAAAAATTAAGGGCGAATTGTTCTTGAACTTCTGGGATGAAAAGAACGTGTTTGATTTTATATTTCTCGGTGAAGATTTAGTCGGGGGTACAATTAGTGGGTTAATAATAAATTTAATAATAAAATAATATTTGCGATCACCTATGTAACAGGAAAGGCTGGAAATGGTTTGTCACTGTGGTAAATGACTAATTGGGTCCTGTTCAATGTTTGTATGCATTTGTGTAAGCATACCACTCATATTCATGAAGATGTTAACGTTTTTGTGAAAAATTCAAAAGGTTTTTTTTGTTTATAGCATACAGAGTTTTCAACCAAATTTAACGCAACTTTCCAAAAACCTGACAAAGAGTAGTAGAAACATTATACTGCAATTAAAACATGGATATATTGAATATTTGATGAGGTATGGGCATTTTTATGAGATAATTTTTAACTGCGCATGCGCGGAAGATTTCAAAATTTTTATTTCATAATTTGGTAGTAAGCTATTTAGGTCAACTTATATAGAAAGTCCAGTCAAATATCGCGAAAATTCACAAAGATAGGGTCGATATAGTGAGTTGCTTCCTAAAAATAGCTTTATTATAAGGGATTTTCCACAACTTTTCAATCAGCTCGCTATATCTTTCTAAGTTTTCACAATATTTGATTGAACTTTTTTTTTGAAGTTGCCCCAAAATACTGACTACCAAATTATGAAATAAAAATTTTGAAATCTTCCGCGCATGCGTAGTTAAAAATTATCTCATACAAATGCCCATATCTCATCAAATATCCAATATATTCATGTTTTAATTGCAGTATAATGTTTCTACTACGCTTTGTCAGGATTTTGGAAAGTTGTGTTAAATTTGGTTGAAAACTCTGTATGCTATAAACAAAAACCTTTTGAATTTTTCACAAAAAGTTAACATCTTCACAAATATGAGTGCTATGCTTACACAAATGCATACAAACGTTGAACAGGACCCAAATAGTCATTTACCACAGTGACAAACCATTTCGAACCTTTCCTGTTACATAGAGGATTGCAAATATTATTTTATTATTAAATTTATTATTAGACCCTAATTGTACCCCCGACTAAATCTTCACCGAAAAATATAAAATCAAATATGTTCTTTTCATCCCAGAAGTTCAAGAACAATTTTTGTAGATATTTGACAAAACGTGTGCAACCGAAAGCATCCAGTCCCTGTACCTTAACTTTTGGAGGCCAGTGTATTTTAGCACTCAAACTAAAACTATGTGTAGTAAATGTAATCTACAATGTGGCATCTACATAGTAAATGCTTCAAAGATTTTCATATCGCAAAAATGAAGTGATTTGTGCTGATGTTGCGTTCTTATAACATTATATCTCACATAAAAGTGAAAATGTAATATCGTTTTTTATCTCGTAATTAGTCATTAATAAGTGTGAAATAAAATTTTATACTTTAAATTTTATTAATAAATTTTTACGTATAAAAAAGGTGCGTTCCTTAATGGGTTAATGTTGTAACTTAGCTTCTCGCATCTGAGGAAATAAGTGATTTTTAAGCGTTAATGCGGAAAAAGGTTTGCCATCTGTATGTATAATGCCTTTTATATCTTATTGGCATTACATGAAATATCAAAACATAAATTCTTTATTAAAAGATTCGAAAGATTTATTCGCAGTCTTTTAACCCTTTTCTTCTTAACTAAATCTTTTGTAATGTTAATTATAATCAGACCAGATCAGACGGAATATACAGGGGGCTACAAAATTGGACACAGTAGCGCCAACGTTTGAAAAAATATTGTGGGGGCTCAAATAAAAAGCTTGAGTACTATTTTTTATTACTTGCTTGTATGTGGATAGAGGGGCGGCGGAGGAGAAAATATCTAAAAAATGATAATTCGAAGTCAAATTATGGTTTTAGTCAAGTTATGGCAAATTATGGTAAAACATAAAATTATTATAATTTAATAAATAATTTATTAAATTATATTCTTAAAAGTACTTCCTTATAAATAAAGTACTATTTATTATAAATAACATAAAAATGGCTCACTATTGAAAATGCAGAAAAACTATATATCAAGAAAAACTACACCTTCATCGATTCATCAAAACATCAAAACTAATGGCAAAATACGCTGAAAATTTGTTTTTGAGATAAATTTATTTTTACATCCGCTGAAAGGGTTTTCAGTGCTCCTGTAAGTCTAATGGATGTCTTTACTATTTTTCGAACGTTATTTCGATAACTTCAATAAAACTATATTTTTATTTCAGCTATTAATAAGTAAATAAATATCAAAATAAATCAATGGAAATTGGATGTGGGGAGCGATCAAATTATTATGTGGGCCCGCGTCCCATGCCCCCATATAAGTTGGCGCCACTGATTGGACCGACAGATTACGAGAGATGATAGAAGGCATGAAGAGGATTAAACCTTGCAATAGAACGTGGAGTCGCAAACCACTGATTTAGTCGCTTATACAACGTGTTTCACCTTAACTGAACTCGAGTTGACGGTAATAATTTAAAAAAAAAATCATTGCAATGAAAATGTAATGATATGTACCTCAGTTGGTATAAAATGTGATAATGTCACGAAAAGTTCTGGAAAACAAGATGCTCGCGCAATCGATGATACCGTATGAACTGGTAATCTCGGTTCACAATGAGAAACGTTTAGTGCATAACTGCTGGTGCGTATAATAGAATATTCTATACACGAACAAATCTCTTCAATACACGAACTTAACTTCTTTGAAGCATTCCACATTTATAGAAATTTTGAAAATATTGTTAAATGTTATTCGCTATTCACCCATTATCAGATTGTTGGAAATATTACATAAAGACCTCTTTTCTTAATGTTTTTAAAAGAAATTTCTCACTAATTCGTTTCCATTTTCTTTTTGGCTATTATCTGTAATCATCTGTTTTCCGATTTATCAACAAACCTTTAACTGGAATCCCTATCTCCCCTATATATGTGAGCAAATTTCCGTCATGCTTAACACTGATGATGTTAGGCTATATGCTCCCGAAACCGGTATGCTTAAAATTCATAATTATTGGTGCTTTTGACTTTGATCTTTTTACATTTCTATTATATTGCACCAAGTTCCATCAAAACAATTATATATCTTATAGTGCATTTAGATGTGAAAAGTAACTTTCAGAGCAAATTTCAAATTTCCATCTTTACAAATTCTATAAATTTCCAAATTTACTAATTTTTATAACTCTTTTCGCTCATATCACCTTTTTAAATTTGAAATTTTTTATAAGCAGTTAATTGGGAGCATTTGTATCTTATAAATAACTACCATGCTAAATTTTATGTTTCTAGTTCCTTTAATATCACAAAATCTTTAATTTTAGAATGTTTTTCTCTTCTCAACCATCCCCACCCTCTCCTTTTGATAGTGGCTCCAATGTACAATATAGCCAATGTTGGACCAGGGAACCAAAAACTGTCACCCTCAACATCAATTTGTTACTAGTATTTTTGAAATCGGTTTGGTATTTCCGGGAATTTTATAGAAGTCTTAATTTTGAAAGTTTTTAGAACCCTTTTCGCTCATCTCACCATTTTAATTTTCGAAATTTTTACTAACTGTTCTTACAGATAATTTACATCTTATAAGTATCTATCATGCCAACTTACAAGTTTCTACCTTTAACAATTGGATAAAAATCATAATTTAGAGCGTTTTAAGAATATTTTCGCATATTTTCATCACCTTTAAATTTTGATTTTTTTTTTCGACTGCTCTTAAAGAGCGTTCATATCTTATAAGTAACTACCAAGCCCAATTTCATGTTTCTAGTCACTTCAGTATCACGAAAATCGTAATTTCGGAAGTTTTATGCAGGGACTGTCACCCTCAATTTGCAGCCATTAATTTTAAAATAGGTTTGGTATTTTGTGAGATTTCATTCAAATCATAATTTAGATCATATTTAGAACGCTTTTTTCTTGTTTCACACATTTAAATCTTGAATTTTTTTTTTTAACTGTTTTTAGAGAGCATTTATATCTTATGAATTTTCACCAAGTTTCTATTATTAAAAATTGTCAAGAAAACACAATTTATAACTTTTATAATTTGTCTTTAAAGACACATTTTCGCTTATTTTCACCACTTTTAAAATTTGAGTTTTTTTTTCGACTGTTCTCATCGAGAATTGAAATCTTATACGTAAATAACATGACAAATTCCAAGTTCCCACATGAAAGTTCCAAAAAAAATATCTTACACATGATGATGCACATTTTCTCTGTATTTTTCCCTTGCTATCGCTATACTTTGGTAACATAACATTGATAAGATACGGCTAATATATCTTAAACATATCAATTCTTAGGATTGTTCAAAACACACTGGTTTTCAAAAATTAAGGAAAAACAACAAAAGTAACGATTACTCAAAATGTTACATGTGGATTTTAATAAAACTGAGCCACATTATACAACACATAGTAAGATATTAAATAACATTAAAAGAAATTACCAGACCATTGTGCTGTTTCAGAAATTAATACAATTATAAAATAAGCAAAATAAATGTGTCAGTCTGTTATAGGAAAACCACCTTTAATATGGAGTATGATCACCTCTACAAGCAATACAGCACATACAACGATGTGTGATACAGTCAATTATGCAATCGATAACTTTTCTGAGAAGTGTGAGCCATTGCTCTTGTAAAGCAGCTACGTACGTGTTCTTGACCACTGCTGGTCACCACACGGTGCACCAGGAAAGGGCCAACACGGCGTCCAAGCTACCAAGGGGACTATATTTCATATGCGCTCGGACTCGCCCACAAAGGGTCGCTACCTCCCTTAGGACAAGTGAAATGAGTTTCACGGCCCACCGAGTGAGCGGGTCAACACCCGGATATGAGTTCGCCAAGGCAGGGACCCCCCCTTAGGCTTCCTTCCGGTATTGCACAATTTCAGGGAACATCGGACCCACGTGTCCACGTGGGTCAAAGCCATTCCCCCAAATTATTTTACTTCTTTGATATCCCACCATTACAACAGACAACGGACACTGGCACATTCTAATCCTGCAACGAGGCTTACATCCACGGTACACATCTGTGCATTGCAAGAGCCGAGACTCCTGAAGGAAGGCCTGCCTAGCTCATCGACCCCACCCTCAAATTGGGCTAGTATCCTGTGAAATAACGACTGAACTACAATTTTTACACCACTTTATTATCTAACAAACAGAGTACGTTTGATATGGTGGGATCCGCGACTGCGGATTTACAAACTATTTACATATATACACGGCCTTTCAACCAAAACCCATGTTAGACTATCAAGGAATAAATTACAATATTTTAAAATGAGTTTATTTACATGCCAATATTTACATTTCTTCTATCTTCTTTCTTCTTCTTCTTCTTCCTCTTCTTCCTCTTGAACAACTTAGAGCTACTATTTACAGTTGAGCCATCGACACCACCGAATGACCATCTCACTACATCCCATGAAGAGACAAACTGTCGTAATGTCACCATAAATGGGGCTCCATTACTTTGAGAAAGGTCTCGAGGGACCATCTCAGGTTCGGAACAGTGAAGTAGTTCCTAAATGAGGCTCTGGAAAGCCTCGGACAGTATTTGTCTCTAAGTGGCCGAGTACACACACACTCCAATAGAAGGTGTTCACTGGTAGTCGGACATGGGGACGTGCAAAATGGGCACGCACGAGGCAAAGGTTTCACTTGAAATCTCCGGTAGTAATATGGGAACGGGCCATGTCCGGTTATCGCCCAGTTGAGTAATGGAGACATCCAAGCCTGTCTCTCCGAAACGCTAGGTATTACGGTAGACACTTCGGCTTAGAGTCTCTTCCTCCCACTTCTCCTGCCAGGCCCTTACTATTTCCCTAGACAGGAAGTGCTTCACTACAGTTATAAACATTCAGATCTTGGTGCAGTAGCTGTTGCAAAAATGCATGAATGCAAATTTTTTTTACAATTATGTGTATTAAATTCAGTAATACGTAAATAATAGGACTCCATCTTAAATAAAATGTTATCTCCATGCAACCTAGAATCATGACCTATCATGGACTATCATTGATTTAATTACATATGATAGGATTTAATAAAATGAAGAAAACTTTTATTATCATCGTTTTAAGTTTTGATTCTATTTT
Organism: Maratus speciosus; assembly: GCA_963932465.1. Classification (NCBI taxonomy): domain Eukaryota; kingdom Metazoa; phylum Arthropoda; class Arachnida; order Araneae; family Salticidae; genus Maratus; species Maratus speciosus. The sequence goes on from OZ010791.1 coordinate 51,909,297, forward strand.
CTTAAAATATGAAATGACTCGACACACTTCTACAACGATTATATATATTAAATTTCAAACCTTTCTGTTGGGTAGTTTTTGTGCTGTTATGTGCGAAAAAACCGACAGACAGACAGACGGATGGATCAGATGCCGATTATAGGTGCTACGTATTTATAACATTACATATATGCCCAATAAAAGGAGAAATGGCTTTCCGATTATGAAAATTGATCTAGTTATTGTGAAAGAAAATAACCTATCTCTTTTATAATGGAAAAAGGGTAGATCTATACCAGCTCACCCTGACAGTAACGAAAATGTTACTGCGGCCAAATTAAAGACTGCCCATGGTGGAATAACGAGACCAATTCATAAAATAGTAAATCTGCAGATTAGGAGCCTAAACGTCAGCTCTGCATGTCATTGCCATTTAATCAAATTTTGGATAATATTCAATATCCTATAATCCACCTTTATTACTTTCTTCTGTCTTTACAAGAAGTATTTGATTAGTGAAAATTTTTGAATTCCGGTTTTTGACAGATTTACACGTTTTAGGCGTCAGAGATCCCGAAAAACATGTTTTTACAATATGTTTGTCTGTATGTCTGTATGCGTCAGAAAGTTTGTATGCGCTATATCCCAAGAGCTAATGAATGGTATTTAATAAAACTTTAGATTCTGTTAGACCCTGACATAAATTAGTACTGTTCAGTTTTTGGCGTAAATCGCTCAACAGTTGGCGCTACTATGCTGCATTTTTCACGATTTCCGCAATAGCTGTATCTCAAGACTTAATACATGAATTTTCATCAAACTTTAGATTCAGTTAGTCCCTTACATAAATGTTCCTGATAAGTTTTTGGTGTAAATTGCCTAACAGGTGTCACTGCTATGCTGAACTTTTCACGATTTCCGCAAAGCTCTATCTCGAAAAGTAGGGAGACCGGGGCTAGTTGGCTACAGGGGTAAGTGGGCGCAGTCCTCATAAATCGCCTGTTTGTGGATAGATTGCGCAACCAGTCACAGAGTACCTTTCTTCTTGCTTTTTAAAATCCTCATTGTAGTTTTGCAGCGTTACCTACGTGCAGTAGATATTTATTACGATTTTTCTGTTTTTTGTACTCATAAGTAATTTTTTGTTGCTTCATTATTTTTCTAATTTCTAATACTTATCTTAATTGCGATTTAACTTGTACAGTTTTTCTTAGTGTATGATTAACTGTACCTACCCCATTTGTGATTTACTTGGATAATTTATGTTTAGAAGGTTACGTGTCCCTTTTGTGAAAAAAATTATTATGGGGCTATTAGGCGCATTGAACACGGGGCAAGTTGGCTTGGCGTCTGGTGTGTGCTGGTAACTTGAAAAACAGCATACACCGAGAAAAGGGGTTGCAATGCAAGATTTTGGTCACACAAGGCTTGACCAAACGGAGACACTCGAATTTTTATTTTTGACAACTGTAACTCTGATGATGATATCGAGTAGGATAGAAGTTACTCAATGTTAATGTTTTATTTATTATTTTTATGTCTGTATAATTTAGAATTTACATTGTACGGCGATAACGCCTTTGTTTAAACTTACTGGTAATAATGAAATTGATTTCTCTTAACTGCGTGTCTTATTTGAGTTTTATTTAATTTTTTATAAAGCGTGTGCCAACTTACCCCATAGGTATAGGCAACTTGCCCGTGACGGGGTAGATTGGCGCACAATTTTCCTTTCACTTTAGGCTTCCGCTAAACATAAACTACAAAAGCTACAAACTTAAAACTCCGGTTATTTATAGCCCAATGCCGGTTCTTTAAAAGCGCAGTTAAAGTTTGTTAAAAAACTTAAACAAAAAATTAATAAAAAATAATAACTAAAAACTGCGCCTACTAGCCCCGGTCTCCCCTAATGCACGGATTTTCATTAAACTTCAAATTCAATTAGAAATCGACACAAGTTGTTGCTGATTAGATTTTGGGGTAAATCACCTACCCGGTAGTGCTGCTATGCTGCATGTTTCATTAAGTATTAACATGTATGAAATAGAAGAAAGTTTCGGGATTGCCACATCCGACTAGTTTTTCTTTAATTACATAAAGGTTTATAAGGTAAAATACTTAAAAAGTATCGGGATTTAGAATACACATAAAATACAGTGTTATGCAATTATATTCTGAAATTCTGTTCAAATGCTTATTCTGTATTGTTTTAGATGAAAAAGTACAGTTCTTCAGCGGGGTTCTGCCACCGTTAACACCCGTAGTCTCATTACATTTAAATTAGTAAATTCCTATTGCTTTTCGAATGATTGTTATATAACTTAGATTTCATTTTACGCTAAGATTTTATTAGAATAAGCAACAGTTTGAACAGAGATTTTACGTAATCCCAATATCCAAATAGCAGTATTTACTTAAACGGAATCTATTTTATGTAATTTATATTTAATTTAGAAATCTAAAGTTTTTTACAATTTTTGTGGTCATAGATATAAGATTTTATCTGAATAGATCCTATAAAATTACATAAGAAAATCACTTATAAAACTAAAGTCATAACATTCTAAGAGTGAGAAAAGTGCATTTAAAGGTACTTTTATGCCTTTAAACGTATTAATAAACTAATCTTCATGCTTTGTACGCATACTGAACGTCTTTATCAAGATCAATATTGATTGAAAAAATCTATTTCCGCAAAAAGTTTAAAAAGGAATTTGGTAAAGCAAAAATCACGAGATCACAGCTTTAATGAGCAGGTACTCTAATAAAAAAAGGTCATCTGTGAACGTGAATTATTTTATCCAAATATTTCTTATTTTGCAAAGCATCTCTTTTCACATTTTCAAGTCAGTTTATTGAAAAACATTTTATGCCTTTAAATGTACTGTTTTAGCATATTATAACTTTAGTTTAAATACATCCAAATCTACGGGATAGAAACGTACAATATACTAAAATCACCCAAAAAATAGACTTATGTGGAGACTTCTAAGCCTAGTGGATAATTTTTCATCATCGTGTTCACTGCTAATTGTATAAATTACATCGATTTCGCTATATAATATATATATATATATATATATATTTGTGATAGCCTATTAATGGTAACCATATACAATTTGAAAAAGTTAATATAACTAACATCGTTCATATTTCACCCAAAACTATGTTGCAGAACAGATCGCGAAATATTAACTAACCCTTTATTTCCATCAACCATATTTTCTGCTTAATCTTTCGTAATTGGGATATTTTGAATGATTTTTTAAAGGCTATGAACTATAGTTAGTAGGTAACTGACGAATGAAAAAGATAAAACGAATTATGTATTATTTTAAAGAAGTACGTTGATAAAAAATGTTTTATATTATTGGAAAATAGGTATAAATTTCCACCAAAAATTATACAACTAATTTAAAAAATCTGACAAACATAGTGACAAAATTTCAAAACAATAAGAATAATTTAAAACCTTTAATGGACATTTTAGCATGCATAATTCCCCATCTCAATCCATTAATCGAATGCGCTATTTTCTTTCAACAAATTTAAATTAGGAAAACCTGCTGAATTGCCATAGAAAAGCAATATGTCGGAAAAGAAAATGCTCTATATTTTCTGATTAAATGAATCAAATTTAACCAAAACTTTACAGCTAAGTCAGGGTACCCCAGCAAAATGTATACTTCATTTCAGGCTAATCGAATGCTTTTTGTGGCAGTTACTACTGAACAGATAGACAGACTAACTAAGAGACGGGAAACAAAAGCTTTTCATGTCTCCACAGCAAGCATTCACTGACGTTCCGGCAATTAGCTTTATTATGTGTTTTATACACTGTCAGAAAAATTCGTCTATATACGCTAAACTATTCCTCATTTTTTTACAAATAATTTCCGCACTCCTAGAAAACATGTTTTATCCGTAAATGTTTCCCGAAAGTCTGAAAAAGAGAGAAAAAATCCGTTCATTCCTAGGACGCATGCATATTTCCTCTATTAGTATTACAAAAATCCTAATTAATTTTAAAAACGAAAAATTATATAATTTAAAATTAGAAATTTAATTTAAAGAACTTCAAATTTAATTTAAGTAAAATAAATTTTAAAAAAATAAACGAACAATAAAGAAATGAAACGTTTTCGAATTTCGAATTAAATAACCATTAATTTTCTCATTCATTTAAAAGTATTTAAAATTTATTTTTTTTAGTTATAAAAAATATACGCATTTAAAATGGACGTTTTAATTAAAATATTAAATGAAAAAAAAATCGATTTTACTAAAACAAAATGCATAATAATATATTGTTCGTATTTTGCATTTAGCAATCTACATTAAAAATATTTAACATTCATATTTTGTCTTTACAGTAAAGTATCTCAATAGTAAATTATATCTTAATAGTAAAGTATTAAAGCCCTGGGCACAATCTCATTAAAGACGAAATCTTCCCGAAATTAACTTCAAAATCCATATTTTTTAAAGAAATTAATTAACACGTTCACGCCGGCACGATGGGTCACACTCGATTCTCTCGGAGCTGCCAAGTCTCCGGCTTTTTGGATACAGTATAATAATACAGAAAATGTTGTTTTATTTAATTGAAACAATTGGGTGATTTAAAGGAACAACATTTTCTCTAAAATAATAGTGGTGTGCAAAAAGCCGGAGACTTGACAACTCTGAGACAGTCGAGTGTGACCCACCGCGCCGACGGGAACGTGTTAACACTGGAACCGCCGGAAATTTTACTGAAGTGTTATAAAAATATTTTACACTGGAAATTTTAATTGAAACTACTTAACATATTTATTTAACTTAGTTCTCCGAGATACTTTTTAAACTTATTTTAGAAAGAAATTTCTGGTGATAATCAAAATATTTTTATTTGGTCATTTTGGTCATTAGCGGTCATTTTGACCGCTACGGCGGTTCTAGTGCTAAGCCATACCCATGTGACGTAAACGCATTTACTTCATACTGTTTAGTTACTGTACAGCTGTAGCCAAGCGCTTAGAGTAATTCTCTGGCAAGACTAAGGTAGCTGGTTCGACTCCGAGGACAGCAACTTTTGTTTTATCCCCATTTTCTTAAATCGACGTATATTTTACATCTATTAACAGAGAAAAAAAAGAAAAGCATATTCTTTACGTCTACGTCTAATACGCCCGTCTACGGCCCGTTTACGTCTATTAACGGGAAAATCCTTGTAGCACTGTTGCCACGGAAATTTCCGTGAATTGAATAAAATATTTCTGAGAGTATATATTGTGTGAATATTAAATTTATACCTTTTTTCGTTTATATGTAATTATTATAGTTAATATTTTAAATACTTTTTTATTGTAAATTTAATAATAGTACAAGACGTATGTATTTTAATCGATACCGGAAAGATAGCTCGTCAAAAATGACGGAAATCGAAATATAAAGATATATACAGCTTTTTGTAAACCGCACCTTGCATATAGTACAAACTATGGTGCAGATAGTGCAAAATAATAGGGAATTTGGTTCTTTTCCACTGTAGGGGCCTGGTGTTTTTTTTTTTTAAAGAAAAGCTTGGCGGAATTCGGGCATCAGAACGTGAGATTTGTTGCCAAATGATGTAAACAGCTATGAAAACAAACTGGATGGGGTTTTTTTTGTTTATTTATATATGTATTTTAATTAAATGTATATTATTGTTTTTTTATGTACAAATTACTTCTATTTCTGCATAAAATTAGATATATGGCGTCTTTTTTATTAAATAAATTGTATAAATATTGAAAACAAAATACTTGTGTATACGAAATGAAACAGTGAATAGATTGCCAGAATATATGTTGCCAAATTTCCTTCTTCGTTATGGAAGTTTTCTCTATTTCGTAAAGGCCCCTATATTGGAAAAGTACCGAGAATTTAATTTCTGCATCCGGCTATGTAAAACACATTAAAATCTGATAGTTAGAAACTCAGATAGTACAGTGCCGTCTAGCGGACGTTATTGTATTCGTAGCATTGTGATGAAGATGTAAAGTCGTACATTTTCGTATATTACTCTTTAAATGACCCATAGATTTTGAAAAAAAAAAAATATTAAATGCGCTTAAGTTTAAATTATATTGTGGTGAGCGATTATAAAGATTAATGGTTTTCAATGGGAATTTCTCTAAATTAGCCAGCTATCGCGAGGTTGGCTTCATATATGGCAACTTATTTTTGTTGAAACATTTGGCGGCATTTCGCCAAATATGGCGATACTTTACCAAGTTGGTCAAAATTTGGCGCTATTGTAGGAACACTGTATTAGTACTTTTCAAGAATTACTCATTGTTGAAGCTGAAACCAATTTCTCCATAGGAAACCTAACATGGCCGCGATTAATGAGGTGGTCCAACCGGAATTGTGAGGGACACATAGAGACTTGGATTTTATATAAATAGATTATGTAATTGATGTTCTCTATCGTACCCTATACTTTTTATAAGAGACAAATCCATAGAGCAAACACATTCTAGGGTTTATTTTTTATTGAGTTTATTAAACTTTCTGTTATTTAATCAAATTTTTTTAGCAGCAATGCAAGTAGACAATTAAACTTTAAATAATATTTCCAAAAGTCCTTAAATGTTAAAACCTTTTTGCATGGCATTAAACATTGCCTATATACTTTAATTATTCTAGTAACCATTCAGAATACTATACTTAATACAAACAGTGACATTTTAGCGTAAAGAAATATGTAAGGGAAAGTGAGCAACAGGGGACAGTAAATCTAAGTACAAATTATTTCTGCAACGAAAATAGAAAAAAAGGAAATACTCACACCGGAAACATTTATAAAAACAATATATTAATAATTTTAAATACTTTTTGTAACTTGTACCATGACGTAAAACCCGTCTATTTATCAAGTTACGGTCGTCTGATTGAGACGATTGTAATAACCCTAAAGAATACATCAAAGTCATTATTTCGTGGTAGACAAAAAGTGTCTGAAATTCCTTTAATGCTAGAACTTAACTTGTAGCATTGAAGTGAGTAAATGATCTCTCAGCGTTAATGTAGAAAACGATCTGATATCTGCATCTACATTATTTGTGTGCACTGACATTACATAAAATATAAAAAATTAATTTCTTTTTTAAAAATTCTAAAAAATATCTTCACAATGTTTTAACCGTTTTCTTCCTAATCTTTTGTAATTTTAGTTATCATCAGGCCAGATCAGACTAGAAATATATATACAATGCACTCTCCTTAATGCGTCTCCGATTAGTAAAGACTTTTTTTTGTCCTATCATTTTCAAATTACAATTAATGTTAAGGGCATCTCTTGATTAATACTAATCGTTACATAGTGTGGACCATTTTTTTTTTTTTTTTTTTTTTTTTTTTTTTTTGTGAATTTACTAGAAAGTATTGAAACCCATGTGTATTACAATGTATATTAATAATGTAGTAATGTCAAGCATATTATTTCTAGAAAAGAAAGGTTGATGTAACTTTGCTTACAAATTGTCATACAGTGATAAAAAGGAGGGCAACAGTCCAAAATTGAAAATGCGTTAAGATTTATTAGCCCCTAGTATGCTATTTCTTTCTCCCAACAATTAAAGTGTCGTCTCCAAAATATAACCTTCCGTTATATAAGCCAGCTGTAAAACTAAGCAGATGTATCTTTGTACGGCATAATCTGCAATTTTTTAAGCTTCTAAGCATCGCACGTTATCAATTTACATACCGTCGTGTAGGGAAGAAAAAGTACTCTTAAATGCAATTTGTTTGAAAACTACATCTCAATTTATTTTTGAAATATTAATTTTTTTGTATTTTTTAACGCCATTTCCTTAATTTGGCAACTCACGTACTCCATTTCTGTAGAAAGTAAAGAAAAATGGTTAGAAAATTGTAGATTATTACTTTTTTGTTGCCTTTTTTCCATAACAACAGAGAAAAAAAATAATTAAAGTATGTGCTATTTAAAGAAAAAAAAATGATTTCTAAAAAAAAAACATGGAGATATTATAAACAATATTTCATTTTAAGTATCTATATTAATGTTACAAACAGATGAAGGCAAATGAATCATTATATAGCCTATTTTTGCCGAGTTTCTTGAAGAACGAAATTGCTTTTCGCTGTATCTGTGTAGCATTCTGCAATAGTGTTGTCAAATGAATACTTTTCTGTAGATGTTGTTTAAGTCTGGGTCGTAAATGTGTAATTCTTCAGCGGATGCGAATGACGTCATTTCATATAAAATAAAAACGTATGTTTGAAAATTTAAGAATGAAATTTATTTTGTATTTATTTTTTTATCTATATTTATATATCTATATTTTTTTTCTTCGGGGGCGACACTAAATTCTAAACTAGAGAACAGGAATTCTGCTTTTTCAGAATTTAGTGTCGCCCCCGGCATTTCCATTACTTCATTTTCTTCCGATGGACTGATGGCTTCTATTATTATGAAACAGTCATTATAAATGAAGCGTTAGGTGAAGATGAAAGAGCAGCCGTAAAAAGTTAGAACTCTGATTTTCTGGTCAGGCTGTTTCATAATAATAGAAGCCACCAGTCCATCAGAAGAAAATAACTCGGTTAAGCTGGACTCTACTGCAGTACAAAACATATTTCAATATTAAGACTTAAAGCACACGTTTTATTTTATGTAAAATGACGTCATTCGCATCCGCTTAAGAATTCCACATTTACGATCTACTCTTAAACATCTACAGTAAAGCATGCATAGCACATCACTATCGCGAAATAATGCACAAATGCAGCAAAAAAATGCCGTCATTCAAGAAAATCGACAAAAAACAAAAAACGGCTATCTAATGATTCATACATACTTAAAATTAAATATAGTTTATAATAGCTCCATTGTTTAACAGAAATCATTCGTTTATATTTTTTTCAAAATAGCACGTATTTTAATTATTTTCTTCCGCTTGTTATGAGAAAATGACAACAAAAATATATAATTACTATTTTACCACTATTTTTCCTTTACTTTCTACAGAAACGGAGTACTTCCATTGCCAGTATTAAGCAAATGGCTCTAAAAACTACAAAAAAATTAATATTTCAAAAATAAATGGAAATACAGTTTTCAAGCAAAATGCATTTAAAACAACTTTTTTTTTCCAATACGACGGTGTAAAAATTGAAAATGTGCGATGCTTAGAAGTTTAAAAAATTGCTATAGAGTATTAATCATACTGCTTTCTTTTACGGCTGGCTTCTGTAAGGTAACGTTATTTTTTGGAATACACAAAATAAGCTGAGAGAAAGAAATAGCATACCGTACCGGGGCTAAAAAGCAGAATTCCTGTTATCTAGTATGTATATATGTACAGAAAATATAAAAAATAACCAGTGGATCCGTTCGAGGATTTCGCACGGCCTAATATTTTTAGCAATATCTAATATTTCTTAGATGCAGGTTTAAACTTCTAAAGAAAAATTAAGGATAACCATATCTGCAAACAACATTAGCCAAGCCTATTACTCACGCCTCAAGTCATCATCTCATTTAAAATCTTTATTGTTTTCACATCTAACGAAATGAATGCGATGTAAACGATCAAATTTTCACGCAAAACTGGAAAATTATGTCGCAAAAAAATTATTTGTTAAACTATCTCAAATGGAAATAACGTATTACTTTAAATAAAATAAAATATGTAAGTTAGCAATTTCGTTGGATAGTTTATCTGTCTTGAGCATGAGAAATTAATAGTTTTGTATTAAGAAACTGACAATAATTTGCTTTTGAACTAAAAATAATGAATTTTCTTCATTTCATTTCTCAGTTAAAAACTGAATAAAAATAATTTAACGATCATTCCCAGAATTTCAGATACTTTTTGTCGACAATCAAATAATTATTTTGATATATTCTTTAGATTATTACAATTGTCTTGACGCCTTTACACCTTTGAAAATTTGACAGGCTTAGTGCTTACTTCGTTTAATGCATGTTATAAATGCCGTACCTTGAATATGTGGAATAACGAGTATTCATTTTATATATATTTATATCTATATTAATACTATAAAGCAGTATGGTCCAACCCGCGGACTGCGGGCCGCATACGGCCCACTTATTCATTTTTTCTGACCCTTGCCCTTCTTACTGGAAAAAAAAAAAAATATTTTAATTTAACATTTGGAAAAAAATAGTTTACCCTTCTTAATGCTTTAAGTTTTTAAGTAAAACTACTTTAGGCTTTTTTTTAAGTTTACGTCAGTAGCAACTTACAATCTTCCTTTCCCCTATAATGGCCATATTGAAGCTTCACTTTTCGACCGTTATAATCTGTCCCGGGTATACTTTGATTTCCCTTTAATTCAGTACTGTTACGATGGAGGTAGGTGGGAAAGGCGAGAAGCGGCACCGGGTCCAGGCTACAGGTAGTCGCCAGTGATTGGCTGCCGATATGTTCGCGATCGTTCGTGTACAGTGGAGGATTTTCTGAAAGGTTTCGGAGCGCAGTGTATTTTGAATCGGTTGTTTCTGACGAGTGAGGTTGTTCGAGAGACATAATACGAAGCGAGATTGTTAACGTCGTTATTGCGAGAGCTGTACCTAAAATGTTGGAACTTAAGAAACGGCGTGTTGAAGATGAGAAGTGACAATTTCAGTCAGTTTTGAAAGTTACTTTTTGTTGAATATAATGGAAAACCACAGTGTGATATCTGTTCTCAAGTCTTAGGTGTTTCGTAGTAGTATAACGTGAATAGACACTATACCAGCTTGCATAAATCAAAATACGATCAGAACCAGAGAAGTGCCAGAGGCTATTTAATAATTTCGAGCTGAAACTAACTAGACAGATGAATATCTTGCAACCATCAAACAGCGCTGGTTTAAAGGCATCTTATGAAGTACGTTTAGAGCTAGTTAAATGTAAAATGTCTTTTAGGGATGGTGAGCTCATTAAGATATATGCTATAAAAACGGCATCTTCATTTGGAAATAAGAAGATGGCTGAAAATTTTGAAACAGTTTCCTTGTCTCATCAGACAGTATGCAGAAGAATTCATGAAATGGGTGATGAAGTTTCAAGTTCTCTCAAGAGCATTTCGGAAAAATATGAATTTTACTCTCTAGGTCAAGATGAGAGCACAGTTACAGCTGACATGAGCTAGCTCCTTATCTTTGTCACGACAAAAAACAAAGAATTTGAATCATTATAAAAGTAAAAAAGGTATTTACATATTCAACTGATAGATGATGTCGTTTCTAAATATGGAGATTTTGTAAAGTACTCTGGCATTACAACGGTTGGAGATAAGGTTAACAGTTGGTCATAAAACTGGGTTAGTAAGACCATTATCCACCAGGAGGCTCTCTGTAGAAAAATTATGAGGCTCAGTGAGGCAATGAAAACTGTTGTAAGTACTGTAAATTTAATAAAGAGAGTCAATAAATTCCATAGACACAGAGGATTTATTGCATTCCTGGACAGTTTGGAAGTTGAGTATGGTGGCATTTAATTGTACAGTTATGTGCACTGGCTGAGCGCTGGAAAATGCCTGCAACAGTTTTTTGGGTTGAGGAATGAAATTCTTGCTTTTATCAGAAATGAAAACATTGGGCATGAATATAAAGAAAAGCTGGAAGAAATCCAGTTTTTAAACAATCTTGTCTTTCTGACAGATTTAACATCTTATCTAAACGCGTTAAACCTGAAATTATAGGGAAGAAAACAAAACATTTTCCAGCGGCTTCCACAAAAAACTTGTTGTAATGCAAATTGCACAGAAGGCAAATAATGCGGCACGCTTCTCATCGTGTCAGCAGTTGAAAGAAGAAAAACGTGATACAAATTTTGGTATGTTTCATGACACTGCTGTAAAGGATAAACTTTTTTGTAGTTTTTTTTTGTACTAGTAATCTCTAGAGCTACCGAACCGATTTCAAAAGTTACTTGGAAAGTCAGCGTCTCTGCATTAACATAGACTATATTTTATGTCGGTACTACTACTCCGAAACTGCTACAGGAACAAAATACGCTCTAATAATGCGATTTTTCTAACATTGAAGGAACTAGAAATTTACAATTTTACATCGTGTAAAATATGTAAATGCTCTCTAAAACGGTTTCTAAAATATTCGAAATTTAAACATGTGAAATAAACAGCAAATATTCGATTTTTTTTTTTTTTTTTTTTTTTTTCAATTGCTGTGGAATTGTTAGGATCAAAATTTTAAAGTTCACATGTTTGTTATAAGTAAAACGTAAATGCTAGTTTTCGAAAAGGTTTTCTAAAAATTTAGAAATTTCAAAGGGTAAAATAATCGGTAATTGTTCTAAAAACGTTATTCATTGCATATATGAGGCATTCTCAGAAAATTTTAACTTTCAGGAATAAAAATCTGATGAAATTAAACTTAATAAAATAACATTTTAAACTTATAGACGAATACCCTAATGATTCAAAATAAAGAAAAAAGTGTCAGCAGCGATTTTTTTTTATTTAACTGAGGTTTAAATTAAACTTGCGAGTTTAATTTTCCTTACTGTCCCTTTGACATTTTACCGCTCTAGCTTTTTATTTATTTTTTAAAATTTTTACCTATAATGAATCTGATTTCACGTTTTTTTTTTAAAATTTCTGCTTTATAGTTTGAATAGTTTATTTATAACAGACATTCAGCCAGTGATAATACGGCTATCTGTGCAATCATTGACATTGAGAAGCGATTAAATTCTTAAACTTTAAAATAATATTTAAATTATAACGCTTTAAAGGCAGTAAATAAGAAAAAGTATGCCATATTTAAACAACAATATTGTTAAAATGTTTCATTTTAAAAATGTACATACACAAAAGCTTTATTTCATATTTCTTTTTACCTATTGTTGCCAATTTAAAAAATGAGGAAATTGTAGGTAATATTTCCTTTGAAATAAAAAATGTAGTTTTTACGGGAATATTAAAAAGCTGATGAAAGTAGAGGAAAAAACTATATGATATTTAAAACACATTATTTAAAACACTTTTCTTATATCATCTTTATGAATTCCGGGACGCAGCGACCTCGTTTACTAAATGAGTAATACAAATCAATTTTCAAAAGTTTAATTGATCTTATTTAGTGAATTGTTAAAACAGACGCCAGCTGTTGCAATAGCAGTTGATTCTGCATTAAAATATCGCAGTCAAAAGAAACCCGATTACAGAAGATGGCCAATGATCGGTTAATTATAAGTCGGTCTTCTGTAATCTTTCAAAGAGCAACTTAGCACATTTTTACAGGCTGCGAAATCTGAAGGGTGGTTGATGAGCGCGGCTTGTATGACGCAGAGAGCCTAGTGGTTCAAAATGTTTATATGTAATAAACTAATTAAATTTAAAAAAATCAAAAAACCCGACTGCGTAAAAAGCGAACTAATTAATTATTTCCCATCAATGTGTAACTATATTTTTTTATATTACATACCTATTTTTTTTTATTTACTTGTATTGATGACTTTTAAGTTGTGTTTAATTTTTAGTTCCTATCTATAAACACAGTTTTGATGAGACCTATATATAGATGCCTATGATGGCTAGAGTTGCAGTAAAGCTAGAGATCCTACCTACTCAACTTCCAGGTTGTGTAATATTTAAACGGAGCTTCTGACTACAAAATAGTCAATTAAACATCGTCTTCATTTTGAAAGACCTATCCAATGATATGCCACTCAATAGGGTGCGTAAAAAAATTTTTTCGTCTCAACCGCCATTTTGAATTTATAAAAACAAAACCTAGCCTATAACCATCGGGTCGTTAAGACGAATTTATAGAGAGCTCATTCCTTAAAATCTATCCAGCTGTTGGGATGTTTCGAGGATATAAAGAAATCCACATACACAGATACGCGTGAAACACATAACCCTTCTTTTCAGTCGGGTAATTATACATTTAAGACATAGATTTCCTATTACATTTAACGAACTTCTGCTTTCGAATATCTCTATTTAATGTAATTTTCTATGGAAGCTTAATTTTTAACATAAATAACGTAGGAGAAAATATCTAAATAATGAGCATAAATTTCTATTTAACGAACCAATCATTTCCGATTTCTCAAGAGATACCTACTGTTTTCAAAAAGGAAAAATTAACAATCCCTATATCTGCATTATCAAAAGCTCAAAATGTAATGTTACTTCCCCAACCTTCAGTAATTGTTTTGTTAAAGTTAATTAAAAGATAAAATCGGCCAATTTAATAACGAACAATGTAGATTTTTGATTACTTAAGTGGGCACAGGACCTATCCTATAACTCTCTCGCTGCGCAACCCGAGAGTTTCTCGGGCAACGTAAATGTACCAAAATTTGCGCAACCCGAGATTTCATCGTGGATGTATTTTCCCCTCTAATTAACTCTCCTTGATCATTCCCACCAGTTATTTTTTATTCTAAATTTTGCCTTATCTAATCGTAGAAATTTCCCGATTGAATTAAACGAAAATTTTTGTTTTGAAAAACCGGTGGCAAAAGAATAAAATTTCTTAAAAGACGCTTGTCGCGAAGGTGTTAAATACGCAATTTTTGAAGCGATTTTGATAAAACAATTACGCAGCGAGAGGGTTAAACTTTCAAAAAATCAGTTGTTGGTTTTTGTTTCATTTTGAATGTTTTAAAATTTCTCGACAATATGCAAAAAAACATTCAAAAGTCTACATTACTTCTTGAATTAAACATTTATAGACCGTGAGTGTAATTGGAGGTTTGTAGACATTGAAACTTTAAAAATCGTTTTCTCGGGTTAGCAAATTTGGAGTTAAAAACTGTGTAAATTTGGACTTTTACACTGTGTAAGCTACAGCTTTACAAAATTAACCAAATACAAGTGTGTATCAATACGTTTTTGCCCTCACATAGAAATAATTGAATGGAATTTATGAAAATTATACATTTTACGAGTCCTTTTCTATATAGTCAGTGTGCACAGTAACGTATTTGTGCAACAGGTATTTCAAAGAGAGGGGGGAGGATGAATTCCAGGAGGCTCGATAGAAGACCCAAAGGGGGCATTTTTCTAGCTTTTATCGTTCCCCACATGTGATATATTGTTGGAAAGGACTGTGATCACTTATTCATGCTCTCCCCCTCACGAGCCCCTCCCCTCAAATTTGTCCTCTGGGGGGGGGGGGGGGGCTCTTTTATAAATTTTGCCGATATCATTCATTCCCCCGTTTGCAAATTTGGGAGGGGGGTGGGGGGGGGGCTCGGGAGGTGCATAGAATGAATAAGTGATCACAGGCCTTTCCAACAATATGTGACATATGGGTGTCGGCAAAAGTTACAAAAATGACACCCTTGGGGCCTACTATCGCGCCTCCTTGAATACATTATGCCGCCCCTCTCTTTGAAATACCGTTTTCAGAAATGTGTTACTGTGCACGGTGACTATATAGAAAAGGACTAATACAATGTAGCAATTTCATAAATTTCACTCAATTATTTCTATGTGAGGACAAAAAATTATTGATACACCCACGTATACGTTTCTTTATTGTCTACATGATAAAACCAAACAAATTCACATATTTTTGTTATTTATTTTTTTGCACTTGAAAAACTTGAAAAAAAAATTTGAAAATGTAATTTTTTTTCTTGTGTTGAAATTAACTTTTAAACATATATTTTTGCGTATATTTTGGTTTTAAGTCAGAAGTAGATGTGTTATGATTCTATTTTGTCCAAAAATTGTTTTCTATATGCATTATTTAGTGTTTTATCATGCACGCACATTAGTGAGATGAAAATTTAAATTAAAATTTATATATTAATTTTGTATATGCGACATTTATTTTTCTGAGTAATATAGTTAAGGTTATATATTTTAGGCAGAAAGTGAAAAAAAAAAAAAAAAGAAGATCTTAATTGCATTCTGTTTGCGTTTTGGTACTTTGAAAAAGGCGTTGTTTTTTATTGTTTCGACAAACTCAAAGGTCCTGTGAACCCTTAACAAGGGTTAAACAATGAATGATCATCATTAATGGGATTTCTTGATGTTCATGAAAGGTAAAAACATCTGAATATCCATCTCATGATGGAATCCCAAAAAGTGCAAAAAACACTACCACTAAAGAAATATTAACCCTTTGCACTCGAAGTTTTTTTCATTCGTATTACCAACAACTCGAAGTGATTTTAGTTATATCTTATTATTTTTTAAATTCTTTATGAGTACAAATGTTATGATATATATAATATATATATATATATATGTATATATATATATATAAAATTATTACATTTAACCGTCCAAAGTGTGATACCTCTCGAAGAAATTGCCAATATGTAATCTTGGCTTTTCTAGACGGGTATCACAAAATTATTTGCATTGTCTCCGTAGCGGAGCCCTCGAGTTTGAAAACAAATTTTAAATGGCTCCGCTTCGGAGCCCTCGAGTGCAAAGGGTTAAGTCGAGAAGAAAGTGAGGAAATAGCCGCTAAAAATTAATATGAACTATAAATTATTTACGATTTCGAAACAGCTCTCTGTGGCTTATACGATATTTATTGTTCAGTGTGTTTGACTTTCTAGATGGTGTTTTGAAATACATATTTTTTTATACACTCTAAAAAGATGTATAATAAATGTTCACTTTTGATAATGTCGAATTTCAAATTACTTTACTGGTGATGCTATACATTTTGAAAAATACAATTTTTATAAGTAAACTTTTTACTTTCTTCTATCTTCAATAGACGAAAGTGTTGTAATCGAAATGTTTTTCGACTACTGGTTTTCAACGTTTTAGGTGCCAGAGATACCAAAAACATGTTTATACAAAATGTTTGTCTGTCCGTGTGTCGTTATTGTACCATCGAAAAATGTACAAAGCTATGAGTAGAATTGAACCAATTTTTGGGAGTATTTTTAGCTTGGCCTGAAGGGGGCGCTGTAATAGCGATTTTTGTGCCACTTTCTATATTGTACCATCAAAATTGAAAAAAAAAATTGCATGGTTTTAGTTATGGCCAGCTGGTTTTCCTTTAATTTGAAAATATTCAGAGGTAAAGGTGTGCTGTGATAGCGATTTTTATATAATTTTCTCGATTTTACGTAGTTTTATTGTCCATCGGTGACTCGTGCAGCGACGCGAACTCACGTCCGACTATTCAGAGCCAGCTGATGTTAGCAAAATAAGGAAATACTATCGATTTTAATAAATATCATAATCTAGATTTACTCCTTTTTACTCTGATTAATTGACTGAAGCAGAAATTTAAGATGAAAATCAAGGTTAGTATAGCATTGAACTAATAATATTGAAGTATTAACATATGTAAATTGAAATATTAAGGTGAGCATTGAAATATTAAGGTGAAATATTAAAGTGTATGAGATAGAAGAATGTTTTGAGATTGGCACATCCAATCAGTTTTATTTCATGAATCAAATAAGCGTTTTATATGAAAATTTTAGAAATATGAAAATTAGAAAAAATGAAAATTTTAATATAAGAACAAAAACGATGCATAAATTTTCTACCTTCATAAAAATTTCAGATTAAATTTTCTTTAACGAAGTTTCTATATTGCGTTTTGCGATTTTTGTATTGAGGGGTAACACTACTTCCGACACCTAATTTTTGAAACTCTTTGTTTATCACAAAACCATGCATCAAAATGAAATTTGGTTTGATGCAATTAATTATATCAATCTTTAATATCGTTCACCTTCTTAAAAAAAAAAAAAAATCCAAATGGCAGTCATGAAGCTGTAGTAACATATTAAGGCAAAAACGCGATTTACTCCATTACGTTAACAATTTCCATCAGATTGCCTACAAATTTTAATTATTCGCATTCCTAGCATTTTATTCCAGAAGCGTACGTAAGATTATTATGAATCATCAAATAATTCTATATTTAAACTACGTTTTTAATTCGAAAATTCTCAGTCATCTTTATGTATGTTTGCCTTTTTAACAAATATCAATATTTTTTAATGACTCCATGTACTTCTCTTGCAAATCTCATGTATATTAAAAGAA
Source organism: Maratus speciosus (assembly GCA_963932465.1). Classification (NCBI taxonomy): domain Eukaryota; kingdom Metazoa; phylum Arthropoda; class Arachnida; order Araneae; family Salticidae; genus Maratus; species Maratus speciosus. Next base: position 51,927,282 of record OZ010791.1, read on the forward strand.
AAAAAAGCATTATTTTTACAAGATCATTTTTGAAACACGTCTGATTCAAGCCGCATTTTTCACAAAACTGTGGGGTCGCAAGCCAGCAGTGGGATTCAAATAATTTAACAACCGGTTCGCTGCTCGAATGATTTTTGATGCATAAATATCAAATGAAAATGAAGCATCACGCATAGATTATGAAATACTTTCCAGCATTATAAGAATATTGCTAAAAAACTTTGATCTTTTGGTAAAGCGAAAAAAAAAAAAAAAACTGAAATATATTTTCTTCTGGAAAAACGTAATTTATTTCATAAATATTTGCCAATCATGAAACCCTGATCAAAATTTCTTTCAGAAAATTTATCGAAATAGCATACATTACAATAAGAAATACAAAGACAATAAAAAAATAGCAGAAATGTAAGCTTAAGAATTGACCCATGTCCATGATTTAAAGTTGCAATCAGATATTGAAAACAATAACTATAGGAAAAGCTTCATTCTCTAATCTCCTGACTCCTGAGAATACTAACTCTTTGTACGTCAAGCATTCCTGTTTGCATCCTTCCTTTGGTGATAAATAATTTTAATTTCTTCAAAGGTAATCTTGATAAATCGGCTCTTGTGAGTGGTAGGTGGTTGATTTCCGGATTTTTTTAATGCGTGCTTTATGTTAGGTTTTGTCATCAAAGTCGCAAATTTCACCGAGATACTCGTCAATGTGGTCTTCTATAATTAGGCCGAACTGATTCTAACAGTATTTTTGTAGTAATAATAAAGCGCACGCGAAGAAAATATATCTGGAAATTTTGTATCAATAATAAAATTTAGATCAGTTTAACATCTTTTAAAAAATCTGTCATCCAATAACTGCCATAGATAGCATTTGCTTATGAAATGCATCAGCACACTATTATACATTTTCGGATTGAAATCAGCAAAAATAAATTGGAATTACTATTGGTATCCTGTACTGAAAATAACTTTATGATGTTGAAAAGTTTAAAAAGGTATTTAAAAAGATAGTATATTATTTCATATAATTTATATCTAAATAAAACAGTAAAGGATGTAGAAAAAACTAGATTAGAGTATAGAAAATAGTTTTAAAATATTAAATAACTTGCGTTATTTGAGATATTTACGTATAGCTTCCTGATAAGCGTCCTCACTTTCTTTTTTATTTTAATTTTTATTTTTATTTTTATTTTTTTATTTTTTGTCTTTGCTCGAACATTATCGGATGTGTACTTCTTTCTTAAAATACATTCACTATGAACACTGGAGAACAAATACAATTCAAGCACTATTCAAGGACTGTTTAAATACTCGCAATAATACGTACATTAAAATGTCCCCAGACTGACTGTCTATTTCAAAGAAATCTTATCAGATCTTTAAAAATTTCTATAAAAAGTATTTTCAAGACACATATTATTAGAAAATTTTGAAGGAATAATGTACTTAAACTTAGTAAGGTACTATGGAAATAAATTTGACAGTTAATAAAAAATTAAGACAAGAGACTTAGTTGTAAAAAAATATACGGTATCAGTAAAGTAGTTAAATTTCAGGAGTCAAATCAAGTTTCTAATCTAATCAAGTCTAATCAAGTTTCATTAATGAAACTGCATAGAAACTTTATCAAGTTAGGCTTTTTATTTTTTTTATAAATATTCTCTGAAGCCTCAAACTTTACAGCATTTGCAATTATCCGTACAAACTTAATTGAAATAAAGATTACGTAATTTACTTTTACTTTTTAAATGCACATAAACTATTTTTTTTTTTAAGAATTTATAAAAAGGAATTGAAATTTTGTTATGAGGACAGGACGAAAAGTTTAGGATTGATATAATTCTGTGAAGATTTTACTAAACGACAAAATTCGCGATTTTTATGAACGACCGATTGACGAATTCCGCAATATTTTTCTGTCACCTATTGACAAACTTTGCTTTTTTTTCAACGACAGGTTGACAAAATTCTAGATTTTTTTTTTCTTTCTTTTTGCGACCGATAGACGAAATCTGCATCAAACTGGCGAAATTCGAGATTTTTTTCACGCAATAAATTGTTGAAAATTGCAATTTTTACCAATGACCGATGGGCGAATTTCACTATATTTTTCCAAGATGGATTGACAAAATTTTAATTTTTTTTTAACGACAGTTTCACTAAATTCGCGATTTTTTTCTGCGTATAAATAACGGAATTTCCGATTTTTTTATGTGAACTATGGATGAAATTCGCGATTTTATTCTGCGACCGATTGATGAAGTTCCCTTTTTTCCCACTGTTAACTTGCGGAATTTGTGATTTTTTTCCATGACAAATTGACAAGATTCACGATTTTGATTTCGCGTATTATTGAAGAAATGTCCATTTTTTATCAATGACCGTTTGACGAATTTCGTGATATTTTTCTGCGAATGATTTACAAAATTTGCAATTATTTTGAACGACAGATTAAAAGAAATTCATGATTTTTTTCAGAGTGTAATTAAGTCGATTCGCGATTTTTTCCCTTTAGCGATAGACGAAATTTATAATTTTTTATCTGCAAGAAAAAACAAAACAAAACAAACTTTAGTTACGAAAAATCTACAAGCAATTGACAAAATCTGTAAAAGAATGTTTTTTTTTTTTTTTTTTTTTTTTTTTTTTGAAAAGTAAGAAACTTCTTTTTCCATTTCTCCTGAACTCGCACTAGCAGTTGTTCTGACAATATTTTCTGCCTTTTGAATACTTTTAAAAACTCCAGAGTTTTAGAAAAATATTTAAAACATAATAAAAAATATCCTTGATAATCATTAATGTTAATCATATGTATTATTAAATATAAATAACAGTTCTTCAGCTGCTTTCCATGAAAGTATTACTTCTGCAATATTTCAGTTGTAATCTGATGGGGAAAAGCAGTAGTTTATTCCTGTATTCAAATTGACTATAACTTGGTTTTATATGTCCGCCATATAGAAACCTATCATTTCTTTTATTCGTTACCCTGTTTTTAGAAAACATGTTCCTGTGCTCACTAAAACATTTATAATATTCAACAAATTTGCTATATTTTCAAGTTTCTGAAGTAATAAAAATCTCATCGTCTTTCTTTTGTATGTGTTTTTTTCTTCCGAAGCATTTCAAACGTTTTAAGGGGGCAGATCACTTTGAGCAGATAGAAAAAGACCTTATTTAAAGCAGTACAAAAATCTCTGTAGCTTCTTAACCAATGAATAAAACGCAACAACTTTTTTTCTTTACTTTTACACATTCTTATACTTTTATAAAACATTCAAATATACAAATATTTAGTAATATTAATTAATTAAATCCTAACGACAAACGTGACTTTTGAAAAATATGCATTTTGCGAGCACGATTTTACAAATTCTACTGCAGATATATATAACATGTTTCATATTTTGTTACTTATAACACTATATTTTACATTGAACCTAAATTTGAAAGTATGTTTAAATTCTTTAGCCTAATTAATAACTTCTCTAATCATATTCACTAAATTTCACAAGAAAAAATTATACTATTTTTTCAATCCACAATTTTCTGTGACAAAAATCATAGTAGGTACACTAGTTCAGCATACACTAACACATGTAAACTAAGAATATACACAATTCTAATATTCTATGATAATTAGTTTTTAAATGAGAGCGCATGCAATCCCAAAAAATCAATTTTTAGAAAAACGGCTTCCAAGATGGCTTATAACGTTACAGCAAATGCTTTTATGCAAGAAATTTTAGCCATAACTTCTGTTCTAATAGGTATTTTTGTAAAGAAAAATTACAGGGGATTTGTAAATTTTGAAGGTACTCATTCTGAAATTTTTGAAAAATCATTTTTCTTAACCGTCAACGTGATCTGCTCCCTCAAAGCGGTTCTCGAGTTCCGTGCTCAATAAGCGCAAAACTTTCTGACATATTTACTGATCCATTTTTAAACGTAAAGACATAAAATTGGCAGATTTGACTATTAAAGCGATTTGGAATCGAAACGAGTTTTCCATTTTTTGATAAATAAATTACTTATCGAGTTAGAGGCGATTTTGGGTAACTTTACCACCGGTTTTTCTCCTTTCTCTAGCTGTTTTTTCTCCTTTAGTCCGGAAATTCGTTTCAAAACGCCCACTTTGACAGTATTTCCTGAACGATCTTTTGCGTTTACCAAAAAATTGAAAACATCTTTTGATTACATTGTTTCCAAATAAGAACACCTGATAATCTCATGCGTTTCCTGAGAACAGCCTTAATAAATTTTATTGTAAGTTTTCATCCTTTATTATGTTTATATTGCTTGTTCGCTGTACTTTTGAAAGACGAGAAATTTTATTTAAAACATTCAGTCATCAAAGGAATATCAGTTATAAAATATGTCTCTTCTTATCGCTGATCAACAGCTAATTCCTAAATCGTTAAATTTAAAATATTTCTAATTTCAAAGATATTTCAAATTTTGTTCTTCATCATTTTAGAAACTTTTTTATTTTAGAAAAAAGTTACAAAATTTAAATTTTTACGCAGTCTTTTGGGTCCTTAACATATTAAAAAAAAGTTATAAATATTATAGGAGGTGAGACAAATTTTCTGCACGACCAATAATTCTCGAGTTGCTGGAAATTCGTAAAATACAAACTATCATGACTCGGCAAGTTTAGACAATACATGGCTTTTTCATTTGTTAGACCAAAGAAAATATTTTTCTGAACATAACATATAGCACTCAGGAATCTTATAAAAATTTAGAATTCATTACATTTACGAAAATAACTATTTTGATTTAAATTATTTATGAGATATGAAGAACAATTAAAGAAAGAAAAATGCACTCGAAAGTATACCCCTAAATCTACCAATTTAACTGTTAACTATTGATCAACAATAACTGGGAACATTGCGTACCAAATAGTCCAGGCAATAGGGAATTTTACCTAGCAAAATTAATGGTAGTACTGGAAATCGGCTTTCTAGATGTTTTTTGGGTCGCTGAATCCGAATTTGTAACTTCCCACCAAAATTTTCCCCAGCAACCTCCCTGAATTTTGGTAAAAATCCCCCCAAAAAAGGTTTTTATTAAAAAAAATTAGATATATGACATTATGACTTAGGATGAAGGGGAAGAGGGAATCTGCCTCGGAACATGCGCGCGGTGCTGCGTAAACTAAGTTGCGCAATTCAACTTAACCACACATGCGTTTACATTCGCCCTCCCATCTCCCCTCCGAACTTTCTCTATAACGTTTACTTTAAGATTTTTGGGTCGCTGAATCCGAATTTTTAACTTTCCCCCAAAAATCCCCCCCCCCCCCGAAACCCGCCCAAGTAGTTGTTTTTAACCTAAATTTCTTATAATTTTAGGGGAAAAGCATTACGAAATTCAGAAACTAGACAAAATTTGCAACAAATAGGATACATGACATTATGAATTAGGATGAACGGGGAGGGTGAGGGCTGCCTCTGAACATGCACTGCGGCGCTACGTGCACTAAATTATGAAGTCCAGGCAATAGGGGATTTTATCTGGTAAAATTAATACTAGTTCTGGATTTCGGCTCACTTTATGTTTTTTGGGTCGCTGAATCAGAATTTGTAACTTCCCACCAAAATTTCACCCGGCAACACCCCCAAAAATTGATTTTTTGAAAAAATTTGGTTTTTGAGAAAAGCGCGCGGGGAATGTTCCGAGGCAGTCCCCTCTCTTCCCGTTTATCCTACGTCATAATGTCATATATCCTATTTGTTGCAAATTTTGTCTAGTTTCTGAATTTTGTAATACTTTCCCCTAAAACAATAAGAAATTTAAGTTAAAAACAACTATTTGAGGGGGTTTCGGGGGGGGGGAATTTTGGGGGTAAGTTAAAAATTCGGATTCAGCGACCCAAAAAACTTAGAGTAAACCTTATAGAGAAAGTTCGGAGGGAAGATCGGAGGGCTAATGTAAACGTGTGAGTGGTTAAGTGGAATTGCGCAACTTAGTCCACGCAGCACTGCGGCGCATGTTCCTAGGCAGATCCCCCCTTCCCCTTCATCCTAAGTCATAATGTCATATATCTAATTTGTTGGAAATTTTGTCTACTTTCTGAATTTCTAGATACCTTTTCTCTAAAACAATAAAAAAAATATGATTTTTTTTTAATAAAAACCTTTTTTGGGGGGCTTTTTACCAAAATTTGGGGTATTGTCTGGGAAAATTTTAGTGGGAAGTTTTAAATTCGGATTCAACGACCCAAAAAACATCTAGAAAGCCGATTTCCAGTACTACCATTAATTTTGTTAGGTAGAGACCGTATAGGGGCTCTACCTAGCGCCCCTATACGGTCTCTATTGCCTGGACTAAAAGCAAAAAGTATCTTTTATTCAAATATAAGTAGTTATTGTAATGCTGAATAAGCATGCCGTATATAACTAAAGGTAGCCTAGGCTGTCGATTTTAAGCCCAAAATTCTTCAAATATACAAAATTTCAGTTTTTAAAAAGTTGAATTTGCTTCTTACAAGTTACAGGATTGATGATGAAAAAATATATACTTTTTTGCAAAGGAAACATCGTTTTATTGAATGAAATAAATCAGTATGTGTCATAGTGTTATGTTTAGAAAACGCTGTTGAGCAGATAAACATTTAAAGAAAGTAAATAAATGTAAATGCGAATGTCGCATTTAAAGTATCGTTCTCACAACCGGTTCGCCGAACTCAACACAAATGAACAACCAGTTCTACCGAACCGGTGCGAACCGGCTGAATCCACCACTTGTCACAACTCATCATAGTCGTTTGGATATCTTATTTAATACAAATTTAATGTTGTTAATGTTAGCTACATAATTCGTCGCACAATCAGCGATATTAATAAGATCAATGATTCAAAAAAAAAAAAAAAAATCGCAGACATTTTAAAATTAAACTTGGTAAAAAGCAGACATCACAGGTTTAACCCATTAAAGACTGTCGCTGCACTTTCTCAGCATTATATTTGTGATTTTTTTTTTACTTTGTTCTATCTTTACAAGAAGAAAGTATTGGATTCAGGAAAATTTTCGAAGTCCGGTTTTCGACGGATTTACACGTTTTAGGGGTCAGCGATTCCAAAAAACATGTTTTTACAAAATGTCTGTCTGTCTGTATGTGACACAAATTTTATGGGCTCTCTATCTCAAGAACTAATGCACGGAATTTAATAAAAGTATATATTCAGTTAGTCCCTGATATAAATTGGTGCTGATTAGTTTTTGGTGTAAATCGTTCAACAGGTGGCGCTGCTAAGCAGAATTTTTCACGATTTCCACAATAACTCAATATCCAGAACTAATGCACGGATTTTCATCAAACTTCAGATTCAGTTAGTCCTTGACATGAGTTGACGTTTTATACATTTTTATGTGAATCGCTCAACAGTTGGCGCTGCTATGCGGCCTTTTTTGTTATTTCCGCAATAACTCTATCTCAAGAACTAATGCTTAGATTTTCAACAAACTTCATATTCAGGTATACCTGGATATGAATTAGCACTATTTCTTTTTGGTGTAAATCGCTGAACAGGTGGCGCTGCTGTGCAGCTTTTTTTCACGATTTCTACGGTAGCTCAGCCTCCAGAATTAGTGCACGGATTTTCATTAAACTGGAGATTCAGTTAGTCCTTGACATAAATTGACGTTTTATACATTTTGGTGTAAATCGCTCAACAGGTGGCGCTGCTATGCTGCATTTTTGCGATTTGCGCGATAGCTGTATCTCAAGAACTAATGCTTGTATTTTCAACAAACTTCAGATTCAGGTATACCTTGATATGATTTAGTGCTGTTTATGTTTTGGTGCAAATCGCTCAACAGGTGGTGCTGCTATGCTGCATATTTTAGAATTTCTACTATAGCTCTATCTCAGTAACTAATTCACGAACTCTCATCAAACCTCAGATTCAGGTATACTTTGATATCAGTTAGTGCTGTTTATGTTTTGGTGTAAATGGCTCAACAAGTGGCGCTGCTATGCAGTATTTTTCACGATTTTCACAATAGCTCAATCTCCAGAACTAATCAATGGATTTTCATCAAACTTCAGATTCAGTTAGTCCTTGACATGAATTGACTTTCTATATATTTTGGTGTAAATCGCTCAACAGGTGTCGCTGCAATGCTGCATTTTTTGCGATTTCCGCAATAGCTCTATCTCAAGAACTAATACTTGGATTTTCAACAAGATTCAGATTAAGGTATTCCTGGATATGAATTAGTGCTGTTTATGTTTTGGTGCAAATCGCTGAACAGAAGGCGCTGCTATGCTGCATTTTTCAGAATTTCCACTATAGCTCTATATCGATAAGTAATGCACGAATTTTCATCAAACTTCAAATTCTGATATACTTTGATAGGAATTGGTGCTAAATTGATAAAATTTTTTGTACTATTTAAATGTTTTAGTTGACGTGATTTATATAGGAGAAAGTTTTGTGATGGCCACAACATACTAGTTTAATTTTATTATGAATATTTTTTCTTACAACTTTTTTATCACATATTGTATACATGACTTTATTGTTAAGAGGAAAAGTTGTTAATTGAGTCGAGTTGTAAAAAATGAATGAAAGGGTACGGAATGTTTAGAAATTTTTATTGATAAATTTCGGTTTACAGTAAAGCCCCGATTATCCGCGAAACGAATTTTTTTTTTTTTTTTTTTTTTTTTTTTTACTTCAAACCAACAGCAAGGAAAATACAATAAGCCCTACTAATAAATATAAATAGAAAAATTCATGACTTTGAAAGTAATAGAAGAATATTTCTAGATTCGGCTGCCATGTTTAAAATATCAGATATAAAGTCTTGATGTCTTTTCTTGATTTTATTAACAAAACATAAACACAGCAATTTAAATATTTAACAATTAAATAAGACTATTATGATAAATTCCACGGGAGTATATCAAGAATAGCGTCATTTTTTAGATAAAGAAGGTGTTTCTAAAGCAAGAAGCAAAAACAAGTGACTGATTTTTTAATAAAGGTGTAACACAACACTTTTTGTACAGAAATATGGCATTGTTTCTTGTTTACTGTTTTTTATTTTAGTGATTTAGACGTAAATCAAAGGTTTCTGCTGTACTGTACATATGTATGCATTTTAAACGTTTTATTATGTTTTTTGTACACTGAAACATAGTTTGTATGTTGAATTTTCTTTATTTCGTGCTTGCACCCCATTTTCCGTCTTTTTCGGGTTATCCGCGATTTCTATTATCCGCGGTACCCTGGCCACCCAATTCCGCGGATAATCGGGGGTGTACTGTATGTTTATAGATGCACTAAAAAGAATGAAATTTAAATTTGGGTTAAATGAAAGCAGGTGCTCAAATAAAAATGGTCATCTATGAACGTAAATTATGTGATTTCATTGTAGTTTGTGACGATTACCACTTTTGTTGGAGCACATGCTTTCATTAAGGGGTCCGGGACACATTTTCAAAAAAAAAAAAATTATTTATTGAGTTAAAATTTTGAATTTTTTTTTATGGTTAACCATATCATTTGTAAAAAAAATCGCATGATAAAACTTCTTATATTTTTGTTTAATTTAAAATTTAAATTTTGTTAAAAAAGTGGGGTCGTTTAAAATCGTTATAACTCGAAATATTATTCATAGAATTCCATTTTTTTTTTTCATTTAAATAAACAGAAATATATAAGTTTTAATTTAGATTCAACATTTTTAAAAATATTAATTAAAAAAATTTAAAAAAATTAAAATAAAAATTAGAAAAAAAAGGATGTAGTTTAAAAGAAAAATCATATTTTCAAAAGTAATATATATTTTTTAATTTGCTGACTCTAAATTAAAGTAAAGCTATTGAGAAAGACATGTTCCAAGTTTTAACCATTTATCTGTAACGGTTTTTGGTTTATAACAATTTAAATATGAGTAATGTTGAAAAAACCCATCATGAAGAAAATCGCAATTTCACAAGAAGTCGTTTCCTTGACAGCCATAGCTTGAAAGGTAGATTTTGAAAACAAACCAAAACGAAAAAAATAATATTTCCTGTTCTAATTAAGATAGAAACATGATTTAAACATCATTTTAAGCAGAAAACAGCAGAAAATTTTTTAATCCAATTTTTAAAAAAATGAAAATTTGAAGATTTTTGTGTCTTGGACCCTCCCCCCCCCCCCCCCCCCTTAAACCTGTGATCTGGTGATTTTTGTTTTACCAAGTTCAATTTTAAAAAAAGATTCTGAAAATAGATATTTTTTATCGATGTTGATAATGTCACTGATTTTGCGCGCGAAACATGTATAGGTCCTGTTATTGAAAAGTAATCATTCGCTTTTAAATGTATTTGTTTTAATTTATAGCATGTTGTAATTTTAGTTTAATGATAATAAGTGGTTTCTTACATAATTTTGTATATACAGGGTGTCCCAAAAGGGTCACCTATTTTTAAAAATGAATAATTAACAAACGAATAGAGTTATTAATTCTTGCAGGAAACGGATGTGTGATGTCTGGAATTTTGTTTAGAACTTTTTATTATAATAGTTCAAAATATGACCGACAGACGGCGCTATAGCACATTTTGGCGGCTATATGGCCAACGAATATACCATTTTGAAGAATTTACGCAACGACAACTACTGTTTCCCTTGAAATGGTTACTACTGAACTTTCATTGACCATGCCTACTTCTGTCTGGTCTTCACGCATGCTCCTTTTGTTCATATAGCCATCAAAATGTGCTGTAGCGCCATCTGTTGGTCAGATTTTGAACTATTATAGTAAAGCGTTCTAAACAAAATTCCAGATTTCACATATTCGTTTCCTGCAAGAATTTTTTAAATAACTCTATTCGTTTGTTAATTATACTTTTTTAAAAATAGGTGGTCCTTTCTGGGACACCCTGTATATGTTTGTTTAATTTTTGGTATGAATCAGGGCTCGAAATGTGCCGGAGCAAACGGGAACGATGTTCCGGTTTGTGAAATTGTGATAAATATTGTTCCGGTTCGTGAAAGATGGAAAATATTATTCTGGTTCGTGGAATTATTAAAAAATATTATTACAATTTCATACATATAGCTTACTATGGTCTTGGTAACTTTTTTTTTCTAATTATTTAGAATCTTTAATGCATTTTTTTAATTGGTTTTTCTACGGTTAAATATAAATTTGCTATACAGTAAAGTCCCGATTATTCAAGTTAATATGGACTAAGCTCACCTCGGATCAGCAAAAAACTCGTATAAACCGGATTTACACAAATCGTCACAACAAAGGCGATGAAATATAAATTTTCCCTTAATTCATTCATTTTTATGGTACTAGTAACATTTCTTTGATATACATTTCCGTTACTTTTAAGAAAAACGGGGAATGAAATTATTTATTTGAAAAAGCCCTTAATAGTTTTTTGTTTGTTGAATGTCAATTTTGCTGCAGTATTACGCTACTGCATAGCTACCAATTTCAAAGATTTTATTTTCTTACCTCTAAAACTTACCAGTAAATTTTGCCTAAATCAATCATCGAAATCTAACAATTGTCAACGATTCAACATAGCAAAAATTTGTATTCAATTTTAGAGGTAACAAAACCGTACAAATTAGCAGCTATATGATTCTATTAGTGTCATGAAAATTGCAGGTATAGCCTCTTTTCTTTCTGCTGAAGGTATTAAATAGTTTTTTTTCAATGGAACTTTGGAACGGATCATTTTCCTCTGATGGACTGATGGCTTGTATTATTATGAAACATCCATTATAAATGAAGTGTTATGTGAAGATGAAAGAATTTTCCCATTCTGACCAGAAAATCAAAGTTTTAACTTTTTACGACTGCTCTTTCATCTTCACCTAATACTTCATTTATAATGGCTGTTTCATAATAGTGGAAGCTATCAGTCCATCAGAAAAAAAATAACTCGGCTAAGCGGGACTTTACTGTACTTTAAAAAAAAATTAGTCGACAATAATTTTGAAATAGTGTTCCGGTTCGTGAATTTTTCCATTTCGAGCCCTGGTATGAATATGTAGCAGATGACGTTTTTGAACTGAGTTTTGTATTTACTGATAGCCATAAGAATGTGTGTAACTCAAAGTAATAACATGTGAAATGCAAAGTTAATTTCAAGAGAAATTCAAAGTTATACTTCATATTTATAATTATTGGTGTGTAACTGTGCTACTTAAATATTAAACTATCTTAGAATATTATAGACGCATGTTTTACAAAAGCCATAACAAATACTGGATCAAACTGAGCTAACATTTGAAGAGCTAAGTGGATGAACATGTTAAGTAACAAAGATTACATTTGAAGAAATTTGAAGTGAAAGTTTTTGCTGTAAATTTTAAAGATTTATTTTCTATTTGGTACCATGTGTCTAAAATATTAACAGGTATGGTGCTGAACTATCTCAGAAAAACTTATTCATGTTTAATTTTCAATTATTAAAAGGTATTAATATTATTGACGTTATTAAATATTAAAATATTAAATATTAATGAATAATGTCTCAAATCTTCAAGACTAAATGGAATCTTAGTATTTTAGCTTCATCATGTGATAGGATACCTCATAACGCTTTCATCCAAAAGATAAATTTCTTTTTTAGAAAATGTCGCATAACATGTTCATCCACTCAGCTCTTCGATTGCTAATAGTGATACAAAAAATACCATAATAAAATAAAATATAAATAATAATTCATCGCACAAGCGGCTACATTTTCAAGATCATTCTTGACAGAAATATTTTCGCAAAAATTTTAAAAACAAGAACTTGGTAACAGTCTTTTATATTTAAAACGCGATAATATTTCCTTATAAAACTCTTCAAACATATTCATTCCAGTGTCGAAGAAATGATCTTCAATGTTGGAATGAATATGTTTGAATACACCAAACTCGATTATGAAAAAATCACTGCTTCTTTTACACTTAGAAGAAAGCAGAATGAAGTAAATTTTTCAAAAATATATAATTTTTACTCTATTTCTTTTTTAAGGTTGGATAACGAGAAAGTTTTTATTGGCATTCAGTGCTTTCAATAATAATAAAATATTTCACTATTCTTTCAATCAAAAATATTATTTTCTGTATCTAAATAAAATACAGAGTAAAATTAGTTGTTTTCTAAGATAGTAAAATCCTTAGAAAATAGCTTGGTTAGAACACAATAACAAAATTTACTCTATTCTTTTACCAACCAGACTTTCAAAAAAAAGTTTATATAAAATTAAAGGATTAAAAATCATCTTTTAATTTTTTAAATAAGGTACCTATACCCAATATGGACACCCTAAGGAAAATTGATTTTTTTCACCCCCGTGTACACGTCATAGGACTCCAAAAATATATGACCACTATCCCTGGACTGTTGACTATCATTGCTAAAATTAGCGACTTTGTAATTATTCTGGTTTAATTTAAATGATAAAAACAAAAAATGTTTACAAGTGTCCATATAAGGAACCACCTGTCTCTATTATGTACATGCATGTCCATATTAGGAACAGGTGTGGTTCCTTTTTAACCTACTACACAGGGTGTGTATGGAAGAGCCACTCTTCCAAGGGATTTTAGAGGAGTGGGGATAAAAGAAATATATCCTAAAGTGTTGAGGGGGTGGGGGAGGCACAGTAAATATCTTTTGAACATGCACTTGAGAAGGGAGGGAGTCATTTTCGGCATTGGCTCTTCGAAGACCCATGCAAAGCACCTCAGTTACTACAAAATATTATGAAATAATATAGTTGGTTTTGCTTAGCTTTATTGCATCTGTCTGCAGAATTTACATCTGTCATTACTCAGTCCTCACAGGACGGGCAAATAAAAACTTCTTCATCATGGGCGGTAAGTCCTACACAGTCCTCATGGGCATATCTGCCGCATGTGATGCATAGCCGCATGTCTGCAACAGCATCAATACTGCATAAGAAGCAGTACCAACTCTCCTTTGTTGAGGAAGTCATACCGCTGGTACCTGCGATTTCGCCAACAGATACCCTACTGAGGGTTGATTTTTCTGCATTGGCTTTTTGGAAGATTGTTTTCTTGGAGGAGGTCTCTTAGAGGATTGTTCAGATGCTAAATAGAATAGCATTAAACAGATATTTTACAAATTTGTGAATCTGAAGATTCACTTGCTGTATTTTGAATGTGGACATAAAGTTGTCCATATTGGGAATCGGGCATAGTTTTACTAAATATTGTAATAAATAAAGAAAGAAAACATTTTTAAGCGATATATGCGATGGCAATCGAAAATATGTTTTATCAGCTTTCTAAAACACTCCACTTTTCAATATTTAAAGTAATTTTACCATATCTAATAAGAATTTAAACTTACCTGTAATTACGATCAGCACACCACGAAATAACAAGTTTCCTTGCAAATGGCGAACAGCGCGCGTTTTTGCACTTTCCAGGCTTAATTATGTTTTCAAATGTTTTTCTGCACGGACATGTAGCGCCATCTTTCGATCAAAATTGTTACTTTTAAAGATATTACGGGTATCCATATCGGGTACAAGTACCTTATAATTTATTGTGCAGTACATACTTTAAACTTTCCCATCATTATATCACAAATATAATGTTTTAAAATAGAAATTGATCTCTGTAAAGTGGGATTCAAGAGAAAAATAAACAGTTGAGTGATAATTTTTAAAGAAATTAAACCCTGGACTACAATTTTAAAGAATATCAGTATAATAAAGCCAAATAAATAAACACGCTTATTTTGGAAACGTTATTCCTCGTTCTTTCTTATTTCTTGAATTGTCGCATTTCTTAAAAATATAAGACATTGTGGTAATTTAAACGAAAATAAATTGATTACAGAGTTAAATTGTTTTAAAACACAAGAAGCGAAAAGAGAGTTTGACAATCATGATGATATAAGCAAAAATTGTTTAAAACAAGTAATAAAACACGTAAATTACAAGTAAAAAAATAAATGACAAAAAAATAAATGTAAAAATATAATGACTAAATGACAAGTATACGCCTATAATGGTAGTGTTCCATTAGGGGTCCAAACCATTCACCAGATTTATCCTCCCAACTGCCTCAGCATTTTTCAGAACTAAACCATTTTAACGTCTTCCTTCTAAACTCTTTGACTACTACATCGTCCTTTACCGCAGCAATTCCTACCCGAAAAAGTTCTGCATAAATATTATTCTAAAATAAAACTACCAGTTGTAAATAAATTCAAAAATATAATTAGAGAAATTTTTCTTTTTTTTGGTACGAAATATGTGAAAAATAAAGTGCACGAATCTAAATAAGATATTACTCGATGAGAACAAATTTTTAAATGAGTGTTACAGAGAGAGTTATTTCTACATTTTAAATTTTCATAAGATTTAAATTTCATAACTGTGTCATTAAAAACTAGTCGGATATGCCAATACCAAAACATCTCATGCATGTTAATACTTCAAATTTCTCTAATACAGTGCCAAAATTAAATGGCAATCTAGACCCATCACGAGGATTCTAAAGACATGAAATTCCGTGCATTAGTTCTTCAGATAGGACTATAGCTAAAATCGTGTGATTCATTCAAAATGCAGCATAGCAGCGTCACCCGATAGGTGATTTACACCAAAATTTAATAATTAGCAACTTATGTTAACGTCTAACTGAATCTGAAGTTTGATGAAAATCCGTTCATTAGTTTTTGATGATAGAACTATTGCGGAAATCGTAAAAAAATCCACATAGCAGCAACATCAGTTGAGCGATTTACACCAAAAACTAATTAGCACCAGTTTATACTACGGACTAATTGAATCTGAAGCTTGATGAAAATTCATTAATTAGTTCTTGAGATATAGCTATTTCAGAAATCGTGAAAAATGCAGCATATCAGCGCCACTTGTTGGCAATTTACACCAAAAACTAAACAGCACTAATTTATATCATGGAATAACTGAATCTGAAGTTAGATGAAAATTCGTGCATTAGTTTTTGAGATAGAGCTATTGTGATAATAATGAATAATGCAGCATAGCAGCGCCACCTGTTGGGTGATTTTTACCACAAAGTAATTAGCTCCAAAATTTATCAAGGACTAACTGAATCTGAAGTTTTATGAAATTCCGTGCATTACTTCTTGAGATATAGCTATTGCGGTAATCGTGAAAAATACAGCACAGCAGTGCACCCGTTGGACGATTTACACCAAAAACTAATCAGAACCATTTTATATCAAGGTCAAACTGAATCCAAAGTTTTGTGAAATTCCGTGCATTAGTTTTTGAGATAGAGCGCCCACAAAATTTTTGTCACATACAGACTCACAGTGTGACAGACAGACATTTTTAAAAATTAAATATTTTTTTATCTTAAAAAAAATCCTTAAATTTGGAAACATTTTACTTTAATTATTCAAGGAACCATTCCGAATAGAAGTATTCTATGCTCTATACTTAAAAGTAACCTTCACATTTTATTTAAGTGAAACGAAACTGTACACGAAAAATTGAACAACAGATGTTATTAATAATGCAACAGATGACATTAAAATCAAAGCAGAAACGAGAATACAGTAGAGCGCCGATTATCCGAACAAGTCGGGACCGACCCTAGTTCGGATAAGCAAAAGTTCAGATAAATGGACAGACAATTTGACGGATGTTCCTGACTATACTGAAATCTTCACACTTTATCCACGCTTTAGACTGACAGAACTAGTTAATGCTGGCATGTTTAAAAATTGATTTTTGTCTTTTTTATTTTTTTTTTGTTTACTTTTTATTATCATTTTCTGAACTCCAGAGATTATAATTTAAGAAAAAGAATTTTCGATTGTTGCTTGCTTCAAAGAAGACTTTCTTTTCAATGCTGCCATATCTACCGAACTCTTCTTAAATACGTTAGTTGAATAGGAACAGCATTCTTCTGCCATTCGAGCCATTTCATAGCTGTTTCCAAACATTCAAAGGCTTCGTTATGTGATGGACCTTGATCATTTTCAGGGCATTCGTTTTCAATTTCTTTTTCGTCTTGAATATCATCCACAATCTTATCATCATTTAAAATCTGATATCCAGGTCTAATAGGGTGTTTGGATAATTGGTAGTTCATTAAAAAAAAAAAAAAAAAAAAAAAAAAAAAAAAGAGAGAGAGAGAAATAAGCGGCTCGGATAATTTGAAGTTCGGTTAAAAAGTATTTTTTGAGAGAAATTGGCTGTTCGGATAATTGGAAGTTCGGTTAATTGGATTTCGGATAATCGGCGCTCTACTGTAAATGTTATCTTTAAAAAATTAAAATTAAAATAATTACACCGTAAAAATTTCACGAATTTTTTTAAAATAAAAATTAAAATATTTCCCTAAATTGTACTTTTGAATTAGAACTGTCCTGAGTGATTTGTCATCTACCTCACATGTTCAGTTTCCGGGGATGTGGGACATAGGTCACTGGGAGTGGCTCTACGTCAAAAAGTCTTTGTATCGTCGAGCAATAGTTGTCTGATAATGGTGATTGTGAAAACATAAAGTAATAAATACATCAGAGTATTTTTTTATCGGTGGAAAAAGGAGATCAAAATATTTTTAAGGTTGAAACTTAGATTATTGCATTAAAAAAATTATTGCTGTATTTTTCCGTAACCTGTTTGGCTCTGGCGTCCTATTAATGAAATATGTCTGTCATTATTATTTTATTAAATAATTGTATAAATATAAGCATCTTATTGTGATAGTATATCTCTATATCATTATGACTTCATTTACCATACATCGGTATATAATAATAATAATAATAATAATAATAATAATAATAATAATAGTAATCTGTAAAAAAAAAAATAAATAAATAAATAAAAAATAAAAAACTGTAAATTTACTAAAACTTTCTAGGAAACTGGTATTCCTAGAACTTTTTATGTATCGGCAACAACAACAAAAAAATTCAACTAACAGATACACTTTTGCACCGTAAATCAAAAAAATTGTAAGGTTACTAAGAATTGTTTAGGAAACTGGGTTACCTAGAACTTTTTATGTAACTGCAACCCACGTTACAAATAAAAGTAATTACTGTAATTTTAGTAGATTCGTTACTAAAGTTACAGATTTCTGTAGCTTTACAAAAAAATAGTTTTGTGGATTTATATCTTTTTCTGTACAGTGTACAGATAAAATTTTAATAAGCATACAGATTTCTGTAACTTTGCATCTCTAGAATTGCAAGTTTTTTTTTTTTTTTTTTTTTTTTTTTTTTTTACAGCGTTTCTGTGTCTGTTCTTCCTGTTGTAATACGACATTTTCCAAGTTATCAATAATTCCCTCTTAGACGTTAGTCGTATGAAAATCACGCAAACTAATTACAATTCTTAGGTTTCAGTAAATAGCATTTTCGTTACAATTTCGTTAAACCACAACTTCTGTGATTTCGAAAAATTTAGTTTTGACTGTAGAAACGTAAACGTATTTTTTTTTTTTTTTTCTCGAAATTGAAAGATGATTTTGGTCCGAAAAGATTAATCTAGATTATGATCTTCAGTATCTAGATCACTTTTTAACCACGTCAGTTACATGAAATAAAGAATTAGATAATGAATTTCCTAAGTAAAAATTTTGAAATCTATACTATATTTTAACTGTTTTCATTAAGGATCGACAGGTTTCTAAGGAAACAGGTTTCTAAAACCGAAACCTAAACCGAAGCAGAATTTCGGTAATCTTCCTATTATCGGCTGAAAATAAAAATGTCCAAAATGTTTTAAAAGTAATTACTACATACATAAATATACATAATTATTAATTAATTATGCGTTTTTAATATGCATAAATATTAATGCATAGTACATAATGACGTATGGCCCAAGTTCACTCTCTATGCCTCTGACACAAAACTTTTTATTTTCATATAAAATAGAATGCAATAAAATCATAGAGGTCACAGAATGATTTTCTAATTATACAAATTTCATACAATGAAAATTTTTTTAGGTATACATACCTCGATTTATCTATATACAGTGAAACTTCCATTAACGAAGTCTCGTAGTTACACTTAAATACTTCGCTATGAAGAAAATTCGTTAAACAGAAATCATCTCAAATTGATGAAATTTGTATAATAAAAATACACATGCATAAAAGGAAAAATACTCATAAATGGTAATTTTGGAAATAATGTATTATAATTTGGCAGTAACTTTTTTTAATGTGATGTAGACATATGAGAATAATTTAATTAGAATAATGTCTAAGAAAACTCAATGTAAAGAAAGGGTAAACAAAAACTGAAGCGTGGCGTACCTTTTTTTAAGCGTGGCGTACCTTTGACGAATTATCCTGTCCGAACAATTCATCTGTATAATTTTCGTGAAACTGAAATTTCCTTCTTATTCTAACGAAGGTTTTTAGCATTTCTTCTTTTGAATGGAAATGATTAAATAAATAAATTATTTCATTTTCATACAATCCGCTGAAATAAATTCATATAGCCATCGCAACAACAACCTCCCAGTTTAAATGCTCAGTTTAAATGTTGTACACGCACGAAAGTGGAATAAACTTCGTTATATTGAATATATTTTTCGTAATATGGAGATTAATTTGAATGTTAATGGTCCTCTAAATCAAGGTTCAGCAGAAAATTTTCGTTAAGTAGAAAACTTCGTTAAAGGGAAGTTCGACTGTATAATGATTTTTGTAAACAATCATCATTTGCACTAGAACTTTCTCAAAGAGCATTCGAAACACTTCTGTGGTTTCAAGCTAAAAAATTTCGAATGCTGTTAAGTGTGCAGCTTTTAATGAGCAACTGAAAACCGTCCTTCAAAGTTTAGTCCTATAGACATTGCTTGCTTAATAATTTGCTTTCACTTTTTGAGTCAGTCATGACGCATAATTTCAAACAGTGAAGTTCATGGCAATAAATAAAGAGTGTGTCATTTCAGCAGTTACATGAGTAATGTTAAAAATTTCGAAAAGAAGAAACGAAATTTTTGAAACACAGATAGTTTAGGTGAGGCCAAATTATCGGCAGCATTTTCGCAAAAAACGGATTGCCGCCGAAACTCAGATTTTGAACCGAAAAACGAAAACGAATTTTCGGTCGATTTCTAGTTTTCATCATTAGTAGATTAGTCACAACATCAAGAATAATTATACCAAACATGTATATGTATGTAATTGTTTTTCGTAATTGTGTTGTTCACGTTATTTTACATTTACAATTAATGTTAAGGGCAACGCTTAATGCGTACTGTACATCGGATAGGGAGAACATTTTTTTTGCAATTTCACCAGGCAGAGTTGGAATTGGTTTTGAACAGTCGTGAAAAAAAAAAAGCAAACACCCTCTACTAACACTGCGACTAATTATATTAGAAGAAAGTTATTTTTAACAATCGATTGGAAATAAAGTCTACTTTTAAATGACGTATATAAAATTTGTTTAGTTTTTTTTTTCTCTACTACTGTACATTAATTTTTCAAAGGGAATTTTGCTGTAACCTTGTTTATAAATTTTCATGACAGAGATAACAAGAAAGAAAAATAATGCGTTAAGCATAGATTATGAAACATTTTCCAACACTTCCTGGCTGCTTTAACAAAACTTCGTTATTTAGGGAAATAAGGTAAATAAGATAACTAAGTAAACATTTTATAAAACGCATAAAACCTTTGAAAAACTGATTTCAGCAGTTACCGTCCATAGCCAAATATGTATTCCAATTCTTTTGAACAGATCTGCCTTTGATCTGTAGGTTGATATATATACTACATAATGGGAAATTTTAGTTTAGCAAGAAAATGCATAACAGGTTGAAATTCATCTTTCAGCAATTTGTACTAATAGATGGAAACATACTTGAATACTTTTGTACAGCCCTGTAGTTTACCTAGTACGTTTATTACATGCAACTATTTAGGTAAAATTTAATTTAAACTAAAACACTCTTAAAACTACTGAAATTACATTTCCAGAAATTACACCCATAGACGGCCATGTATCCAACTCTTTGCGTGACCACGTATATCATTTTATCTATATTCTACAAATATTTCTTAGTAAACTAAATTCAGTTCAGAGTAAAAATGCATAATTCCTTTAAAACCCACCTTTAAGCAATTTATGCTCATACTCAGTAACCTTTACGAATTCATTTCTGATCCCTGTATATGAACTACAGCATTTATACCCACTTTATAGTAGCATAAATATAGTGAAAAAGCGCATATCATAATTAAAAATGTATTTCGAGCAATCATTACTAATATACAGTAATTCGGATACAATATAGTATCTGAAATCTTTTCAAATACACCGCAAACAATTCCCCCTACACCATTATGAACGGGATTCTTTTGTGTGACCCTGTAAATGAACAATAACTATTTTTGGCACCGCATATTCAACAGAATGCATATTGTAGTAGACTTCATAAATGAATATCAATTTTTGTATATTTGAAAGAGTATAACACCACTAAAAATCATTTGAAACGATTGTTTCCCATTGGCCGTAATGTAACGGAAAACTTTTGACTGTCCCTGTAAATGAACTAAATCTGCTACAAACCTCATTTGAAATGGGAACGTGCTATGGTAGAGGTCACAAACATCCCAAAATTTCAGAACGATCCGAGCATATTTACGAGAGTTAGAGCGTGGACAGACGGACAGATAAACCGAAGTCATAAACACTTTTCAACTTTGTTCGAAAGTGTTAAAAAAAAGGAAAACAATCCAAAATTCACAACATGAGAGGTGCTAGTGATAATAATGTTTGATTTTAGACATTGCCAATCAAAATAAATTTCTTAATGCGATTTGTGATTCTTTTGTGATGTAATCGACAAATTTTTCAAGTGTGTCAGAAAGCTATAAATAGAGTTCAAAATTTAAGTCTGGTTTTTTTGTTTACCTAATTTACAGAAGAGCACCTATTATCCGAACAAGTCGGGGCCAACCCTAGTTCGGATAAGCAAAAGTTCGGATAAATGAACAGACAATTTAAGGGATGTTCCTGACTATACCAAAACCTTCACACGTTATCTAAGCTTAAGAGTGGCAGAACCAGTTAATGCTAGCATGTTTAAAAAATGTTTTTTTTTTTTGTTGTTGTTTACATTTTTATCACATTTGTACACATATTTTCTTTCTTTATCGTTTTCTGAATTACAGAGATTATAATTTAAGGAAAAAACTTTTGATTGTTGCTTGGTTCAACGAAGACATTATTTTCAATGCTGCCATACCTCTAATTCTTCTTAAATACGTTATTTAAATAGGATCAGCGTTCTTCTGCCGTTATTATCTCATAGCTGTTTCCAAACATTCAAAGGCTTCGTTATGTGATGGACCTGGTTTCTTTTCAGAGCATTCGTTTTCATTTTCATCTATTTCTTTTTCACCATGAATCTCATCATCATTTAAAATCTGATATCCAGGGTCATGTATTTCACTTATTTAATCACTCGTTAATTTCATTTTGTTCATAGCTTAGGATTCTCCCCATCTCCTATATTGTTTTTACATTCCTTATTTTCTGATTCATTATTGGTTTTTTCTTTATTTAAAATTTTATTCAGAGCCAATGGATAATTGGGAGTTCGGTTAAAAAAAATTTGGCGAAAAATAGGCTATTCGTATTACTGGAAGTTTGGTTTAAAAAGTTTTTTAAAGAAAAATAGGCCGTTCGGATAATTGGAAATTCGGTTAATTGGAGTTCGGATAATTGGCGTTCTACTGTATTTCTCTTGAGCATGAGTAACAAATTTTTTTTTAATTCGAAAACTTACACTGAATTGCTATTTCAGTAGAATTGCTGCATTTTAATTTCAGCACCAAGTTAAAATTCTTTTTTTTTTTTTTTTTTTTAATTGCAGTTAAAGATTGAATTCAATTAATTCAGCGCAAGGACACTTTTTCATCATTCAAAATTTCACAAACTTAATGCAGATTTGTTTAGTGTGTGCGATACATTGAAGTATGCATGCGCATGTTCATTTTATACATATATATGTCGGTGTACTAATATTATAAAGAAGAAACTTTTGTACGTGTGCAACCGCTGCAACTACCAAATCGATTTCGAATGAAAACTAGTCGTTGGGTGCCACCGTAATACTTACCCATCATGGATATACGTAATATAAAATATGAAAATAAAACATGTGATACATGCTAAGCATTGTATCATGTTGCTTTATTCATAATTTAATTTACTTGGACTTCCTTAAATATAATTAATATAATGCCTTAAGCTAATATTACTTTTTGTTGCATTAAAATATTTCCATTCGTTGATTTTCTGCAGACAAGTAAACACTATAGTTTTACAATGGAAGTTATGGGAATTCGGCGAAATATTAGACATACCGCCAATTTGGCGACTCATTTTGGTCGCCAAATTTGGCGATATATCACCAAGTTGCCGACAAACTTGGCGGCATTTGGCGACAGAACAGGCCCCCCCCTTATAGGCATGGAGATGCGTTAAATGCTTGACATTTACGATAAGCCATTATTGGCATTTAATCTTATAGTTTGGTGATAGTTTTTTGGTCGGCGATTGAGTAGTACCGAATTGCGTAAAAGGAACCTTAGAACTCGAAAATTTATAATCCTATTAACTAACAATTTACTTCGTGGGATTAAGCATCTCATTTCCAATTAAAATATATCTTTGAATTGAAATTTGAATGATATACAGGGTCATGAAAAATCGAAGAGTGTAAAAAATATTATTACAAATATCTCGGCAACTAAATATTCGATTGACTTCATTCTTTATGCAAAATGTATGTTTTTTTATTGTCTTTTATATTCACTCCTGGAAATAAACAATTTCGAAAATTTTTGTATACCTTTTATCAGAACGATTATTTCGAGAGTCCAAAAAAATAGTTCCGGATAATCGAGGTTATTCATATTCAATAGGCGTATTACTTCCTAAGTACGCACCAAATTTGAAGTCTCTATCTCGGTAGATAGAGCGTTTACAGACACACACACACACCGAGTCGGACGGCAATTTTTTTTTCTCAAAATATGTTTTTTCAGATTCTCCAGTGTCTGAAACGCGTAAATCCGTAAAATTTTTTTTCTTATTTTCAAAGATTAAAAGCTATTACTATTTGTTCTCTTTGTTCCAAATAACATGTTTCTTTGTTTAAAGAAAAAAAAACCAATTGAGAGTGCACATTTAGAACTGTGTTTTTTATTTTTATATTAGATCATTTTATAGCAATATAGTTAATCATTTTATATAACTATAGTGGTTTACAGAACTTATTATGTATTAAAAATTAAATAAAAAGGTGATGGGAAATTTAACTCACTATGAATTAAGGGTTAAGTCCGTCATGGCATGATTAAAGAACCAAGTACAACTGGGAACTCCAACACAAATCAGAAA